>OX421922.1:10785525-11985525 GCA_949128165.1 Lathronympha strigana | reverse complement strand
ATTCGTGATTCACTAGTCGAGATATTGGCGTGTAGGCCACATTTTAACGCGAGAGGAAAAGCGTCGAAAAGGTTAAATTAGGTACCTACAAAATAACCCTATGTAAGTCAAGTTTCACAAAAGATTTTTATATGTGGCTCTTCTCGCTTTATTTACACCTACGTCAAACCATTTCACTTGTCGGCTGTCACTGTCAAATTGGTAGAATAGGGTCACTGAGAGAAGTATTCAGTGTGACAGTTTTTATCGTCCGAATAGTCCGGGGTATAATTGCCTCCTAAAATATACATATGAGCGGCCTTGAAGCTCATAAATAACTGAACACGCCTCTATTGTCAAAGCTTTAGAGTCATGTTCAGATATTTTTGAGCAATTTGACAGCTCTTATATATCTGACGGCGACTTATCACTCACCCTTATCCTCTTAGCCTCCTGAATGCTTATAAAATGATGATGAATAAGGATAGGTCCAGATTATTGATAAATGGACTGGGTACGAAAGTAATTTAAAAGTATATACTATACAGAGTAAATAAAAGTGTCCCACTTCTAATACGTATCCAAGACCCAATAATAATAAAAATATATTTCACGTATTTTGTATGTGCGTTGAACAAATTGGTAATAGAAAAAGGTGAAACCGCTAGATCTCAAGCCAGTCTCATTTAAAAAATTAAAGAGTGAGTAAAAAAATACATCGTCTTAAATTTATTTATCAAAGTCCTTATTCATGAACACAATGAATCTTTCAAGTAGAATCGGCCTAAGCTAAGTTAATATACATTTTGATGGCTCAGACTGTCAATGTGTTAAAAAACGGCATAATTTCATAAAAGGATGTCGTTTTAAATAACACATTAAATGTTAATAGTTTATTTGCTTGGAAGGGATACCGTTGTTTGACTCTAGTTCCCTGTTATCTTATTACTAATTTCTAAAAGACAATGCAACGTCGAAATAAAAACTTAAAACACGTCGTGGAAATATAAAATAGACATTAAGGACATGTTTAGTGAAGATAAAAATACAGTAAGTAACATTTATTCAAATGTTTTAATATCTTTTAATTATTTCTAAGCATGTGTGATAACCAACTTATTGAAAAATTGATGACCCAAAATATATGAAGTCCAGTGTTTTCAGCACTTTTACGTTATTATTTAATAGCGTGGTATTCCTTTATAGGGCAATGGTCTCCCAGAGCAAAGACCACCTTATAACACCAGAATATATTCAGAATTTTAAGAACTAAATGGTGCCAATGAGGTTCGAGCCTCGCACGATTTTTTTGAAATATTAGCCTTTTAGGCTCACTTAAATTTTGTACTAAAATATATCGGTACCCAATTTATTTGCACCCTGTATTCTAACACGTGCTACTACAGTGGCAACGCTCGGCTAGTGACGCGCCGCATCGACCGCGCGGCATCGATTCCGCACAATCGATGCGGCAACTGACCCTGTTTCCTATCGACTTCGCGGGACCGAGAATGCCTAGGACGTTTCGCCTCACAAGTGTTTCAAACAACATTGCATGACAAGTATGCGGAAAAAATGCTTTTCAATTAAATATAAAAGGATTATAATTCTTAATTAGTCATTAATATGACTATTTGTTGGGTCCAAAAAAACACACAATAGTTAACCATTTTCACATATGATTATTCCGAAATTTGCAACAACTTATGTTCCATTGGTGTATTAAATACTTTACGAGTAGGTACGTAGATAAAGAAACAAAAACCTTTACAAATCGGATTATATCCGTACCTTATTCATTTGCAGCCTGTATTTAGAACACTTTTGTAATCTCTTTTGGATACCTATATTCAATAGTATATTATTAAACTAATACTAAAGTATTCATTTAATGTAACTTAAGCTACACGTAATGTGAAACGTATTACCCCCGCAATCAAATTTTATAATCAGTCTTGCCTGAATATTTCCGTAAACAAATGAATTTATCTATCCATCAACACGTACATCCTAGATTAAAAAAAAAACTCTATTTGCCTACCATTTTGTCGGAATGGCAATATTAGCGTGAGAAAAAGACAGCATGAGTCTCTCAGACTATGCACGAGTGTGAACAGAGCCTTTACCATGAGCTTAAGAACGACATTCCCTAACGCTTAAATTCCGCTATTCTCAAGTATTTTCAACTCGCTCCCACCAATGGGAAAGAGCAGGATGCAAAATACTCTGGAATCATGCAGGCTAGAGAAACAGATCCTTGTCAGACTATAGTACTACGGCGTGGCAACGCTCGGCTAGTGACGCGCCGCATCGACCGCGCGGCATCGATTCCACACAATCGATGCGGCAGCTGACCATGTTTACTATCGACTTCGCGGAAAACCGGGAGTTTTGTTTTCTACGTGGCAAATACACTCTGGCCAGCCATCTCTGTTAATAGAAAACCGCGCGAAATTCAAAATTAGAATGGGGTCTTCCCCATTCTAATAGATAGCCTGATAGAGATGGCTGGCCAGGGTAAATAATATTGTAACTTTTAAGGCAGCTAGCAGATTTAAAGAAAAATTTTGTCTGTCGAACTTAAGTCTCCAGTGAAGTAAATATTGTAATACAAACACATTAAAAAAAGGAGTGAAAACAGATGAGGCCTCTTTTGAAGACGCCGCGCATAGAAATCTCTTTTGAGAGTCCCTTTTGAGGACATAGCTCCCTGATGAGGGATAACAGGAAGTTATCATCATTTTCGTCTACACCGACACATACGTCCATTTAAAAATATATAAATACAATTTGAACAAATATACTAAAGTACCAGCCATTTTTTTTTCAATTTTAGTAGTGTATCACATTTTTTATTTAAACTTAGAAACATCAAAGTAAGTTTTGTTTAACATATGTGCACTTTCTACGCTCTTTGTTATGTTATGTTTTGTTATATAAGGACGACCGATAGGCATTATTGGTAGTGACCTTGCCTGCTAAGCCGATGGTCCTGGGTTCGAATCCCGGTAAGGGCATTTATTTGTGTGATGAACACAGATATATGTTCCTGAGTCATGGATGTTTTCTATCTATGTAAATATTTGTATATTATATATTAATACCCGTAACACAAGCCTTCTTGAGCTTACTGCGGGACTTAGTCAATTTGTGTAAGAATGTCCTATTTATTTATTTATTAAGCGAGAGCGGACAAAGCATTCAGTACCATGAGTTGCTCTCGCTTTCGAATCGCTATCGACCGCGTGATTCGAAACGATATGCATCTTGCTCGTTCTTTACTGGTCGGAACGAGTTTCAAATACTTTCGAATCGCGCAGTCGCTATCTCGTTAAGTAATAGAAAAAATATAAAACTCATTGGTTTCCTCTCGGCCAGTGTTTCTACGCTCTACGGTAACGCTCGCTCGGCTTAGTGACGCGCCACATCGATTCTACACAATCGATGCGGCGCCGCTGCTGAGTTTGTTTACCAACTTATCGACTTAGAGCGGAGTGGCGGGAAAACTGAAAGCTTACATAAACCTACTTAGGGAGCTGAGTCACCGCCTGAAGGAAAAGGGCCTTGATCCCCGCTCCGGTTAATTCCTGGAGCAGAGACTGTCCATCGCGATTCAAACGCGCGTGATGGGCGCTTTTGCGTCGGCGACCAATCGGGGCAGTTTAATTTATTTTCTCATAAGATTTCAAATTTTTAGATTTAGTTTTATTTATGTTTTAGATATGATTAAGTTTATATTTATGGAGAATAATACATTTTATACTAAATTTAAGTGCGACGGATGGAGATTTATTATCTTCATACGAATGAAAATAATACATCTTACGGTAAAATAGCGGTAAAAAAGACTAATAAGTATTCACACTATGCTTGTGAATCCATCATGGCCAAAGTCTTTAATAGTTTTTTTTTTGGAATAAGTCTTTACAATAATATTTGTCCTTCAATTCAATGAAAAATATTTTTTAAGGAAAAATCTTATGATTGCCGAAAGTAAATGCTTAATATACTCACTTCAGAAAACTCCATGATCTCGATCAGCTTTTCGTTTTTTTATATTAAAAAAAAATACGGATAACACGCATTTTTAGTCACTATGCGAGACATGTTTCGGACATCGAACCCCAGCGCCAAATACCGTGCCCGACAACGCAAGCGGACGTACTAAAGCATTTCGCCTCGCCGCCCACAAAATGTATAGCCTTTTCATCTATAGCAATTGCATAGTACATACCTACTCCAGTTCTAGAGTCCTTATTCCTTAAAAAAACGCTCATGAATTTAGTACTTTTTCGATGTGATATACCTAACCTAACGCAAGTCATAATAATGTCTGTCTTTTACTATCGTATACAGGGTTTTGAACACATACTATGTGTATGTTCTTTAGTGAATTTTTATCAGTAAATCTCGATTAAAAAATCAGTCGAAATCATAAAATTTTAGCAAGAAATCGGGTTCTTCCACATCACTACATAGTATAAAACAAAGTCGTTTCCCGCTGTCTGTAATTAATTAATTATGTATGTACGTATGCTTAAATCTTTAAAACTCAAGAGGAAGGAAAAAAAATTCAAGAGGAAGGTTTATATGTATAATAATAACCCGTGCAAATCCGGGGCGGGTCGCTAGTATGTGATATTATACGAAATTATTCAATTAAAGTGTTGGCTCTTTTACTGTTTAAAAGAAAGATTAGAGTATCATGGTGTCTTTAACCACTGGACAAAGCCGAAAAGTACATACGCGTTACGATATTTAGAACCAGTAAGTATATAGAAAGTATCATAAGAATCGGTGCAGTGGTTACGAATAAATAAAAAAATATTATTTGCTACTTTTGAGTAGCCTGTATGTAACTAAAACTCATGAGGTAATTAATCCTCATAGCATAGTATGAAACCTTCTTCGTCTTTTTTTCTATTCCAGCACTTCTATCTGTCAATTAGATAACTGACACCTATATTACCTACATTATAATTATAACGTACGTTAGACCACTGTGGAGCGATGTTCTAATGGACTTTCATACAATATATGAATATTGTTTTTTTATTTTAAAATTTTTTGTTGTTGTTACGTCTTTCACATTCTGCCAACTTTCGAGATTTTGCTTTTTTCGCTATTTTAGGTGTCGTAGAAAAACTAGCGTATACAGCAACAGCTCATAATTGGCTCTTAAAACTCTCGGGTCTATTATTACAAAACTCCACTTCATTTCGTTTTGTAACGGCGACTCTCATATTTTAAGACAACATTTTATATACCTAATTGTTGTATAAACTACTATGTTAATTACCTTTTTTATTTATGTCACTTATGAGATTTTCATTGTTGACAAATGTCATCATAGAAGAAAATTTACAGTGTCACTAACATGCTAATAGCAAAAACACTGCCAAATACAGTACGTTACTTTTTGAGTGGATTAACTATGGGAAATATCTTTTGTTTGAAAATTATTGTTTTTATTTTTTGTTCAAATCAAAAAACATTTACGTTAGACCATTATTTTATTAGCCCTATGTGGGATTTCAGGGTTTGCCCAATGTCTGAGGTCACCCTGTATATTAAACAGTTGGTTAAATTCCCTATAATTTCGTCATATTTTGAGTTGAAATATTTTTCAAAGGCGTAAGGACTTAACCATTTCCGTGCCAAAGATGGCACGGCAGGTTCACCGCCAAAGACCGATTAATTGGTCACAGACAACAGAGCAATATAGACCTTAATGAACACTGATAAAGTTCAACTTCAGTTTTGACACTTCGGTGACGTGGCTTCTGAGTGAAAGCGTTTGCATTTAACATGGCGTCGAAAAGTTTGATGCTGCCTGCACACTCTCGGGCTCTCGGCCAAATATCGACGAGAATAATGGTTTCACGAGACTTTCGGCCGAGAGCCCGAGAGTGTACAGGCAGCATAACCCATTCGCACGTCCCCTGCACTAGTGACGCGCCACATCGACCGCGCGGCATCGATTCCCCACAATCGATGATGCAGCTGACGCTGTTTACCAACTTATCGATGCGGCGGAGGCGCGGCACGACAATATTTATTAGGTGGGCATTTTCAAAAATAGGGTACCATTTTTTTTTTAAATATAGGAAGTTTTGGGTTTTTTATAACCAGAATCACGAGTACTATTGATTAAAAAAAGAAAAAGAGTGTCCCGTTTTTTTTTGGTCACCTTTGTAACGCATTTTTTCATACATTTCGTATAGACCTTTACAAAACTGACAAAAAAATTTTGTATGGAAAATTGAGGGCCCATTTTCATTAAAAGGGTGCACTGTTTTCTGAAAATGCCCAGGTAATTTTTTTTTTAAATTGTAAAGCATGAACCAACCATGTATTATTAAATAGTAACACTAGTATTTAAATTATAAATTGAAAGTGATGTCATATACTACGGAAAAAAACAGATGTCACTTTTTTCTCTTATGTGACAACTCTTTCAATTTAGGTATATCAATTTTAAACGAAAAATAGTAAACCGGCACAGAAATACTAAACGTGCGAATATGATACTAACAGTCAGTACTGTGTCAAATACTGGTAGTAAGTAAATATATTATATATTTTTTTAGTTTTTTTTTTAGCCCTGCTCACCCCTCGGTGACTTTTTCTGTAGTATATGACACCTCTTTCAATTTATTGTGTATAGTAAAATTAAAACGAAATGTTAAGAAAACATGCTTGGTGCTTAAAAATGCAGGTTTTACGAAATTTTGGATTGATTTAAAATAGTTACATTTATGGATTGGTAAGCATAACCTACTGTTTCAAAAAAATATTAGGTTGTTTGTTTTTTACTACAGACTTTTTTAGTCACTTATTTTTTATAATTTATTTATTGTAGATACCTAGGTACCTACTAAGTAATGTAGGGTCCCCAAGTAGTAACAAAACGTGTAACAAACACACCAAGATAAGTTATCAGACTATCTTATCACGTGTTAGTACCACTTTATACAGATTCGAGTCCATTGCTCCAATATTTCCACGTGCATTTGTATAACAAAACAAAAATATGAGTAGAATAAATATCAAATATCACATGTCTCTGTCCGTCGCAACTGGGTTGTTACGTCATGGTTAATGATTGGATGTCATGTCATGAATAAACAATTTAATAAATGATGGCTTCAAACATAGATATAGGATAAAAGAACTGGATACCCAATAAGCTGAAAAAAATTACGCCGTAAAAGAGTCTCAACTGCGACTCATTTTTATATAGTCTTGTTTATAACGTGACGTTTCGTTTAGTGAAAAACAGCTTATGAACTTTTAAAGTGTATGAATTTGACACTTAATGCTTACTTTAGTAAGCTCTTTTTCGTACGAAACATTTAACGTTTGTATCATTATCAATGCAAGTTCGTTAATGTCATTTTTGTAAGTCAATGGCTTCAAAGCACAACATATATTTTCTTTATTCCTAATCTTTACTGATTAACATGGTGTCAGAAGTGGGATACGTGTAAAAAGAATACTTATGTCTACGATGGGTGGGTCAAACAAAACTTCAACTACCACCACAGCAAGTTCGCCAGAACTACAATCGACGTAGTCTTGCAACCTACCCTACAACCATCGCAGCGCATTGCCGTTATTCGGCCGTTACAATTCACGGATTCAATGGAGAATCATTAAAAATTGCCATTTTAATCCATTTTTTTAATCTAAATAATCTCCATATACGGGAATCGTTTATCGATCCTGGTTAATCGATGAGCAGCTGACGTTTGTTTACTAAGTTATCGATTTTTTTATCGACTAGGAAAATCAATAGTATAGTACTATATAAAATCTTTTTTATATTTATGATCACGATGAATAAATAAATAAATCAATATTGTGGGACAATCTTACACAAATCGACCTGGTCCCACGGTAAGCTCAATAAGGCTTGTGTTGTGGGTACTAGACGACGACGTATATTAGATAGATACATATAAATACTTCAATACAGAGAAAACATCCATAACTCAAGAACAACTATTGGTGATAAACACACAAATAAATGCTTTGTAGGTAGGTAGTACAAACTAGGCTAGGGGGTCGTTAATAATGTTATTAAGTTATTGAACCATAGAATTTCGGATTAAGTAACATTCTCTTTAAGTAAAATAGGACTATTAACTAACTTGAGCTGTAATTGCGAAAACCTCCATGTTCCCCATCGATTTTTTTTTTTACTACGGGCTACGGTTGGGCTACTGTGACCGCTTACCATCAGGCGGGCCGTATGCTTATTTGACACCTTCATAGTATTAAAAAAGAAACCTATAATTTAAACCATCGTGGGTCATACTGATATTAAATTGCAACGGTGACGCGAAGGTGACAACACCACTCGGTCTGTCCGACGATGACTGCCCGATGCAGTCGAAACTTGTCACGTCTATTGTGATAAAAATACGTGAGTTTGAACCGTTGCAATTTAATGTCTAAAAACCTGCAATAACATTAGTACGGAAATGTGGAGATCCGCCTTAAGTTTTAACGGACGAAAAAAAAAGAAAAAAGGACAAGAGCAAGCGAATGATGATGATAATCTTTAAGATAAATTATGTGGTGCCATATATTAATTTTTTTTTTTAAATATCTTTCTTTTCTGAATCGAGTCTGTTTTGAAATTGCAAAAATCTAAGTCCCATTAAATTCCTATTAGGGTTGAACGCGACTCTAACTTCGAGGTACGTAAGGAAAATAAATGGTCTCCCGAGACGGCGAATGGGAAAAATACTGGGAAAAATAGGTACTGGAAAATAATATATCGTTTTATTGTCTCTCTCACACATTCCAACGCCAATGTGAGAGATAACGGCTTATGAGTTATAAATGTGCTTGTTTTTTGTAAACACCACTATGTTGCTTGTTGGTAAAAAGCATATAGCACAAAAACGAAATTTGTGCACGTTTTTAATTCCTGATTAGTGAATGAATGATGATGATGATGATGAAAATGATGAAAGTTATTACATACCCATAGGCAGATACATACACTTATACATAATGCCAAGGGGAACCCAGCCTCCCTGAACAGTGCCAAAAAAATAAAGAATAACTCCTCAACAATTGGCAGCGTTTTACTTGTTATTTATAACAAAAATGAATCGCTAAATTGACTCAGTATAATGCGTGAAAATGCAGACCAGATACCTAATTCCCGGTCCCCGGTTGATCTAACATAGTTCAATCTAAGGGACACAGCTATACGCAGACAGTAATATAACTTGCTCTCAAAAGAAATACACATTAGGTTATACCTTAGGGTATAGTTTAACTGCACAGTAAAAACTGCGCAGGCATACCCCAACGTGTATGGTCTGCTTAAAGCATAGCTGCATCCATTAGATTGGTCCTTTGCGTCTCTGGGCATAAGGTAGGCTCTCCTAAAGACGTCGCACACAAACATACGAGTAAAACCGCACTGAAGCGTAGTTATTTAATTGTTTATAAGGTACCACATCGTCGGTTGCCGATAAGGCGCTAATGATATAAAGATTCGTTGAAGAAATGGACCTTATCAAGAAGCGACAAGGTGGTATCACTTACTAAAACGCGCTTTTATCTTGTAGCTTCGACACTCTACTTTGAATATCGACTTCCTAATAAGAAAATTATACTATTCCTATTAGCATTCCCAAGGCTTAACCGAGCCTGGGATCCCCTCGGCAAACTAACTCCATGGCATATGGACAAGTTTTATGAAATCGACTGTCCAATGGAAGTGTTAAACTGTTAACCCATGGAAGAAACACTTTCATTGAGTGCTATTTCTTATGCTACTTCTTATAATACATGTTGCCAACCCAAGCAACTGGTAGACATTGGTAAAATGACAGTTCGTAAGAAACCGAATAACTTATTAGATCCAACTAATAGGGGCATTACCTTGACGTCTTAACGCTATAGTACCTATTTACCAACTCCGGACTGTTTTATGTTATACTCTGTTAAATTTCGCCCGTTTCTCTAAACAAATATCAAAATTACAAGCATTTATTACCAAATAATTATTAAATATATTGAAGACGTTGATAACGCCTTCAACCATTGGTTTCCTAAAGCCGTACACTCCTACAGCGTCCAGTTCTACAAACTGCTGCATTGCCAGCAATCGGAATCCAAGACCTAAATTATATGGTCCTTGCATTCAAGTGTTATGAGTAAAGCCTCAGTCCAGTCAAGGCTGGTTAACAGATCATATTAAACCTTCTGTATTCGTGCGAAAGTTGATTTTACCTTGACTCTGCTAAAGCTTAGCTCAAGACACTGTTATTTCTGTCTAATCTACCCAACCAAAGCATCATGCATCCTCACCTGCAAGCCTGAGTGCTGACATCCTCTGAAACTCCGGCTCTTGCAACCATTTCCACATCCTCCTAAAGGTTTCCCTTCCTGACTTCAACTTTGACCATGGCTTTGGGTTTCTAAGCAGGTCACTTAACGTCCCTTGCGACCTGCATAGGACTCTCTGGGCGAAGATAGCTTGAGGAATCGAGTAGCGCTTCAACTCTCCGCTTATCCGCTGCGCTAGCTCTTTCGTGTTGATTTCTTCCGTGTCATTTTGTGCCTGCTGCTGTTGAGCTGCTTGCTGTTCTTCCCTTGCTAATAAAGCTGCGTTTAAATCTAATCCAGGGCTCGGTAAAGGCGGTGTTGGTGAGCGTCTCTCAAAAGAATTCGGTGACGCGCTTCTTCTGCTATACGCGGACTGAGGAGATAGCGGCTCGTTATACGGCGCTGGTGATAATGAAGCGTAAGACTGTTGCTGTTGTATAACTGTGAACGTACCGCCCGCATGGTACGCGAACTTATCTGAGACTGTACTGATAGGTGGTAAAGGTAGTAAAGGTGTTAGGGTAGCGTATGAAGCGGGCTCCAAGCCCGGCGGAGTTAGCCTCCCGTTGACGACGGATAGAGGGTGGAAGGCGGCGTCACCGTCAGGCAGAAGGTCGGCCGGGGAGAGCCGCGGTGGGGAAACGTTGCTTGGGGCGACTATGACGGTGAGAGGTGCCCGGTCTCGTGCTCGAGTCTCGTCCATGGCGCGCGTGTGGCGTCGGCGCGCCCGCCCGAGCGACTGAACGACGCCTGCGCGACGCACCCTAGCCCCCCCTTCCGTCCGTCGCGCGCCCTGCAAACCCCTATACCATCAACATGTGTAAAACATCCTAACTAACAACCCTGCCATTCAAATCCCAACTTTAGTGCTTTAGTTTTCGGTTGATTTTTGATTGAAAAGTGGCGCCTTGTGGGACGGTTAGCAACGTTGTTCAACAATGCACCCTTATACTAGCCTGAAGCTATACATCGTCCCATCTCACTACTATATCACTATTCCCTATACATTAACGCGTTTGTAAGCTTCCTTCCGCAAAGGCTTTTTAAAATGCGCCAATGTATGTGTTTTATTACGATTTAGTGGATCTCTTATTGCGTTAATTAGTTATCATAGTGAGAGATGCCCTCGTTTGACTGTCCGCGTACTTACTGTGCCAGCGTACTTACAACCTCATGGTGGAATCCTAGCTTTTGAATCATATTCCATACAAATGGCCACCTGCATTGAGGTTTTATTACTTTAAATATGTATTAAATTATAGCTCTAACAAAATTGCCAGCCTATGAATACCAAAACTTTCTATGAAATAAAGTTGCTATTTATTGAAGTATCTTTTAACATAGTACGCGCCATAATATAAAGGTTCTGGTTGAACAAGTATTTAGCGGACATCTTAGGCCTCGGTTTTTGACATAGTAGGTACTTAGTCTCTCTAGTGTGAAGTCCCTGGTTCAATTCCCAATATACCAAGTAAGGTACGATCAAATTTGACATATTATTAGTTTTAACAAACTTAAAGTTTATTGAATTTTAGCGTCAAACACATCACAAACCTCGTGTCATAAAGTTGGTTGGTATTTTACGTTTATTTTGATTATTTCCAATTCATTACTTACCTATCGAATAAAAAAATATCTCATCCAATTGAAAACTTCCTCCTGTTTTTAAGTCGGTTACCATAGACAAATCAAGCTAAAATCCTTCCTAGTTAGACTCCACGCAAAAATATGATATAGGTAGGTAAGGTAAGCGAGATAGAACTCGACACTGTCTCAATACATGTCATCTTTGAACTTAAATAAATGGCAATAGAGGTGTCAGACGGGTGTCATCTATTAGCCACTAGCATGTCAAACACTCGGACATTTACCTTACTCAATATAGAAGGCGACTTCTACTTTAGCCGGCTATGACTAAGCAAAACTATGACTAAACATGAACCGTAATGTTCCCTCACACTTTCCCTGTCATAAAATAGGTAGCACACACATACACACACACACATACATATGTACATACATACGCAATGACCCCGACTCCGACACCTGGCTGCCGCTGCCGACAAAGGACTAGGGGTGGGCTCTAGGGATGGGATGTTAGGGTATCGATAGAAAATACGATATTTTTACGATGTTCAATATAGTAAATAACGGGTTCCTACCACGGTTTTTTTTTAATTGAGCCTCCGATCAACTCCGCTTGTTCATTAATAAGAATTTCAAATAACCGCAATAGTTAAAAAAAAATTATAAAAATAATAAGTCAATTAGACAGAAAGATGTTTGTATTGTACTCTGTCTGTAATAATTCTGTATAAAAGAAACACTTGTGTAATAGTCGCATTATTTACTTAAAAGTACCTACTTTAACACTTTTAAAATGATTTAGCTCAAATTTTCAACGGTTTAAATACAAAATTGGTCCCTGATTTTACCAACTTGTTTTTCTAAGTGCAAGTAAGTACATAATTTGAATATCAATCAAACTATCGTACCTAATTGAAATTGGGTGCGATGTTTATTTGGAAGACATTTTATTTCCTCTCTTAAAATTTGACTGTAGATAAACTGTGTAGCTTGTGTAAGTTTTAAAATTAATCAGAAAACTAAATAAAGGTTGTCTGGAAGACATCGCCTTTTAGCGATAAGACCGCCTGTTGTTGACCTCTTCTTTTATTCCCTGTATTCTCTGTATTGACTTGTTTTGAGGTGTGTAATTTACAGTATTAGTATTGTATACTTACTTAAATATTTATCCTAACCCTAAATTACATCCCTTTGAGGTTCACAGTTTTCTTCAAAACTGATACTCGTATTCGTGTTTGTGTTTCATCAATTGTGAATTTGGGATAATTTTTGTTATCGACAGGGCCCATCCCTACCGGCGCCCCTATGGCACGTCCTGCGTTCAAGTTACCTTACTATCTATCGGCAACATCCACAATGCTAAAGAGTTGTCAAACCTGCGTGCAATGAAGATTGACAGGCTAAGGGATTGAAAATGGGTGACGATTTCATTATTATTTTTTATTAAGAGGAAACAAACACTTAAGAAATTTAGCACCACTGGCACCGACGGCTTAACTCCGGGTTAGTTGGCTAACCCGGCGTTATCTGTCAAATTCTATATGAAATAAACGGTTGACCCGGGGTTAGTTGGCTAACTGCAATGGTGCAAGTAACCCTTATTTCTGTCTATTGCTGGCCACCACGTTCGGGCATAATTATCCATTCGATCTGCCAATCAATGTATGGGAAAGTCTAGCTGATGCCCGGCTGACAGATTGCCCAAACCTATATGGCCGGCATATAAGTTGCCAAGTCGCACTTGGTCAACTAGCTTCTCTGTAGGAAGATAGACTTAAGACGTTAGCCTTTATGACGAATCAGTGATGATGATGCCTTTAGGTTAGAAGAAATAAGAAAAAGAGTAACGAAAGGGCCTAGCATGAACCCGGGTTAGCCATCTAACCCGGACATAAGCAAATTTTTAGTATGGAAAGTGTCAGCTAATGAAATTAAATTAAACTAAAAATATGAGATTAGTCATGAAACATGGTATGGTACCGTTTTCCACTCATACATTTGAAATTTGGGAACCTAGAAGAACCACAGCCATCTTGTTTTATAATATATGACAATGGAAGCGGCGCTATATACATATTGGAAATGGAACAAGCTAAACGTATTGCTAATTAATAAAATCATCGACCGCGACCAATATTCGATTTTCATCGTCGAATAACTTCATATCACCGACTAGCCAAGCTTTGCCCTACAGAGCTCTCTTCGCTAGAAAAACCTTTCCAAAACCGATCTATAGATGATTGACATCGAACGATAAATTGATAGAGCCCGAAGGAGGCAAAGGGGATGAGATATTGGAACTGATCTGGGGTAATTTAGGGCCAATAGCTTGTCATTTCTCATAAAAATCTAACGGTACCTTGGTACCGTTCGAAAAGTTCGATAAATTATAGCATCATTTAACGCTGTAATAACGAGTGCTCGAAACGTGGGGTCATGGTGTTAATAAACGCGACTAAGCCGTTTTAAAATGTTTAATTTCCATGAACGCTAATCACGGTAACAGTGGACAATATTAAATTACCTATAGCAGATTGGAAATCGTATTCTCTGAAGAAGTTTTTTTTTATCTACATAATTCATGGACGATTAAACTGTGACGTGACAAACACAGATATTATAAAAGGCATTACCTACTATTTCTAACATTACAAAAGGGTAAGGTACCGTAATCTTTCAAATAAATACAACACCGAGCTATTGTCCAATTCTTACTCCAAACCTGATTTATAAAGAAAAGTGCAAAAAAAAACTTTTATTATAACAATGCTTTGAAAAAATACATTTGCGTAACAAATCCATAACCACCCCAAAACTATGGACCCTACTTTTACTTAGTATACCAACTTAAACAATGCACTTCCTCAAACGCTGTTAAGCATCACTTCATATAAATGTTGTGCGTGCTTATTAGTTCCATTATTAGACCACGCGCAAATACAACTTTGTCGTTTTTGGCGCCAGCTGCGCGCGGCAGCCATTTTGTCGCGTGACGTCACGCATCGATTTCTTTCAAAAATCGATATTTATCGAACACCTGTGTGGCTCGTGCCTTCCGGGTGCATTGACCTTTAATATTTTTTTAATTTTAAAGTTTGTAGCGCAGGACGGATGTGGGGGTTCTTTAAGGAAGTGTCAGATCGCGGTGGTTTATTATTACCGTGATTTTGTTCATTTTCTGATAAATATCGATTACGTAATGTTTAACCGACTGGTGAACAGTGTTGTGTTTTGAATTTACTTAGGTACTTAATGAATCAAATAATTTCAGAAATAATAACGTACTTATGGTGGCTTCTTTACCGAAACTTAAGTGCTAAATAAATTTAAGGATATTACCCAATGAGATATAGGTAATTGCTAATTATACTTACCTTTTTTTTATTAAAGTATCAAAAATCCTTTTCATTTGCGTTTTATTTGTCCCTTTTTTTAATATTTTACGTACATAATTAATACCATACAGGATATACAGAATAGCGTGTGTATAATAATTTGAATATTTTGAATGAAAAATTATGTAATTAAATCCAAATGTTCCAAATGTAATTAAAAAGGAACAGCAGCTGTTAATTATGAGTTTTTGACTAGTAATTATTTAGTTTTTATTTACGTATCAGTAATTCAGTAGGTATCGCCAATGATTACTAAAACAAGAACAATTTGATTTGACTTTTCCATAAACTATTTACATTGACTTAATTGTAAATTTTAAAATATTATGACATTTTTGCTCAACTTAGAATAGCGGGTCATATTCGTTCGGACAATCCACCGCATCTCCATAGTAAATATGTCCGCCGGGAAAACTCCAGACAAGTTCTATCTGGCTGATATGCCCAAATATATGGCCGGCAAATCGCAAAAATGAATAATGCGACAATGGGACATTTTCTTGTTAAGCAGTATACGTCTGACACATAGGATGACATGAGCACCACTGATCGAGAAGTTGACTAGCAATCAACTTTAAAATACGCGCTAGTCTTTTTCGGGCGGTATGTAAGTAGTTAATCCTAAATCTGTGGTTCAATAGGAAAGGGTTCAGAAATATCAGAAACAGCCTCCTAGCCTAGTTAGTAGTTGGTAGTGACCGAAACAGGAGGTGTCGGGTTCGAATTTATTTGTGTGTATATCACGAATATTTGCATCCCTCAATTCATCCCTTAAAAAATCACGTCAATTCGTCGCTCCATTTTACCGTGAAAGACAGACAAACAAACAGACACACTTTTCCATTTATAATATTAGTATGGATTGGGACTGACATATCTATTACTACGGAACCGTACGAATAGCTATATATCCGCGAATATCAGCAGAATAATTTTGTATAGAAAATGTCAGACAAGCTCACTCCCGCTAGCTATGATCTAAGGCACAGATAGTACTATGACTCTATAAGATATATTTCGGAGCATCACGCCTCAATTGTCAATTGCTCGTTCAGATATTAGTGAGCATCACGCCCGCTCCAATATATCTGATAGCGCTGTACCTACACACGCCATCGCCATTAGATGGAATATTTCGGAGGCCCCAAAGTGCACACAAATGTGATGGTTTTGTAAAAATAAACCGCTTTGTAATTTGCCAATAAGACACTACACCATAGAAAATCGTTTAGAAATGAACCTTATCGACAAGCGACTAAAAACAAGCACAAACATTTATCTAACCTCACTTCTGTCGTCAAAGCGTTAGTATTTGTTCAGATATTTACGATCGCGTTGGCCGCTCCGATATGGCGAGTCTACGTACGTAGAGTACCTCATTACGTTAAACTGACAACCTAACTACATCTACAAGCATTTACAGAATTATTATTAATTTGCTACCAAATTACTACTATAATTTGTATTCCTACAAGGCGCCATTTTGTCCAAACTAGAAATCAACGTTGAAAAGCAATGAATTCTTACCAAATCAATATTAAAATCTCTATCAGCCGCCAAATTTTCATCATCTATACGTAAAGTAACTTTTCCTTTGTTAAAAGTAACATTTATAACGATTTCCGCCATATTCGAATAAGAATATCGAAAATTTTATTGATAATTCCGATCCGCAGTATCGGAAATCTTACCCTTGTTCGACCGTTGCCATAGCAACCCCTTCCAACGGCCGCAACCACCGCACTCACGCAACATACGTCTCTCCCTCTTTTACAAGACAATTTCCCGCGAAAGTGTGAAAGAGATAGTAGTAGTTTCGTGATGTGTCTTCAGTGAAAGTAGCCCCTAGTAAAATCGATATCGCACAAGGCTAGTTGTCGATTATCCGTTCTTTCTACTATGAGAGCGACAGAGTCGCATTATGACTTCGCGCTCAATTTAACATCAACCGTATGTTCAAAAAAATAAAGTATGTTTTTCTGTAACAGTGAATGTGTTGAAGGATTTTATCGAAGTAAGCGGTCGCGGCGTTTCGCGTAGCGTGTCACATCGACTGAGTATTGATTTTTCGATGCCGGGCGAGGATTGCAAATGACTTCGATTTATTGGATTACTTTTCCGCTTGTTTGACGACAATTATCTTTCACGGATAATATTGCCGCTATGTATTTACATAATTTAGTTAAACTTTAACCGATGTGGAGTAAATTGGAAATGAATGTAATATACGAGTATTACCCATTTTAAATGAAACTTATCAAAGTTGGTTTACTCTTATGAAATCGGTTAGGTAAATTTTTTTAGGGAAAATATTTTTGCAGATATTTCATTTTTACCTACGAAGTTTCTCACTATGAGTTTTTTAAGAGCTTGAGTACCTAATATTTTCTTTACTTAAATAATAAACTATAAGCATTACTTATGCCAAACATGGTTATCCGCTAACCCTACGTTAACTGTCACATATGAAATAAACGCTTAACTCCGGGTTAGTTGGTGCAAATGCCCCTAATATTGACAAATAGAAAAAGGAGGGAAATAATTTTCTTTATTAGATACTCTAGACGTTTCCATAAATATCTGTACCTATAGATACTATTAATATGTATGTATAGGTATAGGTACCTACAATTAACCTTCACCGCGACTTCGTTTTCAGTCATTTATTTATGCTTACTACCCCCTTAGGGGATAATGTACCCTTACCATGAGGTCTTAACGCGATTCAGTTTAGGTTCTTAACTGTGCGCAGTTGTATGGCAGCGACTCAGTTTAGGTCGTAAATCTTTAGGTCTAATAGATGTGTTCGGGCTAATCATCAATCATGTGATCATTTTGGCTACTTTTTAGGCTTAATTATGGCCGTTAGTGGTATCTTATAGACCCACATATAATTTCTAGATGCCCTTAAGCTACGTTCACACTTGTATCATATTGACAGTATTGACACGCGTCTGTCTGTGCTACGCCGTACGCGGCGGAGATCATGATCATGATGGGAGATCATGATCGTTAATGTGTACGCAAATGATCGAGGTGCATCGGTGGAGATACGATACGTATCGATAGCGATACAAATGAAACTTTGCTAATTTGATGATAATTTAAAAACTAATTAACCAATGTTTTTAATAACAATACAATTTAACCATGCTTAAATAAAGTATACTTACTCGAATCTATTGCAAAGTTCCGTAAAATACCTAATTTAAAAAATATGGATGATGGATATGGATGGAACATATTAATAAATTTCTTCCTAATAATGCATGCAAAATGAAGCATGGTTAAATTGTACTGTAAAAAATTAGTCAATTACTTTTTAAATTACAATTAAATTTGCAAAGTCCTATTTGTAGGCATTTGTTTGTATGGGGAAAAAATATTGTTATTTATGGAGGCCACCATATGGTTAATAAAATACCTCTTAAAAGTAAATACATGTTCATCATATAAGTGACCTTTTATAATTGAGATTCTCATCTTATCATCAGATCAAGCCAAAGTAGTCAAACTTATATAACAACCTCAGTTGTACATATCCTTTGAAAAAAATCTTAAAAATGAATTCATGATTGATCGATCATTTGTAGCTTTAGCGTACGCTTAACCTTTTTGGGGAGCACATGATTGTACACCAAAGGAATGATACTCGTACAGTCGCCATCAGATATATCGGAGCGTCCGAGTTGTTCACAAATATCTGAACACGCCTCTATTGTCAAGGCGTTAGAGCGCTTGTTCAGATATTTTGAACACGTAGGACGCTCTGATATATCTGATGGCGACTGTACACCAAAGCACGTGACGTAAAGCTAGGTCCACACTTATATCATTTAACCGATCATGGTCATGCGTATTGAGCTCGCGTATCCTAAGTATGGACGCTCTCTTTCGCCATACCGTATTACTCACATCGTGGCAGTGTATCGTATCATAATACCGGTATTTTCCATTTGTAGCGAAAATCCTTCATAATCCTACATACCTACGAACAAGACCGAGCGAGCGCAAAGCATGTCTTCATTTCAGCTTTGGATTTCAGTTTTTTTCATGTTCCGTTATCCTCCGTAAGTAGTTCTAGTCCTGTAGTCGCATTCCATACTTACATACAAACTTAGTTCAAAGTTCGATTGTTTCCAATTTAAAAATACAAAAAGTTAAAGGGATATAAATTGGACAGTAGAATTTGTGTGGGAAACTAACTTTCCCGACTTTTTACGCACTTGATTAAACCGAACGCCTGCTTATTTTTACGAGCAATCTCAACGAAATCAACATTTGCCGTCTAGCTAGATATATTGAAGAGATCACGGAAGTGATTCAAACTTTTTACAAATTATCAATTTACTAAAACGGGGGCAAATCGCATTAAACTTTGAAAACTAACCTCCGACGTTTCGAGGGCGACATTGTCCCCGTGGTCGCGGAGAAAGACCGGAGTGGTCGGAGGTATATTTACAAAGCTTTATGCGATTTTAGGCCCAGTGTAAGTAAATTTAACACAGAAATAATTATTATTTCGTGGTAGAAATCAAAAGCTAAATTGGAGGCGCCAAAATGTGATGATAATCTTGAAAACAGCTACTTTTAAAAGAAAAGTCTTACAGACAGAGACAAAACTCGGAGGACGGGTGACAAAATTTCTTTTCTTCAAGCAGGTATGTAAAGGGCACAATCGCACTGTATCCAATGGGTGTAATATTCTTGGAACACACCAACAAGATTATCTAGTCTAACCCCCCTCAGCGGGGCTAAGATGACAAGCTGATATCCTGATAATTGCTGGATAAGACGATAGTTTGTCGGCACGTTCTGACAGTTTCTGATAATTTTAAACAGTTCTGTCAAATGTCTTTGCATTTGGCAGCTGTTACCGTCACGCTATCCGCAATTTATCAACTTATATCACTATCCTATGACGTTCGTGGATAACCATCTTAGGCCCGCTGCATAGAAAACTTGCCTTCAGAGCGCCTACCACGAACCGCGAACGAAAGTATGCCTCCCTTTCGCACTTGAGATTTCTCACTCAAGTGCGACAGAGAGGTGAAACTTCGTTCGTGGTTCGTGGTAGGCCTTCAGGGTATTCGATGAATGTGCCTTAATAGGAAAACAATAAAGTTTATTATATCTAAGCATATTCTTTGGTCATTATTCATTAATTATTCCTACAATTGTGTCATTACGTGTTATTATGTCACCGTAATAATTATTGTGTCCTACATTTCAAACTGATAGCTAACCGATTAAAAAAAAACAGTAGTTCTGTGGTTTTCCAGAATGTGTGACATTTTTTAAATATAACGATGGTGGCAATTTATTTTATTAGGTTTCACAGGATGGGTAAAATATTATAAAGGTTATAATCTTCTAGTAAGTACATACAGTGTATCAGAAGATTCCTCTCTTCCGTAACTTAAAATAATAATTAAAATTAAAAAATACTGAAAGATGTCTTACAATCTGATATTTACTATGACATAATCCTACAGTGGCCTAGGGTTCCAATTGGTTGACTGTAGGTTGGTTGAAGGTTTCACTGAGTTTACAGGGTGAAGACAAAATTGGAGCATGGGGTCAATGGGAGCTACCGGATTGTCGCTCACCAGGCGGCGCCACTCATGCGTGGGTCCTGGGTCCGTATGAGAGAATTGTCAAAGTGACGTTTGAAATGTTCCCGCAGGACCCACGGTCCACTAGCGCCCCTAGCGGAAAATAAACTCGCGGTAATCATTATTGCGCTCGCTCCACACCAAACGTTGATCTGAAGAGGTGGCGTAGTCCTTTACATATTTCCTGTTCCAAAATTAAATTTATAGGAATAATTTTTGATTAATGATCACAGACCAAATATAGTACTTTTCAGTCCTCCGGCCGGTAAGCGCCACTTTACGCAAAACTAAATTGCCGCCTGCCGGCTCCGTCGGGCTGAAAAATAGTATACAAACCTCGGCCGGTAAATGGGAAAGCCTCGGATCACATGTTAGTCGACCTCGGCTTCGCCTCGGCCGACAATTACATGGAATCCGAGGCATTTCCCACTTAAACGGCCTTGGTATGTAATGTACTATTATGCAACAGTGATATAATAAGGGTTCTTAAAACTTGAGGGTCGCCGTTACAAAGCGAGACGAAGTCGAATTTTGTAATGATAGTCCCGAAAGTTTTAAGAACCAATTATGAGCTGACGCATACGCTAGTTTTTTTACGACAGCTAAAATAGCGAAAAAAAGCAAAATCTACAAAGGTGGCAGAATGTGGAAGATGTCGTATGCCCACTATAGAAATTAAACAATAAAAAATGCTCATATATTGTATGAAAATCCATAGGAGCGCTACTTTTATTAGCGATATTTTTATAAAAATAGCGATAGTATACTATCGCTGTCAGTCATCTAATTGACAGATAGAAGTGCTGGAGTAGAAAAAAAAAGCGTGTTGCGCCATTGTCGTGTCGCATAAAAAGCCCCTAGAATTAAAAGAAACCTCTGGACTAGTTTATTTTCGCCCATAAGTAAAAAACCACTAACTGGCCACTAACAGTTTACTCGTAACGCCAACTCCATTTATTCCGTGTTTTGTATAGGATTACGAAGAGTATTACTATAGTCTTACAAGCAAAAGAGCAACAAAAAAGCTATATCCATCCCTTTTTTCGGGGTAATACTAGCGTAAAAAAATACAGTATGATGCTCTCTAACCTACTGTTACTGCGTTCAATTGCTTGTCAAGCTTGTCTTTTTACCCAGCAGTGGAAGTTTTCCAGCTGAAATGAGGATGAAAAGGGAAATTAATATAAATAAAAGTCAACTGTGTGTTCATTTGTTTGTATTGCGTCAACTGTAACACTTTCAGTTTCATCGATATTTGAGCAAAGTTTACCTACATTATTATAACTGCTCAATGGTCACGCTCACTCGTTTATTTCATGCAAAAATTACTGGTTTCATACACAAAAAAAATAGTTCCTGTAGTTCTAACACGAAAATGTAGATGGCGTTTAAATTAAATTCGATCTGAACTTCACAATTGTGAAAATAAATGACATTGTTATTACAGATACAAAATTTGTCCATAGGTTTTTTTAAGATTCTCCCTATTATTGTTAGACTTTAAACTGCAGGAATAAAGTAGTTTTGGAATTCTGTTAATATCTTAAACACGGCGCGATCCATCGTCTTCAAACAATAATCGGGGGTACCTTGCCACTCTCTGCCCTTCTGCGATTTCGACTCTCTAGGTTACCTTTAATCTATTACACGGACCGATGCGACTGATTGGGCCCGAAAAATCGCGCCGTGTAATTCTAGTATTAGAAACTTGGCTTACTGAATGCTGTGATATTGTCGTGGGGTATTTTTACTGGAGTAAAAAGTAATATAGCGTGTCAAAACAAAATATCACGCCGGAGATTGTGTGTAACTTAACCTCTCAAATTAATCATCATCATAACAAATAATGTCATAATGAAGTTTTTACAATTTCAGGTAAACAGACTTGACTTAAATCTTTTGCGCTATAATATTTGACTAGACGATTATTACTTTTTCAAATAGCAATACCTATTTAAACCACTGAATTCCATCGGTATAATTCTCGTATAAAAACTCGAGATCATTGTATATTTTAAACAAAAAACTCATACTATTACTATTATTTAAGAAACAAGTGAACGCGACTGGCGAGCATAACAACGCATGCTATGTCATATGCTCTTAACCTCCCATGACAATACACACTTGACACAACGTGCCTCCATATTTTGTTTAAGCTTTAAGCACCAATTTTTTTATAACAAGTCGTTCGAAATATTTAAACGACTAAAATTCTATAAATATCTTACTATGTATAGGTTAAAAATACAAGTTATAACATTTTTACAAGTCTATCATTAGTGAAACATATGACCTATCCAGATTTCTAGTTATTTCCGAGAAAGCAAATGCTATTTAACCGATTTTCTTAGGTATACAACTAAAAACAATGGGAGAATATGTAGAATATGAAAGCTTTGAAAATGGATCGTAACAAACACTGTAATTTAAGTAAAATCAATTAAATACAATTATAACATATTTACACACAATAAGAATAAAACTAGGTTTTAAATTAGATTTTCTAAAAAAACATAATTGCATTTAAACGAAGTCAATCGTCGCTACGAGTCACTATTGGTTAATTATTCTTAACATTATTACTATTTACGTATGTGTTATTTACTTTCAGAAATCCAAGAAAATAAACAAGACGCGCACTGTCAGTAAATATTGACGGCATCATTTGAGTATTTTCAATAACTGCGTTTTTTTAATGAACTAGATGCCGTCATTATTACTGTAGGCGTGTATAACTCTAATAATAAGACGGATCTGTTTGTTTTCACTTTCAATTATCAGTTTAATGAAAATAATTACGAAAATGATGTGCGATTTTTATAGAATAGGTGTGGTTCCAAATATATAGAAATAGTTTTTAATAAGCCATGCGATTACTACTTTTTTTAAACAAAAAGCGACGCTAATTCAAATTTCGCTTGGATTAAGATATATTCCAGTAAAATATACAATTAGGTACTTAAATGGGTATAATGTAGGTATTCTAAAATTATACAATATAGTAGAAGTATTTATATGTCAGCAAAACTACGCTTCAAAGCGTTACTTAATAGTAGAATAACATTACAAGAGGGTTACAAATGTACTGGATTCGAAATTAACTCCAGACTGGTGTCTAGTTACAATTTTTGACCATAATTTTAAAATAAGAAATGTGAGGATTAAAGAGGCTACAGACAATCAATAATGATTGACGTATTTCGCTACAGCAATATCGTCATCATTTACTGATAGCATCAGCCTTACAAAAGGAGAAAACACCGTGGAGATTAGTAGTACAATACCAAGCCCAAGGCCAATAGTTGACCGATCTTTTGGAACCTTTAAGTAAAAGGGTGACGCAGTCCCAGAAGAGATCAACACACAAGCTGCTGAAAGGAACACTTACAATGACGATCACTCAGGCATTTAAAATAATGTTTATCATTTATTCTATTTAGCACGTTGTATAGAACGCATCATAAATATCATACAATATTGTTGTATCTAAGGCACATAATGTTTAGGCTTTCATTACTCCATTATCGTACACTGGTGCTATGAAAATAAAATTACTTTACTGTGACAAACACGCAAAAGACTTTCATTTCAGTCACATTTTTTTACAACTCTGTTGGTAGGTCTTACAATCAAACATATTAGTGTTTTAGAAAAACTAGTTGTGCTAGTTGTTAATATTTCTATATCAAATAGGCGTTTTACAATATTATGTGACTGCAAAATGCCAATCCTGCTCTTCATGACAATAAGTATTTACAAACGCTCCTGTGCTTGTCACGCATAAAAATAATGCAAAGCTACTAATAAATCATAGTCTATCGAAACTACTGACAGCTGTCGTTCAAAAACGTTATTTTTCAGTTATTTCATTCCCTAAGCGTGCTACCATTATAGACCGTCATATTATAGCACGGTTGTCCAAAATAGAAGCCAGGGTCGCCATGGAATTATGTACCATCGCCAACACTGTTAACATAGGATGTGTAATCTATATTGCAACAACATTTATGCTGACCTTAGACCGAGGTAGACCTTAATCTACCATGCTTGGTTAAATTGGTTGCTGTTTGTATATGAAAGTGGCATTATAAGTTAAGTAATGAATGATTGTATGTGAAATCCTGTATGTCGAATTAGTTAAATGGTGAGACCAGGCTTCAGTTTTGCATTAAAATGACGTGAAAATGTGTCTGTATGAAAAATGATAATACGCTTAGGGTGGACCGTATCAACTCTCGGTTCACTAACAAATGCATTTCATACAACATGGCCGTACCGTATGCATTATATAATCGCCAATCATACAAAAACAACTATTTCAATATAAGACACGTTCAGCATGAACAGTTGAATCACAGTCTAGAATTTTCGGCACCAATGAGCTTTTAAATTCGTCACCATTTTATTTTATTGGTTATCCTGACATTTTGCCGAACAATGTTTCATGAATACCTTTTTTATCGTTTTTCCATGCATTGCAAGTTTCACGATTTCAAACGATTTCTAAGACTGAATTTTAATAGTGTAGTACTTTTTAAGGCAGGTACCAAGGTAATCATAAATTCACAAAATTTGTTCGGTAAAATACGGGACCATAATTGCCATACTTTTTCAATGTCATTCCTTACAGATCACGAGACCAATTGCAATCGACAAGCCTTAAGTGACATTTAAGTAACTATTTATTCCTTATAATTGTTTTTTATCGTCTAATAATGTCTATAGCTAGCAATTGACTAATTCTGGCCTTTCTGCCTAGTTGAACTATCAGCTGACTATGTTTGTGTACCAGCTATTTAATTGTACCGAAATCTACTTCAAATCCCACTTTAGTTTTAGGAGCACGCTGTCAGTATTATCGTTTATAGCCTCTCCTTACAAATATGTACAAACATTTTAATTTTATTTTCGCTTTTTAATACCTGCCCAAGCGATATATTTTTTGTTGTGTATTGTTTTTTGTTACTATTACAATGCTTAAATATTAAAGCAATATAAAGGCTTTCTAGTAATCTGAACATATTAAAACAAACCTGTACACTAAAATACAGTTTACTGCCTAATTAGTATTCAACAATACTGACAGAGTACTTCTTCCTTATGAACACGCCCTGCAGCCAGTTTCTATTGAAAAAATATGTTTTGCAACCGTTATAATATAGGATGTTTCTACTTCAGTACCAATATCTAGCTTCCCTAAAGCTGATTTTTATAATATACTTTATCTATTGCTTGTCAATATTGCTAAGTTTCCCTATCATGCTAGTTTTACTATTTAAATTCAAAGCATGTACTTAAAATGGTGGCGAGAGAAAATAAATTTGATCAAAATTAGCAAGTAGGTATACATAATGCATCCAAAACTTATAAAAAATAAGTTACCATGACTCTGAACATATAGCATTTGGTTTTACTTTTGATATGAATTTATGTAATATTATTAAGAAAAATCTATAATTAAAATTAAAACGCGAACAGAAGCATATTTAATATTGTCACTATCATAAGTATATTAAAATTAGATGCTGCATGAGACGACTCGATTCTTCATCATGCAGAGATCTGAAATTGACAGTGTAAAACAGACTACACCGTCAATTCCAAATCTCGGCATGATGAAAAATCGAATCTTTTTTTTTCTTCGATTCCAAATGCAAATGCTATATGTCCTAGCCATAAATTGGCGGTTGGTGACCAATCAAATAGGATTTCGTTAAGTGATTTAATATTATAGATTTCTTTGGGAATTTTCACAAACTCACATTTAAATTGTACTTGGCACATGTATGCATTGTAATCTCCTTTAGTAATACTACGAGATTTCAAAACCTCGTTTTACGCAATAATGTAGGATCAGCATTTTCTCTTCATGAAAAAAATAGGCTATTTTTACTATTTTGTCTAATAACTGCTATTTTGTCTGTGCCTTAAAATTTTGTCTTAGATCTTGTGATTATTTCATGATTTTGAACTTTCTCTATTTTGTTTTAGAGCTTGTGATTTTTTATGTTTTTTGAAGTTGAAGTATCCACTTTGAATAGTCATCAACAAATAAATAAACACGCAAGAAATCTTAACCGTACATACTTACAAATCCCTAAGACTATTAAAATGTATATATATTTGGATTTCGTTAAGTGTAATTTGGCCACAATTTAGTTTCTACCCCTTACTAATAAGCGTAAGGGGCGTATGTAAATATAATTTTAATTTTAACCATTAAATTTACATTGTATTTCTAATGACTAGCTTTTCTCGAGGGGCTCGAAAAAAAACCCCGTTCAAAGTCAACGATGGCCATCCAGGAATGGCACTTAACGCTTTGAAATAATGTTGTTTATACAATGAACAGGGTGAGAAAAAAACTAGGTTCTATAATTAGAGGATTAAGGCTATAGGTAAGTATTAGTTTGTCATTATATCTGGATATATAAAAAGCTTTGTTATTTTTTTTTTCCAAACACATAATTATATTTTCTCTCAAATTATTTTAACGTAAAACAAGAAATTCATGAGGTATATTTTTCTGATGCAATTTAATATGCGAAATCTTAATAAACTGATATTTAATGTATTTTTAAAATTTAGTCACAAAATGCACCATTTCACAAACTATTTATAATATGGTATGAAAAAAAAAACTTTTAAATATCCAAATATGATGGTCTTAAGATAAATAGGTATGAGTTGTCCACATTACAGGTATGAGCGGATGGATTTAAAAAGATCACTACAATGTACAAATAACCGTAATTAAGTTATATTATTATACGTTTTTATTCGTGAAAGGCACCTATAAAATGTCCAGACGAATGTCCATCTACAATTATTGCTTATTGTCATTTCGATTCGAAATTATTCGATGTTTTTATTGCTTTTTATTTCACAAAAACTTCAAAAGCTTGAGATGCCGCACTCATACTTTACTATTAAAAAATATTAAGAGTTCATAAATAATATTGGTTTAATAACATTTTCGTACTTAGGTAGCCAATTCTTATAAAAACCTTGCTGAGATCTATATTTTTTACATAAAGCGAGTAATTACTTAATTATGACAAACGCCAGGCATCTTAAGCTGTTGATGTGAATGTAGGTAACCATTTATTCTAACGCTTATATAGTAGTTAAATAACTTATTATTCGAATCGAAACAACAACCCGACGCTAGTCTTTGCTACTAATCACTAAACTAATATTAAGCAAGGCTCGTCTTTCATAAATATTCGGTTCAATAAATTAAAACAAATTCGTAAACTACACACTTATTCTAACCTCCAATACACAACACACAACAACGAAACAAAAACAAATTATAATATCACACTTTTTTCAATAATAAACGTGTTTTGACTTGGAAGCATTTGATTTCGTATTACCTTTGTCCATGTATTTAAGTAAAAACCATTATATTTTTAACTTAAATACCTAATCAAGTTGTGTATAGCTTGTCCTTACTGTTTCACAGCTTAGCAAACGAATTACAAGCTGCATTTAACTTTTTATTTCACTAAATTACTGGAAGGCTTGATCATATCATACTCGTTTTCGTATTCTATAAAAATATTAGAATATATAATGTTTTTTGTAGCTATTTTTACATCGTTGGAGTATTGTATTTTGTTCGCCTTAAAGAGTATAATGAACAGCGCGCCGCCTGTCTCTATCAGTTGCCGGCAACGTCCGCTAGATGGCCCTGTTCTCAATTCCCAAAAGACGCCATTACAAAGTCACAGCATACCGAAATTTACTACTTATACGTAGATTATCCTATAGGCAAATTATTTTAACATTTTTTAAGTTAAAGAAATAACTAATACAGACAGGCGACGTCGTAAAGTAAAATCTAAATTTCAACTACAACCATTAATATAAATATTTACACTAAACGTCTTTGCCCTGAATTATTGCTTTTAGTTACAAACTTAACAGTCCGGGTGGTAGAATCTGGAACTAAAACTTCCAGTTACATTTTACTGAGTAAACTTTAGATGGTGGCGCCACTGTTAATACATAGCACGGTAAAAATTGCGCTAATTTTGTCCAATAGTTTATATATTTCATTTGTATTGTCTTAGCCGGGTCTCGTTTGACGAAGGCACATAAGGAAATTCTGGATGCATATTTCCTAGAGGAGATTTCGTATAATTATGTTATGTTTCCTTCCCAAAGTGACAGAGTCCTTTTCAATTAAAATGGACATGTTTTTTGAATAAGGCCTATTATGTTGAAAAGGCCCAATGACGAATAGAGAGTTATTTACATGATACTAGTTTCTTCTGTCAGTAATGTAAAGTAACTCAGTAACTAAATGGGTGATAACTTCATCAATGTCTATCTAAACGAACTTCGTTGAGAATCGAACCGCAATCAAATACAATTTAAAAATCGTCACAAGTGATTTCTCATCTTACATTGTATGAAAAAGAGTAACATGTAAATATGTCTTTATATTATACCGGAGGACCTATACAGAATGTATCATAAGTTCCGGATTATACATTGAAATTAAACACTTTAGAACGGATAAATCGCGTTTATTAACACCATGATCCTACGTTTCGAGACCTTTACAGCACTCGTTTTCACAGGGTTAAGATGATGACTCATCTTAAACCTGTGAAAATCCGTTCTAAAGTGTTTAATTTCAATGAATAACAATCGCGGTAACAGAAGACAATATTATGTTCCGGATTATAGTTCAACAGCTGATAAAGTCAATGACCCTGAGCGCAATGCAACTGGGCAGAATTCGTAATTGGAAAAAAAATGTCTCTGGAGATATCGATCAGCTGGTCCATAAAAAGTAAAAAATTTTTTTTTTCCGTATTTCGTTATTTTCCACTCAGTTCCATTGACCTCATCAGCTGTTATAATATATGTCGGAACTTTTGTTACATCCTATACATATAGCCTGTGACATCGATTATCAAAAACGCCATAACAATGGGGACCCCCGTATTGACGCTCATCAGGCGGCGCCACTCGTAGGTCTTTTGTTAATATGAATTGTCAAAGTGACGTTTGAAATATTCCCATCACACCCACGTTCCACTAGCGCCCCTAACGGCGACTTGATTCACAGTAATCCCCTTCTTTCGATTTTAATAGGCGTTTCATGCAAATGTCATCCTTGCTACGGCCTTTTGTACCTTAGTATTTATTTTGCGTCTCTGTAGTATTATTTAATAGTATTAGTTGGCTCTATGCAGGACCGGGCGCCAGTGCGGCGGCGGCGCGGGCGTCCACCGCAGCACCGTGTGCTCGGCGGCGGCGTGCGGCGCGGCGACGGCGTGCGCCGCCGACGGCGCGCATCACGGCGAGCGCAGGTCCGGCGCCTTGTCCGGCGCGATGTCTTCGGCGTCGACGGCGACCGCCGCCGTGTCCATTGCGGTTGCCTCGGAGGTTATCACGTTGGATTGGAAGAAGCGTTCTGGAAGGGCATTATGAATCAGTGTCTTTGATCATTATACGATTTTAAGCTAACATGGTCATTTGCATGACGCTTGCAACAGTGTCGAAATATCGGGTGCTCAATAAAACAAATATACATGGTAATTATCTCGTTTCAAATATTGGTTATCTTTGATCATTATTTTGTATTTTGACCTGTGCACCTGGTAAGTTTCCTTATTTTTTCATTTTGTTTGACTCAATTATTATTATTTCCGAGCTATATATTATTTTTTTCGTGTAATATTCGATCGTTTTAGTTTTAAGTTTAAAAGGGCTCCACGCGGAAATCGACGGTTTTTAAAATTCTCATAGCGGGTTACTCACGTCAATAAAGTCGAAAATAGCTCGACACGGACTAACACGGACTGTGGGGTGGGTGTAAGGGACACGGACTGTTCCGAAACATGTCGAGCTATTTTCGACTTTATTGACGTGAGTAACCCGCTATGAGAATTTTAATATGTCTGATACTCACGGGAGTTTTCTAATTAAAATCGACGGTTTTTTATGAGATTTGCTCGATATTCCGCCACAAATACTATAAGTACAATTACAAAACAATCTGTCATCGGTACATCAATTTAAAAGAGCCGGATTTTGAAAAAAATGATTGAATGAAATTATTTTTTCAAACATGGTCTAAAAAAGTATTTTTTTCGATATTATAAAGAAGTGTATGCTGTTATATACGTGAAATCGACATACAACTGTTCTTATTTCAAGTCTCTAATAAACTAAGAGAGATTTCAAATTGAAACTTGGTACAAAAGTTATTTACAAAAAACTGTTAATTTGGACTAAAATTACCAAAGTTTGATTTAAGAAAATATAATAAGCTATGGTTCTTAAAGCCGTTGGGGCTATTTAATAAGCCATAAACAATACTCTACAATTTAAAGATACAGATCGAAGGTCACTGGGACCAGGAGCGGCCTTAATATAAGTTATATCTGCATGCATGACTTTCTGCTTTTATTATGCAAATAAATGCTTGAATATGAATATAAATATGAGTTACTTCTGAAGACTAAACATAATATTTAGTTTAGTAAATTAATTAGGGTTTACCATCGTCCAATAGAACGACGTGGTCGGGCCCCGCCGGCGCGGTCATAATGTTGAACTCCTCCTCCAGAGTTGGGAATGGCGCGTTCCATCTGAAATCAAACAGTTCAAACTTATATGATAAAGATAATCAAAACATTCGGGACATCATTATACTCGGGTGCAGTTGGCGTTTTTATTTTGGGTTGTAGAAAAAACGTAGATTTTTTTTTATTGTTTTCTATTCAGAATTGCGAGTTCTTTCAGTCCTAGTAGGAGAAAAAAAGTGTCCCAAGATTTGTTTTCCATTTTGCCACCATTTTATAGATTTAGTATGGTGGTAGCGCAATGGAAAGTTTGAAAAATGTATGGAAAAAGGATACTTTTTTTCTCCTACTAGGATTGAAAGAGCTAGAGCGATTCTGAGTAGAATAGAATAGACATACAAATTTCCAATATAGCAAAAAATTATTTTTCTCCAACAAAAAATAAAAAAGCCCAGTTAAAAACATGTCCGTAACTAATAAGGTAAGATACCTAGGCCCATTAGCACCACCCGGGGTTAGCCACATAACCCGGAGTTAGGCGATTTTAGTATGGAATTTGACAGCACAAATTCGGGTTAGCGGCTATAACTCTGGGTGGTGCAAGTGGGCCCTACCAATCTAGATAGTGATGATAGATGAAAATAAGTACTAGGTACCTAACGGCAGCCCGCGGCGGCGCGCGCGGCGCGTACAGTCCGAGCCCGCCGGGGGGCGACACGCCGCCGCCGCCCGCGCACACCGCGCCGCCGCCGAGACCCACACTGCTGAGGGAGCCGTAACTGAACACCTGAAATATTCAAAATATAGTATTAGCACGGCGTAGGAATGTATTCTATAGATTGTGGTAAATCCGCCGACTTTTGGGTCATCGGTGAGTGCGCGCGGGGAAGTGCTCGGGGAGGAAATGCCGCTAGAAATTCGGTGGCCTATTTTAAGGGGTGTGAAATGGAAATTAGTTTTCCACTCAGACTGTAAAATGTGAGTCCATGTGGATCAAAGATAAGTTTTTTTTGGTTGGAATTTGGTGCTACGTTAAAAGAGTCTTTTTGATTTGATATAAATCAATTATTGAGGATTTGAGAGGTTATCAAAAAGATTTATCAAAACTAAAGAAATTCAAGATGGCGGCCTTTTCTAACATAAACAGTAAATACACACATGTTTAAACAGGTTGCCACGTTTCCTTTTGTAAACCCCCCCCCCCCCCCGGGTCAAATCAAAAAATTACTATACTACTTTCGCATAGATTTTGACAACCCTAAGCCTCAGCACAACTTTTACTCATCTAAAAGAACTCAACTTTGATTAGTTTATAAATATACATTACTATGGAGCACGTTACTTGAAACTAATAGCCGGCGCGTGTCAGATTTATAGTTATTTTTAATCTCCCGATAGACACAGACACCGACCAACTCGATGATTTTAAAAATAACATTCAGAATTTATACTTGTGTTGTATTGGGATTAAATGTGTGTCGTGACCGATCGATATTATGAAGGACTAACATGGCTCACACTAAAACGGGACGGGACGGGAGGATCCGTCAATTTCTGTAGTATCTTTTGTGTTACCGGCTGCGGCTGTGAGAAGTGGTTGTAGTGCGATATCGGCGGGCAGTCGGCGCGGTAGTGCGGCGAGCGGCGGCGCGGTAGTGCGGCGAGCGGCGGCGCGGCGAGGTCGGCGCGGAGCGCTCTGGTGATGGGAACTTAGAACTAGAGTAAGGCCATCTATGTGTTACCTGCTGCGGTTGTGAGAAGTGGTTGTAGTGCGGTATCGGCGGGCAGTCGGCGCGGTAGTGCGGTGAGGTTGGCGGGGAGCGTTCTAGAGATAGAAACTTAGAACTAGAGTAACGCCATCTATACGTGTTACCTGCTGCGGCTGTGAGAAGTGGTTGTAGTGCGATATCGGCGGGCAGTCGGCGCGGTAGTGCGGCGAGCGGCGGCGCGGTGTGGTCGGCAGGGAGCGCTCTGGTGATGGGAACTTAGAACTAGAGTAAGGCTATCTATGTGTTACCTGCTGCGGCTGTGAGAAGTGGTTGTAGTGCGATATCGGCGGGCAGTCGGCGCGGTAGTGCGGCGAGCGGCGGCGCGGCGAGGTCGGCGGGGAGCGCTCTGGTGACGGCGGGGAGCTTAGTTCGCTCGGTGGGAGGGAGGATAGCGCCATGTAATCCTCCCGGGCTGCTGAAACATTACAGTCATCTGTCTTTAATTATGAAGAAACCAAACTCAATGTTATTTTAGTATTATCGCTACTTAGCTAACTTAATCTCGATGCCGTCAACACTTGTAAGCAACTAAATTTTCTACGAATTCTATGATAGAGATTTTAATCATTTTGAATTTGGCACGGTCTAATGGTCTGGCCGACACATTAACACTGAACCGCGGCAGCGGCGGCAGTTGATGAGAGCAAGATACTGCGCTGTGACCAGTGTTACAAAAAACTTGAGCGGATCTCGGGTAAAAACAAATGACAACGTGACTTAGGCAGCTTTAAGCATTTAACAGTAAGGAGCGGCCCACTCCCACCGGCCCACGCCGACTGACGACGGGCAACAAATTTTAAATTTCGAACGAGAAATATAAAATGTTCCAATGAACTTGTGGCCAGTTCACAAGAAGACGGCCAGTATTATTATGAGATGCTTTTATAGTTTGGCAAACCAAGTCTGGCAGTAGATACTTTGTTTTTTTTTCTTTATGCCTCCCTGTTCTTTTCACTCTAAAATACAGAGGGGGATATAGAAAAAAAACAAAATCTACTGCTAAACTTGGTTTGCAGATATTATCTAACACGAAACTCGTTATAAATATAAATTAACAGTAGAACTTTCAACTTTTAACACATTTGGCAGTCCAACTTTTACAGGTATTTAAGAAATATCAAAAATACTCCGAGTTCGCTCTGAAGTGTCCCAGGATCGGTACAGTTACTATAAATAACAAATTATTTGATTCGTGTTACAATTGTCAATGTAAGTATAGTTATGTTTCAATACATTCGTGATTCGCGAAGATTTGACAATGGAGGAATGTGTTGAAAATTTTGTTTATAATGTAATGTGGTGTGACTTACAACAATTACCTGTGGACCGTATGATGGCTACGGGGCGCGCCATGGGAGGCAATGGCGCCGGCGGCAGCATCGAGCTGCTGAAGTATGCTGGCTTTGGACTTCGGGAGAGACCGTGGACCTGAAACGAGAAACAGATATTAAGACACTAAATACAATTTGTTTTTTTGGTTCCGTTTGCTGGGTGGGTTAGTTAGGATCAAGCTTCTAACCGGTACTGCCGGTACACCTTCTACTTGTACTGATTGATAGACACTTTGTTTAACCTGATAAATCTTTTTCTAGTTATCTCCATTACTTCTTGCTTTTTTTAATGAATCCCGGTTGACTGACAGTCTGCTTAGGGTCATTTCCAAGAATTTAGGCAACGGACCTTGGAAAGTAAGCGGGAATTTCAACTGAGTTGGAGAAAGGCGAGTCTTATTAATTACTTACAATAAGACGGGACGATGTGTCAATCTCTATAGAAAGAGTCACGTGACAGCTCGAAACCTTCGGAAGTCACGTGACGTTTTGTATAGAAACTGACAGATCGTCCCGTCCCGTAGTATGAGTCATCTCTTAAGGTATTAATGATGATAATATGCCGTAGAGAAAGCTTATCTGGTTTTTTTTTCAATGTTCCCTCCTCCCCTTTTTTAACATGGGTATATGCATGTCCTTTTTGTGTGTTTTTTTTTTTGTGTGAACGATTTTGAAGACAACCATACCACCATACAAAATATAAAAAAATGGTAACGAAATGGAAAAACCTTAGCACACTTTCTCCTAGTTATTAAAATTGTAAAAGCTCGCGATTCTGAGAAGAAATTACATTAAAATATCCAAATAAAAATAAGTCTGGTGGCTTCCTCACACAACGTATCAGCATTGCGATACAACGAGGAAATGCCGCCAGCATCCTAGGTACAATGCCTCAAGGACCTACTTTAGATTTAAGGTAGGTAGAGGTAGGTAGTTAGGTAAGTTACACTTACTGTATATATTTCGAAAATAAATGTTTTTTTAATAAAAATAAAAAAGTGGCGGGAACAACTTTGACAAAAATGGTCCATTTATGAAACTTCTCTGCTCATATGGAATTTCTTGGAGCACCAACTATAAGCCAAATGGTGATTGAATATACCTGTAGTTGCTGAACATCCGTAGGCTCCTGACAGACGAAGGTGACAAAGTCCCCGAGGGAGTCCTGTGGCGTACCATCGTATTTGGCGCTCGAGTGGTGGCTACTCAACCCGTCTGAGGCTGGAACAGATATTCACTTCATTATATTCAAGCCAACTAAATAAATAACTGTATTTATCGCTCTTTTGGGGGTAGTTGAACTACCGATGAAGAAGGGTATGAGATCAATGTGGCTATTTCCGTCATAGGGATTATATCGTCTATTGCTCGCCTTCGTTGAATATAAGCGCAGTATTCAGGTGCCGCCATGTGCCTATCGTGGATGACGGTAGATAACCGACTGAGTTCTAGCTTTAGATGGAATGAGCCCAAAGACGGAATTAGCAACATTGACTGGTTCTCTCTGACTATGCACCGATATGCCAAATCCTCGATCCTGGTCAACTTATAGTTGAATATTTAGTTACAGCAGTGGAGATAAATGAAGCATTGAAGATAAGTGCGCAATTGCGCATTCCATTCGTTGGCAGTTCGCAGTAAAACCCCACAGTATAAGAGCATGGCATGCCCCACCAACTGCTCCGCGATTTATAGGGTAAATTTTCAGGAATGCTTTGAATGACCAATAGATTTATCTGAGTATAGGCCTATTCTTTATCTCACGCTCTGGCTGTGGAATAAGCTCCCTACTGAGGTTTTCCCAAAAAATAAGTGAACAAGTTTTTAAAGGTAAGCAACGCGCATGTGACACCCCTAGAATTGCAACGTCTTTCCCCCAACGTGATATTAAAGAAACACGCTAGAAGTAGATAGAGACTCCTTCAAAAAAGTGTAGTAAGAATAAGACACCATTGGAATACGTAAGGACGATTGGTTCTAGATTGAGCGAAGTCGCTCAATTCAGGATTGACACATTTCCGCGCGATCGAGGTATGGTAAGGGCGTCTCTAGTATTGATTTTTTTGAAAAATAACCTTATGCACTGCTTATTATTAGGGCCTACGCTAGCTGACGCGGGTGCACGGAGCGGGTGCACGCGGCGGGGGAATTTAGTATGGCGCACCCGCTCCGTGCGCCTGCTTCACTCAGCGCTGTTCGTACAATTTCTTATCAGAAGGGCGTCCGCTCCGGGTAATCCGCGTCAGTTAGCGTAGGCCCTTAAGTTATTGCCAACTGACCAGTTGGATGTGTGTCGGTGGGCGGTGGTGGATGCTGGTAGAATATGGTGTTGGACGACACCAGCGGCGCTTGGCTGAGACCCGCTGAACTGGGAGGGATACCTGAAATATGACAAAGCCGACTGAGTATAGGAAAACGCATTATTTGCTCTTGTTTTTAGTCAAAGGTACCAGGTAATGTAATGGACACTCACTCTTATTATGAGGAAATAAGGTAATGCATTTATTTTGTGGCAATCAATTGACAACCATATGATATTTCAATTAAGTGTCCATCACACTAGTGATGCTGTCAGTATAGTGTCCATTTGGTGCCAAACCACAAGGTTCATTTCTAAGTATATCCTTATAACATTAGCGCCTTATCGGCTAGCTACAACGTGGAATCTTTTACTAAAAGCCATCACGTTTTTTGAAAAGACAGAAAGGTGAAGATGAGGTTGTTTTGTTTTAAAGTTGTATGGGGCAATACTTTAGTTGAGTGAATTTTTGTGTGATCAAATTAAAAAAATATATTTGAAAACTATATAAATATGTGAAAAGTTAACCTGTCCCCTATAAAGCATGATCACACCAATCCGATCCGATCCGGGACTATCTGTCAGTTTCTGTAGAAAACGTCACGTGATCTCCAAGGGCTCCGAACTATCACGTGATTATTTCTATAGAAACTGACAGGTCATCCCGGATCGGATCCGATTGGTGTGAGTCATCCTTTAAACAGCATGCTTTATACAATAAATTCCATGTTTGACGGGTAAAACCAGCCAGGTTAAGTGCAATTAGGAAAATGTTTCGTCTTGCTTATTGCCAGAGCCAGAGGCTCAAGACTTATCAGAACATGTTGCTTATTGGAGCACTGCCCCACGAGCATAGACGGCATGACGCGGGTGGGGGCTCGGGCTGGACTGTTGTAACCACAGCAACCAACCGTAGCTATACAGCTACGGTTCAGCTTCGGTACCAGTAGTATACACTACTGGTTACTTACAGAAGTACTGCCGACGAGCATAGCGCGCTCCACCGGGGGCGGCTCAAACGCCAGGGGCCCCTCCCCGGGGGTCTGGCCACCAATATGGATAGTAAAGTGGTGGTACTCTCAGATAGTAACGTAAATTACTATGGGACTTTGACATTAGTATCCAAGAGTATGCGTTACTCTTGGTTAAAAAGTTTGGTCAAATCCAGCCTTAGTATCCATAGTATTGGTCGTAGATTACTGGTTACTTACTGAAGCACTGCCCCACGAGCATAGACGGCGTGGCGCGCTCCGCCGGCGGCTCGAAGGCGGGTGGGGCTGGGCTGTTGTACCCGCAGTAGTAGTTAGACTCGAGCTTTATGCCACCGGAGCCCCCCGGAGACTCCGAACCAGTTTCTTGGAGTATTGAAGCTGTATACAAGTCATAAGTTATTGAAAGAGCATACTCCTACCACCTGAATATCGTCAAAAACTACTATTTTAAAGCTTCGTTATATACCATAAAAAATAAAAAAATGTTGGAAAATCTTACACAAACCGACCTAGTCCGACGGTAAGCTCAATAAAGCTTGTGCTGTGGGTACTAGACGATCATATATAGAATATATAGATACATATAAATACTTACATAGAAAACATTCATATCTCAGGAATAAATATTAGTGACAAACATACAAATAAATGCCCTGACCAGGATTCGAACCCGGGAACTTCTGCTTTGTAGGCAGTGACCAAAACAGTGTCAAACTATAGTTAGCGATTAGCTTGGCTACGCACTCTGACTAGTTGGGAAGTCATTAGATGACAGATTCCTCAGTTATCTAAGTTACATTCGTGCCTTTACTATCAAATACAATGAATGACCTCATTGAAGACGTAAGTTTCTTAAATTTTATTATTAAAAAAATTGGATTCTCAAAAATAAACAATGGAATTGTACAGATTACCTTTGGACAGCTTCCAGAGTTCCTTGGACGAGAACACGCCGGTCGCTAGAATAATATCGTTGCAAATTACTCCGTTGTAAGGATTGTGGCTATAGCCTGAAATTTCCCAGATATTACATTCAGTACTCGTGATATCACTGTGGACTAGGAGTTGGACATTTCAGCAAAAGTCACACAGGGCCCGGAATTTTGCGTGCGATTTTTGAAAAGTCATAGGGAGAGAACACCAATGTTTATCGACATATCGGTTATTCACTCATAGTTATTGAGATTAATTTATCTTTAATTAAATAACACTTACATTCTTGCAAGCAAATACTCAGGTTATCAACCCTTTATTTATTTATATCTGATATCCCACACCGGCTGTTACAAATGTTACATAACATTACATCTCTTTCTCTAACATGATAATGTCACGTAACACTATCCTTGTCACAATAACAACATAACATTTATTTTATACACTGTCATAGTGATTTTCAAGCCTTAATCGGTTGGTATCTCATTTACACATATAACTTTTTTCATCATTGTCCGTTAAAAAGAGTATGTATCATCTGAATGTATGAGGTATTATTTCTTAAAGACACTAATAAAAAACTCTCGATTTATCGATATATCGATAAACATTGGCGTTCTCTCCCTATGACTTTTCAAAAAGCGCACGCTAAATTCCGGGCCCTGTATACCCAAAGGGCCAGTCCCAAAAGTTTCATGGGTTTGAAGCTATTGCTCAATGTGGCATCTTAGGTAAAATTGGAGCAACCATTTTCGAGATATCAAGTTGGTACGCTAGTTAGCGGTAGATAATTTCTTCCTGTTTGCCTCTCTTTCTATGATGTGGTTGTTTAAGAAGCAATCAGCAAAATATAAACGCAATTCTGATAGCCTTTTGTAGACAGAAAATATCTCTTTCATCTATGTATGTAACATATTTATAAATATAGAAAAGAATGTTATGAAATGAAATGAAATCGTTACTAGCCACAACGATTCATATAAAATTACCATTTTAAAATATGTATTAAACTAAAATTGTAAAGTGTGGAAAGTTCGAATGACAAAAAATACTTCAGTTGATTTAAAAATCAACTAAAAAGTTTCCACAAATTCTCGGCAACTAAAATACAAAATATGTCAAAATCATCCAAGATGACATTATGGTAATTGCTGGCAATATTGCTGAAATGAACCAACAACTAAAAACTATACAGTTTTAGCATACATAAAAACTGTATGGACGGCAGAACTGTATCTAAATCTAACACTATTCAATTGTCTAGAGTAATTTTCCATACAAATACAGGGGGCATATTACAGGAAGCCACATACATTCCTTGGATGAGACATCGCATACCAAAAATATCAAGTCTATTTATAATAAGAGATGTGACAGATCATTCAAGACAGATATGTCATAGAAGAAAGATCGTAAGAACCATCTTTATTTCTGTGTGTTTATTTGTAGTACCTGGCATATATTATTTATATTCTAAAACAATTTTTAAGTTATGTCTCTTTTAAAATAACTGACATTTTTAGCTGCATTGACTCATCGTCAAACATCATAAAAATTGAAAAAGTCGATGCTTTTCTGTATATGTATAAAATGAAGTATACGTTAGAAAAGCACCGACGTATACGGAGATAAAAAGAGTGAAAGAGAAAGAACACCGACTACATGTACAAATAACAACAAACGAGCATGAACAAATCGATACTGGTGAGCGAAAGTTGTTGGAAAATAGGAAGATAACAAAGAATATAGCTAAATATCAAAAATTAAAGAAAGAGGTGAAAACAAACTTAAACACTTAAGCAACCATCCTGACGAACTTAAGTATTAAACAAAAGAAGACGACTTACGTACTGTCACCTACAGCGGTGTCCGCTAAAAGTCACAATCTATTTATACAGCCATAAGAGCGTGTCATATATTTTTGCGGCCTTCAAAACGGAAGATACTATTGCAATTACACAGGAAAATAATAGTGAAAATTAGTGCAAAGTCAGTGCATAGTCAGTGTTTACAAAAAATCGAAACGTATCACTTTATTGACTAAAAAATATTTTTTCTAAAAATATATACAGTATGTGTAACTTACCTACCTCTAGGTACCCACTTTAAGTCTAAAATAGGTCCTTGAGGCATTGTACCTAGAACTGGCGGCAATTCGTCGTTGTATCGCAATGCTGATACGTTGTGCGATGAAGCCACCAGCTCTTCGGTCACCAGTTACATCAACCAGACGTTTTGCGATTTATTTACTTGAATTGGGCCATGATTTACATAAGACTTTTTCATAAATTACAGATATTTAAAACTTTCGCTCAACAGTAAAGAAATACAGACAACAATAAGTCCAAATCTGAAAATAATTTTGAAACGAAAAAGCATGAAAGGTGTGAGTGCAAGCCAATGCGGGATCAACAATTTAAAAATCCACAAATTACTAGAAAATTAAAAAAAATTTGAAAGACACTGTGCAACACCAATCACTGGTAGTGTTGTTTCTTTAGGAGTAAGTTTTGGTTGTCGGTTTACATTATATAACTAGATTAATGTGTAGGTATCGAAATACATTGAGTTTGTGTTGACACACATTAAAATAACATGGTAACTCCTCAAAAATGGGAAGAATCCTTCTAATATTATAAACGCGAAAGTATGTAAGTATGGACGTTTGTTACTCTACGTAAAAACGACTTAATGGATTTTAATGAAACATCACAGTTATTACAACTTTTTGAAGAAACAAATAAAATTATTTACTATTTTTACTGAAAAAATTGCCACGGGCGTCTTGCCTGTTACTAAGATTGCATATACTCGAGAAATTCGCCGGCATTCGGTGAGACCAATTGGCCTAGTGGTTATGGCGTGAGCCGCGTAAGCTGAAGACCCGAGTTCGATACTCGGATTGGCCTCCGTTAGTGTTGGTCTTTTTCTTTAGTATATGACATCTATCTTAATTTGTAATATAGCTTAATACATCAACAAATAGGCTTCAATATATAAAATATTGCGCAGACGAAGTCGCGGGCACCAGCTAGTAATAGATTTACCAGCCGAAACATTACGCTATAAAAGTGCCACTTTTTCATATAGTCTTGTTTGGAACGCGACGTCTCGTTAAGTGCCAATAGCTTATAAAGTTTTAACAGTGTTGGTAGTTCTGTGTATGAATTTGACTCTAATACTTACGTCAGTAAGCTCTTTTACGTAAGCATTTATTGTTTGTATCATTGCTAATGTCATTCTAGTACATGTTTTCACGTTTTGTGTATGTATTTCTTTTAATAAGTCAATGGGGAGAATTAATTAATTTCTAATTTCGACTTCGACATTTTAAAGGAGAGGTAAATTATTATTATTAAGTAGAAACGTCTGCGAACAATACCAAATTTCTTAGAAATTAAAAGGAGAAGGTTGTCAATTCGTGTGATTTTTTTTACTTTTTTTCATACTTTATTTTTATTTCACATGTTAGCACTGCAATTTTATGTCAAACTTAATTACCTACTCTTAAATTGGAGGTTTTTGGAAGAATTATAGTCAAGGATCTGTTTTTATCTGTGCATAGTCAGAGAGCCTCATATATATTGTTTTTTCCACATACTTTTTTTTTTGAAATGTACTTTTAGACATGGTTTGTCAGACTATATCTATGTTTACCGTCTAAAATGGTAAGGCCCCCCGCTGTGCCGTTCACTTGGTTTCAGAAATGGTACAAGCTAATTTTATAACTACTAGTTATAAATACTAGTGAACTTTGTGTGTCACAGGCGACTCACTTAAATTGGGAGTTTGGCTTTTTTATTCATCTGGATACTGCCGGTATTGGGGTCTAACCAAATTTCCCACCGATTAGCTTTCTTAAATGTTCTAGATTTCTTTTTAGAATCACAAAAATGTAGGTTGTATCAAATAATTGTTCTAGAAGAATTTATTAGATCTTAGTAGTCTTGGCTCTAGTATTTACGATCAGCTTCAGAGATAACAGAACCTCCTCTGCATAGAAAGTTTGTATGCAGGGCGGTATCTCTGCAGCTGGTCAATTGCTCTTTTTTACACGAAAATTGCATTGGCAGTTAATTTATTCATAATTTTCCCATGCACTTTTGAACGCGTATGTACATTTTTGTATTTGTTAGGAGATAGAATTTTCCAAATTTTAAATAAATCCGTTTTTTTAGCTTTTAGATAAAGACGACCCTAACGATGTTTTGTTTGATAATCACATCTGTCTACTCAAGAGCTTGTTCATCTGTACCTAAGTCTCCCAGTTTTAACTAAGCTCCTATACCCGGCCATATACGTTCGGACATATCCGTCGGATCTGTCAATCTGTCTAGTGGATGCCCGGCTGACATACCTACCCACTATGGGGATCCAACGGATTGCCCGAACGTACGTGGCCGGCTCATTCAATCGATTGATTTCCTCCGTAAACCGACCACCATAAAGAAACAACACACCGCACACCGACAGCGCCGGCGTTACCTTTGCTCTTGGCGTCGTGTTCGTTCTCTTTCTCCCGTGGGTTGGGTGAGAGAGAGCCACTTAGGATATCTGAAACACATGAGCTGTTAAAGTCTATGGTGTGTTAATACGATGTGAGTGTGTATTACCTAAATGTGCTCTGGTAACCATATGATATTCATATGAGATTAATGCCTCTGTAAAATTGTACTTTGTATTTTAAAAAAGACAAGTCAACTTCAGCAACATTTTAGAGGCATCCGCACCCGCTCCGTGTAACCAAAAAGAATCTTAGCCATCGTGCAGACGCGTATAAAATGTCGCTGAAGTTGATTTGTATTTTTTAATAAAAAGACGTATAAATAATGCCACATATCGGAGCACTTTTTTTACTTTTATATTCGTGCACAAGCAGTCAGCAGCAAAATTATAATCGGACAGGGTAATCAAATTCTGAGACCAAAGGAACGTGTCAACCACTTTGATGACTTCGTTGGCATGATTTGCTGCTGACTATATAACGGCACATGTTTAATATCTAAATAAATTACTTTAACCATGCAAACTAAGCGTTTAAAGTGTATTAATAACATTCCTTTGACATTGTCCGTTTAGTATGTTAGGTAACATTCAGCTCGAGACTGGCTGACTGTTTGATAGCCACATGTCATGGCTACGTTATGTCGTTCACCAGGCGGCGCCACTCATGCGTGGGTCTTGTGTTCATATCAAACAATTGTCAAAGTGACGTTTGAAATGTTCCTGCCAAACCCACGTTGAACTAGCGGTCCTGGCAACGAATTGACTTTAATCCCCATTACCATTATAAATGGAGTTGATTTTGTTAGTTACAACGTTGCTGTAGTCACGAGTGGAATGTTACTTTTATGGTACTCTGCGTGCTGTTACGATGCGGCTGCATGGAACCATGCCATGGCACCAGGGCCTATACCACGAAAATCGAACGATTGCGGATTTGTATCTCCATCTCTGTCACACTTGCATATTGGAGTGACAAAGAGGTTTTCTCGCCAATTTTCGATTTTCGTGGTAGGCGTGCTGTTTCCTTGAGAAGTGTGACGATGTCGATCACAACGCCGATAGGAAATGCAGTCCAGTGTGTTTACCATGAGTTTTGCGTAGTATTTGCATCTTGCTCGTTTTTAATTTGTGGGAGCGAGATGAAACTGTAGACAATTCGTGGTAAGTTTATGCTTGGACAGTTGAAAAGTGAAATAGCACGTCTTTCTCTGCAGCCGCAACGTCGCAATACTGGAATATTACCATTAAGCAGGCCCGTCTTCTATTACTTACACCCTGCCTGATTTTATAATGCCATTGCTCTCACCACTTTAATATGTTAAGCCCTATTTCGACTTTTCACAGAAACCCGCCATTTACAACAAAATTAAAAAAAAAACACTTCAACTCTAAAACCATTTTTTTTTAAGTTTTGAATCAGATACTGGTTCTAGCTGTTTTGTGATCAGAGCAGTGTTATTTAGACCCACACAGAGAGTCAACTTAGGTGTCAAAAATAGCTGTAATCCGTTTAGAGAGTCACGGGTGGGTAACTGATATGGATGAGGGTTAGCAAATTAAGACCATCCTACCAATGGTATTACTCTAATACTATTCTGATTCGACCCAGAAACGGATCACCAATATTGATCATACCCATTATTACCCCGTTTACACTTTACTCAAGCTCAAGCACTCAAGCCGAATGCTATATAACGAAGGAGTTAATATTTACAATGTTCCTACTCCTTGCCAGCTTGACTTCCTTGACAAGCGAGCAGCAAAGTGTAAATGAGGTATTAACGTGATACTCCAGCCACCTCTCCAAGCGCCTTAACCAGGGTGTGCTACCGGTCGCAGAACTGGCACTTTATTCAAACAATCCCACCAGAGAAGAGTACCAGGAGCAAACCCTGAACTTAACTTAGCTATCCTAAATAAGTGAGCGAAAGACCTGGCAGACCGTCGCTCCTATTACCATAGCTGTTGATGAAATTCGCCAGATACAGGTCTAGCTCCCTCACTGACACGTTGATGTGGTACGGATTCACGCAGAGACCCGGCTGCGCGCATTCAGGGTGCTTCTCCAGACGTTCGCCGTCTGTACTCTCGAGGGGTATTGCTTTGAATAGGATTACCATTACTAGATCTAAGCGCCACACCTGAAAAACACAATGTGGGTATTAAGGATTTTATTTTTTATCGGGCAAAGCCGACAGGAAGGGTAATCAATTTAAATTTGAAATTGAAATTGAAATTGAAATTATTTATTTGATTCACAGAAAAAACCTTAATCTATTTACATCTTGTACAAAATATCAGAGAGAACCATTTAGCAATCTATATATGTATATTTGTGCCGTGTGTTCCGCTCTAGCGTCAAAACTACTGCACCAATTTCGATGAAAGATGGTGAGGCAATTATAGTCTACTTTTAGGAGGTAAAAATTACTTCGTATAAATTCTATACTATAACAGTTTTGGACCGTGATTTTCTCCGTTATCTGTCAATTGCAGTTATAGTCTAATCAGGGCAAAAGCAAGATAGTCTATGATGCCATGAGGCGGTTTCAAAACCTGTAACCACTATAACGTGGGGAATGTCTATTATTTTGCAAAACAGTCAACTACCTTTGGAAATTCATTGGCAACGACGACGATCCCAAGACCGTGACGATTTCTAAAGCGGACTATGCAATTCCGTCATTCAATGCATAAAGGACTATGAGTATGACAAAGACACTGAAATTTCTTGCGGTAACATAACAAGCAAAACACACACATCATATACGTCGAATGTGGTCTTCATAAAAGTGCCCGTATGCAATCGATTAACGAGCACCACACTCAAATCGTTTCATTACCTACTTAGTTCACATGAAAGACTTAAAGCAAATGTTAAAAAACAGTGTTTTAAAACGTTTACCCATTCTAAACATTTACCTTGAATACTTCTGACTGTCGGGCAATCAGTCTTATGTTTCATGGCCTCTCGCTTTTGAGTATTTGTGACATCGATATCTCTAATGATATGTATCTCACCTTATCAGCCTGTCTCAAGCAATCTATCCTCCTCATCTTGCCCTTCTGGTCGGGGTTGGAGAGCACGCACACGGCCGGCCTCTTCCCCGTGATGCTCAGAACAAAGTCCTCCCGACAATCCTGTGTGATGTCCTTTCTCAACTTCCCTAGCAGCCGCGACGCCCATTTTTGTTTTACTTCTGCCTTTTCGTTCTGGAATAGCCATTGAGAAAAAGGTTTCAATTTGTCTTTAGTTTGTCATTGTAGATGATTTGACTTAATTATCCAAGAAAAGTGAAGACGAATTGTCTTCATTTCGCTTAATGACGTCATAAAAATCAGGTAAGTAATCAATCCAACAAACAGTCAGTGGAATTTCGTTACATAAGTATTTTTACTGTAAAATATCGAGAAAATTATTAATAAACCGATTTTGAGTTACTAAATCCTAAAATATAAGTCACCATGAAATGTAAAGTTTTTATTTGTATACAAATAATATAGTAATTACCTGTAATTCATACTTTGTATGCCGCTCCTCTTCAAGACTCATCCGTTTTTCGTGTTTTTTATAATATTTCCGTTTCGCCGCTTGCAAATTGAACCATGTGTACGAAAAGGACTTTACAAAGGGCATCAGGGCCTCTATGAACGGATGGAACTCGTCCTGTGAACATTCCAATAACCAAAATCTGATTAGTACAAACATACAAACGGACAGACAATGTCAGATCCCGAAATTTACTTCTGAGAGACAATTGACAGTCTTCTATGAACAAGCCAATCTGGTTTCAGAGAATTTAAAGTTTAGTTTGGCTTTTTTATATTTTTGCATTGTAATGAGACCTACAATATATATAACCAAACAGTCAAATTTATTAAAGTCAATAAATGCAAAGATATAACTTTGTTTCAACCGGGATTCGAACCCAATGATTATTTCTTAAACTGACGCCCAACGCGGGGCCATATTTTGGCGACGAGGAATTTCCACCAAAGTTCTCAAGTTTTTACAAGCAGTTAGCTTTGAAATATTGCAGCTTTCAGCAAACTTGAAGACAATGGTCGTAGATCAAAACTGCAATTCCTATAGGAATAGTTAATCTGGAGTTCGTTAATTTATTATAAACTTAAATAGCTCTGGAAAGGAAACATTCGTTAATCACGGCATACAAACATTTTTCTAAACAAATACAAATAGGGATTGATATTATTAACAGAGAACATACATGGAAGTGTCTTGATTATATATTGTTATAATATATTCTCAAAACAATCATATAAAGTAAACAGAGGCTTTTAAAATGTAAGGTAAAAGGCTGCAAGGCGAACGTATTGTATTAGCTATCTAATGAAATAAAGTGGTTTAGATTTTGTAAATTAAACTAATCCAACGTACTGTAAACATTTTATTCCATACATTTCCGCATGATTTTAGTACTTTGTCAATTGCTAAGGATCCAGTGCCTAATCCGAAGAATTGGTGCAAGCATTATTTCCCGAAATAATTTGCTAGAAGGGGAAACTAGGCCTTGAAAGGATTATTCCTTTGTTCTTACAAATTAACCGGCACATATCGGCTACCAATTGCTGCCACGCTAAGTATAATTTTATACAGTTAATAGACAATTGACACTAGTAAAGGACGACTCACACTAGGACGGGACGGGACGGGATGGGGCGGGACGGGATGATCTGTCAGTTTCTATAGAAAACGTCGCGTGACATCCTAGGGCTCCACGTGATTCTTTCTCATCCCGCCCCGTCCCGTGCCGTTCTAGTATGAGTTCTCTTTTATACACTCAAGCTAGCAATCATCTGACCCACCGTTTGCAAGCCAATAGGTAAAACTATCGACCTTAAGATAAAACAGTATGTAAGCAAACACGAGTATGATAATCCCATACAACCTGTAGGTAACTCTTAATACTTTATAGGTAACTAAGACCGATCGATAGGTAGCAACAGGTGCCTCGTGATAGGTATTGCCGAACTGGCATCATTACTCGTAAATAATGATGATGAGTAAAGCCGAATAGGCTTTTGAAAGCATTTGTGAATAAACCGAGTACTACCTTGTATGATGAATAAATTAATTTAAACTTTCGTGAGTCATACTGACATGAATATTAAAAAAAAACGGATCGCAGTCAGTGTTGTCTGAGCCGTGGAGTTGACAAAATCGGTCTGTCCGACGGTGACTGTCCGATGCTTCCGAAACATGTCACGCCTATTGTGATAAAAATACGAGTGTTTTGACTAAATATCCTTGTACAGTGATAATAATTTGAGATAAATGTAAGCTATTTTTATATGTCATTAGTTTTTTAGGAACGTGTTTTTTTAAATATTAGTAGTACTTAACTTTTCATGGTACGAGGGGACGCGGGACCTGCAAAAAAAGCGTCTAAACGATAGTATATCGTACAAAACGTGAAAAAAGCTATTGGCGATTTTACATGATTTCTCACATAATATGGGACCACTTATGGGTAAGTTTAAGGCCTCTGCTCGGTGAAGCACATTTCCTCATTTTCTTCTATTCATCAAGCTTTCTTCTATTCACGAATAAAGTTAAGAATTTAATAACTCGCAACAATTTTAAACTTAAAACAAATCAAAACACCGCAGCGGTTACAATGAGCCAAATAAATCTATGTTTTTAGGTACTTACGAACAAATTAGACGATGACTTTCAGCGCTATAAACTAATCTGGACAGGCGGAGATAATATAAATAATCGCTAGAATTGCGCTTCCTTGCGTAATATTAATACAGCATTTTAATAGTTATTTATTATACAAGAGGGCAAAGTTGTTGTTTAACTCTCGGGCTTATATTGAGACCCGAGCAAGCGAAAGATTCCAAAATTGAGCCACGAGCGTAGCGAGTGGTTCAATAACTGGAATCTTGAGCTTTACGAGGGTCTCAAGGCACGAGAGTTGAACAAACTTTGCCGCCGAGTGTAATACAACATTTTTCCCCTCACTATTGCGAGGAAAATACAGACTAAATACGATTATAAATCTTATCCACACGTTACCTTGAAGAAACCATCAAAAATCAATTTCAAAATTTGTCATAGAGTAGGTACGCTCCTGGTACTTAGATATTGCCAACAGCTTACCAAGTGCGGGATAAGACATGATCACATGACCAATCTAAGGTGTGACCTCCGATTGCGCATATTTACTATGGGCATATAGGACTCACTTATACTAGACTGGTGGTAAGTGATAGAAATTAGATTACTTTGCCCCACATGTGGATAAAATGCGTTTTTCCACGCAAGTTTTAAAGGACAAAACAGCGCTTTCCGAGCTAGTGAGGGGAAAAAAAAATTACCGGCCAATATAAGTAGGTATTCTACGATAAGGCTAAATTGTTGCTATGAATGGAATTTAAAGTTGAACTAAACTACATTTTTTTTCAAATTAATGCATGTTAGAGCCGGTGTAGCTTTATTTATTTTTAATTCGACGTTCAAAAGTGCACTGTAACATGCCTACTTGGCGAATACGATTTTGGTGGGTTTTGACGGTGTATTAAGCGGGACGCGAGTCGTGTAAACCGGGAAAAAATTTATAAAGTAGTAGGAACCGGCGTAAAATGGCGTATTATGAGGGTATTCAGCGGATTCTACTGTAAAACTCAGCCCCCATATAGCACACACAAACCCAGCATTGAAGTAAATCCCGAATTCCTCACATAATAAACATCGAACATTTGCATACATTACGTTATGATTCAAGCCGTCACAATACATTGGCGCATGCGCGGAATACGTAATTAATTGTATGTGTTTTTATATGACACATGTAAGAAACGGGGTCAGGGGTTTATCCTTACACAGAAGGGTTTGAAAAGAAAATAGAAAATAAGTTTTTACCCTTTGTAAAAATAAATCTATACTAATATCTATCGTGCCTACCCCGGTAATGCTTGGGAGCTAGGCTCTTGAAGTTGTTGACGCGTATGTATACCTTGGACAGATCCTCCAACTAGGTAGGTCTAGGTAGTCTGTCTGTCTACCTTTTTATTTGTTTCAGCATCACGTGAAAAAGGCTGAATGGATTTAGATGCAACCTTCACTGGCTCGTTAAGGGGATCTCCTGTCAGGTTCAAAATATACTATCCACGGACGAAGTTGCAGGCATCAGCTAGTTATAAATAAATGCGAAAATAACTCTGTCTTTTACCTCTTCGCGCTAAGACTGCTAAACGGATTGAGATGAAATTTGGTATGGGGATAGTTTGACTCCTGGGAAAAAACATAGGATACTTTGGTTCTAATTCTACAACAAAGTCGCGGGTATAAGCTAGTAAACATATAAATAAAGAATGAACTATTGGGATGAAATGGAGCACATTTTTCTTAAACTTCGGAATATATAATTAAATATGCGCATTTTGGACTTATAATGCACTCTCTGCTATATATGGACAGATATATTATTTTTATGTATACCTATAAAAGAATTAATACATAAAATACTGGCGACGAAGATCTGGTGGCTTCCTCGCACAACGTATCAGCATTGCGATACAACGAGGAAATACCGCCAGCATCCTAGGTACAATGCCTCAAGGACCTATTTTAGATTTAAGGTAGGTAGAGATAGGTAGCTAGGTAAGTTACACTTATTGTATATATTTGGAAAATAAATGATTTACAGTTTCAAAAAATATTAATATTTATAAGTTAAATTTATAACCTTTTTCACAACTGCCAACCCGATTAACCTTAGAAATGTTAACAGACATTTTAGTTCTATTGTGTTTTCTCCCTTTCTAACGCAAATGTCAAACTGACACTATTTAGCTAAACTGTGTTTAATCTGCGTTTATAAAAAACGTTACAAATGTTTGGAGAAGTAGTACATACAAGTGTATTTTCTTTTTTATTAATTCAGTGTTAATTTAAAGTCTTGACCTACGACCCTCAAAGAATGTAATAGTTGTCAAACATATTTATATATCACTGTCAATTATAAAATAACAAAGTACACTACTCTTTAAGCTAGTCAATGAATAAACACAATTAATTTTCCCCGTTTAAGGACTTGAAAGAAAATCAATGCGATGTATTTGCAACCCATAAAAACGAGGTCACCGACCTTAGGCCATTGTTTTGAGTTCATTGACCCAGCTTTGACAGATTTTCTAAAGTCCTGGTTTTACTTAACGGTATTTAAGATATAATTTATTGGTTGACCTGTAGCAAAGGGGGGGCCGGGACTTAGAATATTTTTGGTCGAGGTGGTGTCATTATAACACTATTTTTAAATGATTGTAATGTGTAGATGGCGTCAAAACAAGCATCTTTTATTGGAAAAACTTTTCTCTAAACTTAAAAATGGCCGAGTTAGAGTCCTTCAAAGGTTGAAGTTTTTAAGTCTGTAAGGTCGCAGTTCTACCTAACACTCCTCCTCGCTTCGCTCGTCGTCGTACCTACACCGACCTTCCTTAAGGTGCCATTCTGTAAAGCATTTTTTATTAAAAAAAAGTCGGTTTTGGCGCTTCGCCGGCCGCTGCCGCGGCACGCTCGCTTCGCTCGCTCGGCTCGCGCGCTGTAAGGTCGCAGTTCTACCTAACACTCCTCCTCGCTTCGCTCGTCGTCGTACCTACACCGACCTTCCTTAAGGTGCCATTCTGTAAAGCATTTTTTATTAAAAAAAGTCGGTTTTGGCGCTTCGCCGGCCGCTGCCGCGGCACGCTCGCTTCGCTCGCTCGGCTCGCTAAGTTTAGAGAAAAGTTTTTCCTATAAAAGATGCTTGTTTTGATGTCATCTACACATTACAATCATTTAAAAATACTGTTATAATGACACCACTCTCGATGAAAATTTTACAAGTCCCTTCAAAAACTTCAACCTTTGAAGGCCTCTAACTCGGCCATTTTTAAGTTTAGAGAAAAGTTTTTCCAATAAAAGATGCTTGTTTTGACGCCATCTACACATTACAATCATTTAAAAATAGTGTTATAATGACACCACCTCGACCAAAAATATTCTAAGTCCCGGCCCCCCCTTTGCTACAGTCCAACCAATTTATTCAGCATTCAATTTGTATGTCAGTATCTTTCAATTGTTTTTAAAATACTTTGATATATGTAGGTTGTATCGGATATACATATGTTTATGTCACCGTTACTGCCTTCAATCGAAGCATATGTATACTAAAACGATATATATCTTAACTCAAAGTTTCCAGTATTCCAGATGCAAATTAAGTATGAGGCGCAAAATGTGGACATTTTTCCATCACATTCGGATCACCATTTATTTCTGAGACATGATTCTCATGGTAATTGGTAAACACTGTTTCAAGGAAGTACACTGTTACAGCTACTTTCAAAAAATTCACCATACAGAAAGAGACAGCACTAATGTGAAATCAACAAATTCAAAAAGAGAAGAAAGATTTGAACCAGGCAAATCGATACAACAGCATTCATATGCTAGTATACTTAAGTAATATGAGCCCATGTCAATGTAGCATCCACCACTCGTCTCCCTCACTTACGTCACGTCAGTCACGCCGAGTTTTGCGACCACCTGGTCTGGTTCAGCTTTTAAGATCGTCAACATTGGAAGATGAATCATAACCAGCCACAGCCTTTAATGATCTTCCGTCACAATAAACTAAAAACCAGCCAACTCCTAGTCACATAAACAGCACAGTCAAAACATTCAGTTGGCGAACGGCTCAGACAGTTGGCAGGACCCCGTATGACGTCACGGAATCTCCTGGCAGACTCTGTGAACTCGTGAACTGGCCAAAAATAGCGTTTTGGCAATATTTTTGGGGTTTCCCTGTTTAGTATGCGGTTGGGCAGGTCGGTGACCGATAAGAGAGTTAAACTTGTTTCTCTGTCACTTCTTTCCACAAACTTTGTGGAAAGAAGTGACAGAGAAATTGCATGTGCTACAATATTCTGGAGTCATAGATATATTAATGATATTCAGCCTGAAGCCCTTTTTGCGATATCTAGGGTTACCGCTAACCTGGAGTTAATCGTTTTTAAAGTATGGGATTTACCGGTTAACTTCGGGTTAGCTAAACCTGATTGGCACAAGTAGCGCTAAGAAAGTCTGTTGAAAGAAGTGACAGAGAGTGATGATGACCCTTTATAGATATAGGAGTAATCTGAAGTAATGTATTTGACGTTAGTGATAGGAGCTCTAAGAACCCCTATTAGTTTAATTCCCCTACCAAAAATTTAAGCTAGAGCTGATTTTTTGTGTCGGTCATGGGTCCAAATCATAAACATAGAATAAAATAACTGGATACCTAATCAACCGAAAAAAATTACGTCATAAAAGTGCTGAAGTTGCAGCACTTTTTCATATAGTCTTGTAGGAACGTGACGTTACGTTAAGTGCCAACAGCCTATAAAGTTTAAACAGTTTTGGTAGTTCTGTGTATGAATTTGACACTTAATGCGTAAGCATCTGATGTAAATCAGTAAGGTATTTTTATAAATAAGTAGCTCGCCTTTAGGTAATAGCTGTTGGATAAACATCATTTAGGTATTGAAAAAAAATTATATAATCTGCGTCACAACACAATATATTATCGTTCGTAGGTTCAATTAGGATAAGGACATGTAAATTCCTACTTTCGACAATATACAGCATTCACAGAAACAGAAAATCCAAAAAAGTCTCTGTGTAGGGAAAAGGAAAATAAATAAAAATGCATGACTTAAATATAGAACTACAAATGTATTTTTGGCCAGCATACGATTATAGACACCACAATGGGGGTAACCTAAGAATCTGGGGATCATTCTCTATAAATTTGTATACGGTTCCGTTTACTACGATATTTTCCATATTTTGTATACATGGGTTGCGGTAATTACACCGCAGACATATTTTTGGGTAATATGCTGCTGGCATTACTGGATGCGTATACATGCTTTTAATTTCAACGGTGTCCTGTCCGCATTTCGTTATACACTATGCATTTGTGCATCCTAGTGTCGCCTATGACTCTTAAGAATCATAAATCATGCGTAAAGTAACACTCGAACCAAAGTATCTACACAGATGAAGTCATTCTGGACTTTAACTGCTTATTGGCCCATTTTAAAAAGGATATCCCATATAATCTTGAACAATAATGCAATTCGACCGCAAATTTAAATTGCTTAGACAATAACATCAAAGTAAAGAGATTGGAAAGTATACAAAAATACCTGGTTATTGCAATGACCTTCCTAACTCAATTTGCGAAATAAAAATAAATTCCCAAAGCGCCAGACGCGGCAAATGCAAAATGGAGTCGTAAAAATATCAGAATTCGCGATAAGGTGCGAATATTTGGCAATAGAGCGGTTTTGAGTATAAACAAAAATGTTATTCGGAACTTGAAAAGAAAATTAGGGTGTATTTTAAAACGTAAATGGGTTTTTAGAAGATTTATTCAAGCAGGATTGTTTTGAGGTGCAGTTGTGATACCAAAGAGCAACCACTACATTTGATAATGTCCTTTAACTGTTAAGTGAATTAGTGTCGTGTTTTGGGGGTCGTAGAAAATCAAAAAGGTTTAATTTGATTCTAAAGCCCTATTTGATTATAAATTAAAAATCTATGGGGTTACGCGTAATTTGTTATCTTTTATTGCTAGTTTGGGACCTTGCCAAAGTATACGATATAAAATAAAACGACTGAGCTAGTAAATTATCTAGTAATTAACCTTAAAGTGTTTATATCACTACCTCCTATTTATTCTCAGTTAATATTTCAAATATTTACGATATTTGTTTGACTTCTAAAACCAAATTATCACTGCAACAAAATAAGCAAATATTTGGCAAAACAGAACCACTGAATAATAAATAGTGCTACTTGGCACCACCGCCGATGATATCACTGGATCGCTTATCGAGTACATCTATCTGTGTTCTATAGGTTATGATTGCCCGGTCACTTACATTGTACCTACGATAATATATGTACTAAAATAATACATTGTAGTAACTATACATAGTTATTGCATTGCACCTTACTTAATTTGTTTTTAACATCTAGTAAAAGAATGACACCACATTACTTTGAATTAAGCTAGAAGTACGTATACGTAAGTAAATAAATGTTTGTCTCAAACGAACTAACAATTGTAACCATGAAAAAAAGCCGTTGCTTGTTTTTCAATTGCACGTGGAGAATTAGAAAGGCATTTAATTTGTACTAAGAAAACGGATTCTTCGAGAAGCAAACATTCAGAGTTCTCGAGGTTCGGCAATCGGCATCAGATAGGTAGCCATGGGTAACGATATCCACTTCCCATCGGGTGCGGCTCGTCTGCTCGTTTGTCACATAAAAAAAGTTTTCAATGAACACTAAGGAATTCGTCGGTCGCGTCCTCGTAGGTCGTCATCGCGTAGGAGACCGATCATGATCTTCATATTTTTAATGTTTTCATGTTTCGAATATACGAAAAAAAACTAATAAAAAAAACTCACTTTTTACCACTTTTTCCTGAAAAGGCGTCTTTCATATTTGAGGCAGTAAAGTGAAGAATATATTATATTGTATTTATTTGTTGTATCAAGATAGGGCACATGTAGTATTTGAGAGGCCACAAACTCTATTTTAACCATTTGAATATATCTTCAAATGCTTGCTTTGGATAACTCTAATTACCAGAGCTATCCAAAGCAAGCCTACAAACTATAAAGTAAAATAACATAAGCAACAGTTCAAACACAGTCTCTAAATGTAACAACAGGAAACAACGTGAACTTAACCGAAAGACCAAATTACGTAAAATCATCCATGAAAATAGTTTAATGACACGACTGTGCAAACGCAAACTCGTTAAACCGCGTTCACCAACATTAAAACATCCAGCTCGCAATCAAAGTCAAAGGTGGAACAAACTTTGTTTACAAACAAATATACTATTACTATGTTCCTTATCAAATCAAACTATTAGGACAAGTTCCAAGACCGCTGCCAAAACACTCCAGTGCGTTCAACTCGGCCATTTTGGCGGGAAATCTATGACGTTTACTTCATTATTTTTTTTCGCGGTCAAATTTATTTTATAGATATTGGCTCTGGTTCATCGGGAATGCCCAGCTGGACTTGGCCCTGGCATCGGTTGGCGAGCCTAACTGGGGCGCCGCGTCACCGGATCCGTGGCCAAAAACACGGCAACGAGGAAATGCCGTGAAAAAATCCGCCATCTTGCTTGAGGTAGCAACAAGTGATAAGTTGCTTTATAAATTAAACGTATGGGGTTGATGGAGGTGGCATGTTTTTCAATTAACTTTTAGGTTATACGATTTTAAGCTAACATAGTCATTTGCATTATACGAGTAAGTAATATTTGAAACGGGATAATTACCATGTATGTTTGTTTTATTGAGCACCCGATATTATACATGGTAATTACAAGTATCCCATTTCAAATATTAGTTATAAAGCTTTTAGGTTACTACACGTCATTAAATAATCCGTACCAAAGTATCGCATAGGATGTTATATGAATGTAAAATGAGTAACTATGCGGATATCCAGATTGGCGGCATACTTTACTAGCTTTTCCAACAGTCTCCCATTCGGCTTATCAAAAATCCCGACTATCTGTATCTATTTTGAATGAAAACCTGTAGTTGAAGGCAAAATTTTCAAACTACATTAGTCTGAATCTCTGGAAACCCATTAGATAACACTTTTTAAAAGTAATTTAACAAATTTTAAAATGTATTTTCAGCGTCTTCTGATTCACCAAAAGAACGGAAGAAGTTATAAAACCAGAGTGGAATAACATTCTTAATAGTCAGTTTTAGGTGCTCTCGTGAGTCATCTGATTAAATGTTATTTATAGTATCTTAAACCCGCATATTCTGCATCTAAATATTATGACTAGATCACACAATATACCGGGAATTCCTGGAGCGCCGGTGCACGGTGTTATACAGAATATCTTATATAGTTTGACCAAGATCTGTTCTCGGTTATGCATAGTCAAAGAGAGTCATGCTGTCTTTTTTGTAGTTTTTATAAATCTACTACGCCCTTTGACAGACTATAACTTCTGAGTCGTATAGTATGGACAGAGTGGTCGTGACTGCTTGGATGTGGGCGGCATGTGGATGTGAGACCAACTAAGAGTATGAAAAAATGTTGAAAAACAACTGAATGTCTTCCTTCTCCCTAGCGTTTTCCCGGCTTAAGCCATGCCCCTCTTCTCCATCTCGACATTTTTTTTTAACACTCCTAATTACACCTTTGATCGAAAGCCCGCCTGTGTGCCCGATCGGTCGACAACATCTACATCAAGATACCTACGTATAACGGTATTTTTAATTTCAGAATTGGCGTAAACCGCATCGCCACGCGCCATTTTGGCGCACCACCAGCATGCGTTAACGCATCGCACGTACGACTACAATAAATCCATCGGTTACCGGAATGCAAAGGCCGGGTTCTCATTGCCATTGCTCAGGTAAGCTTAGCACAATAAGACCTAACTAGTTTGAGTTAAACTCAAATATTGACTTTGAAATCTTTTCTTCTTCTAATGCAGTGGACATGGGCAAATGAAAGCGATGGTGATGTAGCGCGGTGCGTCGCGGAAAAATCAACTCGTTGATACCTATGGAAGTGCCCTAACTCCTACGTGGATGCAAAGGCAACGCGGCGCGACGCGGGTCCGTAGGTATCAACGGGTTGTTTCTTGACATTGCTGGCATTTTGAAGTGAAACTGTGAACCACGTGACGTCGTATTGAAATGTCACCGCACCGCGCCGCTTTGCCACCACGTTTGATAACCTACATAGTACAGTACGAGCCTTAGTAATGCCAAGAGCATAGTAACTTGTATTTTTCTGTTTCTGCTATCGCAATACGAGTAGGTCTGGCTCTGCAGAGTACTGGGCCCTTATCATGACGTCTTAACGTGATTAAGTTTAGGTTCTTAACTGTGCTCAGTTGTATGGCAGCGACTCAGTTCAGATCCTAAACTGAATCTCGAGGCTTTTGGTGTTTGTATTCTCATTTTTGGAAATCAAAACGGAACTCAGGTCTGATTGGAATCTCTCTGGTCTAGAAGATTTTATGAAAACAAAATCGTTTGCACCCAGGACTTCAAATACCTTTAAAATGTTGGTATCCATACCACTGTCAGGTAGATTTAACGTAAAGTTGAGAATTAACGTTATCCAGGTATCGTTACTTATACTACTCTATACCAGTAAACAAATGGTAATGTTACCTGCTGTGCATTGAGCTAACGTTAAATCAAAGGTATCGTTAAATATTTTTTAACGTTAGTAAGTAACTTACTTGACATTAGATTAAATGATGGATGCCATCGTTAGTAATTGCTACATCATTAAATGCATGGATGGTTTACTGATGTATCGCCGAAAATTGAATGGTAAATTATCACTTCCTAAACAACAGTTTCAATGGGGTCGCAAGGGGGTACCATGACGTCCCCCCGTCTGCGCCGGCCGTTACGCCAGGAGCATCCTCCGCCAAAGGAAGGATCGGTAATGCACTGAATCTTCCTCCAGACGTGTAGGGCAAAATAAACCTAATAAAACCAAATGATAATTTTACCAAAAGTCCCGAGCTCACTTATACTGGTTCTAGGTCTTTGAACCTATTGTCAGTAAGCAGTATGAACGAGGCGCTGCGCGTACGCACGGTGAATATGCGCGGATATTTAGAATTTCCAAAGATGGAAAAGTCCGGGTGCGCCTGTCAACTTTCTAGGAACCTGATGGATGAGAAACGTGTGCTTTGAAAACTATTGTTTACAACAAATACTAAATATATTACAATGCAATAGTGCATTTTTGCTTGATTGACTAAAGGGATGATAATTTTAACCCGCAGGTTTTTAAACAAAAGGAACAAAATGCTCGTGCACAAATCATAAGAGTTTTTCTCGGCTGTTTTTCTTACGTAAAATACTTAGACTCGCAATTTTGAAGTGCGAAGTGAAGAAATATTTATGTTTACTTACATTATAAGATATTTTAAGTTTCCTTCAGTGAAGAAAAATACGAGGTGTTGTACCAAAGTGATCTTTCGTGAATTTTTCGTGACAAGAGAATGAGGATTACGGCGAGTCCATTTTCCGCTAGGGGCGCTAGTGGAACTTGGGTCCTGCGGGAACATATCAAACGTCACTTTGACAATTCTCTCATACTGACACGGGACCCACGCATGAGTAGCGCCGCCTGGTGAGCGACAATACGGTAGCTCCCATTGATGGCGTCTTTTTTTGGCTGATAGGGTATCCAGCTCTTTTACTCTATATCTATGCTTATCAAGTTACAAGTCGTACCTACCTGATTGAAACCAGCACATGTTAAATTTACCACCTAGCCTAGTCCCTATAGGGTTAGCTCTAGCTCCCTTCAAAATCCCAAACAGATAACAATAAAAAAAAGGAAGTAAAATGTAACCGTATCTCTGTCTAAAACTTACGACTACAAACCGTCGGAACCACGTTTGATAGCCGTTTCGTAGCAGTCGTAAAACGGCCGGACACCTTTAAAAACATCTACACAACTGTAGACCTTAAGCAATTGTATTAAGGAGAAGAATGAGCACATATTTTTGAAGTGAAGCGTCACGCTTACCCAGTTTCGCAACTGTTTTTTCAGCCGCCCTCTTTGACGTTGCTTTTCCGGACGGGTTTCTGTATGATTCAATTTTCCTGATTATCATTGTGAAATGATGATTGTGGACGACCGGTTGGCGTAGTTAGTAGTGACCCTGCCTGCTAAGCCGATGGTCCTGGGTTCGAATCCCGGTAAGGGCATTTATTTGTGTGATGAACACAGAGAGTTCCTGAGTCATGGATGTTTTCTATGTATTTATGTATTTGTATATTATATATATCGTTTTCTGAGTACCCGTAACACAAGCCTTTTTGAGCTTACTGCGGGACTTAGTCAATTTGTGTAAGAATGTCCTATAATATTTATTTATTTAAAATTGAGTTACCCTGTCACGATTCAGGGCTAGTAGCAAGATTGCGGATTTCTATGTCCATCTCTTTCACACTTTCATATTAGAGTGACAGAGATGAGAGGATTATCCGTCAATGCCAATTTTCGATGTTCGTGGTAGACATGCAGGCTCCTATTTCATCATCATCACGGTGACAAGTGTGACTATTGTCAGGTTCATTATTACTAGTATTACAGGCGTCTATGGGCTACAGGCGCCGCTGACTATTGCGTCGGATGTCTTGTTTGCAACGGCATGTCATTTAAAAATAGAAACATCAATTTAACTACTAAAAACAAATACTTTTGCAAATTGTCCCAAGAAACACGAGTTATGTCACGGAATTCCGACACATGAAGTCTTATGTCAAAAACTACCGAAAAATCCATAACACACCAAAAACTTAACTATTTATTGACCATACATTACGATTTTATTTCAATTATATTAACAGCCCGCGATGGTGAGTGGTTTCCGTAGCCTATGGCCGCATGAAACGGCAATAATTCAGCGTCTACAGTGTTAGTGATGCTACCTTGCGGCAGCACTTGATAAATCAAGATATAGATTATCATCTTTTTGTATATGGCATCCGCGTCCCGGCTTTTCTCAAAGACATTTTAATTTCCGACTTTAAACTATCGAGACATATTAATATTATAATCAAATTACTGATTCACGTATTTTTAATTAGGAACGATATGTTCTCGCACGGTACTCAAAGCTTGATAATGGCATCATAGGATATCTGAAGCATGTCGCGCATAGTGACGTAATACGTAAGTTATCCGTAATTTGACTGTAATATTAATTGCGACAGTATTGCATATGGTCGGCACACAGAAAAAGCCCATCCATTTTTGGCCATTTTTCCGAGAACTTTTTTAGAACGTAACATGAGAATGGTGTCAAAACGCGACAAACTTTATCACGTGATAACGCGCAAGCACTATCCGTTTGCCTTCACGTAATGGCGATCGCAATTCGAATCAATCACGGGCCGCCATATTTTATTGCAGCGCGTATTTATACTCGTACGGCCAGCTGAACGCGGCGATAGAAAATAGTTTCAAGAACAAAGGATGCGGTCCGAGTGGCAGCGGGTTTATAAGCAGAAGCGATTCCATAAGCGATCGTATGTATAGCGTGCCATTTGCATTGCTGAGTGGAGACCATTTGGGCTGCACATGTTTTATTTGTGTAGGTACTTAATTTACTTTCATGTTGTTTTTTTTTCTTGTTTATTTTTGTAAGGGACTTCGATGTTGTTGTTTTTTCTGTAATGATGCGATGTTGAATTAATTATTTTCTTTCTTTCTTTCTTTATAGCTAACGTAAATACGGTAATGCTGCGTTCAGTAGGCCGTATAGGTATAAAATTTATACCTAATACGGCCTGCTGAACGCAGCGTTCACCTGTACCTTACATTTATACTATAAATGTAAGGTACAGGCGAACGCAGCGACAGAGGTCGTTTACACAATTTTATAAGCGTCGGTTTTATAAGCGTTAGCGATAGCGCTTACGAAAATTTTAGTTTTATTTCTTGGTGATGTCAAATATGTAACCAGGCGTCCTCTGCAGCCCTCGGCAGGCCTCTTATGACATTTGAAATTTACACTGTCTAAACATGCGACTAAATTAAATTGCAATCCATTATACCGAGTGCCAAATTACAAGGATGTATTTGATTTGGCTGCATCGTGAGCATCAAAAGAGACCATCAAAACGTTGATACCTTACGCAGTCGAAGAAATAAGAAACATATATACATCTCTTTTCGACACTTACTTTAACAAGTAAGGAAGTAAAGGAATATTATAGAATTACAATAACTTTGATGTTCTCCGTTTTGACGGGGGACTTGTTACAGATCGAGTGTAAGGCGAATGTCATACTGTATGCGATTTGCAGCGTTGAGCAACGGGCGTAGAGTTATACACGCGTATAGCGTTGTCTCACTCACATCGCACCCGCTAACCGCTTCCGCTTTTTGCCATCGGTGGAATACGTACACGAGCAAAACCCGCTGCAATTGACGCCCCACACGTTGCAGCGGCCTCGAGCTTCGAATGGAACAACTTCCCCGCTAATGCAATCCTAGTTCTGGTTCGATGATCACTCAGACATATGTGAAACCAGAAAATTTATACTATTTTGAGCTACAGACGCAATCTAAGTTTTGTAATCCGGACAGAAAAACCGAACAGTACGACAGAAAAAGTTAGAAATTGAAAAAGTAGGAACTTCCTAGGGTCGGCCCGTTTTGTCACATATATATATATATATATATGGCGTTATTCATAAACACACTTCAACAACTGTTTAGCTAAATGATTGTTTGTCCTTATCTGTCACTTTGACAATCTCGTTTGTCAGAATGGGAGAAAACATAATTTAACTAAAGCTTCTGTTAACTTTTTTATTAATAAAGCGGATAGTGTTTGAAAGGGATGACACTACAATGTTGCCAAGGTAATTTTGGGCATTTACATGCAACCAAAAAAAAATTAAATTCTAAATCAGACAGTTTTCAGCGCGGAGACAGCTTCTTTATAAAAGAAGAACGGCCCACCTGTCATTGTCTAATCCGAACAGTTAGAAGGGGACAGGTGTATATTCTAAGCGGGAGATACTGTTGCGACACTCCTGGGTTAGGGCTAATGCTATAAACATTTTTACTCCCTTCAAAACAACAGGTGTGGTGATTATCCACAATACGGATGAACGGGTCCCAAGATAACACTGACGTATGCAAAGTTGCTGCACGATAAACGTATTCTGAGAGCTTTAGCGGAATTGCAGCAGGATCTAAGACTGATGACGGATGCCCGACGCATCTGAAATATATACCCGATATTTATGACTGGAAAAAGGTGGGGTTTCCTGGCTTGATACCTAAAGTACTGTTTAAAACAATTAATATGCAACAAACCACCTATAAACATTTTGATACTTAAAAAAACAACAGGTGTGATGACCGACAATACGGATGCACAAATCCAAAGATGGATGGATACTGGGAGTTTTAGCAGAATTGCAGCAGGATCTAAAAGTCTGATTATGGTTTCCCGATGCGTTCGAAATATTTCACGATAAATGGAAATTCAAGAGATATCTCTTGAATTTCCAGAAGTAAGAGTATACAAGTGGCATGAGTAGTCTATGCTTAGTATCGGTACCATGAGTTGTATGTAACTGAAGTCGATAGCGACCTCGGTCTCGCTCCTACCACTCCTCTGGCAGGAATGAGACGGACATACTTTCGAATCACGGAGTCGCTATTAAGTACGGTTAAGTACAACTTATGGTAAGCACATATATATATTAGATAAGGGTTCTTACCGTGTGTCTAGGTAACCGTAGTCGTTAACGACTTCACGATTCAATAGTATTAGCATCTCGCTCCATTAAATAAAATAGACACATTTCGCTTCAAATTTTTGTCTCCAGTACTAAAAAACATCGCAAGAAAACCGAACTAATCCCAACATGGCCTAGTTTACTCTCTGGGCTATAAGGTCATATAGCAGTTGCATACATAAAACTAGCGCCTACGTCAAATCTTAGGATTAGGTTGTCAAAGCGGGCCTCAGGATCCCTGAGCCGAGAAAACGACAAGAAGAATAGATAAATAAATAATAAATAAATAAATATTGCGGGACAATCTTACACAAATCGAACTAGTCCCACGGTAAGCTCAATAAGGCTTGTGTTGTGGGTACTAGGCGACGATATATATAATAAATAGATACATATGAATACTTAAATACATAGAAAACTTACATAACTCAGAAACAAATATTCGTGATAAACACCCTGACCAGGATTGGAACCCGGGCCCTCCTGCTTCGTAGGCAGGGTCACTACCAACTAGGCTAGGAGGCCGGGAGACGAGAAGAAAAATCTAATCCTCATAGCTCATCGTCACTCAGCATTCAGAATCCGGCTCATTATAACGCTCGTACACGTATTAGCGTTACGTGTACATACATACATACATACAGACATCCGGGAGCGTGTGTAAGTTCAACGGTATCTCAGGACTCCGGTATGTTGATGAAGTTTGAGCTAGAATTTAGGCTACGTGTTTGTGTTCCTAGTTCCTAGGTATAAGAGCGTATAAGCATTGCCATACAACGTGGCAATGCGGCCAGCCTTCTGGGCATGCTACCCATCGGCAGAGATCTGGAGGGCATTTTTTCTTTATAAATTGCTTAGGTTTTTTTTTTATACACGGTGAAATTTCAGTGGTTGTTTTCCTGCAACGAAGTGATTTTGCCATGGATGTACAGTCACCTGCAATAGTATATGACGCTATGAAGGCCGCAAAAACATGTGACACGCTCTTATGGCGGTACAAACAAGAATGTGTCAGATTAATTGAAATTAAACACTTTAGAACGGATTAATCGCGTTTATTAACACCATGATCCTACGTTTCGAGCCCTTTACAGCACTCGTTTTCACAGAGTTAAGATGATGACGAGTGCTGTAAAGGGCTCGAAACGTAGGATCATGGTGTTAATAAACGCGATTAATCCGTTCTAAAGTGTTTAATTTCAATGAATAACAATCGCGGTAACAGAAGACAATATAATGTGTCAGATTATTTTGCAGCCTTCTATAGAAGCTATATTATTGCAGGTGACTGTACAATCGATGTGTAATTTACTTTTATTTATGTTGTGAAATGCCAGATTTATAAGCGTCGAACGAAGCTCGAAAGTGACCTAACACCAGTAGTAGCACTGCAGTAGTAACTATGTAATTCTTTTGAGTGAATGAAACAAAATAACCTAAACTAAAAAGTAGTTCCATTTATTTTTCCTTCACACCTTTTACGCGCAAAAGTAACTGAAAATTTTGTAAAAAGTAACTGAGAATTTCGTCTACTTGCAGTTTTAGTGCATTACTATTTTTGCTTGTTCGAGATTTAGTTTTTTTTTTTAAGTTTGTCTATTAAATTCGATACGACGATACGATTCGAGCACTAGCGATAGCAAATCGCCCTGCCGCGGGGAAACAACAACTAAAATTTCACCGTGTATATTCAATTTTAGTATTTGTTCCTAGGCTATATGTAGCAATGTATAGGTGGGTCGTTATTCTTTTTTAGCGACAACGAGCTGTTTCCGCGTTGGAAACTATCTGATTTTGTTTTTTTTTTGGTATGAGGTGATACCCGGCCCCAATTGCGACAATTCCTAAAATTAATGAATTCCTGGCATTTTAGGCGTCCATAGGTTACGGAAACCGCTCATTATCGCGCGGTCTGTGTGCTTGTTTGCACAATTTTCATAATTTATATTAAATCGTAATGTATCGTCAATAAATTAATAATTTCTTGGTGAAGACTTTTTTACAATTATAACGAGATCTAATGAAGAGAATTTTCGGTAGCTTTTTACATGAGAATGATCATGTGTCGGAATTTCGTGACATATGTCGTGTTTCTTGTGACAGGTGTCAAGAGCTCTTCACAAAAGTATTCGTTTTTAATGGTAATAATGATATAATTTAAACTTTCGTGAGACATACTGATATTAAATTGCAACGGTTAACACTCACGTATTTTTATCACAATAGGCGTGACATGTTTCGACTGCATCGGGCAGACATCGTCGGACAGACAGAGTGGTGTTATCACCTTCGCGGCTAGGACATCACTGCCCCAGTCCGGCGTAGGTACCGGCTCGCGCGCGACGAAGCGGGAGCGGGGTGATCCGCGCAAAAATACGTGAGTGTTAACCGTTGCAATTTAATATCGGTAATAATGATGTTTTCATTTAGAAATAACATGTTTGCGGCAAACAAGCATAGAACCCGCGCTATACTAAGCGGCGCCCATAGCCCATAGACGCCTATAATATCAGTGATAATGATCGTCGTCTAGTACCCACAACACAAGCCTTATTGAGCTTACCGTAGGACTAGGTCGATTTGTGTAAGATTGTCCCATAATATTTCTTTATTATCTTATTTTATAAGACAGTGTTATCTATGATAATACGGTGGCAAAAAGAAGGTAATCCATACGCTACGAGAGAATTTTTCAATATATCAAAATGAGATAAATTCGAAAATCTTCGAATAGTCCGTCTCTGGGTTTTACTATCTAATCAGCTTCCCAAATTCGTAACAACCAATCACTGGAAAATTGCTACGAAACTTTATGATTCATAACTTTCGAGCCAACCTGATATCACCCACAGATTAAAAAATTGCAGAGATAGAGACAAAACTATAATTCCCTAGTACGGCAATTTGAGCCTCACACATCATCATCATTGGCCACAGTGTGTCTCACGAAAATAGAACAATTGCGGATTTGTATCTCCATCTCTGTCACACTTGCATGGTAGAGTGAGAAAGAGGTTTTTCCGACAATGCAAATCGATTCTCGTGGTAGGCTGTTGTAAATGTTTGTTACGGCGCTCGTGGGCTTACAGTTGCGAATGCAACCGGTAAAAAAAATATGAAAATTACCGTTAAAAAATTACGGTACTGAAACGTGGTCGCTTACAATGGGCCTCATAAGAAGGCTCAAAGTCGCCCAAAGGGCAATGGAGAGGGAGAGGGCTATGCTAGGAGTCTCTCTGCGAGATCGTATCAGAAATGAGACCATCCGCAGCAGAACCAAAGTAACCGATATAGCTCTCGGAATTGCTAAACTTAAGTGGCAATGGGCGGGGCACATTGCACGTAGAACCTATGGCCGTTGGGGCGGAAAGGTTCTCGAGTGGCGACCGCGTATCGGAAGGCGCAGCGTGGGTAGGCCCCACAAGGTGGACTGATGACCTGGTGAAGGTCGCAGGAGTCCGCTGGATGCGGGTAGCGCAGGACCAACCAAAACAAACCACATTGGTTTAACGATACTGATGTATGTTATGTTTAATACTGTTTTTGTAATTGTTTTTATAAATAAATAAATAAATAAATGTCCAGCAGTGGATGTCTTTCGGCTGAAATGAAGAGAAATGCGAAAATCGGCGTGTTAAAAAATTTACAATTTTGTCTTGGTAATCGCTCCCTCTGCCAATATATTAACTCTGTGTTACCGTCTAATATTTTATTTGGCACCCAGTCAAATCTTCAAGGTCACTGTCCATACTAAAGCTTATGCCTTAGGTCGAAAATCGCGTGTACTTCAGTTTAATGGGTACCTCAAGGTTGATGTGACGGTTTTGTTAATTGCTATTTTGTTTTGTTTAAGAACAGAAACAAAAAGCTCAATTTCGACGAGTTTAAAAATATAAACTATTGAATTTAAAAAAAAATGTCATTTGTTGATCATTAAAATTAAACACTTTAGAACGGATTAATCCCGTTTATCGTCTTAACCCTGTGAAAACGAGTGCTGTAAAGGGCTCGAAACGTACGGTCATGGTGTTAATAAACACGATCAATCCATTCTAAAGTGTTTAATTTCGTTTAAAACAAACAATGTATTCGCAGTAATTGTCTGTGTGTAGGTATGTTTAGTCGGGTATATGTCTCTAAGCTTGGCTCGATAGATTATTAAGTTTTTTTTTTTGGTGGCCCAGTGGTAAGAACGTGTGACTTTCAATCGGAAGGTCGCGGGTTCGAACCCAAGCTCGAATCAATGAGTTCTTCGAAACTTATGTACATTTCATATTTACGATATCCTTTTCGGTGTAGAAAAACATCGTGAGGAAAGCGGACTAATTTCAATAAGGCCTGAGTAGTTTAGCCCTCTGAGTTGGAATGTCAGTCGCTATCATAAACTAGCGCCTACGCCAAATCATGGGATGAGTTGCCAAAGCGGACCCCAGGCTACCCGAACCGAGCCATCAACTGGGAAAAGCGCTAGGAAAAAGTCCAACTATGCTATGTTTCCTAGATTTTGATATCACAGACTGTAAAAGTTAAGTTTTTTTTTAAATAAAATGGCTTCTATCGAGTGGGACAATTTTGCCAGTGTCAAGGAATTTTGCCACATGGGCTACTAGTGTACGGTGAGTTAAAAAGTTTGCTCTTAAAGCAACGTTGCTGGTTGAGGACCTTAGTAAGGAGGAGTTTCTTTACAGAGCCACGAGGCAGCTTGACCTTGGGACTACTGGGTGATGAGAAAACAGTGGTAAAGCGCATTTCAAGAGTAATTCTTCATTATATGCACACTTTTTCGTTAGTTCACTGCATAATACGCTATCAATATTACACAGTAAACAACTAAACGAATAAAAAACAAAAAACTATTCTAAACTATAAAAAAACTAAACATCTTCGCCATCTTGAGTATCCATCCGGAAGTCCCGAAAGTGTCAAGTAAACGACATAATTACATAGAAGTTTGACGTTTCAAATAACATTTTAAAGTGTACCAGTTCATTGGCTTGGAATAGACACGTGGTTTGACTCTAGTTACAATTAATTTAAATCTCATCGTTTTGATAAGAATACCCCAAAACACTTATCCCGTTCCCATTTCCCAAACCCCTTCTTAACTCATTATTATTGAAGCCGCGTGCCCGCAACTTGTTTTGTTATAAGAATTAATTGGACAAGTTCGGGAGACGCGTATCGATTCAAAATGGCGGATATCTGTCCGGGATACGATAAATATCTTGTCAGAGTAGGTTAGAAGTAACAAGAGGTTAAAGCCACGGAAATAGGTACAATGTATACAGACAAAAAACACCTGAACTTCGTGTGTCATATTATCATATGGAAGGGATGACAGACAAAATTGGCACAGTACTTGCGAAGTACTTTATAAAAACTGTGTTTATCCCTTTATCCAAGATTACTGGCAAACTAAGGTCGCCGTAGGATGTTATTATGCCAAAAAATTGGGTTAGGTTAGGTTAGAACTGTGAGCCATACACCAACGACCGACTGCCAGAAAAGTGGGATTTGTTTTGCGATGCTACAATTTGGGAAGTAAAATTTTACTAAAATAATATTCAGTATAATCAAAAATGAACAAATAAATTTACTGTCTAAAGAATGTTTGCGAAATGTATGATTTGTCATCTTTTGTTTTGGGTCGTTCATACTTTGACAAGTAATGCATTCGAGTAATTACTCGTAAGAATCGGTAAAATATACATTAACGAAGTAAGGAAATACTTAAACATTTATTTGCTTAACGTTCAGTTGAGAAAGATTTTAATACGATATGATTAGTTAGTAAATGAATAATTGTCAAACATGTGTTTTGGGATAAATTGTTTGCGAAATGAAAATCTGCGGTTGCTGAACATTTGTTAGAGTCTGGACCAAACCATTGGATTGAGTTGCATAACCCTAAATCCTTTCAACGGATCGTCGTTTCTATAGTAGAAAGGTATAGGAGGCCATTGAAATCAAGAAATACCCCCATTTCAATCGGGATGATGGTTTTAGGGTCTCATCCACGTGGAATCCGGTCATTAATAAATGTAAGCGTAAACAAATATCGAATATATCAATTTACAATTAATTAATTTATTAATTGCAAGAAGAACCAACAGATCGATTCTCGACCAACTAAAAATCAAAACCAGATTATCCACTATCTGTTACCAACGGGTACTAGGTTACTTTGGCCATATCGCCAGGAAACAACCCGACAACTTAGACAAGTTAGTTGTGGTAGGCAAGTTTGATGGAAAAAGACGAAGGGGCCGTTCACCTATCCGTTGGTCAGACCAAATAAAAGACGTGACCGGACTCACCATACCGACAGCCCTGAGACAAGCCGAAGATAGAGCAGGGTGGAAAGACCTCGTCACTGTCTCGGTAAAGGCTTTTCAAGAAAGGCATGACCTTCAGGAATGAAGAGTACGATGAAGAAGAAGAATTTATTAATTTTTTAATTGGGCTTTTGTAGGTAAGTGCTTTTTTATACACTTTTTATGTCTATTATTTTGTTTTTATATAGTTTTAGATTAATTATACTTTTAGATTTAAATTTGAAATTAAAGCATAGATAATTTTAATTATACTTAATACGTCAGGTAAATAAATAAATAAATAATAAATAAATAATGTTATAGGACATTCTTACACAAATTGACTAAGTCCCGCAGTAAGCTCAAGAAGGCTTGTGTTACGGGTACTCAGACGACGAAAAAATAGTAAAATACAAAACAATTAATGTATATTATTTATTTATATTAATTAGACGACTGGTTGGCGTAGTTGGTAGTGACCCTGCCTGCTAAGCCGATGGTCCTGGGTTCGAATCGCGGTAAGGGCATTTATTTGTGTGATGAACACAGATATTTCTGAGTCATGGATGTTTTCTATGTATTTATGTATTTGTACATTATTTGTCTGAGTACCCGTAACAGAAGCCTTATGGAGCTTACTGCGGGACTAAATCAATTTTTGTAAGAATGTCCTGTACTTAATATTTATTTATTTATTTAATCTTGGCGCCTGACAGCTATTCGGCAGTCGATGCAGTCCACTTTTGTACTTGTCTTTTAGTTATTTTTTGTATATTTTGTGTGTGTGAAATAATTACATACCTAAATAAATCGTTTAAAAGTAAAAAAAATTCCTCAATTACAATTACATCGTTACAATTAAATGTGAGAACACCAACCCGATTACGTTGATCCAAAACGCACCAACCATACCAAGTGCACTATTCGACATGCACGACACGTCCACAAGGTGAGCGGCGGCCGATGCACTACCATTATTTGCAAATACATCAAGACATTCGACGCACGCACCATTTTTTTACAATGACGCATGTATTAAGTTGTTAATTGTTATTGTTCTATTGCGTAATTTATTATGCCGGAAATATGTATGTTGATATTTTGGTGCAAAAGTGTATCAATGTTTGAGGCAACTTGTAAGTTTTGGTGCAAACAAAGAAAACCTAATCACGCACGTATCAAATCATTTATTATTTGTAATAAATTATCCCTGCTCACCGGGGGCCGTGGTCACTTTTTCTGTAGTAAGACATTTCTTTCACTAATGTGAAAGCGAAAGCTGAAAGCTCCAACATTTTAAAACGTAATAAATATAAGAATCTGGGCAGAGAGTACCTTTTTGTACCATTTGGGGTCGAAACTCTTGGTCCATGGGGTCCCAGCGCACGCAAGTTTTTCGTAGAAATCGCGAAACGTCATACTGGTGACCGAAGAGCTGGTGGCTTCCTCGCACAACGTTTCAGCATTTTGATACAACGAGGAGGTACCTAGGTACAATGCCTCAAGGACCTATTTTAGATTTAAGTTAGGCTAGGTAAGTTACACTTACTGTATATATTTTGAAAATAAAATATTTTATCATATCATATCATTTAGTATTTGTAACCCCTGCTCACCGCGGGCTGTGGTCACTTTTTCTGTAGTATATGACATCTTTTTCAATTTATTTATAAATATACATAAATATTTTGAGCTATATATCCTGGATTGAGGGTTGGAGTTAGAGGTTATTCATTAGTTTCACTAAATATCGTATGTAATCATATAAAAATGATTATATATTCGTACCATCGTATGTAAAACAATAATAACACTCATATGTATCAGAGTACACATCCGCATATCTTTAGAAATAGTGCACCTGTAAATGTATGTACCATGTGTCAATCACCCATTGAGCTCCTAACTTAGTACGACGTATGGTCAAACGTGACCACGGCAGAAGGCAATGACCGCCGATTTGACTACGTCAAACGATGAACGTAGTTGAGGTGAGTTAACGTAGTCGCAAGCACATTACACAATATGGTAGCGACTACGTAAACTGTGTGCGTCTCTCTGGAATATTTTAGTATTAGGCAAGAATAAATAAGTTTTTAAGAGAGGTATGGGCACAGCGGATGCATATCGTTTAGTGTGGTAGGGCACAGCACAACGAATGTCGTCTCGCTCAAATCTGGAGCAGAGCCCATCTGGGGAAGTACCTCCACCTTACAGAAAACCGCAGTTTAATAACACTAGACCCTACTCATAGTGTTGTGTTTCTGTCGGTGAGTAAGGTCGCCAGAGCTCCAAGAGGATTTACTGTGTTGACAGCTGGGGACCCACGGAACAAAGAACACTGTCTTAGGTCGATGTGGGCGCGGAGTGCAGGTGCGGCGATCAGGGAGACCCGGTGAAACGGCTGTCCGCTGGCCGCCCGCAGGTCAGTAGGGTTCCCGAACCCAGGGATCACTTAATCTCCACCCTGGGAGGCTGAGCCACCAACCTGTGCAAAATCCCTGGTGTAGTAGTCGTGCCGGAGAAGGAGACCGGGGTGGACCCGGCTGCTGCAACAGGTGTGGACCGGGGGCCCTTCCGTACGCCGCACCTGTAAACTGCACCACCTACGTCGCCCTCTGGCAGGTTTGGTCCGTCCCCTTGCCCCTTTAGCTGTCAACACAGCGAATCCTCCTTTTTTTCTTAACACACTCCCTAAATATGGCCGAAAAACAAAAAAGGAATAGTTCATCAGCGGCGTCCCCTTCCACACAAGTCGACTTCTGCAACATCAGGGGACTTCACTCCAATTTAAACGCAGTACACCACCACCTGGAGACTGCGCAGCCGACCCTACTGTTCCTCACAGAGACCCAGATATCTTGCCCAGCTGATACATCATACCTGTTATGCCCCGGCTATATGCTCGAACATAAGTTCTTGCGGCGAGCTGGGGTATGCATGTATGCTCGGCATGATGTCTGCTGTCGCCGTCTCAATGCCTATGAAGACAGGGATCTGTCAGTGCTGTGGGTGCGTGTGGACTACGGCGGCCACACTCGTATCTACGCGTGCCTATACAGGTCCCATAGCGGGGACACGGACACAACTCGGCTCTTTGAGCACTTACAAGTGACGTCCGACAAAGTTCTTGAGCAGTACCCATCCGCGGAGTTGGTAATCTTGGGGGACTTCAATGCCCACCACGTGGAGTGGCTTGGTTCCCGGTCCACTGACCACGCGGGGAGGTCTGCTCTCGAATTTTCTCTGGCCTATGGTCTCTCGCAACTGGTTACTTCTCCCACGAGAATACCAGACATCGAGGACCATACGAGCTCTTTACTGGACCTTCTGCTGACCTCTCGTCCGGACGGATACTCTGTCTCAGTGAACGCACCTCTCGGCTCGTCCGATCACTGTCTTGTCCGGACATTGCCACCTTGCGCGCGGCCTGATCCACCTCGGCCTACTAGCTCGCGACGCGTATGGCACTATAGGTCAGCAGATTGGGATGGATTGCGTGAGTTCTATGCATCGTACCCGTGGAAGCGGCTGTGTCTCACATCAGATGATCCTGACTCCTGTGCAGCTGAGGTCGCTGAGACTATCTTAATGGGAATGGACTGCTTCATTCCCAACTCAGTAATAGCTGCAGGAGCTAAGAAACGACCTTGGTTTAACCGGCCCTGTAAAGAGGCGACAATTCATAAGCAAGCTGCCTACAGGGCTTGGACCAAGGCCGTTACTGATAAGGATCCTAACGCTTCTGATGTGAAACGCAAATTAAATGCTGCTTCGAGGTCCAGTAAAAGAGCTATTGCCAGAGCTAAATTCGACTTCGTCGGCAGAATTGGTGAGAAGCTCGTGGGCTATCCCTCAGGGAGTCGTGCCTTCTGGTCGCTCGCCAAAGCTGCCGAGGGAAATTTTTGTCGGTCGTCCTTACCACCACTGCGAAATGCTGATGGTGATCTGGTCCACAGTGCAAAGGAGAAAGCTGATCTCTTGGGCAATCTCTTTGCCTCGAACTCGACCATGGACGATGATGGCAGTACCGCACCCCCTACCGTCCCGCGGTGCGGTTTCTCCATGCCCGGTATTATATTCAGGCAAACTGATGTCCGGCGGGAGCTGCTATCATTAGACGTCCACAAGTCGAGCGGGCCAGACGGCATACCAGCAGTGGTGCTCAAGCGGTGTGCTCCCGAGTTGTGTCCAGTGCTCACGCGCCTTTTCACGCTCTCATATCACAAACGGCAGGTGCCGTCTTCGTGGAAGACCGCCCTTGTGCACCCTGTGCCTAAAAAGGGTGACAGATCAGACCCGTCGAATTACAGGCCAATCGCTATAACCTCCCTTCTCTCCAAGGTGATGGAGCGCATAATCAATGCAAAGCTCCTGGGATACCTAGAGGATCACGATCTGATCAGTGACCGACAGTATGGCTTTCGCCATGGTCGCTCCACTGGTGATCTTCTAGTGTATCTCACCCACCGCTGGGCTTCAGCTATTGAGAGTCAAGGTGAGGCATTGGCAGTCAGCCTGGATATAGCGAAGGCGTTCGATCGGGTTTGGCATGGGGGTCTTCTATCGAAGTTACCATCTTACGGACTGCCCGGGGGATTATGCGAATGGATTGCCAGCTTTTTGTCCGGCAGATGCATACGAGCCGTTGTCGACGGAAGTTGCTCCGATAGCATGGACATAAATGCTGGTGTACCACAAGGCTCTGTGCTATCCCCAACGCTGTTTTTGCTGCATATCAATGACATGTTGTCCATTGGCGATATTCATTGTTATGCAGACGACAGTACTGGGGATGCCTATTACACAGGCCGTGCTAACATCCCTCGTCCCGTTGTGTTAGAGAGTCGTGAAAAGCTTGTGTCAGACATCGAGAGTGCTCTCTCTGATATCTCACTGTGGGGCCAGGAAAATCTTGTCCGATTTAACCCCACTAAGACACAAGTTTGCGCGTTCACCGCTAAAAAAACCCCATTTACTGTGGTCCCACAATTCCAAGACACAGTCCTTACCATGTCAGAGAGTATTGGGATCCTGGGTGTTGACATTTCCAGTGACGTCCAATTCCGTAGCTACCTGGAAGGGAAGGCCAAGCTGGCATCCAAAAAGCTCGGTGTGCTCAATAGAGCTAAGCAATACTTCTCTCCGGGGCAAAGACTGTTATTATACAAGTCCCAAGTCAGGCCCCATATGGAGTATTGCTGCCATCTTTGGGCGGGAGCACCTGGATACCAGCTGGGCCCCTTTGACTCGATCCAAAGACGTGCTGTCCGAATTGTCAACGATCCCAAACTCACGAGCGATATCGAACCCTTAAGTCTAAGGAGAGACTTCGCCTCCTTATGTGTATTCTATCGCTTGTACAATGGATTGTGCTCTGAGGAATTGTTTGATATGATGCCAACGGCTGCATTCTACCACCGCACCGCTCGCCGTCGGCAGGGTGTTCACCCGCATACCCTGGAGCCTAAATGGTCTCGTACCGTGCGGTTTATGAGGAACTTCCTCCCGCGGACGCTCCGGCTGTGGAATGAGCTCCCTGCCACTGTTTTCCCAAAGGACTATAATATGGGGTTCTTCAAAAAAGGAGTGTTAAAGTTTTTAAAGGGTCGGCAACGCGCATGTAACACCCCTGGAGTTGCAGGCGTCCATAGGCTACGGTGACCGCTTACCATCAGGCGGGCCGTATGCTTGTTTGTCACCGTCGTAGTATAAAAAAAAAAGTTTTTGAAAATGGATCTATATCGAGATCGAACAAAATAAATCATTAATTTATAAGAAAACCGAGCGTGTAATTTTTTACATACTTTTGTAAAATTTTATTTTATTGTGTAGGATCCACTACAAAACCAGCGTCGCTGCACCATGTGCTTCAAATGCGTGGGATGAGTGGCATCCTTTAAAAACAATTGTTTTATTTCAGAAATCCATGTAGTGTTAACTAATTACATAACGCTTAATATAGTAATATTAATTAAATACATTAATTTAAGTATCGTCTACCCCACTCTGAGACACCTGGGATTGTCCATCCTATTGCTCATGGGCCTAAGCAAAATCCTCTAAAACCGCACAGTGCGCGACCATTGTGGTTGCAAGGTGTGTGGATGAGCGCCCTGTCGATGGCGAGCGGTGCGATGGTGAAAAGTGGACGTTGGCAACATGTCAAATAATTCTTCAGAACACACATTATATAGGTGATATAACTCATATAAAATTGAGTAAAACAGCTCTGCAACATTGAATGCTCCTTCCGGAGCAATTTTTCATGGTATCGTGGGTTAAGTGTCGTTGTCAGACTAGCTAATAGTAGTTTAACAACGATAACACCAACTCCAATTAAGGGTAGAGCCGAAACGCCGGTACAGCAAGACGTCGGATTCCACACGACGGTTACTGGCGCCGTATGCTAATGCCAGGATTAGCGGGACCTTAAGCTGGAACCCCTAACACAGCATGCTCTAAAGCAGTACCGTAATATTCGCCAACTTTGCCTATTGTGATAGAAATACGTGAGTCCAGCACAGTCCAGTATCAGTGTTTTAATCATGGCTGTGTTGTTTTAAAATACATCACAATTTTAACTTTCACGCGTGTGAAGTGTCTTTGACATCGTCGACACACTGTCTCCAACACACAGTTGAGCCCTTGTTTGCTTGTTAAAGACCTGGGGCGGCGGTTGCGCGACAGAGGTGGTGATCCCCGATCCGGCTCCTACCTTGTTCAACAAATATCGCTTGCCATCCAGCGCGGCAATGACGCGAGCATATTTGGCACATTTGGGCAGGGTGAGAGCCGGACCAAGTTAGCTGTTATTTAGTGTATTGTAGTTTAAGTTTTATTATTAGGCTTAGAATTCATTTGTTATTTTTATTGTAAGACCTATTATTTTGTTGTTTGGAAAATAAATATTCGTACAGTTGAACTACTGCTGCAACTATATTCCTCAAACTAGGCAGTTATGGTTCTGCTTCAACACTATATCCCGCCTAAGCTGGAAAGCCGACACAAGTTAGTGTGGCTTATGTAAGATATAGGCAAACACGTTGGCCATTGGCAGTTGGTCATATTAATGGCTTGTTCAATTTATTGGGCGCTCGCCTTAAGTTTACGAGGTGAGGAAAGGAGAAGTGCATCTATGGATGGGTTTGGCGTAGATTACAAATAGATATGCCACTTGGAAAACAGTATACCTAAATCGTATTCTTGAAAGTTGAAGAAGGTTTTTAAGATCGACCTCTTTTTACCTTACTATTTGTAAGCCGTGGCAATTTACAATATTTGGCTTAGTACTAGCATAAAGAAGACTGAATTAAAAAAAAGCTTGACTAATTCATGACATGAGGACATGACTTCCATCTCACGAGTTATTACCTTTTTTTTTTTTAATTATGTTTGTTGAAATTGAGGAGTTCCCTTATATATCCCATCATGTAATCAAAAGCAACATCACATCTCTTCGAATGTATCTCAATTCGACCAAAATCCATAGTGGACGGAGTATGAGACTCCTTTTTTGAAGGCGGTATAAAATTGACAAGAGATAGGAATGTCATCGATAGTCATCACAATGATAAAGTTTATCATAAACAATACCGTAACTACGCGCCGTTCATACAAATCATACAATACGCTTAGAGAAATCACTTATAATGCAACTGCGTTCCCGTACACGCAGAATACTAAGTGTTTTTATTGGACATTGGCAAATTTTGTATGCAGTTGAGTGAAGTTGTAAACAAAATGAACAGTTTGACCGGTTACGAGGAGCAAGGGAGATTCTGACAGGTATGTGTGTTACTTTTAGTATTTTATTGGTAGTCTTTATTTTCCTGCTTTTGCATATCAACAGTAAAGATTCACACCTAGATTTTTTTAAGGTCATCTTTTTAAAAAAGACATAAAATAAAAAAAAGTTTCGTGTCATTTTTCATTTGTTTTCTGCCCGTCAAAACGAGTGAATCTGGCGAAGATTCCATTAAAAAAATGCATACGTAACTAAGGAAAGTTGCGAATCAAGCAGTGAAAAAAATTGCGATATTTATGGACCCACGATAATAAAATTGGCACAAAGTTGTTATTGGGTTCAGTGAATTTTGATATCAAATATGTAACTCACTTAATGGACGATTAGAATTTTCATAGAAAATATGAAGACTTTTTCTCCAACGTAATATTTTCTTTGGTTTCTGCGATTGTTACTCATTGATATGAAACATTTTCTAAATGAATTACTTCCAAAATATATACAGTAAGTGTAACTTACCTAACTACATACCTACCTCTACCTACCTTGAATCTAAAATAGGTCCTTGAGGCATTGTACCTAGGATGCTGGTGGTAATTCCTCGTTGTATCGCAATGCTGATACGTTGTGCGAGGAAGCCACCAGCTCTTCGGTCACCAGTAATATCAACCAGACGTTTCGCGATTTCTACGAAAAACTTGCGTGCGCTGGGACCCCACGGACCCAGAGTTTCGACCCCGAATGATACAAAAAGTTACTCTCTGCCCATGCTTTTATATTATATTACTTCCTGTAATTGTAACCCACAGGAATTCTCTTCTGTAGTGTCTGCGGAACTAGGAACGACAGGAAAGTCACGTCTACACTCACTTAAGTGGACGTTCGAATTCGTTAAGCTCAAGTAATTAAAAGAAAAACTGTCCGCTTTGCAGGTTTTAAGGATTCAAAAAAGGAATAGTTAACAGTAAGGTACCCGCTTTTAAGTTCGCTTTGCATAATTAGTAGGTCCTAAATCTATTAGGTGAATATTTAATTATGGAAGAAAATTAGAAGTTTAACCACGTAGGTCAAAAAATCAGTATAATATCTTTACCTATATTTTAAACTGTCATTTAGAGTCAGACTAAGATACAAGTGTTATTTGAAAAGTCAAACTGCTATGAAATTATGACGTATCTTCACTTTCACAGTTTGTGCTATTAAAATTGATGAAAATTTAGCTTAGTCGGACTGTATTATATTTGGCAAGGAAATTAAGGTCCAATGGGAGCTACCGTATTGTCGCTCACCAGGCGACGCCACTCATGCATGGGTCCTGTGTCAGTATGAGAGAAATGTCTAAGTGACGTTTGAAATGTTCCCGCAGGACCCACGTTCCACTAGCGCCCGTAGCGGAAAATCGACTCCGAGTAATCCTCATTAGGTTTCTCCCGGTTTAGTTTCAGTTTTTTTAAAGAATGGCTTCAGTTCTGTGGGACAATTTTGCCAGTGTCAAGGTATATTGGGCAACAATATACAATGCGTTAAAAAATTGCTCTCAGTGACGTTGTACGGTGTAGGCCTTCGTAAGGAGATTGCTTCTTTACAGAGGCAAGAGGCAGCTTGACCTCGGATGATAAAACAATGGTAAGACGCGTCTCAAGAGTAATTCTTCATTAGTTAGCACACTTATTTGCATTAGCACACTTTTTTGCTAGTTCACCGCATATTACACATTAAACAACTAAACAAACAAAAAATAAAAAAAACTATTTTGGAGACATCTTCGCCATCTTGAGTATCAACCACAAGTCCAGCTTGTATATTATGTGACCGTGTAGAGCGGTGGTAGAGCGGGATTGGGCAAGTAGCAGCTGTCAAAGTGACAGCCAAAGACATATTTTGGGGTGCGTTCACAAACGTCACTCCAATACAAAATCTGCTCAAGTTTAGATATTTCCCGTCAATTTCCAATGTTTATCAGCGATATATATTCCTTTATCGTCAAAACCTATACAAACCTAAGCGAAACCCGTTAAAACTCCGGCGGGCAATGCGTACATTCCAAAATCAGCGTCAAATTGTGCAATCGCCGCGTAAACACAGCGTTGGCAGCTGCAGACCATCGCTTCATTCAATATTTTTTTACCGAACGTTGTAATTTCTTGGCTCGAACGCATCCGTATACATGCCAAACAATAAATTTATTAGAAGGAGTGTCTTAACGTCACGCTACGTCACTCCTACGTCACGGTTTTCGAAAATTCCAAATATGAATCCGTTTTCCGTTATGTAAGCTCAAGGTGACTCGCGAGCGGCTATTTCGGTTCGTATTTCATAAATACTCCTTGACAGCTCATCTCGGCGGCCATGTTGGTTGTGCAAAGCGTATTTGTAGGGATAGACCCGTCCTTGCTAATTTGGGAGTCCTTTCTCAAAGTTTAGTTTTATGAGGTAATGTGTGACGTGGTATTGGCAGGTTGCCTGGAGTGCCGTGCTGTCGGTTTAGCGCGTGCAGGTTATTATTAGGTATGTCCCCGCTGCGTACCTTGAGGGACAGCGGACGCCCGGATCCTACGAGAATATCTGTAACGACTTCTATCACTTTCTTAGTGCCTGATTTATTTGGCCGAATGTGTAAAGATGGCTAACGTTTGTCCCTATATAAGATAGTTACCATTGTATCGTTTATCGTGGTATACATATTAAAACATAGCACGTGATGATTTTGCCCCGAATCCACTATATTACAGTATTACTGCGTGGATTTTAACACTTGTTTACTTGCCTACTGACTTCTATGGTTCAGTACTTGAAATAAATGAAAATTAATACCGTGCTAACGGAAAACTAGGTAAATCGGTGACTAAGTCGTGTTTTTGAGCAGTTTTTTAGGAAAACTTATTTATTTTAATAACTGAAAATATATCACTTTGTTGTCCATCCGTCCATCTGTCCGTCAAGAACCTTTATCTCGGGAATGCGTGGAGGTATCGAGTTGAAATTTAAACTATATACTAAGGTCTATGGTCCCTTGAAACCGTATTCCGCGTTTTCCGAAATTCACGCCCTAAGGGATAATAAACGGGGTAGGGGGGGATTTTAAATCATTTTTATGATGTACGGAACCCTCGGTGGGCGAGTTTTACTCGCACTTGGCTGGTTTTTTTTCCTTATAATACCAGGCCGGTCGGTGGTAGTGTCATCTAGTTTACTCTGATACACAATAGACACTGTGCGCTGACTTGGCTATCACACAAGTTAAGAGAAGAAATTATCTACTTTTTATTTAAGATCCAAATAAAGGATGACTCACACTAGCACGGAACGGGACGGGACGGGACGGGCGGTACGGGAAAATCTGTCAATTTCTATAGAAAGAATCACGTGATAGCTCGAAGTCCTCGGGTGTCACGTGACGCTTTGTATAGAAATTGACAGTCCGCGGGTAATCCCGGCTCATATGAGTTTTTGGAACTTGGGTACGAAATATAATTTCAATAACGTTGGCACTCAATTACAGATCTCATACATTGTACTTCTGACAGTAGCAATAATAGTTTTAGTTACTGTGTCTATTATTACTCGCTTGCGTTAAAAGCGTTAGGTGGATGGATAATGTTTTAAACACATATTCAAACTATTGCTATTCAAACTATGGCTAAGGAAGAAAGTTTTCGGAACATAAGTACGTAGCATTTGGTATTTACCGATAACTTATCAATTAAAGTAAACAACGGAAAGAAACCTGACTAATCCCAGTAAGAAATCAGAATTATCAGAAATCAGAAATGTTTATTGCATAAACTGTGTAGGTACAAGGAGTTATAACTAAGTACATTTATAAATGTAGCAACAGTTTTACCCTTTCGGGCATACAATCTCTTACATCGTAACCTAATCTAAGGGCCACTTGCACCACCCGGGGATAGCCGCATAACCCAGAGTTAAGCGTTTTTTTGTATGGAATTCGACAGCTTAACTTTGGGTTAGCGGCTAACCCTGGGTGGTGCAAATGGGCCTAAGTATATTAAGATATAACATTTGATTTAGTTTTTATTGGCATGGTTAGAACTCTTTTGTATTGAAGAAGACATGGTCTATCAAAAACTTTTTTAAGGTTTTTTTGAAAATATTACCTTCTAGGCTTTTTATCTCGTCAGGAAGATTATTAAAGATATTTATAGCTGATGTAAATGCTCTTTTTATATATGGAGGTACTAGTTTTAGGAAATATTACATCATATTTATATTGCGATCGAATATTTTCTTTACATGATCTCTTAAGGATTAGTTACCTTCTGTTGGAAGGTCAGATGGCAGTTTCTTTCATCTAGTGCCTACACCAAATGGTTTTAGTTGCCAAAGTGGATCCCAAGCTTTCTGAGCCGTGGTATAAGATGAGAAAACGGTAGGAAGATGAAGTTAAAATTTCTTTTAGGCTGAAATTGTGCCCACTTAAGAATATATTTATCGCTTTTTATTCATTGATCACTCTTTAGCGATGATACCGCCTGTTATTTACCTCTTTATCACATGTAATATATACCAGTTTGTGTTATTTTTGCTGTTTTGAGCTGCAATAAAGAGTAAAGGATAAATCACACTAGCACGGAACGGGGCGGGACGGCAAAATCTGCCAATTTTTATAGAAGGAATCACGTGATAGCTCGGAACTCGTATGTCACGTGACGCTTTCTATGGAAATTGACAGATTTTCCCATCCCGCCCCGTCCCGTCCCGTTCTAGTGTGAGTCATCCTTTATTGTGTTGTATATTTACCGTTCAAATTTTGGCAATTAGTAAAGAAGATGCGTGGTGATTTTTGGGTTGATTACTTTCTGTAGGTTAATTTAGAGCTAAAAGTAGTAGTAGGAAGCTTGAAACAGGTTAGAACACAACATCCTTCACAGACAACACAGATATCCTTAAATAGAATTGATAAATGGTAGTTGGTTAACAGTTGAGTATAACGTTTTTATTTACATTACAAATTTCTGATTACGAGTATCATTATGCAGGCCGTAATCAACTAGTTCTAGTTCCGCCTCAACTAAACGCTTTCTCTACCTACATTGAGCTTTAAAATAATAACTGAAAATCTATATGATAGGTCCCCCCTCCCAAAACCGCAGCTTAAACGCACCCTGCGCCTACATATTTATCTAACAGGCCTACCACCGAAAACTAATCATATATCTCCCGCACGTTAACAGCAGATGCACCGACCAAAATTGCCGGGCGCGCTATCAATATTCAGCTAATTGAATATTATACAGTATGTGCCGAAAATCCGCCGTAATATGTGGTTTCCATATAGTCCCGTTAGCGCAGCACTGCAGTTGCAGAACTAAATTTAGTGTGCCGGTTTTAGCTCGAGCTAAAGCAACGTCGCGTTAGAGGGAGATGGGTGTTCTATTATCGGAAAAATTGTGGCGCGTTCTAGACGAGAGGGCTCGGGAAACGAAAAAGACGCGTTGCGTCATGTCGCTTAGCGTCTTTGGGATGTTGTTTTTTAATAGGTTCGTTTTTGTGATTCGTTTGTTATTAGATAAATGAGTACTCGATAGAACAAAGTAGGTAACTAGTTAATATTGTCTTCTGTTACCGCGATTGTTGTTTATTGAAATTAAACACTTTAGAACGGATTAATCGCGTTTATTAACACCATGATCCTAAGTTTGGAACCCTTTACAGCACTCGAATTCAGGCGAATTCTCTCCCCGTCAATCAAAACAGTTACGAATACATTTCTCAATCAGTGAGTTTGCACAAGTAAATCTTTTGATTGACGGGGAGAATTCGCATTCTCTCAGTCATCATCTTAACCTTTTGAAAACGAGTGCTGTAAAGAGTGTAAAGTGCTCGAAACGTAGGTTCATGGTGTTAATAAACGCGATTTATCCGTTCTAAAGTGTTTAATTTCAATAGGTAACTCATTCTTGTGATTAATGAAATATTGGACGCGTAGTTATTTAAAACATAGGTTAGGTAGAAAAAGATGCTTTGAGAGATGTCGCGTATTTCCTTTGGAATGCGTAAGAACAGTCTTTTTTTTGTAAGTGGTGGTGTAAAGGTAATTTGTCGTTTGTGAATAAAATACATTTCTGAATGAATCTTTATAGCATTAGCATTTTATCAGCAAGCGACAGTGGTAAAAACAGTCAACATAACATAAATAAAAAAACAATTTTATTAGCCCTTAAGTTATGGGGAGTCCATAGGAAAGACCTAAATATCGGAAAGTTATTAGCCCTTAAACACCATCGATTAAATGGTCCATGGGTTCCCAGCGCACGGAAGTTTTTTGAGAAATCGCGAAACGTCTGATTGATGTTACTGGTGATCGAAGAGCTGGTGGCTTCCTCGCACAACGTATCAGTATTGCGATACAACGAGGAAAAGCCGCCAGCATCCTAGGTACAATGCCCCAAGGAACTATTTTAGATTTAAGGTAGGTAGAGGTAGGTAGGTAAGTTACACTTACTGTATATATTTTGAAAATAAATGTTAGCAAAATAGATTAAATCGTCTCTACAATTGTGTTAAAAATCGTTGAAGGGATGAAAGTGGGAGAAAAATCCCGTCACAAATTCGGAGTTAGCCAAGCGCACAGTGTCACTTCAAGTTTACTTTATCCCACGAACATGCTAGTGCCGTTATAGACAATTTTATCGAGGGGAAAATTCGGAAATTATTGTCTAGACTGTAGGACGAAATGGGAAATATACTAAATACAACTCATTTTTAACTGAGCGTGCATTTTGATAATAAAACAATGGATTTATGATTTATTATTGGGTCCCCCCTTCTTTACAACCGAATTAAAAATTCGTGTGATTTTTTGTATGTTTGTTACCTCAGAACTCAATACTTAACGATTTTAAAAATATTTTTTTATCTGGAAGTAGATAGTTCCAGGCCGATCCCAATTTTTTCAAATTTTTTTTCTGATTCTAATTTTTGGCAAATTTTAACGGCACATGTGTGGTGATTTGAGGGTTTCCTTAAGTAACTTGAACATTTTTTGGGAGGACCAACATTTTGTGGAGTGCCTGATGATGAAGATCAGGGACCGCAAAGAGGAAGCGGTCGGTAAACCTAGCTCTACGTATCATCCGAGTTGTGGCATTCATCTTTTTGATTTGATTTTTATTCTGATGATGGTGTTCTTGGGGAATTCAGACAACCCACAAATTTGAAGGCACGTTCATCGTGATTTGTGGTTTTCATAATTCGTTGGGGCATTTTCTTTCTGAAGCCATCATTTTGCTGCAGGAGACCTGAAGTTGAAGATTAGGGATGGCATTATTTATTTATCGTATGGCATATGGCAACTGCTCGCTGTTAGAATTGAAAACATTTTTAAAAACAGAATGTTTTCAACGTCCCGTTACATTCAGAACTGGTGGCTGGTGATTCGAATTTCAAACTCAATAACCGATTAACTTTCGCAAACTCTTAACGGTAAAAAAATTCAAACCAATTTCAACCGTAACTGTTAGCAAATAGAGTGCTTTATTTAATAACTAGACTGAGTCACCGAATGACGTTTTACTCGATTTATTTGTTGCCTCGCGACTAGACGAAAATAAATGTGAAAACAAAATATACATTATCTTTGAAGCTTTGAGTGATTCTGCCATTTAATATATCGTATATCTTTATGATTTTATAATTAATCTATATATCAACAAAATTATATAATATTGTGATGTCAAATATTTTGTGTAAAATTGTTAAAATATCATGCCGTTGATGTAATAACTAAGTTATAGTATTCGTATTTTTAAATTTATTTTGTATTTTATAATTAATAAAATAATATCATTATCTTTATGTAGCCCTCAGTTATTTATTATCCATAACTTGGGGGGATTTTTTATCAAGACTGTTTCAGTGCTCTTAAATGACGGTCATAATAATAATGTACCCAAAAATTTGGTGCCCTGGTGGTGCCAAACTGGTTTTAACCATTGAAAACATGTAATCTGTATAGAGATACATAAAATACCTAGTTATTTGCCAATTTGTTGTTTCATAGGATGTGGTAGAATCTAAGATTTTAAGCTAACATGGTCATTTACACTATAATTACTATTTAAAACGAGATATTTACCATGTACATTTGTTTTCATGAGCTCCCGATATTTCGGCAGCTCACAGCAAATCAGTTACACCGTGAACATGGCACTTGTAACAGTGCCGAAATATCGGGAGCTCATGAAAACAAATGTACATGGTAAATATCTCGTTTTAAATAGTAATTATAGTGTGGTAGAATCGCCCTACATTTAAGAGTGTTTTGAGGATTTACGTAATGGTTACGATTTTGTCAATTATCTTTTTAGTCGTAATTATTAGAAGAGACATCGAGAATGGGGTTACAAATCTGATAAATTCTAATTAGAAGGAGTAAGAAAACTGTACCACTTCTTCATAACAAGAGGCCTTAAAACAGGGAAGAATAAATTGTAGGTATGGTAACGAAGAAGAGGCCGCAGGCCTGCACGATGGTCAGACCAAATTGGTAGACCGCTAGCCACCCAGGTCCATAATGCCCTGGAAGTCGCAAAGGACCGTAATGCCCGAAAATCTGCAATCCAGAATCATGTCATCTACGGTCACCACCCTCAGCACTGAGGAGAACGAAGCAAGGAGGATGGTAACGTAATGATCACTCAAGACGTATACCCAAAAAAATGCAGTCCACATGAAAGAAAACTTTTGTATTCAGCTGAACTGTAAAACCAATCTTTCCTGTGGCCAATAGTTAACAGCTTGTGGGCATGTCGTATTGATTTCTATCATAGAGCAGAGAAGATGCCAAGCGGGTAAACTTGTCGGATAAGACAACAGTTTGGCAGCATTTTATGATCATTTCTGAACATTTTAATCCACATTTGACAGCAGTCGCCGTCGCGCTATCCGTGCAAGTTGTCTGTTTATCATAAGCTTATAGAATGATTAAATAAATAAATAAATATTGTGGGACAATTTTACGTTTTATGTTAGACCCAAATAGATTTTTAGAAGGTTAAAAGATGACTCACACTAGAACGGGACGGGACGGGGCGGTACGGGAAAATCTGTATTTTTTTCTAGAAAGCATTACGTGACATCCCAGCATGCCTGCGAACATCGAAAATTGGCATTGACGGGAAAACCTCTTTGTCACTCCAATATGCAAGTGTGACAGAGATGAAGATACAAATCCGCAATCGTTCGATTTTCGTGGTATAGGCCCAGGGCTCCGAGCTATCACGTGATTCTTTCTAAAGAAATTGACAGATTTTCCCATCCCTCCCCGTCCCGTCCCGTGCTAGTGTGAGTCATCCTTAAGTTCAGCTCAATCGGAAGTTATCAAAATTGCATGGTTTATTACAGATAGATACACAGACAGATAGAAGTCAGAACACATGGATAAGAAAACTGCTAGAAAGAGTAAAGACTCCCGTAAATCTCCACGTAGATAGCCATGTCAATAACAGAAGCGATTGAGGCAGGTAAGATACTTCCTATCGCCCCTGAGCCTGACAGCCCGATGTTATCGTTACTATTAAATGTGGCTTCTGTTGCTATTTACCTCTAAAAAACTGTTTATCACGTCTAAACATTAAAGGGTATATCTTTTTGAAGCAAAGAAATTCAAAGATTTATGTGAAGTCTCCAATCCGCTTTGGAGTATAGTTCAAACCCTCTCGCTCTTGAAAGGAGGCCTGTGTCCATTTCCATGGAAAGCGTCACGTGACATCAGAGGGTTCCAAGCTATCACGTGACTTTCCTATCAACTAATTAATGAAAAGGAGGAAACTCCAAACTTAGTGCCTTGAAGACGTAATACATAGTTATCTTTTCATATTTATATTGCACAATCATGCGGTCGGTTTTAAATACTTTCAGTACTAAGCTTTATTCTATTTATGACAGCCATGATGCAACTCAAGTGCATTACCATGAGACGTGTCTGAATTCCCCCGTTCGCGTAAATTCTAATACCTAGATCAGGTCCGTCTCAATAATGGACTGTGTGGAATGAATAACTAACTAACTTCATCTGGGTTTTACTAATGATGACAAATAATCCAGTCATTGAACTGACAACTTGTATGGTAGATTATTTGGAAAATAATTAATATTAGCTGATGTTTTTAGCGTAACGGATATATCGTGACTCAAGTGTCATTTAGGCACCGAAATCCAACAAGATATCGTTACATGCAAATCGTCACAAATATGTACACTTAATATTTACCAAGGAGAATATCGTGAGGAAACAGCATAAGATAGGGCCTAGTTTACCCTCTGGATGGCAGTCGCTTGTGTAAACCTAGCGCCTACGCGTTTCAGCGTTCATAAGTCATGAGATGGTCAATTGGATGTCATAAATTGGCAAACAGTAAAGAACCCATTTTCATTACTTATATAGAATATCTACGTATAATAACCGAAATAGTTTGAAAGAGTGTAAAAGTTTTGTTATTTTGCGAGAGTTTTAAAAAACTGTGAGTAAGAAAACTAATTCCAATCTGTGAGTACTGAATATAAATTAAAAAATAAAATTCAGCCATCTCCGCCGAACCGCGATGGTGAATCTAAGAATGAATATTATTTAAGGATTTCCGCGAATTTAAAACAAAAGCGGATCAACCAAGTTGGCAACTGGCAGGTTTCCACTGCCAGCTGTCAGATGTATTGGCCTTGACCGGCGAACACTGTCAATGTCGTGTTTTTGACAGTTATAAATACTTGTGAGTAAGAACTAGAAACGCCTACGGTAAAAACTAATTTGTTGTTAATGTTTGTGAGCATGTGAATGACAAGATGTCTTTCATCGGTGTGAGTGTAAGGGCCTCTTAAATGATTTCTATATGACGCACGTTAATACTTATATCACCAGCTGCAGACCACGCGAGATGGTATTGGCATTGGCATAAACGTCGTAAGCGCCTTTTGAAGTCTATGGCGCTTAGGACCTTTGTACCAATTCCTCCAAATTAAAAAATTCCATAAACTGAATCGATACAAAAATGTTATGATATCAACTAACTTGTTTACAAAATTTCACAAGAATTGGTTGATAAATGCGACCTGTAGAGAACAAATGGACAGACACGCGAAAGCATTTTTGCCCAAGCTGAAACAGGGCCAATACCACGAAAATCGAACGATTGCGGATTTGTATCTCCATCTCTGTCACAACTGTATATTGGAGTGACAAAGAGGTTTCGCCGTCAACCCCAATTTTCGATGTTCGTGGTAGACATGCAGACGTTTCGCTCGCTCTGCTCACTCGGTCAATAAAGCCTCTTCGGAATATATCGCTGTAAACCAAATAAATAAGGCGATCCGCAGAAGAACAAGTAACTGACGTAGTGCAGACTCGCCAAACTGAAGTGGCAATGGGGGGACATATTAACCGGAAAACTGATGGCTGGGCCAGCGAGTTCTTGAGTGGCGACCACGCACCGACACAGCGTAATAAGGCCCTCCACAAGATGAACTGATAACCTGGAAGTCCCAGAAATCCATTGGATCGATGTGGCATTTTCTGGGGGAAATCTATGTTCAGTAGTGGGCGTTTTTTGGCTGATAATGATGATCATGAAGCCATCACCTTCACACCAATCACCTATACCAGTGGTCTTACCTACGATACGTTACCTACGATCTTTCTATAGAAATTGACCGATTTTCCCGCCCCGTCCCGTGCTAGTGTGAGTCATCCTTTAAGAGGAATAATTTGCATGAAGCTCTAATATGGGGCCATGCTCCAAACAAGTTCATTTGTATACAAATGCCTACAAATTCTTATCTAAACGACACCCGAACTGTATCACTCTACTATTTGATACACGCTTTTATCGCTGACTGTACTTTTCTTTCCACGGCCAACTAATGACAAGATTAGGGGGTAGGTTTACAAAAGCGACTGCCATCTGACCATCCAACCCGGAGGGTAAACTAGACCCTATTAGGATTAGTCCGGTTTCCTCGCGATATTTCTGTTCATCGAAATTTCGTACGCAGAGCTAGTAACCTACTTCCATAAAGCCAACGCATTAAGCCGAAAGCCGAAAATAGGTTGTCTCCATCTCTTTCCCTATTATAATAATGGAATGAAATAGCTATAGCAATGTATGGATTGAGACAACAATTCTCAATTGGCTATGTTTTTTGAAAAGGTGCAAATTTTGTTTTATTTCGATAATAGACCTATAAGACGAACAAAACACAGTTTTTTATTTTTATCTTCTATATTATTATTTTTTTATGTTATTTAGTTGACATAAGTGTATTTTTACGGCTCACAAGGTTAGTACCTTCACGCGAATGATAATTAAAAACTGCTGTCAAATATGTCGATGTCAAAAAGTAATTTGAGTCATCCGGTTTTGTTTGTTTGCGATTCGGTTCAATAAAATGAAATGGCTTTACTGCGCTTGAAAGAACATACCTTCTAGTATTAGATTTTGTAGATAAATTCCGATAAAGTCATTAGTACTAGCCGGGATTTGAACCCATGACTTTCGTATTGAAAGTTGCATGCTCTCACCGCTCAGTGATGGGCAAAATTTATTCGAATGACGGATGACGGATGACGAATAACCAAATCATTCGCGGATGACGGATGAATTTTCGGATGATTATTCGTATTCGAATAAATTATTCGTCGAATAATTTATCCGCGAATAATTCATTCGCCGGATGAATTGCCACGAATAATTTTTTAAATACCTTATCAACTTCTGTTTAAAATAGCTATCTAATTATGAATTCATAACTCAAGTTTCATTTCAACCGCCTAGTTTCATTGACACAATTTCTTTTAAACATTATGGCCTTACTAGTTTATATGGAATTAATTTTATATTCGGTTATTTGAGTGAGAACTACGAGGCCCTTTTTAGAACGAGATAGTATATGTCATTGAAATGTACAGAAACTTGACAAAATCTATGCCATAGAAATTAGGCGGTTTCTTTGCTCAGATTTTCTTCCAACCCACATAGGGATTATAAAAGGACTGTAAATAAAAGTGCACTTTAGAAATCAACATGGATTTATTAATAATTCGTAATAAAAATCATACGTCATGATGTTCTTTGTTTGAAAACCAGAGTAAATAACATTAACTACATATAGATCATATCGAATAGATCACTAAAGTCTTAGACGATCGTGAACTTTAGTAAAAATTTGTCATTTTTAATATATGTTTCTTTTTTTAAATTTAATAGAATAGCCAAAAAACCTTTAATATTGTTAGTAAATTTATAGGAGTAATATAATAAGTAAATCATTCGTCAAGTTAAAAACCGGTCGAAATATTTATTCGCCGATAAGTTACTCGCGAATAAATCATCCGCGCACAAATCATCCGCGAATAAATCATCCGCGAATAAATCATTCGCGAATAAAAAATTGGTGGATTATTCGTCATTCGAATGATCATTTAGATAAATTTTTATTCGAATAATGCCCATCTCTGTGACACCGCTGCACACTTGGCCACCACAACCCTTCCTACCAAGAAACTCAAGATAACGAAACTATGTTTGTAGTGGAAGTCCACTACAAACATAGTTTCGTTATCTTCAATACTAGAAGTGACACTGATACTTAAAAAGTCTCATGAAGGCATCTGGGGTACCTCCACCTTACAGAAAACCGCAGTTTAATAACACTAGACCATCATAGTGTTGTGTTTCTGTTGGCGAGTAAGGTCGCCAGAGCTCCAAGAGGATTCACTGTGTTGACAGCTGGGGACCCACGCAGCAAAGTTTGCCCCTTTAGCTGTCAACACAGCGAACCCTCCTTTTTTTAAAGGGTCGGCAATGCGCATGTAACACCCCAGTGTGCGTAGCCAAGATGCCAATCGCTAACACTCGGTCGCGAACGAAACGCAACTGTCATTATCACACTAATAAGGAAGAGTGATAGAGAGAGATAAATACGATACGCTACCTAGCGTGAGCGATTGGCATCTTGGCTACGCACCCTGGAGTTGCATGCGCTCATAGGCTATGGTGACTGCTTACCATCAGGCGGGCCTTATGCTTGTTTGTCAAAAATGTAGCAAGCACATCTATTGTCTACCTCTTTTAGGAATACAAGCGTTACTCGTACTTTGTGTATGTATGAAATGATGATTATCCAAATTACTTTGACCAGATTATGGCAACACCCTGATGTCAAGGCCACAGATGCCTGGCAGCGCCTCAACCCGGTTTGGCACGCGGACCTAACGTTTATTTGCCACATTTAAACTTGCCGTTTTACTTTTTACGGTGCCCGGTTGAGATAACTAGAGGCTTAGATGCTGAGTAGTGCATTTAACGTTGCGAAAACTGTAGGCATTTAAGTTTTGAGCCACAGACAAGATGTAGAGCTGGAGGCTAATCCTTTCCCGTCGGAAAAGCTCGAAAGAAGACTCACGCTACGGGCCAGGCCGTGATCCAAGTGTCAATTTCTATGGAAGATGTCACTTGATCTCCGAGCTTCTCGAGCCGATCACGTGACGATATTTATAGAAATTGACACATCGGTCATTCTGGCCAAGCCCCCCCGTCAAAACTAAGAACATCAAAGTCTTAGAACATATAAGCCTAAGATACATACAAGAACATATAAGTCTAAGAACATATAAGCCCGTCCTTCACTTCCTTACGAAGTAAAGGAACTGTCAAAAAGAGATGTATATGTGTTTGTTATTTCTCAGATTCCGTAGGTTGTCAACAGTTTTACTGATCTCTTTTGATGCAATTCGTCCACACAGCCAAATTAAATACGTCGTTGTAATTTGGTAGTCGGTATCAATGAATTACAACTTGAACTTAAATTAGTCGCATATTTTGATAGTGAATTTTTCAAGTGTCGTAAGAGCCACGTTATTAGGTTAGACTTACGACATTTGAGAAATCCACTGCCAATTTCAAGGCCGCTAGAAACTGTTGTCATTTGACAGTTGTTGTACTACTTTCATGCTTTAGTTATTGTTCCATTCCGGTCCGTCCCGGCCCGGTCTAGCGTGATTCATCCTCAAGGCTCACAGTCGCTGTCAGATATATAAATAAATAAATATTGTGAGACAATCTTATATAAATCGATCTCGTCCCACGGTAAGCTCAATAAGACTTGTGTTGTGGGTACTAGACGACGATATATATAATAGATAGATACATATATACGAGTAAATACTTAAATACATACAAATAAATGCCCTGACCAGTTTCGAACCCAGGTCCACCTGCTTCGTAGGCAGGGTCACTACCAACTAGGCTAGGAGGCCGTTATAATAAATAAATAATGGACATTGTCTATAGGTGTTGCAAGATGAAGTGGCAGTGGGCCGACCACGTCTGTCACAGAACCGATGAGCGTTGGAGCAAAAGGGTTCTCGAATGGGCACGCTTCGGCAAACGTAGTGTAGGCCGCCCTCCTGCCAGATGGACCGATAACTTGAGAAAGGTAGCTGTTTGTGGTTGGATGAGGTTCACGAATGACCGTACTATGTGGCGCACCATTGCGGAGGCCTACGTCCAGCAGTGGCGCCAAAAGTGACAAAACCTATATTTCACAAATAGGGTCGCCACTCACGGCTGGAATCAGAGTATGAATTCATACTCTGATACTCATTGCCAGCCGGAATCAGATCAATCTGACAGACTCATTATCTGAAAAAAATCAGGACATGTGCGTTCAATAGCTAAATTGTAAGTAATACCATGCTTTATGAATTCATAATATGAATTAAGATTATGAAATTCATACTCTGATTCCGGACGTGTGTGGGAACCCTTAAATGACAGATCTTCAAGCACATTCCAAATTTAAACTAGAACTTTCCACATTACCACCATACACGTGCTAACTGACAACACTCCACTTAACTCGCAATGATTCTACACCCTAACAAACACTACCGACTTAGAACCTTGTGCAACTCAGCCTAGTTATATCTTAAGTGTCGAACGTAGTCCAACTTTTCCCAAGTTGTAAGCCGAGGGGAGACCGGGGATCAACGGATCAGAGTTGTTGAGCGGTTTACATATGTTTTGACACTTATACGGGAATAGGTTTAAGCTGGATTGGCGTGCGGAAAACGGTTATGCATATACTCAAATAGGTTTAATCTCACAGTCGGCTTTAAAGTCATGTTCCTACCAGAGATGAGGGAAGATACGGGAGATTAGTTGGTTGTGGACAAATACATTACTTAATTTACGCAAACCTCATTAACCATTTTTATACATTTTTGGCTTGTGTTGTGGATACAATTTAGGACAATTGCTTAAACATACTAATAAACATCCAAGAATAAATATTAGTTATAATAACGCAACTGGAATTTGGACCTAGGATCTCCAGTTTCATAATCAGCGTTGTGTGATGAGCAATGAATAGAAGTATTTAAGAAAAAACAAAATCAGACAAAAGTATGGCATTTGGGGGTTTTTTATGTAACAACTTGAAATGTTTAATTATACTCTATCGCACATGTAATAAGGGTGATATCTGGTAACTAGAGAATAGAATACTTGGCACAGGGATGTAGGTAGTGCCACGACGAGATGTGTACCCGTTATTATTTGAATTGGTTATCCGGGTTCAGTGTTTGATTTACTATATGGTGACTACGGTGAGAAACGAACCCACACCTTTTCGGACTAAAACCAATCCAACCAATGCTGTAAAACATACACAGCATTCCAAAAGCACCATTAACGCTGTTAAGAAAAACCTTAAATATCATAAAAAGCTTAATACATACCTTTCTGTTATTTATCCGTGAAATAAAGATCACCAATTGATAGCTGGCGACGCAATAAATACAATATCAGGAAAGTCAAGTGAACGAGACGACAAAATGATTATTTCTTTCTGCGAGAGAAAAATGTTCCCCGGTGTCCCCACTTCCGATATCGCAATACGCTTTTAGCAAAAACAAAACGTTATCGATGCTCGTTTTAAATATCGATGTTCCATTATCAAAATTCGACGTCCGAATTTTAAAATTTCAGACTTTGAACCAACGGTCGTTCGCCTTGCAGCCGCAAATCTAATCAATCCAATCCCGCAAATGGAGCCTTTGCCTTCTGTTCAAAAAAAGACTTAAAAAATAAAAACGTGCAACACATTCCTGGGGTTAGTGCATTCGGGAATCATGCACTTACAAATTTATTAACTAACATTAAGATATTAAAACAAAAATTGTTACGTGAATCAATATTGAGTCTGAAAAGTTATAAACTGAACGAATCTCTAAACTTCGATCCTAAAAATTCAATCTCGTTATGACGTTTTGTTACAGTGTTCGGTTCAGTTTAAATACTTTTAAAAATAGAATCAGCCCAACTGATACGAGCGTATACGGGATAACCTCAAATTTTGAGCAAATATAAATGACCTAAATATGATATATTCTGCTTATTTGTGGGCTATTAAGAATGTTAAAATTAACTTCTTTGAAGAAATCTGAGCGACAATTTGACAAGCATTCTAACGAAGCGTGAGACAACTCTTGCGTCAGTTTTTCTTCTATGTTTTCGCTCAAAAATTCCATAGATTAAAAAAATATTGATTCACATAACTCGTCTAAATGCGTACACTCATATATTTTTTAATTTAATATCCTAGAAAAGGACAGATTACATTTGAGTGTATGCATTTCACAGAATAGACAATCTGATCTGATCACACAAATCAACCATAAATATATGGTGAAGACTATTTTTTTTTTCAAATCAGATGGTCTATGTTAGACATTAACATAGAATAGGGGTTACAATATCAACATTAACAGTTAGTGAAAAACATTCAACACCGAAAGTGGCAAGAAAAAGTGAGAAAGAAGACATGAGGAACATCGAGTATATTGTAAGACATCGATGCGACGCGCGCGCTGCAGCCGCCGGGTATTTTTGCCGTTATTTATAGTTCTTATTTTGAATTCATCTAGCGGTTTTCACTTGTTTTTATTTCGGATACGTACAATGAAGTGATATATTTCGGTGAAACTATTTTATTGCTATTTTTGATACTTTTACTATTATTTTGTGTAAAATATTTATTGTGAGTTTAATTTAATTTAATTTGCCCTCGGTACCATGCCACATAGGCCTGTTTTAGATTTATTTTAGTTTTTATTTAGTTTTATTTTAGTTGTAGTTTAGTTATACTTCTATATTTAAATTTGTGTTTTAATATGTTTTAGTTTAGTTTCTAACAATAACTGTTTCATTTATTATATTCACTTTACTAACTACAGTTAATTTTTATGAATTATTTTTATTCTGTAATCGTACGCATTGTAGTGTACTCTTTAATTTTTCATACGCAACAATGCCAGTGTTATCACTTTTTTTCCATTGATATTTAGTTATTTTTATTTACGTCTTTCTAATACCAAACCCAATAGTTTGTAAATAAATAAAAATTCCCCTAACTAACCACAAAAGTTGATACATACCTACTAGGTACGATTAGTATAACGAATTTCGTAATAAGTCCAGTAAAAGAAAGAGTCGTCATTAATTTGATTATCTGTGGTTTATTTTCTTTTTGATCATTCTAGCTTATCTCAACTTTTAGCAATAAAGGAAATCCTTTCGTTCCAGAACATTAATTTCTTTCGTTAGTTAATAATTTTAGGATAAAGTTATTTTAACATTTTATTTAGACGTCATATTTTTTTCTATTATTGTTAAGTATTCAAATGAAAATGAAAAATGGAAAGAATCGTATTATAGCTAAATGTCTCATTGCCAACAACATTTAAATTTGGAGTCTAATTTATTTTGATAATTTGTCTAAAATTCCCGAATAATGTTCAAAGTTTTGTTCTGTTTTTTTTTTTATTTCTCCGTCCGTATGTCTGTCAAGACCCTATATCTCGGGAACGCGTACATTTGCAATGGGAATCAAAATGTAGGGTACTTCCCGTTGACCTAGAATCACGAAATTTGGCAAAAAGCGAAAATTCGAAAACTATAATTGCCGCACACTATTTTTAAGAATCTACTTAAGGTCATAAATGGCCCAGCATCCTTTGTGTGGAACCCTCGGTGGGCAAGTCTGACTCCCACTTTTCCGGTTTTTTTTATAAATTATATATATTTTATCATAAATATTTATTATTTATTTAATCTTTATTGCACAAAAATAATACTTATAGTACAAAAGGCGAACTTAATGCCATAACGCATTCTCTACCAGTTTTAAATATTCACGTGTTTTTGCAAAATTCTAACTGTAGTCATTTACCTTAATCCTGTGCTGTAAGGAACACGAATCGTTTAAATGTAAACTAACTAAATCGTTGAGCCCAGTCAGCATTCGTTCCGCCTCAAGCCGAAGCCCCAGATGTAGCTTTGTTCTTCAAAATAGACTAGATGTTGTTTTTTTGTTGCGTTTTGTTGAGCAAAGGCAGTGCTGATACTGCCAATGCGAAGTATGTTCTTTTGACCCCAATGGGTTTTATGGTTTGGTGGCTGGGTGGGTGGGTGGTGGTTACATTTGACAAATATATCAATAAAGATTTTCATTTATATTTTATTTCGTTTAAACACGATTTAAATTTTGCATGATACGGGATGGACCAATTTTTACTTTTTTACTACCTTACAGAGAACATGTAATGCCAACACTACAAATACGAATACAATAACAAAGTATAATTTAATCGATCATCAATTTATCTTCAGAAAATTTATCATTTGAAAGCTTCGTCTTCCAGTTTGATCAAACCACGTTCAATTTCAGATGTAATTTCTTGCAAATATTATATTTATTTCTTAATTCTTCCTTGCAGAATGGACAGGTATAGCCAATCAAACGGGGAACGCAGCCAGCATAATGGGAAAACCCTTCCGCAAGGGTTGAATCTCGGTGAACCCATGAAACTAATTAGTATTTTTAATTATTTTCATAACTGTAGTGTTTGTATTTATTTAAGTTTTACCAAATCTTCACTTGTCTCATTGCGTCAGTTATTTCCATTATAAGAGTAACTGGTATAATTACAATATAGCATTTACTTCTTTATACATTTTTATTAATATTGAGGAAATTAAATATATTAAAAACGGATTAATCGCATACCGGGTGGTCACCAGTCACCACAACAGAAGCAAACAATTTAATCGTAGATTGTACTCCTTAAACCTACCAATTTTAGTTCAACAACTTTTGAAAATGTAAGCTTTCACTTTTCCATACAATCTAAATAGAGTTTTCAATGTTAACATCAGCTTAATTGACATTTCATTTCATTTCATTTATCTCTTGTCTTAGTAAAAATAAATGTCAAAATTCGCAATACATTGCGTCTTCAAACAAATTTTAAAGTGTAATCGTAATAAAAATCGACACATCATGTTATTTTTAAAAGTCGCTGAACAAATGTTGTACAGTTTGGGGATTACTAACTACGATTAATTTTTTGCTCCTGTTGTGGGACCCACGAGGTATATTAACATTTCGAGCGCTTTATCAGAGGGTTAATGATGACTGATCATTCATCATATAACACCAAGTGCTGTAGAGAGCTCGAAATACAAGGTCATGGTGTTAATAAAAGTCATAAATTTTAAAGTGTTTTCTTTTTTATCCAAACCTAGTTCTAGCCTCTAACTTTAATCCCCAGTGCTTTGAGGATAAGGTCTGTTTATCTCCACTTATAGCTTCCATTCCTACAATCGAACATACTGCTGACGATGCACCTGAGACCTGCTCTCTATGCATTTCTGATAACTTTCCTAAACACTTATCTACCCAACCATTCCTTTCAACTTTGACCTTTATCTCCGACATCTAAGGTTGCTTTTTCAAGTTAAGCTACGGTCTATTTCCTTTGCATTTTGGGTATCTTATGCAAGGTCTTATAAGAATTGGTTTTTGAATTTAGAGCTTTATGTGGATTGCAGAAGGTTGAGTTTAGGACTACATTTAGGTTTTAGCAGATTCTGTTTAGACTTGCTAAAGGTGTTTTCGTGCACTTTAGGTAATTTTGTTCGCAATGCAATGTGAGGGTTCAATTAATTGCATACAACTGCGAGAATTTCTTCTTTGATATTACTTAGTTGATAATATTGTTGTTGATAATATAGATGATGATATTGTCACTATTATCTTCTATTTTTTTAAAACGTACCATAAAAGGGTTGGTTTTGTGCTAATTTGTATTACTTCTGTACAAATATTCGTCACAATTGAGCTTTTGTGCATGATATTTGGGCAAAAATGTATTTGTGCGTTATTAAAGGCTTTTATTTGCCCGTTTATTTAAATGGTTTATTATCAATAATATTTCGGTGACATTAGTATTTTTTTGTATATTTTTAACAAAAAAAAAAAGGCATATATATAACTTAAGAATCTCTAGAACTACTCGTGAAAAAGAAGTGTCGAAATTGACGAAATAAAATGTCTTCTTAATTTTATCTTTTTCTACCAAATTTGACAAATTAGATTAAAAAATATATTTTAAGCAGTAACGTCTGGGTCAAACAAAACTATTATTGGAATCTCTCCGGTGGACTTTTAAAAAATTAAGGTCTATGACGGCTAATTTCCTTATTGAGCCCTTATCTACATAATAAAGTAAATACTCCCTTTGTAATGCATTGTATGATAAAAATCACAAGCTGTTAACTATTGGCCACAGGAAAGATTGTCTCTTCAGTTCAGCTGAACACGCACTTTTCCTTTCCTGTGGTCAATAGTTAACAGCTTGTGGACATGTAGTAATGATTTTTATCATACAATGCAATAGAAAAGGAGTACGTCTTAACGTAGATAAGCCTTACATAAGAAAATAAAGCTTAATAGCCCTTAGCTTTTGAATAATCCACTGGAAACACTCCGAACATCGTTTTATGTTTGACCCGTCTGCGAACAAATACCAAATTTCTTAGAAAGAACGGGAAAGCATGTGTGACGTGTATCCCAGGGTCGCGTTGATTCTCACCCAAAGCCATAAGCTTTTCTACTTCACTTTCTTTATAAAAAATCTAGATGGTGTCACATTGACAAATCTTGATTTGGTGATCCTTTTTTACTTGAATCTCTATTATATTTGACGAACAGTTAAAATAATGAACATATTTTTTGAAAATTAAGAGCCTCATCATATGTTTTGTCTTTTGCTGTATAATATACTTTACTTTATGTATGTAATTTTTCGGCGGTTTATTTGCTTATTTTATCCTCCACTATAAACAATTAAATTGGCATTCTGTTCAAATCAGGATTCAGTTGGACGCATCGTTTTTAACTGATTTCGTAATTTTAAAGAATTCCCTTGATCCCCATTTTAACGAAATCCCCAATTAATTTTCTTAACAGGTTAACATCTATCTTTACATTTCTGTTTCGTAATTTTTCTATTTTATTTATGTACTTTATTTGTTTATAAACTAAAAAATGTAAATATAATATGTTAATAGGCTCTTATCATTAATGTTTATGTCAATATATGTCAGATTTGCGTTTTATTCCACCTGCATGGGTTTAATTTTTTAGCGCAAATTTCAATTGCCATTAGTAAGTAGGTATCAACTATTTTCTCACTATAAGTAATTATAGTAAATATAAAGTTAAATTTTTATAATAATGCATAGTTTAGGAAAACATTCATAATTTATTTCACTTACTGTGCAAACTTCAAAAAGCTTTGGCATAATACTCTTCCATAGTCTAATGAACTGTGAAAAATATAATCCGTTACCCAATTGATACTATAGAGAAGACATTTTTCAAACATAAGAAAAAGCTAAAATCAAAAATGGAATCACGTGGTCGTGCCCGCAGCAGACATGAATGGGCGTTATGCTACTCTATGCCGTATTTCGCCTGCAGTTCGTACATCTCCACACCATATCGATTTACCATCCACCAAGCCATCTTATAAATCTAAGCATTTATTTATAATTCTATTTGTTCATATGTTTTTGTTTTGGAGCGTAATTGTAAATTTTGATCCGTCATTCATTTTATAAACACGTGTTTTTCCGTTGACATTACACTGAGATTGTTCTTTTTTTGCGGAGGAATGTTTTACTGTTTCAGTTTTATTTTCGGCCAGCGTTCGCCGTTCGGGTGAAATGTAACTGGCCGGTTTTAGAATAGTTTGGTAGCAGAAGAAAATATGTTTATCAACATTTTAATGTTTAAAAATCGAATTATTTTTACTATTAGATTATGGATTTGAATTTATAGGTTATACTTTATATAAGGGTTGTACAAACTATTTTTTTTCTGTTTTAATATAATCTTGCGAAATATCTTAGATTCATATTTTGTGTAGATTTTCAACTTGTCGAGAGCTTTTAGTTCATTTCGATTTATAATAAGATTTGTTAGGAACGTTTTTAATATAACCACGTTGATTGTTAGTAATGCGATATTTACGATTTACGACGTTTAGATCTAAGACGAACTATTTCACGTGAAATCAACTTTTCCTCCGTAGCGCCCATCGATCTGTTTACCATCACTGTACAAACACTCAAATTCAAAATTCACTGCAAAAATACCCCGGCGGCGACGCGTAAGCGACATTTAGCCACAACATCTGTTAATATGATTGTTAATTACATATGTTGTTGTTAAAATGTAGCCACCTGTCCCGAGGAGGGCGCCTGGAGGTAGGTAGCTACGTCGTCCACCATACAGGCTCGCGGTAGGTCGGGGAGAAACATAATACGCTAAGGCATCGCGTGCTGCCTCCGCGGCGGGCCGCGACAGACTGGCGAGAGGGAGTCGGGACGCCCCGCCCCGAGGGTAGGGCTGCGCCGGGAAATGGGATTTTTCTTTATTGAAGATTTAATTGCTGGGTGACATTTGGAAAATTGTTGGTTAGTTTTTGGCTTATCGTGCGTATTTAACCGAATTTACTCTATTCTGCTTATGGTTTTATAGGTAAATTTGGAAATTTACTTACTAAATTCGATTATACACATTTTTAAACTATAACGCTATGAACGTGGTGCTTGCAACATCGCCGATACCGTGGAAAGAACCCGTGTCCATTAGTTAGGTTTGATTATTTTAAAAACATGTCTACACTAAATTAAGCAACCTTCACGTGCCAATCTGGACAGACGGTAATGTATTAAGATTATGAAGTGCATTTTGCTTTTAAAAAAAATACCACTGAGATCAATTATAAAGACAAACGAAATGATATGAAGGTCCATCCTGTACCAGTATTTTGCAGCCTAATAAGTAATTTCAAAATAAATTCTCTCAGCTTACAGTTTATGTATTTATATAGCCTGACATACCAAGTGTGATAGTAGTTTTTTTTTGCAGTGTTCCAACACCAAATTTACCAACAAAATATTAATTACAGAAACTACTCTATATGCAATACTAAATTCAGACGCGCCCGGATAGCAGCTTAAAAATAACCCAGTACAATATTTTATAAATAAAAAACTTAAAAATCAAAAGAAAACTCCAAAAAAAATTATCCCTAATTTTCCTGATCGCCAACCCTACGCCACTACGTCGTAATGCATTCGCGGCAGTGGCTGCGTCTCGGCGCCTCTCGGACCCGATCGGTACGCGCTCGGCTCGCCTCGGAAAGCTCTTTCAAATTCGGAACACAGGCATGACATATCTGTATCCAATACACAAAGGAATTTAAACCTTGTACGTATACGTTTAAGGTGACATTTAGGTTGACAATTGATTATTTCAAGTGTTGTATTTGACTTTTGAAATATCCTAATTTTATTGCTTAAGCGGTAATTGTTTTCGACTCTATACCCTTGTGATTAGGTCTGAATTGGTTTGATCATGGGTTTCAGCTGACGCGTTTATAAATGTCGCGTGTGTGTGCATGTGTGCGTACGATTCGAATGGTTTAGGCGGACTTTTTGAGTTGAATACTAATATTTTAAAATTGGAATTGATTTTTTTTTAAAGAGGCGACTGCTAACAGTTTTTGCTGGTAGACGCTACGCTAGTGTAATCTTATATGCGCTTTCTTAAGAAAACTCTTGGTCTATCTATCTCTATTTAACTGTGTGTGAGATAGAAACATACAAAAATAGGATAAGAAAGTGTAGAAATTCAAAGTTTGTCATTAGATTGTCCTTGGCCATTGCACAAAGCCGAAATGTGCATATGCGTTACGTCGTTTTGAATCACGATATTATACGATATTTCGAATATAATAATCGGTGGAGTGGTTACGAAAAAAATTACAAATTATTATTTGCAAGTCTGAATGCAACTAAAACTCATGAAGTAATAAATCCTCATACAATTTTATGAAAACTTTTTCGTCTTATTTAAGTTAGGCGACGATATATATAATAGACATATTATATTTTCTTTATTATAATAAATAAATAACAATTATGGTACATAAAAATGAAAAACCTACCTTAACAATAAAATAAAAAACTACCTTATAAAAATACCTTAAAAATAATAATAATACAGAAATAAAAATAAAACTACCTACCTTAAAAATCTAATCCAGGATTGCTGGGTATGGTGCCCAACACGCAGGCGGCATTCCCGCGCTGAATTGCTATTGCAATCCTTTGCGCAAGAAAGCCGCCTGCGCGAGGATCACCCGTTGCCTCTCTAAGGCGTTTACTTAGTGCTCTGTATAGCCCCCGTGCCTCCTTGCCCCACGGTCCGAGCGTCTCAACGCCGAATGGTACAAATTCGTACTGGGCGGTGAGACAGCTATATTTATTGGTCTTGAATCGCTCTCGGGCGTCCGCGGCCGCTCCCGCCTGCTTTGAGGTGGCCGAGAGGTAGGACGCCGCCAGCGTATCAACGCAGGTGGCGTCCCATACCAGCGCCCGACCCATCCTCCAAGGTATTAGCGACATCCCGTCGGGGCGCTTGCCATCGTCCCGTGAGATCTGGGGCTCCAGAGCTACGGGGACGCCGGCGCTGACGAGCGCCCGTCTCAGGATGTCGTTTAGGGCAGAATGACGAGGTATGCGGCCGGCGCCCGAAGAGCAAGCCAGACCGTGGTGACCAAGGCGATTCACTGAAGCCCCGCAAGAGGCGCAGTTGTGTTCCACACATACGTCCGCCCCTACTCGGAGACCAACAGCAATGCGGAGTGCGCTTGGGTCGATAAAGGTGCCTGTGTGTGGTGATGGGTAAGCATGTAGCCAGTGACCGGACTCTGGTTTGGACGCTGCTAGAAGCCGCGCACGGTCCCTGCCTGATGAGGTGTCCACTAGGGATCTTAGTACGGCAGCGGATGCAATGTTGTCCCAGGCCCTTTGCATCTGTGGTTTGGAGGGAATATTTTGGCTCGGTCCAGCTAGCCATGCGTTCGTAGCTTCATCCAGGCATGCAATATCACAGTTTGTAGCCGGAGTGGCTTTCAAGATATTACCTGTGAGATTTGCAGTGCTGTGGATTGAAGCTAGGAACGCCGGTAGAGCTATAGTAGAAACTTTGCGGGTACCCAAGCCGCTGTACCTAATTGGTAAGGTGGCTTGAGTCCATGCCTGCTCGCTAAAGTGTATGTTCAGGTAATAGACAGGTACATATAAATACTTAAATACATAGAAAACATCCATAACCCAGAAATAAATATTAAATAGAAAATAGAAATAGATATTATTTATTTGATTCACAGAAAAAACCTTAATCTATTTACATCTTGTACAAAATATCAGAGAGAACCAAAATGGATGCCACTCAGCATATGCCGATAGCTAGGATACGAGATACTTAGCTATATTCGTGATAAACACGCAAATAAATGCCCTCACCAGGATTCGAACCCGGGACCTCCTACTTTGCAGGCAGGGTCACTACCAACTAGGCTAGGAGGCCTTTAAAATCTTTCGGATTATTAACAGTCACGGCGTATAAGAGATAATATCTGTTCTTAAAAACTATTATATAGTCTGTGATTGCATCCTCAAGTGCACGATGGTTGAGCCCAGTGAGTCCACATACCCGTACCTTCCAAATGTGTCATAATTCCATAACCTTCACGGAGGCGGCGCAAAGATTGCAATTTGCTCAAGGCCATTAAAATGCGCCGCGGAAATTTGTGAATATTGGATAGGAATTTATATTACGAGCTACGTCGCGGGACGAGGGATGAAGAAGCTACAGAAAGGACTTGAGAGTAAATCGAGAGTTTTTTAAGTCAGTTTTTACGGTGTCTCAAACGGAACGGACCCTTATAGTTAGGTTCACTTTTGTTGTCCGTTTATCTCGGGAAAGCGTAAAGATTTCAAAGATTTTCAAAGAATTATTGAACATAAAAACAAATGTGTAAAAACGATAAGATCGTAAGCAGCTGCTTTAGTATATGTTTATGTTTATGTTTATGTTTTTTATTCACCATAAAGTAACACTAAACTAAACTAAACTGTATAAACTGTGTCGCAGCTCTTACGCCCACCTCGGAACAAAAGGGGGTTGTGTTTTAAATTTAAACATTCATACTGGTAAAAATACAAAGCTAAACTTAATTATAGTAAATATAATTACGCTAGTTTAAGATTAGGGTTGCTAAATTATGGTTAGATAATTATTTTTTTCATATTAGTATTAATATTACAATTTTTTGTTACAATTACATAGGTAAGTACTAGGTTTATCACGTTATGTATCCATTTACACTTTTATATATTTAAAGGTAACAAATTCAGATTAGTATTACATACATAAAACTGTGATCCCTTGAAGCTGTGAAGAAACCAAACCTCTATGTCAACGCAATCAAAGGATACGGCCGTTTGTGTCGCATTTCCATACTATAGAGATCTGACGGATCGCCCGAACGTACAGATCGATCCGCGAAAGCTGGCGCGGAAAATGTATGGAACTGTCATTAATATCATTGTCATTAATTTCATGGCCGGCATATGATAGTCGCGTTATTAGTTATTAGCGTTATTTTATTGCGGCATATGATAGTGCATATTACGAAATTTTAACACAAGATCTTTCTCCTGTCAAAACTACCGAAAATTCTTTAAAACACTATTAGATCTCGTTACAATTGTCAAAAAGTCTTCACCAAGAAATGTATTTATCGACGATACATTACGATTTTATTTAAATTTTCGAAATGGTGGCAAACAAGCACACAGCCCGCGCGATGGTGACCTGTTTCCGCAACTGATGGACGCCAGTAATTCAATTATTCTAGGAATCACATTTGTCAGTGTAGTGAAATTGGGCCCAGGTCTATCAACCGTTAGGTCTACTTCAGGATTATCATTTGATGTAAGCGAGTTAGCACTTTTATAGGCCACCCAGCTCCGCTAGCTCACAGTCAACAGCATCTTCTCTACGAAAATATCTACGGCACTTAGATATTTTAAGTTTACTTATATAAAATAAGCTTAAAGAAATAAAACTTAGTTTACACTAGTACTAGTCAGAAGACACTTACCTTATCTTTTACGATAATAAAAGTGTTACAACAATCCAAATGTAAATAGGTTAAGAACCTTTTCTGCAATTTTTTTTAAACAGTCAAGTGCGAGTCGGACTCGCGCACCGAGGGTTCAGTACAAACTTTATGTTGCAACTTCACCTAGAAGTAGAAATTTGACGTCAGCTATATGTATCGACAGATTGGGTCACTCGTTGGCAATGTTTGCACGGCACGGAGTTAGTATATGCTTTTCCTTGATATTTTTTTATCACGTTAACAAATTTTGATAACTTTCTTTATAAGACGGTAATTACGGCATGATAAAATATAAATTTAAAGACAAAAAACATCTAAGTTGGTCAAATTACAAATTTAATTCATAAAAGCTTTTTTATTTACAAAAATAATAATGAAGTTAGGTCAATGTAATATTTTTCCTGTAATATTTAAAATAATATTAACGTTGTGTTAAAAAATCATATATTCTCATTTATAAACTTCAGAGAGAAAGGTATAATTATTTGGAATGGTATTCGTTATTTATAAATCAAAACATTTCATTATTAAAAAATTATAAAAAATAATTTTAAAATGTACAAATCTAGCCCTTTCAAATGATACCCCACATGACCCAGTAACGAAACTTTACATTTTTGCCCCCCTTATTATCGGGTATTTTTCATAAAATATATATATATTAAAAGTCTTCATTCTATGTATTGTATTTGTTTATAACTATTCCAAATTTCAAATCGGTAGCTTAAGTAGTTCTCGAGATATTTAACAATGTGACAGACAGACAGACTGAGTCGCACCATAAGGGTTCCTTTTTTAACATTTCATTTAACATTTCTACAGTATCGACGACATATTTGCAGATAGTTAAATAGGTATTAGGTACTTAATCTTAATGTATGTATAATTACCGAATATTTTTTATTTAAATGACTATTTTTCAATTTGTATATAAAACTGTTGTGATATTGATTTTTAGATTATTTTGACATGTTTTTTTTTTTTTAGTTAATTAGCTTATTAGGTTATAGAAATGTATATTAATATATTGTTTAATGCTTAGTTTTAAATTTAATGATATAGTTCATACACAATCATGTATTGTTCTGAATAAATCAATCAATCAATCAATCAATCAATCATTCTGGTACGGAACCCTAAAAATCTTAAGAGGTAACGCTCGCATTTTCAAAAAGCATGTTTCTGGTGCCGTAGTACCATATTCCTCCTCTAATTTCGAACCTAAAAGATTTTTAGGGTATAACCTACGCACCTCAAACATGCAATGTGATTAGCACCGCACGCCGGTATGCAGGAGATAGCGCTATACATCGCGCACAGCGTTGTCTCACTCACACGCCAGTGTGCGAATCGCATCCAGTCTGACGTAGTAAAGTAGTGCCCGCGCTACGAGATCCTAGCTACGTTCGCTACGACCTCGCTACGCCGTAGAGGTCTACACTATGCTCTACGGTGTTATTTGAGAATATCTAAAAATAGTTAACGTAATTATACTGTTTTATGTACTAATACAAAAAAAGATTATTAAAATCGTGTCTGACGTTCGGTTCGATATAATTATAATAATTAATAAGGCTATGAATTAGGAGGACCCGGGTTCGAATATTATAGATTTGCGTATTTGGGCATTTTCCGAATAAAGTGTAAGATTTACTCTCTTTTGAAAATATAGGAAGTTTTGGGTTTATAAACCAGAATTACGGGTACTATTTATTTTTAAAAGCTCCCTTTTTTATGGTTAGTTTTGTAATGCATTTTTTCATACATTTGGTATGGGCCGTTATGTAACTGACTTATTTATTTTGTATGGAAAATTAAGGACCCATTTTCTTAAAAATTGAACTTTTTTTTTTTAAAACGCCCATTTATCAGTTTCTTAGCTAATCGTGTTTTCCGTGTACATATAAAACGTAACGTACCTTCAAAAGTACAGTACATTAGGATACAAGTGCCAATAGGAGAAAATGAGTGGCGATAGAATAAAACACGAGCGAAGGGAGTGTTTTAAATCGACACGAGTTGCGAATTACCTATTCGTACATGTATCGTACGACGTTTTACAGTAAATTTTACTGTTTGAATTTTTGACGCAGGAACATAAAGTGCTCATTATGTAGCACCATGTGTACTGTAAAAATATTTTTGCATCTTTTCTTGCGAAAATGCCTACAATCTTTTTTGTACAGTCACGTCTATAAATATATATACACTTCGGAATTTATTACAGGGGAAGAAGGTTCAAATTTGAATACAGATGTGTATATATTTATGGAGTCGACCGTAGAACCGTAAGAGCGTGTCACATATTTTTACGGAATGGAAGATACTATTTCTGGAACTAAAGGTTGGTCGGTATACCAAAGCCACCCTGTATACCCTGTACACCCTGTATACCCTACACCCTGTATACTGTACACAGTCATGCAACCGGCACGACCCGAGGCAACCGTAACTCTTTTTAATTCGCGTCGCACTTTATGCCGCGGTGGACAACGACTTGCAAAATATGAACTAGTTGTTGAATTGAACTTTATTACTGATTAAATCGTGTTCCGATGTTTCAAATCTGATAGCACTCGTTATCACAGGTCTCTTAAGTGATGCCAGCGTACTAGAAGACATACATTGAGAAGGCCTCTAACCCTTAATTTGACAAATCAAAAAGATGCCATTACGCTTGATAATGGCATCCTAAGATGTCCGAAACATGCGACAAAAAAGGTATAAATATTGCCGTCCTTTTTAAACAATATATGTAAGAAAACGGGACGACAGTCCAAAATTATACCACTTTTTTATTTCTATCTATTTATGTCGCATTGTATGTTCGTTCTGATGAATAAACAAAGGGGAGCTCAAGATGGACCGATAATCTGGTAAAAATATGGGGGAAAAAACCTGCCATACATCCATGAAAAAAATCACTGGTGGATGTACGCGAACCCTCTTTTGGTCAATGTGAGAACTGCCTGTGCCCAGCAGTGGGACATAATACAACCTAGTTTTGTTATGGAGCAAAGTCGTAAACATATCTGCTCGCATGTTCGGTTTTGCTGGAGCCCAGGCATTCGTCATTATGGGCGTTAAAATCGCTAAGAAGAATAATGCCAGCGGATGGGATCTGCTGCTGCTCGAAGTCTACAGCCGTTTGGCTCTAAGATTGGGTCGGACCATTTTATTTTTACATCAAAAGTGTAGGTATCTATCTCCTTTCTTCCTAAACAGAATACGACACTGCTTACGACCCTTAAACGGTTCATCGCTTTTTGTTACAGTATGTAGTTTTGAACATTTTGTTATTTCCCGGCAGTCTGTACTGACTAGATACGTAAACTATACAGTAGAACGAACTGTCGCTAGCGGTATTTCCGGACCGATACGAACCTTATTACTCGTACTCCCACCTTAAAGGCCGGCCATGCACTTGTGACACCTCTGGTATTGTGTGTGTCCATGGACGGCGTTAATCGCTTACCATCATCCGATTCCTCAGCACATTTGCCACTTCCTTCTTTCTAGCGTTTTTCCCAGGCTCAGGAAGCCTGGGGGGCTACAACGGGAAACCTCCTCGAGTGCCAGGGCTCTTCCCATTCTCCTTGATCCGGTTGATCCGGGAAAAATGGAAGGGTTCCTGGACGGTGCTTCCTGGGGGCAACGGTAAGCGATCTCTTGGAAGATTCCGAGGATTTCTTACTGGTGCTGCAAATATCCTGTCAGGGGGGGTTGGGGGGTTCCGTACAGGGAGTACTCTCATTGAGGGAGAGAACTTCTGAGTGTTGGCGTGAGGGGGCCTCCGGGTCTGCCGACAGGAATGCCGCTGTCCTGTATAAAACTGCGGTCCCGTACCCTGTCTAGGCAGAGGGCCTATGATGACGGACCGGGGGTTGCCACTGCTGGCCGGCGCCGGCGTGGTGGCTGCGAGGATGACCACCTCTATAAAAAATCGCAAAGGCAACCTGAGGGGGTGGAACCCGGGGTTTTTCCATCTCGCTCCCGGCGTGGAGGTTGTCATGAGGGACCAGCGTGTGGTGTCGCCCTGCACGCTACCTTCGGGCGGGGGAGCTTCGGCTCCAGGGGCTTCGGCCTCAAGGAGGGGACAGCTTCGGCTGTCGCAGCAGGCGGTGTTCGCGGTTGTGAGCCTAGGGCAATCCCGTGTCACCGTCACCAACGCTGCAAGATGGGCATACCGTGGATGGTTTAGTGGGTAGTGCGGGTCCGGACCTGCGAGTCCCACATACCCGTCCTAGTTCCCCGGCTAGGCGGGATGCCTAAATGCATTCCTCCACGTAAAAAAAAAAAAAAAAAAAGGCTCAGGAAGCCTGGGGTCCGCTTTGGTACTAGATTTGACGTAGGCGCTAGTTTTACGAAAGCGACTGCCATCTGACCTTCCAACCCAGAGGGTAAACTAGGCGTTATTGGGATTATTCTGGTTTTTTCACGATGGTTTCCAAGATTCGTAAATATCAAATGATACTATTGACACCTATTTCATGAAAAAATAGAGTATGTCTTTTTAAATGTGAATTCCGTGTCCATACATCTTGTTAGTCCACGGCAGTATCAGTATCAGTGGCAATATTCAAGCCACCAATATGCGAACTAGCAATATTGCCGTATCGTTATGACCGCCATTGGCCATAGACATTTAGCGGTTTTTAACGGGCGCTATCTGTGCTATTTACTGTTTACATTAACTATTACTTGTAATTAACTGAAAAAGAAGAACCCTTTAATAATTATTTAAACTTTCGCGTTTTGCGAATCTAGTTAATTTACCTTCTTCCTCTTCTTTTAAATAATAGCGTCTACCCGAGAGTTGGACAATGTTGCCAATATTGCCACTTGGGCGACGTTGCTCGGTAATTGGCCTCGCTATATGTTAAGTTTATTGCTATAAGACTTAAGATATAGTTTCTCAGGGGGCCGAGATCCCGGGACTGCAGCTTGATGACTAAAGGAGTGATTGAACTCGCTTCAGGATTAATCCTTCATTAGCTGCATACTATCGTTAGTTTACTGCACAATTAGCTATCAATATTAAATATTAAACAACATTTAGCAAACAATAAACAAAAAACTATTCCAGAGACGCCATTGCCATCTTGAGTATCAAACGGAAGTCCGTTAATTTACCTTAATATACCGACGTTTCGACAGAGTGTCAAGTGTCATGGTCTCGGCTTCTTCTTCTTTTAAATAATGGCGTCTGTTTGAGAGTTGGACAATTTTGCCAATGTCAAGTAATATTAATACATATATCAATTTATATTATGAATAGTATATTGCCACTTGGGCGGCGTTTTTCGGTAATTGGCCCGCTATTTGTTAAGTTTATAGCTATAAGACGTAACAAATACTTTCTCAGGGGGCCGAGATCCCGGGACAACCGGGTATTGACTAAATAACGGTTACCCGCGTTTCAGGATTAATTCTTCATTAGCTGCTCGCTTTTTCGTTAGTTTTACTGCACAGTAAGCTATAAATATTACACGTTAAACAACATTTTGCTGACAAAAAACTATTCCAGAGTCGCCTTAGCCATCTTGAATATAAACCGGAACCGGTCTCAGCTTGACTGATGAATCACCGAAGTGTCAATGGCGATCTTGCTAGAAATGTTACCTACCCGGCGAAAAGTCACTTTAAACGTATGGGTACATAGAAAAAGTTAGGTCTACCCTTTTACTAAATATTATCGGCACGACACACAATAATCAGCTCACAAACACACTTTAAACTGTATCGAAAAGTCGGTATACTAAGGTATATTAACTAGATTTGCGATAGACCTATGTTCCCGTTCTATGTTTATAATAAGAAAAACCCTTTGCCCATTGCAAAATTTTAAATGATTCTTGGCTTTCTTACTTAAATTTTAAAGTTAACCGCAGAATTGTAAGTGACCCTGCCTACGAAGCTTGAGTTCCCGTGTTCGAATCCTGGTAAGAGCATTTATTTGTGTGTTATTTGCAAATCCAACCAAAACCGTAATCAAAGATCAGCTATTTGTTTTAAGCTGGTATCATAATATTTACTTTTGTCATTTGAGGTTGTAATTTTAATCTCCGGACCTAAAAAATCTACTAGCTTTAGCCCGCGGCTTTGCTCGCGTTAGAAAGTGATAAAAAGTAGTATATGTCACTCTCCATCCCTTCAAGTATCTCCACTTAAAAAATCACGTCAATTCGTCGCTCCGTTTTCCGTGAAAGACGGACAAACCAACAGACACACACACTTTCCCATTTATAATATTAGTATGGATTTGGCTGAAACATCTTGCATTAGTTGCTACTGTACGATAAAGTTTAATCTCCGTTATATAATACTGTAAAGTGCAGTGGTAAAGCAGTTTTCTAGACGTATGGAGCCGGTTCATTAGCCTGCCTGCGCCGCTATAATTTATGTGAACTTATTATCAGAGCTATATGTGACGCGGGTGCAGGACGCAGAGTAGATCAAATCAGAGACAATTTTTCTTTTTTTCGATTTTTAGCTCTTCTTCTATTTGTATCGTATTCCTCACTGCTGAGGGTCGTGACCTCCACTAATCTGTGGACATTCTCTTTCCACTTGTATTGGTCTTTGGCAATGTGTAACTCATCATAGACTATTCTGTTGGTAATGTCGTAGATACGGTACTGAAACGTGGTCGCTTACAATGGGCCTCATAAGAAGGCTCAAAGCCACCCAAAGGTCAATGGAGAGGGCTTTGCTAGTAGTCTCTCTGCGAGATCGTATCAGAAATGAGACCATCCGCAGCAGAACCAAAGTAACCGATATAGCTCTCCGAATCGCTAAACTTAACTGGCAGTGGGCGGGGCACATTGCACGTAGACCCGTTGGTGGTTGAGGCGAAAAGGTTCTCGATTGGTGACCGCGTACCGGAAGGCGCAATTCGTCTAGTACAGCATCCTATCGACTGCGCCAAATAATTTTCTTTAGTCATCTTTTACGGTGATTTAAAAATGGTGGCATTTTCTGAAGCCAACCATGGATAGCTACAAGAATCAGGACTGTGTCAAAGGTATGAAACATAGAAAGCATAATCAATCCATGTAAAAGTAATGAGCGTCACTTGATTGTGTTTATTTGAACAGATGCAAATGTATGTTTCAATATATATCTAGGAAAAGTAATACGCAAGTTTTTTGTAGAAACCGGGATACGTCTGGTTGATGCAACTGGTGGCTTCCTCGCACAACGTATCAGCATTGCGATACAACGAGGAAATGCCGCCAGCATCCTAGATATAGTGCCTCAAGGACCTATTTTAGATTTAAGGTAGATACGTAGTGTAACTGTAGTGTTACCTCGGTAAGTTACACTTAGTGTATATTAAAAAAAAATTGAAAAGAAAGAAAAAGAAAAGAAATAAATAAATTTATTTGCGACTATCACAATAAACAGACATAAAACAAAACAATATAAAAAAGTAAGTTGTGTGTGCATCACAAAATGGACCCATCTCAGCATATTGCCGGCTAAGAATCTTACGATCTTCTTCTTCTTAGTCGGACACTCTTGTCAGAGTGGTCGTGGTTGCGCAGACGAGGTACTTGGAGAGATGTTCGTTGGGTCGTTAACTTTCTCGAGGATAGCTCTCCTAGCGATTTGCTTCCATTTTTGCCGGTTAGAGGCGTTGCGAGTGCATTGGGTCACGGTGGACTCGGTAGCTTGTTTAACCAGGTTAAATCTTACGATACATTACGATATATTGACGATACATGAGGATTTTAATTAAATTATCTAAATAGTGGCAAACAAGTACACAGCCCGCGCGATGGTATGCGGTTTCCGTAACCTATGGACGCCTAAAACGAAATTAAACACTGTTAACTTCTTCGGGGTCAATCCACGACAAGAGTAACGTCATATCCAATTTGATTGCATGTTTGCACGTTCCCTTTATTCATGATCTCTCTATCTTGATGTATCCTGTACACAATCAGGCAGCAGTAAATCTAATACAGCGCGCCGCCGCGGCTCCTACTCTGATTTTTGTAGACACGGCTTATGTAACATATAACTTTGGGCCCAATTGTTTCTCCTAACTTATAGCGTTTGGAATTTCGTTTGTCAATTGAATTATTGATTTAAAACGAGAAGAATTCTGGGGCGTCGTGAGTCTTATGGCCGCCAAGGACATAACGCACTCTCTAGCAATCAATGGCCACTACATAGTCATTGCATCCCTCACGGATGTTTTTTTTTTAATTCTACGACGGTGACAAACAAGCATACGGCCCGCCTGATGGTAAGCGGTCACCGTAGCCTATGGACGCCTGCAACACCAGGGGTGTTACATGCGAGTTGCCGACCCTTAAAAAAAACAGGAGGATTCAACGATTGTTGCAACGTTATGTTACGTCAGGTGTTAAAGGGAATGATGCAGCTGAGCTAATGGCTGTACAGTCACGTCTATAAATATCTATACTCTTTGGAACTTATCACAAGGAAAGAAGGGTCAAAATTGAATACAGATGCATAATTATGTATTTTTGAAGCCGACCGTATAAGCCAACCGCTGCACGACACTTCTTGCCGCATAAGGATAACACACCAATACGATCCGGGAAAATCTGTCAGTTTCTATAGAAAGAATCACGTGATAGCTCGGAGCCCTCGGAGATCACGTGACGTTTTCTATAGAAACTGACAGATCGTCCCGGATCGGATCGGATCGGATTGGTGTGTTATCCTTAAGTCGCATATAATACTGTGATACTGGAACCGAGGCTATGTCACTGAAGTGATGACGCTTGTACCTTTTTTGTTTTAAGTTTTCCAGCCACAATTCGCCATGCCTTAGAAAACTCCCGTGAGTATCAGACATATTAAAATTCTCATAGCGGGTTACTCACGTCAATAAAGTCGAAAATAGCTCGACATGTTTCGGAACAGTCCGTGTCCCTTATTCATGAGTCTAGCCGCGGCGACTGCTCTACGCACACTGCGAGCCCCAGCGCGGTCAGCTCTCGACTGAGGCAACGGCTTTATTTATTTTTTCGACTTTATTGACGTGAGTAACCCGATATGAGAATTTTAATACGTCATGCCTCTAGCTTTCCTGTACAGGGCTAATAGCACGAAAATTGCGGATTGCGGATTTGTATCTCCATCTCTGTCACACTTGCATATGAGAGTGACAAAGACGATTTTCCATCAATGTTAATTTTCGAGTGTTCCCCCGGCACGCACCTCCCAGCTACTAGAAGTGATGCCAACAATACAGGCAACCAAACAAAAATACAGGCACAAATATTCAGACGATCTCCCCGCCAGGCGACGACAAAGAGCAACTATTACACCCACCGCCGAACAGCTGCCAGGCACCCGGATTATTAATTATGATATTATGGTCTCCTAGTCTAGTTCGTAATGACTCTGCCTACGAAGCTTGACTCTTGAAGCTGCCTACGAACCCAGGACCTTCGTTCGCTGGTAAAGGCATTTTCAGTCCTCCGGCCGGTAAGCGCCACTTTACGCAAAACTAAATTGCCGCCTGCCGGCTCCGTCGGGCAGAAAAATAGTATACAAACCTCGGCCGTTAAATGGGAAAGCCTCGGATCACATGTTAGTCGACCTCGGCTTCGCCTCGGCCGACAATTACATGAAATCCGAGACATCTCCCACTTAAACGGCCTTGGTATGTAATCTACTATTATTTGTGTTTATTACGAATATATTTTCTTGAGTTATGGACATTTGCAATGCAAGCCTTTCCGCACACTGAGAGTTACGTGCCACCAGCATTTTTAAATGCCAAAAAAAAGCAGAAAATAAATGGGGGGGATATCCTTTGTGCGGAACCCTCAGTCAGCGAGTCCGACTCATACTTGGCCGGTTTTCTAACCCATTCAGCGTCAATCACGACACGTTATCGTCAATTTTCGCTACAATGCGGGAACCACATGTTACTGACTACGGCGTAGCGCTACAAGAAATCCTTAGCGGTTAATAAGTTAACATTGTTAAGTGAGTAAGCGTGGTCCTAAAAACTGCTTATAGTATATGTAAGTACGGAAACTTAAAAGTAATAGACAGTAAGGTTTGCCATAAGGCAGTGACATCACGCCGCACAAACACATGACCCTTTTTCCCGTCTGATTTATACCGCGCTTATCGCGGCTGAATTTATTTGTCTGCCGCTCCTGCCTGCGATGCTGTCCTGCTTGCGGTTCATACAAATGTTTAGACAGGATTTTATTAATACTTTAAAACAAATGGGGTAAAAAACAAAGAGGTATACTATAGACGCCCATACCTTCGACTGCGTGGAAATATGTCAATATTGTCAATCCTGATGGCCACTCCACATACCTAATGGGCCATGTTACACTTATTAAGGCAATGATACGCGACACAGTTATGAGTAAGAGGGGTTACGCAATACTGCCATCCCGTTCTACTGTCTACCTACTACCTACTACTACTACTACTACTGTGTTCTACTGTCTGTCTACGTCGCGTATAATGGCCCATGATGGCCCATTGTGTGGACCGGATATGAAATGAGCGACTTTGCTCAATCTAGAACAAATCGTTCTTACGGTGTCCAACGGCGTCACGGTCGCCATGACAACAGAACAAAGAAACATCTCAAAATATGAAGAGTATACCATGTTTTAACCATATTTTTCATAAATATATCTTCTTCTTATTTGGTCTTATTTGGAACGTCACGTTTCGTTAAGTGCCAACAGCCTATAAAGTTTTAACAGTATAGTTTTAGTTCTGTGTATGATTTTGACACTTAATGCATACGTCAGTAAGCTGTTTTTCTTACGAAACATTTATCGTTTGTATCATAATCAATGCAAAATTGTTTGCTAATGTAATTCTGACGCACATTTTTTGATGGTTTGGTTTGGTCTGGTATCTATTTCTTTTAATAATTCAATGGTATTCTTAGATTTCGGGACTGTCTAGTGTATCTGCAAGTCTATGGACAACGATGTCTCGGGCGGGTAATTGTGCGAAATTATAAATTTGCGGCGGAGGGGCTGCGCTGACGGCGTGCACCATAGACGATAATGCTGGTCAACGATTATCGTAGCTGTAGGTACGAAAGTTTATCTTATAATTTAATGTAGTTACTGGCAAGCGCCATGGTCACAGAGCACTATGTATATATGATATGTACACAACAATTTGTATTTACATCGTTTCTATAAACCCCAAAATTAATAACAATAATAAAGTATAGATAAATTAACGAGAGCATGGAATTGCATATGTTGTAGTATTGTATGTTTACAGGCATTCTATATTAGAATTTCCTATTTTCTCGTACTATCACCATAAAAAGAGGTTTGTTATATATTGAAGAAGTAAATACCAAAATAATGTCAGTGTCAAATTGTGAATATTATTTAAGTTGTGCAACTTGTGCATATATTTTTACGTCATAACGGGAGTCTACTGTAATATCAGAAGTATTCAGTGCTACAGGCTAAAGACAACGCAAGGAGGATTACTGTTAGTGGTACTGAGACTTGAGATTTCATGTGCTTTGCCCTGCCCCTTTTAGGAAAACAAGCGTGAGTTTACGTAAGTATATCTATTTACATTCTGTCTAACAGGCCCAAAACTAATAACAATAATAAAGTGAACTGCACCGCGACTGCAAAAAGTGCAGTTAGGTTAGGTATTTAACATTTGAACCCGGCTAAATTGTAACGACCCCATTCCGTAACTTCGGGCGCGAGCTAACTGCCATAGGGCACATGGATGTGTGAAGGATTGTAGGTGCTGTATTTTTAGACTAAATACTTATTGTACCAAACCTAAACTAGTGGCTCTGTGAGCTGTAGACTACGCGAGATGGTGTTACTGGCACCAATTCCCGCCATTTTGAAAATTTCCAAAAACTAAATCAACAAAAGTTTATATGTAATCTACAAACCTGTAGAGGAGAACAAATGGACAGACACACGAAAACATTATTGTGCAAGCTGAAACGGAGACGCTTCGCTCGCTTTGCTCACTCGGTCAAATAGTAGATTACGTACCGAGAAGGCCTGTATAGTTAGAAATGTCTCAGCGTACGTAGCCAAGATGCCAATCACTCACGCTTAATAACGTATCGTAGCTACCTCTCTCTACCACTCTTCCTTATTAGTATGACAATGACAGTTGCGTTTCGTTAGCGACTGAGCGTGAGCGATTGGTATCTTGGCTACGCACCCTGATCTCGTGTAATGCGAAGCTGAGATCGACAAACATGTGATCTGAGGCTTTCTTATTTACTGGCCAAGATCTGTACAATATTTATGTGCTCAACGCAGTCGCCAAGCTGCGAGGTTGTTTAGCGTAGCGGCCTGCAATTGCGTGCTTGCCGGCAGGAGGGCAGAACAAATCTTTTTTCTTTGTAGGTTAACAAGCTACTGCACTGGCATAGGCTCAGGACAACTGTGTGCAACATTGATGTGTCAAGCACAAAACGATGTTACAGTCCTGTGGATTACCAAAAGGGTTATTAAAGTTGATTTTCTTATGTAGCCCTTATCCGCATGGGGACTCATTTTCCATTGAGATGATAAAAATCATTTTTACATACACAAGCGGTCTCTACTGTGGGCAAAAGTCAACAACTTGTGGGCATGTAGTAATGATTTTGATCTCATAGTTAAATATACCCTGTCATGCGGTGAAGGATTAAATAAGAAAATCAACCTTTACCTAGCCTATAACCCTCAACTTTTGAGTTCACAGGAACGACGCGTAATATCGTTTTGTATCAAAAAATCCATGACCTCGGGTGGAACTAGAATCGAACCCGCAACTCCGAGATATCTGCTCATCTCTTATCCAACTGAGCTACCGAGACCGTTGCTAAGCTGGATGCTTGTTGTCCCCCTAAGACGCATAAGAGGGATATGCTGGAGAAATTCGAGGTCTCGGTAGCGTTAGAAGAGCGATGAGCTGGTATCTCAGAGTCGCGGGTTCGTCCTTATTACCGCTAGGTTACCACCGCTTCCATTATGAAGCATTATCAATATTTTCGCATTTCGGTGTAATACTTTTTTTTTACTTTTGACGACCGGTTGGGGTAGTCGGCAGTGACCCTGGCTGCTAAGTCGATGGTCCTGGGTTCAAATCCCGGTAGGGGCATTTATTTGTGTGATAAACACAGATATTTGTTCCTGAGTCATGGATGTTTTCTATGTATTTATGTATTTGTATATTATACATATCGTTGTCTAAGTACCCGTAACACAAGCCTTCTTGAGCTTACTGAGGGACTTAGTCAATTTTTGTAAGAATGTCCAATAATATTTATTTATTTATTAAAATACTTGTCCAAGTTTCGTATGTCAGGTGCGGCTGATTCGTCTCGCGCCATATCGCGCGTTTTTCCCCCGCTAATTACTCGGCTCCGAGTTAGTCCCGTAATATGTAAGATTTACTTCTTGTATTGCTACTTTTATTGCCAGTGCGCTTGTAATGGGGATTTCTGAGGTTTGGGCTACAGTCTTTTGTTTTGATAGTTGGATATGGTTGCTTAAAGATACAGCTAACCGTATGTGGTTATGTACTCGTAATTAAAGTAAATTGTCCCTGCATTCGAAATATGTTCAGTTTACAGTAACTTGTCTGTACAGTACAATTTCAATAATCCGGCACTGATGCTAACGCCGAGGTGCCGGATGGGATATTCGGATTAGTGGAGACTAATTAATAAAATTAAAATATGGGGTCATATACTTCTTTTTAAACAATAAACCAATCTCATGCACAGTTAAAAGATGTAACGGACGGATGGTTTCTTATTTTTAACGCCTGATTGCTGGACGTATATGTGTGACGCATATTATTATATTGTCAAACGAGCGAGCGAAGTGAGTTAGTTATCCCAGTCTACTTGGAAAATCCGCCTGTATGTCTGTGTTCATTCGATGACAGCTCGGGTATCGCTCATTGAATTGTCGTGAAATTTGGCAGGGGTTGAATTATAGAAAGTTTAAGAAATACTTATATGCCAAATCGGTCAAGGCGTTACCGAGATATAGAGGATGTCAGTTTACTTTCGGGTAGAACCACTAGTATATAAATTAAATGAGATGTCATATACTACCGAAAAAGTGACCAAGGTCCCCGGTGAGCAGGGCTGGGATCGAACCAGCGACTTCCTTTCGCGGCAGACGCCCTAACCACTGGGCTACTCGATCATGGGTTAGGGCGTCTGCCGCGAAAGCAGGTCGCTGGTTCGATCCCAGCCCTGCTCACCGGGGATCTTGTCTCACTTTTTCTGTAGTATATGACATCTCTTTCAATTTATAATTTATATATAGTAGTTGTGCCTACAAGCGTAGTAGTGTGTGTATTCATACTTTACAATTGCACTAGTATATAGTTCCGCAAGTAATAAGATGCCGAAGGTGAAGTGAAAATAGTTTTTCGCTGCCTGTATCTTTTTAATTAAAAACAAAACACTTAATTCCCTTGATCAACCGAGTAGAAAAGTTCCTCTGTAGCCAGTGACCCAAAACAGTGTTATGTTAGAACATGTACCTATATAAAAAAGTGAAAAAGCTTAGCTGACCAAATTGAAACATTCCACCGGACCTAGCACTGACTAGAGATTATTAAAAAAAGGCAAGTGCGAGTCGTATTTGCGTCCAAAGAGCTCCGTACACTAGTGCTTCGCCCTGAACCTGAACTGGAGATCCCTATAACTCGGCAACCCTTGACTGATTTGGCTCATATTCGAACTTAAAAATTCTAACCACCTGTCAAATTTCAAGACAATCCGATCAACGATACTCGAGTTATTATCGAACAAACACCAACATACATACATACAAACAATTAACTCATCTGCCTGCCTTTGACGACGATACTTGACAATTTGTAAATCATTTATTGCGCGAAAGCAGGAGGTCGCTGGTTCAATTCCAGCCCTGCTCACTGAGGGCCTTGGTCACTTATTCTGTAGTACAGTAGAATCCGATTAGTACGACTCCGCATAAAACGACCAACCGGTTTTAGCGACGTAGATATAGGTAGATGGTTGATTTTCATACAAGTGACTATGAAAGTGCATCGGCGTCGTTATAACCGGATTCTACTGTATATGACATCTCTTTAAATTTATGACGATACTTGAGTTATCGGCGAACGAACATACATACAAACGCCGGATTCAGGTTCCCTACATGAGCCGTGGATTACACTGACTTTCAGGTTTGTTTGTTTTTAACCGTTGTTGTATTGGAGCACTCCCTTGAACTTGAATTTTATATCATGTTTGTTAATTTTCCGTAGTAGTAGTATAATTCAAGTAGATACACCTTCAGCCGTCTACCTATTACAGTTCTTGAGATAGATAGACAGACGGGTAGTGTTTAGTTTAGTAATAGCCTAATAGGGTTCCATTTTTCGGGAACCCCAAAAAATACTAACGGTCGTGGCATCTGTGGCCCACTTATGCCGAATGAGTTTTGTAAAAATAAAAATTAGACGAAAAAAGGGGTTGGTATTACTGTTTTTTCTTATTTTTTTGTATCTAGCTTAGAGCTGTTGGTAGAGAATTTTGCTTTAGGTAATTATTTCTGAGGCAAAATTACAAATCCAATTTATAGATTCATAATTTGGGTATTTACTTTTGACAATGCTGATGCAGTCGAGACCAGGGCGTGTATACCTGTATTTTCTCCATTCAAAAATACCGGTATTATTTCGTTTCTTATTCGGTACTTTGGTTATTATGTTATTTTTGATAGGGTTATCTTAATAACACGAATATGTTACCTAAATGCATGATCGAGAGCTGCATAAAGAGCAATACAATAGTTCTGAATATTGGGCACGTACGAAGCCCTGGGGCGTTACCATGACGTCTTAACGCGATTCCGTTGACGACCTAAACTGCGTCGCTTCCATACAACTGAGCCTAAACCGAACCTAAACTGAATCGCGTTATGGTAAGGACCCTGGTCGAGTTAATACCTACATAATGCTAGGATTACTAGGACAATTGCTACGGCGTAGCGTCGTAGCCAGATTAAGTTTAACTGGAGCGGAGATATACAAATTTTAATATCTTAGCTTCATTTGTTATCGCTACTAGTATTATGCTTATAATAGTCATAACAGAAATTATACTGCGCAGTGCGCAAATGCATTTTGACACCGAATTTGAACTTTCCAAGGACATAATCATAAATGTATGACTTTCAGCCGCTTCAATAGATAAACTATCACCCCTAGAGCATAGCTGGAGACAAAAATAGCTTTACACCATCAAAAAATATAGCTAAATGAATTAGGAATAATGAAACCAGTCTATATATAACATAGCGTGTCGCGTTCTGCAAATTCGTATTTCTTAATTTAATTCAGTTTCTAATAAACCTTGCTTCCACTACACACGGTTTAATTTGTTTTTGTGTTGCAGCGCCTGTTGTTGCGGCATGCGGCGACAGCAAACTATGCGTTTGTGCTCAAGGTGCTGTTAGTTTTATTGTAGGCGCTTTGACATTTCATTTAATTAAAGAAAACGCTTCAATGGGAAATTAAATGTGTAATCAAATCGTATCGTAATGATTATAAGGAAAAATTAAATGTGTAATCATTGACAATGAAACTCACAAAAATTTGTCGCGAAATATTCCTGGAGTAGCAAGATTATTTATTATTTATCAAGCTTTATGTTTGAAGGTATAGAAAACAATAAGATTATATCAACAAGACATAGTGTTCCAAATTAAACACAAATACAAATTATCTACCAATCAAACTTCATTGCCCTTTATTTTTACCTTTTTTCTTAATTATACTAGTTGCTTCATCATTTAACTGCTGGAAGAACGCCTTTGAAGTCTTCAGTGACTTATCGTTTGCTTCAACACCTTTAGTAGTATTCCTATGCTCCGTAACCTTTGCAACGGTACCCTTTTTACGCTGTAATTGTTTCTTCTTCCTTCGTTCTCTCTTCTTGTCTGTTGTACTTCTCTCTTCTTTGCTCAATAAGTCTCCTCTATGCTTCTTCTTAACTTCTTCCGGAGCGAGTAAGGCTGCATCACTTGTGGCTACTGGTGCAACCTCCTCCATGGAGATAGCGGGAGTGTTACTAACAATCTTAACTTCAGCTTGTGGTGCTCTCGGAGTGTAATGATAATGGCATAGAGCATCAAGTTTTGCAAATAATTTCTTCATGGCTTCCTTAACTTCTTTATGCGCTTCCGGTTCTTCCTCTTCCTCTTTTTCTCCGGATGCTGATTGCTTCTGCTTTAAATACTCTGCTTCGTAAACTTGAGCAAGACTGAGCTTGCTCTTAGACTGATCAATGATTTCCGTTTTACGGAACTGCAACTGATCATCAACTGGTTTCTCCTTCTTTTCAACGTCATCCCAAGCTTTGTCTTTGATTCTTTGTCTGATTATATCTTCTAGGGTTACAGTAGTTTGTTCGGTAATGATAGGTGGGGGACGGGATGTTAGATCAAAATCAACAACTTCCTCTAATAAGGAGTTTTGAGGTCTCTTTACAGCATCTACCTCTCCTTTTAATTGCCAGGGTGCTTCTTTCAGCATTTTTTCCTCAAGTCTGTTAATAGTTTGGTTCAAGCGATCTTGTCTGTGCTCAAAATCTGACTTATGCTCATCAATATTGTTATCATTTTTAGTGTTTGGTTCATCATTTCGAACAGAACTCTCATCATCAGACTCACTTTCATCCATAGCAGCAAACCTAACTTTCTTATCCTTTTTTTTGGATTTTTTATCTTTAGATTCTGAAATTTCTTCATCATGCTCTCTGTCTTCATCATTTCCGCTGTCATCCTGATCATCACCATCATTTTCATAATTTCCGTCTTCTTCAGCATCAAAGAAGTCATTGTACATGCCTTGAGCCCCTTCTTCACCAGATTCATCATCCACATCTTCAAATAAATCAATTGAGTCTTCTGAGTCTGAAGCTGCTTTCTTCTCCTTCTCTTCTTGAAGAAGGAACTGCTCCATTTCATTCAATTTGAAGAATTTATCGTCAACTATTGAGCTTTTAGCCTGTTTCTTTAGATTGGACTTTTGCGTCTTTTTTGCCTTAGGTTTTTCTTCCATGTCTTCATCCTCAGACTGACGATTGGTCTCAAGTTCTTCATCTTCTTCTTGTGACTCGTCTTCTTCGTCATCTTTGATCTTAACAGGGAAGATGAGATCCTTCTTTATTGACATGCTGTTAGCTACGTCCCATACGAGTTGGTCCCAAGTCTGCGTGTTTTGAAGATCGATTTGTTGCCATATTTGCTCCTCATCAAAGTCTTTGACTATCAACTTAGGCAACGCGGAGCCTTTTCTCTTCTTCCCATCAGTAATCTCCTCCGATTTGGTAAGGTCGTATAGAGATTTAACCAAACTCGTGATGTCGTCTTTAACATCCTTTTGAACGGTCAAAAACTTCACCGGTTTCTCAGTGAACGTGTTAAACTTATCAAGTATATCCTCCATTTTTGTGGAGTAACTATACCACTATCTTTTAAATGTAGAGAATAAATTTTAATACAAAATCTAAACTTTTATTTACAACAAAACCACATGCGGTTACGCTGACATTGTCAATGTCAATTTGACAAATGCCACAGACAGAATCCACAAAACTATGTAAAATGGCTCGACTGTTTCAAACAAAGTAAAAGACGCCGTTTTAATTTAGTAAAACATATTTTTTTACATTATTTTTATCTATTACTAATAAAAACTAATCAATTTATAATACATATCATCACTTCTATTTTATTAAAAATTTCTTTTATGCAAATAACATATAACTCCCTTGTAAATTCAAAATTCAAGATAGTAGTAGTAGTGTCCCGAACATCATCGTGTGACGTTTTGTTGGGTGCATGCATTTCTTTCTCTCATCCATTAACTTTATTTTATTTTTATTGTATTGTAGTTGCATTACCCTCTGTTAAGTCGACTATTTTCAATTCTAAAATTACCATGCATCACACATAAGTATAATTCGTGACTAAAACACGAGGCTTGTGTTTTTCAAAGGAAAGATAACATCGCCCGCTATAAAAGTAAGTGCTCCTTCGTCTAACTGTATCTCACGTTATGGATGACTCCATTCTTGCTCTCCTCACTTCAGTGGTCAGGGCGTCTTGTTTTTACTCGGTACCTTGAGCAAGTTCATTGTATTTCCGCCCACGTACTCGTAAAGGTTAAAATTTAAAAATACCATGCATATGCGCGAGTGAAAGGTGCCCATTACAAGTAAATATTTGCGAGTTTTTTTTTGTTTTGTTTCATAAATCGGATGAGTGCACCATCTTTTTACTTTCGCGTGCTCATTTAGGGTAATCTTGATGTTTCCTCATCTTGTTTGCTAATACTTGACCTTTAATTAATATCAAGGTTCAAATGTGTAGCATTTTGATAAAAACATGTTATGCTAAACAGGTTGAGTCATATTGCTTGAAACATTTAGTGTACTGTAATTGTATTGTTGTGAATGTTGTGTTAAAAGTGACCTGATAGGTAAGTCTAATGTATGTTTTATAAGTATTTACAATACCTGTTGTCAGTATTTAATTTGATACAAAAGTTTAGCAGCTTGTTTTGATCAATTTCTTAATGGCTAGACATCCCAAAATAATAAAATTGAAATAAAGCTTTTAAATATTTGGAATATTTCCTAAAGCAGTCTTTATCAATAGCATGTTTAAACAACCACTCAATTTTAAGGTTTTTAAGCAAATCAACTTTATCAAATTTAAAGTATCAAGAGACATATTTATATTATTATAAATTATGGATAACACAAATGAAACTACACTCACTAGGATTATGCATAATTTATCTGGTTTCCTCTACTAGGTTGGTAGGTTGGTATTTCTCAACATTTAAGTAATGAGTTCACATCAGTCAGCTAATTAGATGCTAAAAATGCATCAGATCAGATCAGAGATGTGAGAAATGAATGGATGATAATAGAGGACATATTAGTTCTGCCCAAAGTGCACACACAAGCCAGTTTGTTTGTTCATCTATTTCTCTCTCTATTGCTCTCACATATTCAAGCCATAAAGAGGCCAATAGACAAAGCGGTTCATAGCCCTCAGAGCCCTGGAGTTGCAGCTGCAGGTTACTGTCCTGGTAGACTTTCTAAATCCCCATATTGATTACACTAGTTTAGTATTAAATGCTGTGCATTGATGCAGCATGGATGGCCAGGACCAGATGGAGATGAAATTCAGCGGAGGCAGCGAAGTCGGCGGGATGGAGCTCTGCATTGTGTGCGGAGACCGAGCATCTGGGAGACACTATGGCGCTATCAGCTGTGAAGGTTTGTTGTTCAATATGGTTTTGAGCAATTGCTTTAAATTCAAGGGTGCATTCTTTAGCTTAAATTAAGTTAATTTCTCAAAGACTGGTATTCTAATTAGCTCCATTTAGAAAATGACTACTAATTTAATATTCTCTTCTGTTACCGCAATTGTTATTCATTGAAATTAAACACTTTAGAACGGATTAATCGCGTTTATTAACACCATGATCCTACGTTTCGAGCCCTTTACAGCACTCGTTTTCACAGGGTTAAGATGATGATGATGATGAGTCATCATCTTAACCCTGTGAAAACGAGTGCTGTAAAGGGCTCGAAACGTAGGATCATGGTGTTAATAAACGCGATTAATCCGTTCTAAAGTGTTTAATTTCAATACTAATTTAATTTTATCTCATATTTGCATGTGTGTAAACGTATGAGTATTCGACATGACATTGATGTCATAGTTGTCGCTTACCTCGTAAAGTCAATTCTAATGCCCATTTTACATTAGCGGTTGATGCAACATATAATTATTTGAAAGAAAAAAAAATTAAGGCATATAATAAAACTAACTATGCCATACTGTTTCCTTAATTATACCAAGCCACATGATAAAGTTAAAGCAAATGCTCAAGAACGCCCTGTATATCATTTAATTTTTTAACATTTTGTTACACAAATTTTTGGTAGCTCATGGAAGCCTTAAACGCAAGTAATTGTAGGAATTGTCACACTTGTCACTTGTTCACTTGTCAGCATGGTGAAATGGGAGCCTGGCAACATACATGCGTGACGGCAGGAGACGCGAGTAGTCATAGCTGAGATCAGAGTCGGAGCGGATGCGCCATACTAAATCCATCCGGGATTTAGTATGGCGCACCCGCTCCGTGAGTCCGCTTCACTTAGCGCCGTTCATACTATTTCTTATTAGACGGGCGTCCGTTCCGGGTAATCCGCGTCAGCTAGCGTAGGCCCTAAGACCACCACCCGCTGCTGCGCGATTTTATGACTGAGTCTAATTCTTTTTTACAGGTTGCAAAGGCTTCTTCAAACGCAGCATCCGCAAGAAGCTCGGCTACCAATGTCGGGGCAGCATGAACTGCGAGGTGACCAAGCACCACCGTAACAGGTGCCAGTACTGCCGGTTGCAGAAGTGTTTGGCCTGCGGCATGAGGAGCGACTGTGAGTATCACCACATATCCTCAAGAAGCATTATATTTTTCAAACTTTTGCCACGTCTTGGGGTTCCTGGAGTTTGCAACCTGATCTTGAATGGACCCCATAGATCCTACTAATATTATAAATGCGAAAGTTTGTATGGATGTTTGTTACTCTTTCACGTAAAAACTACTGAATAATCCATTCATTAATGAAATTTTACATTAATATAGCTTATATGTACATGAATAACACATAGGCTACAATTTATAAAGATATTGCGCAGACGAAGTCACAGGCATCACCTACTATAGAATAAAAGAAATGGAAACCTGGATTTTATTGAGATTAGTCCGTTTTCTTACGATGTTTTCCTCAACCGAAAAGCACTTGGTAAGCTCAATTATACTTAATAAAAAACTGTGCTAAGAACTTGTGTTTGTTAGTTAGAATGTCAAATAACCGCCATAGTTTAAAAAAGTGTGTAATATCTAAGTACTGTGTATTAATAAGGGTGGTAAACAAGAAATTACGAACGGGTGTGAATTTAAACCCGAATTTGGTTGGTAGGCAGAGTTCCTGATTCTACGCTAGATACATCCCAATGTGCGACAAAAAATTTGTAACTTTTGGGTTACTCACATCAATAAAGTCGAAAATAGCTCGACATGTTTCGGAACAGTCGGTGTCCCTAATTTATAGTCATGCGTCCGGCCGCGACGGCTGCTCTGCGCACACTGCTATTGACTTTATTGACGTGAGTAACCCAATATATGTATTTTAGTATTTCTGATACCTGATAATTTTCTATATCTATATTATAGCAATAAGTGAACTTATAAAAGATAGTCTGATGGGCAGTAATTCTTGCTTTGTACCGACAGCGGTCCAGCACGAACGGAAGCCGATCGTGGACAAAGTGAAACCCGAGCGGGGAGAGGGTCTTCACGAGCGGCAGGCGTATTCTAAGCTGTTGGGATTGGCTGGCCAGCAGGGACCGGTGATTATTGATATTGTTATTTAAATTACGATTTATTTCGAAACCAATTCGCAATTTGCTTTCCATATTTTCCTGTATTTTTGTTATTTTAGAGATAATGTGTTTATAGGTATGATATAAAATAAATAATTCGGCTTAGGGCCACTTGCACCACCCGGGGTTAGCCACATAACCCGGAGTTACGCGTTTTTTGTATGGGATTTGACAGCTAAACTCCGGGTTTTCGGCTAACCCTGGGTGGTGCAAGTGGGCCTTAATGTATGTAGTATGTATGTATTTATTGTTTGACATCGGGTGACTATCAAAAGTCACTTTTATAGTACTACTTTTATAGATTAACGTAAGCATTGTTTAACGGCCTCCTAGCCTAGTCGGTAGTGACCCTGCCTACGAAGCAGGAGGTCCCGGGTTCGAATCCTGGTCAGGGTCATTTATTTGTGTGTTTATCACGAATATTTGTTCCTGAGTTATGGATGTTTTCTATGTATTTAAGTATTTATATGTATCTATCTTTTATAAGTACTAATACGGCAATTTAAAAGGTGGACCGATGAAATTGAAGACATGGTTGGAAGGACTAAAACATGGACCAGACTAACACACAACAAGGAGTGGTGGAGAAGAAGGGGGGAGGCCTTTGCCCAAAGGCACACAGAATCAGTTCAAATATAATAAGAAGAAAACACCTTTAAAAATTTATGTAAAATGATTCTGATATAAGGCTATAATAATAATAATAATAAATGTATCTATCTATTATATATATCGTCGTCTAGTACCCACATTAAAGCCTTATTGAGCTTACCGTGGGACCAGGTCGATTTGTGTAAAATTGTCCCACAATATTTATTTTCAGTCCTCCGGCCGGTAAGCGCCACTTTACGCAAAACTAAATTGCCGCCTGCCGGCTTCGTCGGACAGAAAAATAGTATACAAACCTCGGCCGGTAAATGGGAAAGCCTCGGATCACATGTTAGTCGACCTCGGCTTCGCCTCGGCTGACAATTACATGGGATTCGAGGCATTTCCCACTTAAACGGCCTTGGTATGTAATGTACTATTGTTGTCGGTCCCAGATAAATCCGAAGGAGGAGCCGGGAGAGTTCGGCGCGGCGCCGGCGCCCGCCATCAACTTCGCGCTGGCCGCCGCCGTCGCCTTCAACAAGGGCAACCCAGGTATACCTGACATTACATTATTGACGTGACAACGTCTTATAATTCCATAGAGCCGGCTGCACGCACGATAGAACATGTATCATGCGACGTTACCTCGCCCTGAGGCGTTCAAGATGAGTAAAATCAATGGCTTTACTATTCGATCGTTGTCACGTTCTATCGTCAGTAAACAGACTTTACAGACAACCGATTTGTCACCGGTTTTTTCTACTCCAGCACTTCTATCTGTCAATTAGATGACTGACAACGATTAAAAAAGTATACGTTATAACGTTGTCTATGGTATTCCATAATAACACTGCTTCTATGGATTTTAAAACAAGAGAGCACTGTTGTTGTTTTTTTTTCTATAGTGGGTACAACATCTTCTTTATTATGCCAAGTTTCTAGATTTTTCTTTTTACGCTATTTTAGCTGTCGTAGAAAAACTAGGGTATGCAACAGCTCATAATTAGTTCTTGAAACTCTCGGGTCTATTATTAATGAGCACTTTATGTGGCTACGCTAAAAATTCAAAGCCATGTATCGTCAAACGCTGTACGCTATAAGTGCGAATAGGAAATTTGCAACTCGTGTCGATTTAAAACACTCCATTCGGTCGTGTTTTAATTTACAGCCAATTGCAGGCCGCTACGCTAAACAAGTTCGCCGCTTGCCGACTACATCGATCATAAAAATAGAGTGTACAGACCTTAGCCAGTAAATAAGAAAGCCTCAGATCACATGTTTGCCGAGCTCAGCTTGGCTTCGGCCGACAATTACACGAGATCTGAGATATTTCTTACTTTACAGACCTCGGTACGTTATCTAGTAATTATGTTCATAATTAGTACATTGTGATACACGTGTGCTATGATGGTCATTATACACGAGGCGGTATTGTGCGCGCGAGCTGAAAGCGAGTGCGCAATAAGGAAGCCGATGTGTATAATGGCCATGCGCACACACATGTCGAGCTATTTTCGACTTTATTGACGTGAATGACCCGCTATGAGAATTTTAATATGTCTGATACTCACGGGAGTTTTCTAATTAAAATTTCATTGCATGTTTGAGTAAAGATGTTTCGGTTGTCAGTGCCGGGGTACCTGGGCGCCGGCGACGTGGAGGGCGCGCGGCGCCAGCAGCTGCTGCTGCAGACGCAGCTCGCCAAGAACCTCTTCAAGATGGGGCAGTTCGGTGAGTACTCACGGCACTGTTCCCTTCCTAGCGTTTACCGGCTTATTCCACGACTTGTTCGGTTTCGGCTAAAATCAGTCGAACCTCTCGGCCGCGCTGAAAATTATATTAAGATAAGATAAGATAACTTTATTTGCATAGAATAAGTACGTACAGGCATTATGTCAACAGGTGAAATTGAGACAATTTGTGGCTTATTCTGCTATATGTATATAATACTAGCATGCAAAAAATGTATACAATTCTAATTTTTATAATTGAATTGAGGCAATAATAATTTTTTCCCCTCACTAGCTCGGAAAGCGCTGTTTTGTCCTTTAAAACTAGCGTGGAAAAACGCATTTTATCCACATGTGGGGCAAAGTAATCTAATTCCTATCGCTTACCACGCGTCCAGTATAAGTGAGTCCTATATGCCCATAGTAAATATGCGGAATCGGAGTTCCCACCTTAAATTGGTCGAGTCTTATCGCGCACTTGGTAAGCTGTTGGCGATATCTAAGTACCAGGAGCGTACTCTATGTCACATTATGAAAATGAATTTTGAATGATTTTTTTCAAGATAACTTGCACGTGGATAAGATTTGTAATCGTATGTAGTCTTTATTTTCCTCGCGATAGTGAGGGGAAAAATGTTGTATTACACTCGGCGGCAAAGTTTGTTCAACTCTCGTGCCTTGAGACCCTCGTAAAGCTCAAGATTCCAGTTATTGAACCACTCGCTACGCTCGTGGCTCAATTTTGGAATCTTTCGCTTGCTTGGGTCTCAATATAAGCCCGAGAGTTAAACAACAACTTTGCCCCCTTGTATAATAAATAACTATTTCAGTCCTCCGGCCGGTAAGCGCCACTTTACGCAATACTAAATTAACGCCTACCGGCTCCGTCGGGCAGAAAAATAGTATACAAACCTCGGCCGTTAGATGGGAAAGCCTGGGATCATATGTTCGTCGACCTCGGCTTCGCCTCGGCCGACAATTACATGGGATCCCAGACATTTCCCACTAAAACGGCCTTGGTATGTAATCTACTATTATCTAATAAATAATTTACAAGACTACGTTTAAATTTGTTAATAGAAAGCTCTTTCATGCTTATCGTACTTTCGGGCACAACACCCTTAACAGGCATCTTAAGGTGATGGGTATAAACAACGAGGCAGCCTGTCCACAATGTGGACTTGAAGAGACCAGCAAGCACGTCCTGGCGGAATGCATTATATATACGGCGGTGCGTTATAATGTGTTTGGTAGGGACACGATGGAGGAGAAGGAGCTAAGGGACGTCGACCTTAGGTATGTCCTGAGGTTCTGTAAGGCGACAGGGAGGCTAGAAGAAAGCAAGGGGGGAATGCCGCCGGGACAATAACCAGCAGCTCCAGCAACGGGGAAATGGGGTGATTGAGCACACCAAGTGCTCGACAGCCCGCTCGATTCCGGCCGAGCGTCCCTCCCTAAACATAACATATAGTCAATTTGGTGGATGGCGAGTATAATCCGCTGGACGTGCTCACTTGCAGGAGCCATCAACGAGTACCTGCAGTCGGCGTACGCGGCCCCGGAGGCGCCGCAACTGCCGCAAGCCGACGCTCCACAGCCAGAAGGTAAAGACAGTCTAGGCATATTTACATAATAATAATGGTTCACTATTGTCTTGCAGAATTATATTTGTCATAAATTCGATTCGCAGAATAATTTATGACAGAGCATACTATTGATGTGCAGAATTTTGGCAGAAAACCATACCCTAACACACTTTCTGCATTCAAATTAATATTATGCCAAATACCTAACTATTATGACAAGTATATATTTCCGCTAAAAGTTTTGCTGCGATACATGTTATGCGAAGTGTATTTCTGCCAATATATATTCTGCCTGATGAGGGTAACTTATCAATAAAGTATAGTGCCTAAACTCGATAGTAATGTACTAGACACAGGAGTAGTACAATACTATCGAGGCCTGGAAAAGGCCGATTTGTAAGCTGAAATTTTTGTATAAAAAAAATTTTTGTTTAAATAAAATGAAGCGTGCAGATGTCACCGACCAAAATTTCCAACCCAGTAAAAAATTTTAAAAAATTGATAAATCGGATATTCAATTTCATTTATTTCCGCAACATCAAACAGCTTCTAGATGCTATCGAAATTTAATGGGAGCTATCGTATTGTCGCTCACCAGGCGGCGCCACTCATGCGTGGGTCCTGTGTCAGTATGAGAGAATTGTCAAAGTGACGTTTGAAATGTTTCCGCAGGACCCACGTTTTACTAGCGCCTCTAGCGGTAAATCGACTCGCGGTAATTTTCATTGGAATCGATAAAATTGAGTAGTAGCGAATAGGCTAGAAGACTGAAAACATCTATTTAGTCTGTTTTTTAGGTTATAAAAAAATATTGTTCACGTATTTTTTCTTTTGTTCGTCAAATCAAAAATGACAAAAATACAGTGCGTTCAAGTTTCGCGTAATGTCACTCCTAGGTACAACTCTTACCTAGGAGTGACGTCACCAGCCCCCACCCCGGAACTTTGATGCTCTTTATCTTCGTCAATTTTAGTTAAATTGAAAAAGGGAAAAATACGTGTCTAATCATTTTAGATAATCTAACTGACGGACTAATAAAATTAGCATAATAGTTTTTCAACATAGTCGTCATCCCTATTGTCACAGTGTAAGGACTCTATACAGTGGACAAGGTTCATACAACCTAATCGTTCGGCGTCTTGGCTTGTCCGAAACTCAGGGCTGTCACAAATCTTTCGTGACATGTTTTAATTTTTTTTATCTTGTGACATCCGCTATTGAGATTTGTTTTTTTGTTGTTATTTCTCGGAAAATCAAATTGTATCAAAATAAAGATTGTACAATAATACCTATTGTAAAAATCGGTGCCATCTTGGATTTTGTAAGATAAACTCCGATTTGAATAAAAAACGATATCTGACGCTCCGGAGGGGTCTATAAGATGAATCTAGTGTCAAAATTGGAAAATAGTGTAAAAACCGACGCCATCTTGGATTTTGTAAGATAAACTCCGATTTGGATAAAAATCGATATCTGACTATCCAGCGGGGTCCTTAACATAAATCCAGAGTGAAAACTGAAAATATTGTAAAAACCGACGCCATCTTGGATTTTGTAAGATTAACTTCGATTTGGATGAAAATCCATATCTGACTATCCGGCGGGGTCCTTAATAAGAATCCAGAGTGAAAACTGTAAAACATTGTAATAACCGACGCCATCTTGGATTTTGTAAAATCAACTCCGATTTGGATAAAAATCGATATCTGACTAACCAGCGGGGTCCTTGACATAAATCCAGAGTGAAAACTGTAAAATATTGTAAAAACCGATGCCATCTTGGATTTTGTAACATTAACTCCGATCTGAATAATAATCGATATCTGAGTATCTGGCGGGGTGCTTAACATGAATCTAGAGTCAAATTGTCCGCCGGATAGTCAGATATCGATTTTTATCCAAATCGGAGTTAATCTTACAAAATCCAAGATGGCGTCAGTTTTTACGATATTTTACAACTTTGAGTCCAGATTCATGTTATGGACCCCATCGGAACGTCAGGTATCAATTTTTATCCAAATCGGAGTTAATCTTACAAAATCCAAGATGGCGTCAGTTTTACAATATTTTACCATTTTGACTCTAGATTCATGTTAAGGACCCCGCCGGATCATCGGATATTGAATTTTATCTAAATCGGAGTTAATCTCACAAAATCCAAGATGGCGTCGGTTTTTACAATATTTCACAGTTTTCAATCTGGATTCATGTTAGGGACTCCGCCTGATCGTCAAATATCGATTTTTATCCAAATTGGAGTTAATCTTACAAAATCCAAAATGGCGTCAGTTTTATTTTAAAATTAACAATAAACTCGTCGCAGCAACAAATACTGATTTCCTGAGAAATTACAACGAACAAATCACGTTCTAAAATCGCGTACCTCCCTATGTTATTAATTCATCTTTCAAAATACTATAACTTGACAGCCCCGAAAATAGACCTCACAATCTGTATGGAGTTTGTGAGGAAATCCCGCTCCGCCCGCTTCCCCGCACACCCCCCATCGTTGACCCGGAAATCGCCGGAGCTGACTCACCGCATAGAGTCCTTACACCGTGCTATTGTTTTAGTAGCGGACCCGTCGGCCGTCCTGTGCACGGCGGAGTCGCTGGCGCTGCAGCTGGCGCTGCCGGCGGGCGCGCCGCCGCACCTGCGCCTGCACGCCGTGTGCGAGGCGGGCGCGCGCCTGCTGGCCGCGCTCAGCCGCTGGCTGCTGGCCGTGCCCGCCGCCAGAGCCTTACCGTGAGCACTAGTCATGTATATATTACTGTACCCTAGCACAGGAGTGCACCCGCGCCTGCACGCCGTGTGCGAGGCGGGCGCGCGCCTGCTGGCCGCGCTCAGCCGCTGGCTGCTGGCCGTGCCCGCCGCCAGAGCCTTACCGTGAGCACTAGTCATGTATATATTACTGTACCCTAGCACAGGAGTGCACCCGCGCCTGCACGCCGTGTGCGAGGCGGGCGCGCGCCTGCTGGCCGCGCTCAGCCGCTGGCTGCTGGCCGTGCCCGCCGCCAGAGCCTTACCGTGAGCACTAGTCATGTATATATTACTGTACCCTAGCACAGGAGTGCACCCGCGCCTGCACGCCGTGTGCGAGGCGGGCGCGCGCCTGCTGGCCGCGCTCAGCCGCTGGCTGCTGGCCGTGCCCGCCGCCAGAGCCTTACCGTGAGCACTAGTCATGTATATATTACTGTACCCTAGCACAGGAGTGCACCCGCGCCTGCACGCCGTGTGCGAGGCGGGCGCGCGCCTGCTGGCCGCGCTCAGCCGCTGGCTGCTGGCCGTGCCCGCCGCCAGAGCCTTACCGTGAGCACTAGTCATGTATATATTACTGTACCCTAGCACAGGAGTGCACCCGCGCCTGCACGCCGTGTGCGAGGCGGGCGCGCGCCTGCTGGCCGCGCTCAGCCGCTGGCTGCTGGCCGTGCCCGCCGCCAGAGCCTTACCGTGAGCACTAGTCATGTATATATTACTGTACCCTAGCACAGGAGTGCACCCGCGCCTGCACGCCGTGTGCGAGGCGGGCGCGCGCCTGCTGGCCGCGCTCAGCCGCTGGCTGCTGGCCGTGCCCGCCGCCAGAGCCTTACCGTGAGCACTAGTCATGTATATATTACTGTACCCTAGCACAGGAGTGCACCCGCGCCTGCACGCCGTGTGCGAGGCAGGGACCGGAAAACCCCTCTTTAGGCTTAAGCCTATCGAGTTGGTTACCTAATCATATCTGTTACCCAATGATACTGTAACAGCAACATTCAGTAACCGAATACAAACGGTAAGCGAAATGTTGCTGTAACAGTAACCATAACCCGGTTAACTGCAAAACCCAATCCCGATAGGGTTTTTGTTTGGGGTTTTCTTTAGGTTACTGTTAACCTTATTATAACAAACGATTATACTCTTTACGTGTAAGTAAATTAGATTCAATATCTAATAACAGTAGAGGCTGGCATCGGCAAAGACAATTCCGTGTCAACAGTGAACGATAGAAATGTCGTAAAGGACATATAAAAACCTCGTACTTAGGACATTTGTATCTTGCACTGTTTTTTGGGTCCAACAGGTAGAATAACCCAGGTTTGTTTCATAGTTGTCACTTCAATCAATTTTGAACTATAAGCCGTTACACTAGAGTTGTATTAATAATAACAAGCGGTTTCTACGTCTTACACTTTCAAATTAAAGCGAAGACGGCAACGCGACGGCACGTGTTAATAATTTCTTATTTTTCTTCAAATACACAACAACCCGTTAGATTGAACTAGCTTATTTCATCAAATAAAATGTCATACCTTACAACTTCAATTCACGTTATCTATATATATAAAAGAGGTTGTCCTCGTCTACGATCAACGCACAGCCGAAACGGCTAGGACTAGAAACTTGAAATTTTTACTAAAGCTTCCTTTTAGTACGTAGGCGAGAGATAAGAACGGATTTTTGGAAATTCTACCCCTAAGGGGGTGAAAAGGGGGTTGAAAGTTTGTATAGAAATGGAATTTTTTTTTGAGCTAGAAACTTGAAACTTTGTGTAAAGACTTTTGATTACAATTGAAGAAAACTGTTTTCATGGTTTTTGGAAATTCTACCTCTAAAGGGGTAAAAAGGGGGTTGAAAGTTTGTAAAGGAATAGAATTGTGTTTTGAGCTAGAGACTTGAAACTTTGTTTTTAAACTCTGTATTACAATTGAAGAAAAGTGTTTTCATGGTTTTTAGAAATTTTACCTATAAAGGGGTAAAAAGGGGGTTGAAAGTTTTTATAGGAATGTAATTTTGTTTTGAGCTAGAGACTTGAAACTTTGTGTTAAGACTCCTTATTATAATTAAAGAAAAGAGTTTTCATGGTTTTTGGAAATTCAACCCCAATGGGGGTAAAAAAGGGGTAGAAAAATTGTATGAGAATGGAATTTATTTTTGAACTAGAGACTTGAAACTTTGTTAAAAGACTCCTTATTAGAATTAAAGAAAAGTATTTTCATAGTTTTAGAAAATTCAACCCCTATGGGGGTAAAAAAGGGGTAGAAAGTTTATATGAGAATGGGATTTATTTTTGAGCTAGAAACTTGAAACTTTGTGTAAAGACTTTTAATTACAATTTAAGAAAACTGTTTTCATGGTTTTTGGAAATTCCACCTCTAAAGGGGTAAAAAAGGGGTTGAAAGTTTGTAAAGTAATAGAATTTTGTTTTGAGCTAGAGACTTGAAACTTTGTTTTGAAACTCTGTATTACAATTGAAGAAAAGTGTTTTCATGGTTTTTGAAAATTTCACCTATAAAGGGGTAAAAAGAGGGTTGAAAGTTTTTATAGGAATGGAATTTTGTTTTGAGCTAGAGACTTGAAACTTTGTTTTAAGACTTTTAATTACAAATAAAGAAAACCGTTTTCATGGTTTTGGAAATTCTACCTCTAAAGGGGTACAAAGAGGGTTGAAAGTTTGTATAGGAATAGAATTTTGTTTTGAGCTAGATACTTGAAACTTTGTGTAAAGACTCCTTATTAGAATTAAAGAAAAGTGTTTTCATAGTTTTGGAAAATTCAACCCCTATGGGGGTAAAAAAGGAGTAGAAAGTTTTTATGAGAATTGAATTTATTTTGAGCTAGAGACTTGAAACTTTGTGTAAAGACTCTTTATTACAATTAAAGAAAAATGATTTAATGGTTTTTGGAAATTCTACTCCTAAAGGGGTAAAAAGTAAAAAGGTGGTTGAAAGTTTGTTTGAGAATGGTTTTTTTTAGCTAAAGTCTTGAAACTTTGTGTAAAGACTCTTTATTACAATTTAAGAAACGTGTTTTCATGATTTTTGGAAATTAAGGGGGTGAAAAGGGGGTAAAATCTTTGTATGGAAATGGAGATTATTTTTGAGCTTGAATGTTTTTATAAAACATTTTATTTAAATCAAAGAAAAGTGTATAATTTAAACTTTCGTGAGTCATACTGATATTAAATTGCAACGGTTAACACTCACGTATTTTTATTACAACACGCCTGACATGATTCGTCTGCGTCGGGCAGACATCGTCGGATAGACAGAGTGTTGTTATCACCTTCGCTGCCCGAGCCCGGCGTAGGTAACGGTTCGCGCGGGAGGAAGCGGAAGCGGGGTGATTCGCGCAATCCGGCGCCGTCGTTGCGGGAGTCTGAATTGTCGGATCGTCTGACGGGATCAACGACAAGCACACCGAACTGACCGTGTCCACCAAATCGTCACCACACAAATTCACGTTCCCTCTAAGAAGCACTGGTTTCCAAGCCGGTGGCAGAGTCCAACCTCCGTCGCGGTTGAAATTAGGGCGACGTCCGATTTCAATGGCCTCACGGATCTTGCGTGGCACGTAACATTTTTCCCGTGCCAACAACTTCACTTTATCGAACCGAATGAAATGCGTCGCGTCCGTACCGAAAGTATGTTCCGCTACCGCCGAATGCCTTACGTCCTGACGCCTATTGTGATAAAAATACGTGAGTGTTAACCGTTGCAATTTAAAGAAAAGTGTTTTCATAGTTTTGGAAAATTCAACTTCTAAAAGGTTAGAAAGGGGGTTGAAAGTTGGTTGAAAATGGTATTTTTTTTTGAGCTAGAGACTTGAAACTTTGTGCAAAGACTGTTCATTATTAAAATATAAAAAAGTTGTTTGCTTTGTACGGAAAAGGAGATTCTTTTTGAGCTAGAGGCTTGAAACTTTGTGAAAAGACTCTTTATTAGAACAAAAGAAAAGTGTTTTCATAGTTTTGGAAAATTGTACTCCTAAGGGGGTAAAAACGGGGTTGAAAATTGATGAAGCGGAAAAATAAAGATTTTTTTGAGCTAGAGATTTGAAACTTTATGCATCGATTCCTTATTAAAATAAAAGAAAACTGGTTTCATGGTTTTTTTGGAAATTCCACCCATAAAGAGGTGAAAAGAGTGTTGAAAGTTTCTATGGCGGAAAGTTTTCTTTTGTATCCATAGACTTCAACTCAATTTTGTTATTCAAGTATGTAGGTAATCATTTATGCTATTTAACCGGATGGTTGTCTGTAAGAGACATGTTGCCTTTTAGCGATAATACCGCCTGTTGCCAACATCTACCTAATAAAAACTTAAACGTAAACGCAATAGAAAATATTTGTATTATATATGTGTAGGTTATATCAAGTCACATTGTAAAAAGATAAAACAAGGTATGAAAATCTGTAGGAAGAACCCTATTATACGCGGACGAAGTCGCGGGCGGAAAGCTAGTAATAAATAAATATACTTCTATTAATTACGTGAATTTCTTAAGCTTTCGAAAATTAAAAGTGTAGTACTAAACAAAATTGCAATTAATGAAACTGCAACATCATTACGTTTGCTTGCATGTTGTGATTTAAAGTTATTCGTAGTGTTTATTTTGACGGATTTAACTTGTTCAACGAATTTAGTGAATATCTCTTACGAGTCTTACGACTAACGTCGGTTATTTTTTGTTAAGTTATTTAATCAAAACATTCAAAACCATTGTAGTAGGAACGAATAGGTCTAATACTGCACGTGCAATGATAATTAAACAACTTAGGTAGCCAAGTTTACAAGCGCGTGTAATTTAGATCCGAGTATCCGTGGTACTCGTAGAAACAGATCTTAAATACACGCGGACCTAACCCATCCTTATCCGTTACCATAACGTTTTAGGGCATTTTCAAAAATAGGGTACCATTTTCATTTCTTTTTGAATATAGGAAGTTTTGGGTTTTTTGTAACCAGAATCACGATTACTATTGGAAACAAGAAAAATAGTGTCCCGTTTTTTTTGTCAGCTTTGTAACGCATTTTTTTCATACATTTCGTATGGGCCGTTACAAACCTGACAAAAAATTTTTTTTATGGAAAATTGAGGACCCATTTTCATTAAAAGGGTGCACTTTTTTCTGAAAATGCCCTTTAACGCATTTCAGTTAAGGTTCAGGTAAGGAACCTGTGTTGAGTTGTATGGCAGCGACTCAGTTTAGGCCCTAAACTGAATCACGTTAAGACGTCATGGTAAGGCCCCTTGGCGTGTAAAGTAACAGTGCATGATAATTAAAATAAAAAGTAGGGATACAAACAAAAAATTAGACATACTCGTAGTACATATTATGATCAATGTGAACAACAATCAAAATACAAAATATTCAGCAAAAACAATTCTACAACGATAGTAAAAAATAATATCGCACTTTTGTCTTAAATCTTCATAATTCTTCTTCCCATCACGGAACAATTGTGTTCCGGATCTTTGGGAGGCGTACGCGGAGCCGAAGCCAACACGCTGAGACCCTTTCGACAATTTAATGAAATGTAAGGGGTACACCGAGCGAATGATGCACCTGCCCGAGTTATGGGATGCAGAGGCAGCACCGCCAGGGTGTATAGACTATTGAGATTTAATGGAAACTAAAATATACTGGTCTATTAGGTGAAGGTGGTTGACTAAATACTGTATTATAGAGAATAAAATCAGACGTCTGCCTAACAAAATGGTAATAAATTTAATTTACGGCAAACGGTGACTCGCCCACATAAGATGGGCCCCCACAAAAAGCGACATCTAAGAGAGCTCGAGAGCAACACCAGTATGAGGGCTGGGGGTAGAGAGGTGTCACTAAACTTTGAACATATAGCCAACTCGCCACTTAAGTTTCCACATCTAGTAGTTAGGTAATTATTAGGATTAGCTTTTGGAGCCGACGTGCTCATATTAACAAAGGCTCGTTTATAAAACAAAAAAATGGCCTTGCACGTGCAGACTACGGACGGTATCGTTATAAAAATTATGGCAATTTAAAATGATAATATTGAAAGCAGCTCTAGAAATTCCTGCTTCAAAAACTTTACTTGCATTGTTTTTACTAATTACTCTCATGAGACAATGACATTTAAGTGCACAAAGATGAATACCGACCGAGTGCAGGCTTATTGTTATTGCCCTTATCGGTTCCACATAAACAATGAATCTCGGCAATGTCTAAGCCGCGATGCGTTATATTATCTTGGTCTGGTATTTTACATTAATATTCTTACAATTTACGTAATCCAGTCAAATTATTATTACACATATTTTGAGTTGATACTTTGTATCCCGATACCTATACCTACTAATTGGTGTCACGGTAAACACTTCCGCTTTTCTATGTTTTCTGTGTGTATGTACACGAATGCATAGAATGAGCAGAAATCTAGATCCTGGATGGCTTTATGGATCTAGGGTGCCATGAAACATTGCTATTAAAGTAATATAAATAGTTAAATACGGTATAAGAGGGCAAGCGTACTGTTGGCTAAAAAGCTATCTCAATGGACAGCGACAATGTGTAGAAGTTACAAAAATAGTTAAAAAACCTTAACAAAACGTATAATTCGCCGTTCATCATTAACACATGCGGCGTGCCATCGGGTAGTATACTAGGGCCGTATTTGTTTTTACTTTACATCACCGATTTACCTGGCGCCACACAAAATGACACTATACTATTTGCAGATGACACAACCATAGTAATTAAAGAAAATACAGATGGTTCTCTATGAAATATTATTACATGTACCTACATTAACAAATGTAAAAAATTGGTTAGAAAATAATAATCTCAAAGTTAACTTAACCAAAACACAACTGGTTTAATTTCAAACTTATGATAGCAAATCAATTAGATTATCTGCCGATTTTAATGGTGTAAGTACAACTTAATGAAACGGAAAGTGCAGTTTTTCTAGGAATTAAGAATGATAAGTTTTGTAATTGGAAAGCCCATATTAATACCCTTTGTACCCAGTAGATTTAAGTATTTTATTAGAGGTTAAGTCACTTTTATTGAGTACATCCTAACTATTTACATTATTTAACAAATAACATACTTCACAATTTAATTATAAATCACAATCATAAAAATACATCAAAACCCAGTAGATTATATTTTGTATCGTCTGCGAGCAACCGTCTCTGAGGCGGCAGCAACGGCAGCCTATAACGGTTATGTATCGTCGCAAATCTGTTACGGAATAATAATATGGGGCAACTCATCAGATGCTGATAAGGTTTTCTTAGCCCAAAGAAAGTGTTTACGAGTAAGATCTTTGTGTGGAGCATATTACCTAGATAGTTGCAAGCCATTATTTAAAAAAGTATACTACCCTTGCCATCCTTATATGTATTTGTTATGTGTATATTCGTAAAACATAATATAGAATTGTTTAAAATGAAAGGAAGGGAAAAACGATATAAACACGATCTAAATACCGACACATCAGACATTAAAACTATTTCAAAAAATACGTGTGGCACTCGGGGACTGCCGCGGTAAAGCTATTGCATATCATTTTGTATCAACTTATGCAATTATAATTATTTATTTATTTTATTCATGCAGTATTTCTTTTTCTTTGATATTAATTCAAGTTACACTTTTTGAGCGTGGTGACCGATAAGAAAACAAATTTTTCTATTATTTAACAAATAAAAAGTTAATATTGTTTAAAATGTTTTTATTATTTTACAATACATGTGGGTTTTATTATCTTACAGTAGCTGTTGGTTATTCAGGAATATTTATCATTGAAACTTATGATAACTGAAATAAGAAACATAAGTTTGCGACTTAATATCCTCTAAATACCTAGAAAATACCGCGTCAATGGTGGTCCCATATTTTGTTGTAGACTCTTGTGGATCATTATTCATTTTCAAATTCAATGTTTTTGATAGAAAAGTTGTCAACATTATTTTACAATATATGTGGGTTTTATTATCTTACAGTAGCTGTTGGTTATTCAGGAATATTTATCATTGAAACTATAGGTTTATGATAACTGAAATAAGAAACATAAGTTTGCGACTAACATATTTGATTTTGGCGGGACTAAAATAATAGTGTTTATTTTGACGTTTGACATCGCCGTATCTCTGGTAATAAAAGCTACTGTCCTCAATATTTTGTATAGAATATGACACTTAGCGACATTCGTTTGGAGATATATCCTTTCCCCGATAAAGAACTTTGTAACAAAGTGAATAAAGTCGGTTTCGGTCCGTCGGAGGTCGGAGTGGGGAGCGTCAGGTTTTTTTTCGTTACGGAATTTCTGGATTCAGTCCCCGCGCTCAAGGCCCGCGATAGAAGCTATGCAATAGCTTAAAAAAAAAATCTAACTCTATGGCCATCAAATTATATTATAATTATTCTTCCTGTTACATATGAGAGTTCTTAAAGGAAATAAAATCAGTAGAAAACTCTTTTTCATTGTTAGATTTTGTATATAATTAGATATTGTTATTATAATTTTAGTATTATAAATTTACGAAAACGGGGCTTAATCGTGTATAAACTTTGAAAACAAACCTCCGACGTTTCAAGGGCGACATTGCCCCCGTGGTCCCGGAGAAAGACTGTAATTTTAGTAGTATTTCCGTGAATATACCTACTTAAAAAAGTTATACCCAGAGTATCTCGAGATGCGATATTGTAATGTAATAAAATAAATTATAGATGTTTAATTACTCATTTATTGTCGGTACATTTTCAAATTAATTTAAACACATTACAGAAGCGTCTTGTAAATGTCGTTGTCACACACGATACCGGTTTTCTGCCCTGTTTGGAACATGCCATTAGGCCACGTGTAATTAAGACACGACTCGTGTACACGGAGCCACGTGTCAGCGTGTACTCTTGTAATCGGGAGCCCTAATCTCAAACTCGTACGATTATACAAATTTTGCTCATTACTACGATAATACGAGATACGAAAAAATAATATAATAATAAGTATCCAATATCAAAGTATGTCATAATCATTTGGAGCACCGCTTGCTGCACTTGCTTACAATTAACTCAAATACATACTTTTGTTTTGCCAATGGTAGCAAATAGCGGTCTCTAGTGAAAACACGTCAGACGTCAGCGTGCGTAGCCAAGATGCCAATCGCTCACGCTTAATAATGTATCGTAGCTACCTCTCTCTATCTCTCTTTCTTATTAGCGTGACAATGACAGTTGCATTTCATTAGCGAGTGAGCGTGAGCGGTTGGCATCTTGGCTACGCACCCAGGTAAGAAAAGAAAGTAATTGCCGGCAAAATCGTATTAAGATTGGTAATAAACAAGACTTTTATTGTCGCATTATCACTCTTGACGCATATGTGAGAAATTAAGGAAAGATAAAAACTATTCACCGTTTTATAATGTAAACATTTTAAAATCACGATTTCCACTAGGGCTCGCGGTCGTGTCCGTGATTCGTGAACCCGTAGCCGTACGCCCGGGTTCGTGATTCACTGCTACGGTTTTCTGGTCCGTTCCGCACGTGAAGTTCGGCTACGTGAAATTAGGGTACGTGAATCCGTGTAGATGCGTGTAGGCGTGATCACGGCTTCACGTACTTTAAGAACACGCCCGTTCGGTCCGCCCGCGACCTTGAGTGAAGATACGATGCGGTCTCTAAGAGCTACGAATAAAAATGTATCGTGTGTTTTTTATTCATAGCTCTAATTCCGTTTCATTACTTTTGAATTAAAATTTATTTCCAATAGTAAGGCCTTTTAAATATTAAGTAAGTAATAAATGAAAAGAATCAAATAATAAATACATTGAATAGCTACTTTAATAAACGGGTTGCTAAAATAACCCAACTTCTCTTCATTGTTAAATAGTAACACTAATCATACATTAACAATAACAAAACAAAAAATAACGAAACATCAACAAAAATAACTTTAAATTCACAGCTGAATTATAAATTGAAGATTTGTGATGTCAGGAGTAACTAATGACAATGAATGCGAAAGCAAAATTCTAAACTCCAGATTAAATAAAAAAATACCACGAATTTGTAAAACAAAACATCGCGGTCACTTCTTTCAACTTCACGAACAAAGGGTAAAGCCCAAAGCTACTTATGCATATTGTTTGTTTCATTGTAATAAGTCGCTTGCAAATCTTATTATCTTTGTTTGCACGTGCAACTGCACTTCTTATCTACAAAAAAAACCCGGTAGGTTGGCTTAGCTTGTTAGTCATACAATAAAACACTCTAATAATAGTACCTATGTCATTATTACCTTCAATCTAGAAATAAATAGTACTCTTTAATGTGCCGAAATAGTCCAGAAAGCCTAGTATAAAAATTGTACGACATTAACTTCTCGACCGCGTTAGCGTATCGAGGGGTCAAAATATGAAAGTTGCCGGATGATTTAAATAAACGACAAACATAATTTGAACTCTCGATACGCTAACGTGAACAGCGCTGGCTATATGAGCCCTGGCTATAGGAGCCCTAAGCTTAACGAATATTCATGTTAATTCTTTTTCGCCTATGAATACTTGGTTAACATGTAAATCTGACATTTTGTTTTGTGTCACAGATATAATTTGCTTTTTGAGTAATTAGATAATGTGTGGTAAATATTTTCATTTTGGATTGTTTTGAAGAAAAGAATATTCGAGACTAAACGCGTAACTGTGTTGTATTTAGGATAGTATTTTTGGTGTGGAAACGTTGTTTGTGTCACTTCCGTCCTCTGTAATCCTATGCAATGTCACAGTATTCCAAATCACTCAAATAGTACATTGTGATACACGTGTGCTATGATGGTCATTATACACGAGTCGATATTGTGCGCGCGAGCTAAAAGCGAGTGCGCAATAAGGAAGCCGATGTGTACACCATGCACACACGTTTCATACGACATTTTTCAACACACTTGTAAGTAAAAATCAAAATTTTATTCGTGTTTATTAACTTTTGTTAAATACGTTAACTTAATTGTCAGAATGCTTTAATTATAAATGGCATATGAGTTTGACTGACCTTTATAGACTACATGAAGCTTCTTGCGATGCCTTTTCGGCGTCGGTTGATAACAATACTTTATATTTTCAACTAATAGATCCACTTAAGGCCCAAACATCACAAATAAGTAGGTATATTTATCACTACATCAACTAGATTTTCATGGTAACACTCGCGTTTTGCGGTTCCAGAAATTTCATCCACATATTGTTATAGTTTTACTTCTAATTCTCTTTTTGTTGCATTTTATCATAATAATTAAGCGAGAAGACGGTCACAAATGTTTTATGTAAACAATTTACCGCGGCGCGCCATTGGAGCGCATTTTTTTCGAATCGCGTTACGCGCGCATATTTGAAGCAGAGGCCCGCCAAACAGCCAAAATAAAAAATGTTGTAATTTATGTTTAAAGCACTAATTATTGTAAATAATGAATAATTTAATAAAATTGTACATATATCATATAATTCTGAAAGTTTTAATCCATGTATTCAACTAAATATAATAACAAAATATATATATATATATATATATATATATATATATATATAATAACAAAAAAACATAAGCTATTATGCGACTAAAAATAGTGTAAGTACTTGTTTGAAAAAAAAAACCTTTTTAATCCGACATAATTTGAATGTATTGTTTGCGTACGCAACTTAGTCTTGTAGGGTACAAACTGAATTTGATGGGTTTATCTCATTACCACACTAGTTCAATAATATAATGAGAAAGTACGCGTGTTTAATATCTTGGATTATGAGCCTAAAAGTGGTAAGATAAGAACCTCGTTACGAGCAAGTGTGTTGAAAAGATTATTCGAGTTAAAAAGAATACCTAAGTTACCACCAAATACCTAACATGACACAAATTATTGTTATTAGGACTGAGAAATGGTTTAGAAACTATATGTTAAATAAGCAACATGAATATTCTTAAAAACTTGAAAAGTGATCGCTGTCGGACTAAAAGTCCGAAACTGATAAGAACTGCAGCTGCGTACTTTTTTTTCTGTGGCCCCGTACATGTTTTTGTTGAATTTGTTTACCTGTATTACCTTTATCATACCTACCGATGATTTGCAGAATTTTACCCTTTTGTTTCTTAGGATTAGGGTTGCCTTCTTTATATTTAGGCTTCGTTATATTATTTGATAGTACAAAGGTTTTACTAGTACGTTTCATTCATTACATTAATACTTAACAGAAAAAAAGTCTCTTGATTTAATAATAACAACCAGTAGCACAGTGTTGCTTAAGTTCATAATTATAATGATATCTACTAGGGAGTTTTACACCTTATATTTATATAAGTGCAATTCAACGGGCATGTCGCTAGTTTTGACTAAAATCAATAGCTGGTTATACATAAAACAGAATATCCCCATAAATTACTTAGATATAACTATTATATTCATGCAAAAAATAAAATCTAAGTTTAATTCACAAGTAAATGTTTGTCCGTTCGTCCCGTATTCAATATACTAAGTGGTAACTCAATTCAATAATACCTTAGTCCTTATTTATTTATCTCCGGGGCGTGTCGAACCTACGAGACGTGCGATAAGTACCCAACGGAACCGAGCCCGAACCTCCGCGCACGAACGCAGTACGGGCTACGTATCATGGCGTGTCACGGCGTGTCACGTGAATCCGTACGCGAACGTACGTACGTACGTACGAGGTACGTACCTTGGCGTGTTCGTGAAATTCGTGATCTTAGTACCGCCGGGCTTAAGAACACGTAGCTACGGATCGGCGTACATCACGGATATCAGGAGCCCTAATTTCCACTTGAAACTTATCTGCTATGAATAGTATTGTAGTGTCTTTTGTTAAACCCAATCGCTAATTACCTGCAGAAAATGAAATGCAGTAATACAAAAACCTGAAATATAAATTACAAATTTACTGTCTTAAGAATAAGGGTCAAATTGGAATAGGACGCATTTCACATAAAACCTTTTAGAAATGAAATATGATCTGACCACCTGGATACAATTGTATAATTTATTTTGTAACTTAAAATATTAGCGGAACTCTCTTTCTAATAAAAGGGATTGAAAAGAGACTTCCGCTAATATTACAAGCTACAACTGATTATGCAATAGGCCTCCGGTAGCGTGTTTTGCAAGTCTTAGTTAGAGGGTGGTATTTATTATATTATTTTTGCTGTAGTTGAGTAGTGTATGAACTAAGCATGGATTAAAAATTCAAGAATCCAAATGCATTAAAAATCCAAAAAGTAGGCCAGTTGTCGATTGTAAGAAATATCGGGAATAGAATACAGTGTAGCTAACGTTGCCGGTACTTGGTAGCATAGCGACTGAAGCTTGCACAATATCCTCAAATCGATAAGAAATCTGTTCCCACTTTTTTTAATATCTACCTACGTAAGTTGCAAAATTTAACACAAGCTACAATAATCAAATCAACTTTTAATTATGAAAAATAAACAGACACCTGGTTGACCACGGCTCGGTTCTTAATTTCAAAAGGTTATACGTTGAGTGCATGCTATAACAATTTGAACTTTATTGCCAAAGGAATACTGTTGTTATTAATAAAATATCTCTTGTTCTTTATGGTACTATTTCGTGCAGGTAATTAGCTGTTGGTTTTACAAAGGATAACAATGTCGAGATTTTAAAAAGTTTTAACTTTACCGACAGCCGTCACAAGATGTACTCACAAAATAGCACTATTTGCTGAATTTTATCGCTTCGTAATCTGAGACTAATAGTTATGTTTTGTTTTTAAATAATATCAGAATAATTGCGCTAAGTTACCCATGTATGATGATTATTTACGACTACCTATATTTGACTGATTAACTACAAGAAAAATAAATAAACTTGAGCGTAGTAGAAACAAACGCTCACGCCGCTTTCATTTCTATGTATGATAATAAAAATGTTAGGCTAGCCTAAATATAGTAAGGAAATAAAGAAACGATGCCACACTAAGAGCAAAACAAACCTGGTTCCACAGCGAGCGACAACGTCCTAACTCCTAGCCATGGTCATTCAATATTAAGTCTAATTCCTGGGCGTATAAAGATTACTTTCGTTTGAACTGTTCAAAACAGATTAAAACACTAACAGAATTCATTGCGGTTAGTTACTGGTTAGAGGTTAATTGGGGTTAACTGGACCGATAAGGTTTCCGAATGATTAGGGTTTCCGTATCATGAGTTAACCATATTGGAGGTGTTTTGAAAACAACCTTTAAAATAACCTTATGAAAAACCCGGGTTATGGTAACCGGTTCCGGTCCCTGGTGCGAGGCGGGCGCGCGCCTGCTGGCCGCGCTCAGCCGCTGGCTGCTGGCCGTGCCCGCCGCCAGAGCCTTACCGTGAGCACTAGTCATGTATATATTACTGTACCCTAGCACAGGAGTGCACCCGCGCCTGCACGCCGTGTGCGAGGCGGGCGCGCGCCTGCTGGCCGCGCTCAGCCGCTGGCTGCTGGCCGTGCCCGCCGCCAGAGCCTTACCGTGAGCACTAGTCATGTATATATTACTGTACCCTAGCACAGGAGTGCACCCGCGCCTGCACGCCGTGTGCGAGGCGGGCGCGCGCCTGCTGGCCGCGCTCAGCCGCTGGCTGCTGGCCGTGCCCGCCGCCAGAGCCTTACCGTGAGCACTAGTCATGTATATATTACTGTACCCTAGCACAGGAGTGCACCCGCGCCTGCACGCCGTGTGCGAGGCGGGCGCGCGCCTGCTGGCCGCGCTCAGCCGCTGGCTGCTGGCCGTGCCCGCCGCCAGAGCCTTACCGTGAGCACTAGTCATGTATATATTACTGTACCCTAGCACAGGAGTGCACCCGCGCCTGCACGCCGTGTGCGAGGCGGGCGCGCGCCTGCTGGCCGCGCTCAGCCGCTGGCTGCTGGCCGTGCCCGCCGCCAGAGCCTTACCGTGAGCACTAGTCATGTATATATTACTGTACCCTAGCACAGGAGTGCACCCGCGCCTGCACGCCGTGTGCGAGGCGGGCGCGCGCCTGCTGGCCGCGCTCAGCCGCTGGCTGCTGGCCGTGCCCGCCGCCAGAGCCTTACCGTGAGCACTAGTCATGTATATATTACTGTACCCTAGCACAGGAGTGCACCCGCGCCTGCACGCCGTGTGCGAGGCGGGCGCGCGCCTGCTGGCCGCGCTCAGCCGCTGGCTGCTGGCCGTGCCCGCCGCCAGAGCCTTACCGTGAGCACTAGTCATGTATATATTACTGTACCCTAGCACAGGAGTGCACCCGCGCCTGCACGCCGTGTGCGAGGCGGGCGCGCGCCTGCTGGCCGCGCTCAGCCGCTGGCTGCTGGCCGTGCCCGCCGCCAGAGCCTTACCGTGAGCACTAGTCATGTATATATTACTGTACCCTAGCACAGGAGTGCACCCGCGCCTGCACGCCGTGTGCGAGGCGGGCGCGCGCCTGCTGGCCGCGCTCAGCCGCTGGCTGCTGGCCGTGCCCGCCGCCAGAGCCTTACCGTGAGCACTAGTCATGTATATATTACTGTACCCTAGCACAGGAGTGCACCCGCGCCTGCACGCCGTGTGCGAGGCGGGCGCGCGCCTGCTGGCCGCGCTCAGCCGCTGGCTGCTGGCCGTGCCCGCCGCCAGAGCCTTACCGTGAGCACTAGTCATGTATATATTACTGTACCCTAGCACAGGAGTGCACCCGCGCCTGCACGCCGTGTGCGAGGCGGGCGCGCGCCTGCTGGCCGCGCTCAGCCGCTGGCTGCTGGCCGTGCCCGCCGCCAGAGCCTTACCGTGAGCACTAGTCATGTATATATTACTGTACCCTAGCACAGGAGTGCACCCGCGCCTGCACGCCGTGTGCGAGGCGGGCGCGCGCCTGCTGGCCGCGCTCAGCCGCTGGCTGCTGGCCGTGCCCGCCGCCAGAGCCTTACCGTGAGCGCTAGTCATGTATATATTACTGTACCCTAGCACAGGAGTGCACCTGCGCCTGCACGCCGTGTGCGAGGCGGGCGCGCGCCTGCTGGCCGCGCTCAGCCGCTGGCTGCTGGCCGTGCCCGCCGCCAGAGCCTTACCGTGAGCACTAGTCATGTATATATTACTGTACCCTAGCACAGGAGTGCACCCGCGCCTGCACGCCGTGTGCGAGGCGGGCGCGCGCCTGCTGGCCGCGCTCAGCCGCTGGCTGCTGGCCGTGCCCGCCGCCAGAGCCTTACCGTGAGCACTAGTCATGTATATATTACTGTACCCTAGCACAGGAGTGCACCCGCGCCTGCACGCCGTGTGCGAGGCGGGCGCGCGCCTGCTGGCCGCGCTCAGCCGCTGGCTGCTGGCCGTGCCCGCCGCCAGAGCCTTACCGTGAGCGCTAGTCATGTATATATTACTGTACCCTAGCACAGGAGTGCACCTGCGCCTGCACGCCGTGTGCGAGGCGGGCGCGCGCCTGCTGGCCGCGCTCAGCCGCTGGCTGCTGGCCGTGCCCGCCGCCAGAGCCTTACCGTGAGCGCTAGTCATGTATATATTACTGTACCCTAGCACAGGAGTGCACCCGCGCCTGCACGCCGTGTGCGAGGCGGGCGCGCGCCTGCTGGCCGCGCTCAGCCGCTGGCTGCTGGCCGTGCCCGCCGCCAGAGCCTTACCGTGAGCACTAGTCATGTATATATTACTGTACCCTAGCACAGGAGTGCACCCGCGCCTGCACGCCGTGTGCGAGGCGGGCGCGCGCCTGCTGGCCGCGCTCAGCCGCTGGCTGCTGGCCGTGCCCGCCGCCAGAGCCTTACCGTGAGCGCTAGTCATGTATATATTACTGTACCCTAGCACAGGAGTGCACCCGCGCCTGCACGCCGTGTGCGAGGCGGGCGCGCGCCTGCTGGCCGCGCTCAGCCGCTGGCTGCTGGCCGTGCCCGCCGCCAGAGCCTTACCGTGAGCACTAGTCATGTATATATTACTGTACCCTAGCACAGGAGTGCACCCGCGCCTGCACGCCGTGTGCGAGGCGGGCGCGCGCCTGCTGGCCGCGCTCAGCCGCTGGCTGCTGGCCGTGCCCGCCGCCAGAGCCTTACCGTGAGCACTAGTCATGTATATATTACTGTACCCTAGCACAGGAGTGCACCCGCGCCTGCACGCCGTGTGCGAGGCGGGCGCGCGCCTGCTGGCCGCGCTCAGCCGCTGGCTGCTGGCCGTGCCCGCCGCCAGAGCCTTACCGTGAGCACTATTCATGTATATATTACTGTACCCTAGCACAGGAGTGCACCCGCGCCTGCACGCCGTGTGCGAGGCGGGCGCGCGCCTGCTGGCCGCGCTCAGCCGCTGGCTGCTGGCCGTGCCCGCCGCCAGAGCCTTACCGTGAGCACTAGTCATGTATATATTACTGTACCCTAGCACAGGAGTGCACCCGCGCCTGCACGCCGTGTGCGAGGCGGGCGCGCGCCTGCTGGCCGCGCTCAGCCGCTGGCTGCTGGCCGTGCCCGCCGCCAGAGCCTTACCGTGAGCACTAGTCATGTATATATTACTGTACCCTAGCACAGGAGTGCACCCGCGCCTGCACGCCGTGTGCGAGGCGGGCGCGCGCCTGCTGGCCGCGCTCAGCCGCTGGCTGCTGGCCGTGCCCGCCGCCAGAGCCTTACCGTGAGCGCTAGTCATGTATATATTACTGTACCCTAGCACAGGAGTGCACCCGCGCCTGCACGCCGTGTGCGAGGCGGGCGCGCGCCTGCTGGCCGCGCTCAGCCGCTGGCTGCTGGCCGTGCCCGCCGCCAGAGCCTTACCGTGAGCACTAGTCATGTATATATTACTGTACCCTAGCACAGGAGTGCACCCGCGCCTGCACGCCGTGTGCGAGGCGGGCGCGCGCCTGCTGGCCGCGCTCAGCCGCTGGCTGCTGGCCGTGCCCGCCGCCAGAGCCTTACCGTGAGCGCTAGTCATGTATATATTACTGTACCCTAGCACAGGAGTGCACCCGCGCCTGCACGCCGTGTGCGAGGCGGGCGCGCGCCTGCTGGCCGCGCTCAGCCGCTGGCTGCTGGCCGTGCCCGCCGCCAGAGCTTTACCGTGAGCACTAGTCATGTATATATTACTGTACCCTAGCACAGGAGTGCACCCGCGCCTGCACGCCGTGTGCGAGGCGGGCGCGCGCCTGCTGGCCGCGCTCAGCCGCTGGCTGCTGGCCGTGCCCGCCGCCAGAGCTTTACCGTGAGCACTAGTCATGTATATATTACTGTACCCTAGCACAGGAGTGCACCCGCGCCTGCACGCCGTGTGCGAGGCGGGCGCGCGCCTGCTGGCCGCGCTCAGCCGCTGGCTGCTGGCCGTGCCCGCCGCCAGAGCTTTACCGTGAGCACTAGTCATGTATATATTACTGTACCCTAGCACAGGAGTGCACCCGCGCCTGCACGCCGTGTGCGAGGCGGGCGCGCGCCTGCTGGCCGCGCTCAGCCGCTGGCTGCTGGCCGTGCCCGCCGCCAGAGCTTTACCGTGAGCACTAGTCATGTATATATTACTGTACCCTAGCACAGGAGTGCACCCGCGCCTGCACGCCGTGTGCGAGGCGGGCGCGCGCCTGCTGGCCGCGCTCAGCCGCTGGCTGCTGGCCGTGCCCGCCGCCAGAGCCTTACCGTGAGCACTAGTCATGTATATATTACTGTACCCTAGCACAGGAGTGCACCCGCGCCTGCACGCCGTGTGCGAGGCGGGCGCGCGCCTGCTGGCCGCGCTCAGCCGCTGGCTGCTGGCCGTGCCCGCCGCCAGAGCCTTACCGTGAGCACTAGTCATGTATATATTACTGTACCCTAGCACAGGAGTGCACCCGCGCCTGCACGCCGTGTGCGAGGCGGGCGCGCGCCTGCTGGCCGCGCTCAGCCGCTGGCTGCTGGCCGTGCCCGCCGCCAGAGCTTTACCGTGAGCACTAGTCATGTATATATTACTGTACCCTAGCACAGGAGTGCACCCGCGCCTGCACGCCGTGTGCGAGGCGGGCGCGCGCCTGCTGGCCGCGCTCAGCCGCTGGCTGCTGGCCGTGCCCGCCGCCAGAGCCTTACCGTGAGCACTAGTCATGTATATATTACTGTACCCTAGCACAGGAGTGCACCCGCGCCTGCACGCCGTGTGCGAGGCGGGCGCGCGCCTGCTGGCCGCGCTCAGCCGCTGGCTGCTGGCCGTGCCCGCCGCCAGAGCCTTACCGTGAGCACTAGTCATGTATATATTACTGTACCCTAGCACAGGAGTGCACCCGCGCCTGCACGCCGTGTGCGAGGCGGGCGCGCGCCTGCTGGCCGCGCTCAGCCGCTGGCTGCTGGCCGTGCCCGCCGCCAGAGCCTTACCGTGAGCACTAGTCATGTATATATTACTGTACCCTAGCACAGGAGTGCACCCGCGCCTGCACGCCGTGTGCGAGGCGGGCGCGCGCCTGCTGGCCGCGCTCAGCCGCTGGCTGCTGGCCGTGCCCGCCGCCAGAGCTTTACCGTGAGCACTAGTCATGTATATATTACTGTACCCTAGCACAGGAGTGCACCCGCGCCTGCACGCCGTGTGCGAGGCGGGCGCGCGCCTGCTGGCCGCGCTCAGCCGCTGGCTGCTGGCCGTGCCCGCCGCCAGAGCCTTACCGTGAGCACTAGTCATGTATATATTACTGTACCCTAGCACAGGAGTGCACCCGCGCCTGCACGCCGTGTGCGAGGCGGGCGCGCGCCTGCTGGCCGCGCTCAGCCGCTGGCTGCTGGCCGTGCCCGCCGCCAGAGCCTTACCGTGAGCACTAGTCATGTATATATTACTGTACCCTAGCACAGGAGTGCACCCGCGCCTGCACGCCGTGTGCGAGGCGGGCGCGCGCCTGCTGGCCGCGCTCAGCCGCTGGCTGCTGGCCGTGCCCGCCGCCAGAGCCTTACCGTGAGCACTAGTCATGTATATATTACTGTACCCTAGCACAGGAGTGCACCCGCGCCTGCACGCCGTGTGCGAGGCGGGCGCGCGCCTGCTGGCCGCGCTCAGCCGCTGGCTGCTGGCCGTGCCCGCCGCCAGAGCTTTACCGTGAGCACTAGTCATGTATATATTACTGTACCCTAGCACAGGAGTGCACCCGCGCCTGCACGCCGTGTGCGAGGCGGGCGCGCGCCTGCTGGCCGCGCTCAGCCGCTGGCTGCTGGCCGTGCCCGCCGCCAGAGCCTTACCGTGAGCACTAGTCATGTATATATTACTGTACCCTAGCACAGGAGTGCACCCGCGCCTGCACGCCGTGTGCGAGGCGGGCGCGCGCCTGCTGGCCGCGCTCAGCCGCTGGCTGCTGGCCGTGCCCGCCGCCAGAGCCTTACCGTGAGCGCTAGTCATGTATATATTACTGTACCCTAGCACAGGAGTGCACCCGCGCCTGCACGCCGTGTGCGAGGCGGGCGCGCGCCTGCTGGCCGCGCTCAGCCGCTGGCTGCTGGCCGTGCCCGCCGCCAGAGCTTTACCGTGAGCACTAGTCATGTATATATTACTGTACCCTAGCACAGGAGTGCACCCGCGCCTGCACGCCGTGTGCGAGGCGGGCGCGCGCCTGCTGGCCGCGCTCAGCCGCTGGCTGCTGGCCGTGCCCGCCGCCAGAGCTTTACCGTGAGCACTAGTCATGTATATATTACTGTACCCTAGCACAGGAGTGCACCCGCGCCTGCACGCCGTGTGCGAGGCGGGCGCGCGCCTGCTGGCCGCGCTCAGCCGCTGGCTGCTGGCCGTGCCCGCCGCCAGAGCTTTACCGTGAGCACTAGTCATGTATATATTACTGTACCCTAGCACAGGAGTGCACCCGCGCCTGCACGCCGTGTGCGAGGCGGGCGCGCGCCTGCTGGCCGCGCTCAGCCGCTGGCTGCTGGCCGTGCCCGCCGCCAGAGCCTTACCGTGAGCACTAGTCATGTATATATTACTGTACCCTAGCACAGGAGTGCACCCGCGCCTGCACGCCGTGTGCGAGGCGGGCGCGCGCCTGCTGGCCGCGCTCAGCCGCTGGCTGCTGGCCGTGCCCGCCGCCAGAGCCTTACCGTGAGCGCTAGTCATGTATATATTACTGTACCCTAGCACAGGAGTGCACCTGCGCCTGCACGCCGTGTGCGAGGCGGGCGCGCGCCTGCTGGCCGCGCTCAGCCGCTGGCTGCTGGCCGTGCCCGCCGCCAGAGCCTTACCGTGAGCGCTAGTCATGTATATATTACTGTACCCTAGCACAGGAGTGCACCCGCGCCTGCACGCCGTGTGCGAGGCGGGCGCGCGCCTGCTGGCCGCGCTCAGCCGCTGGCTGCTGGCCGTGCCCGCCGCCAGAGCTTTACCGTGAGCACTAGTCATGTATATATTACTGTACCCTAGCACAGGAGTGCACCCGCGCCTGCACGCCGTGTGCGAGGCGGGCGCGCGCCTGCTGGCCGCGCTCAGCCGCTGGCTGCTGGCCGTGCCCGCCGCCAGAGCCTTACCGTGAGCACTAGTCATGTATATATTACTGTACCCTAGCACAGGAGTGCACCCGCGCCTGCACGCCGTGTGCGAGGCGGGCGCGCGCCTGCTGGCCGCGCTCAGCCGCTGGCTGCTGGCCGTGCCCGCCGCCAGAGCCTTACCGTGAGCACTAGTCATGTATATATTACTGTACCCTAGCACAGGAGTGCACCCGCGCCTGCACGCCGTGTGCGAGGCGGGCGCGCGCCTGCTGGCCGCGCTCAGCCGCTGGCTGCTGGCCGTGCCCGCCGCCAGAGCCTTACCGTGAGCACTAGTCATGTATATATTACTGTACCCTAGCACAGGAGTGCACCCGCGCCTGCACGCCGTGTGCGAGGCGGGCGCGCGCCTGCTGGCCGCGCTCAGCCGCTGGCTGCTGGCCGTGCCCGCCGCCAGAGCCTTACCGTGAGCGCTAGTCATGTATATATTACTGTACCCTAGCACAGGAGTGCACCCGCGCCTGCACGCCGTGTGCGAGGCGGGCGCGCGCCTGCTGGCCGCGCTCAGCCGCTGGCTGCTGGCCGTGCCCGCCGCCAGAGCTTTACCGTGAGCACTAGTCATGTATATATTACTGTACCCTAGCACAGGAGTGCACCCGCGCCTGCACGCCGTGTGCGAGGCGGGCGCGCGCCTGCTGGCCGCGCTCAGCCGCTGGCTGCTGGCCGTGCCCGCCGCCAGAGCCTTACCGTGAGCACTAGTCATGTATATATTACTGTACCCTAGCACAGGAGTGCACCCGCGCCTGCACGCCGTGTGCGAGGCGGGCGCGCGCCTGCTGGCCGCGCTCAGCCGCTGGCTGCTGGCCGTGCCCGCCGCCAGAGCCTTACCGTGAGCACTAGTCATGTATATATTACTGTACCCTAGCACAGGAGTGCACCCGCGCCTGCACGCCGTGTGCGAGGCGGGCGCGCGCCTGCTGGCCGCGCTCAGCCGCTGGCTGCTGGCCGTGCCCGCCGCCAGAGCCTTACCGTGAGCACTAGTCATGTATATATTACTGTACCCTAGCACAGGAGTGCACCCGCGCCTGCACGCCGTGTGCGAGGCGGGCGCGCGCCTGCTGGCCGCGCTCAGCCGCTGGCTGCTGGCCGTGCCCGCCGCCAGAGCCTTACCGTGAGCGCTAGTCATGTATATATTACTGTACCCTAGCACAGGAGTGCACCTGCGCCTGCACGCCGTGTGCGAGGCGGGCGCGCGCCTGCTGGCCGCGCTCAGCCGCTGGCTGCTGGCCGTGCCCGCCGCCAGAGCCTTACCGTGAGCGCTAGTCATGTATATATTACTGTACCCTAGCACAGGAGTGCACCCGCGCCTGCACGCCGTGTGCGAGGCGGGCGCGCGCCTGCTGGCCGCGCTCAGCCGCTGGCTGCTGGCCGTGCCCGCCGCCAGAGCCTTACCGTGAGCGCTAGTCATGTATATATTACTGTACCCTAGCACAGGAGTGCACCCGCGCCTGCACGCCGTGTGCGAGGCGGGCGCGCGCCTGCTGGCCGCGCTCAGCCGCTGGCTGCTGGCCGTGCCCGCCGCCAGAGCCTTACCGTGAGCACTAGTCATGTATATATTACTGTACCCTAGCACAGGAGTGCACCCGCGCCTGCACGCCGTGTGCGAGGCGGGCGCGCGCCTGCTGGCCGCGCTCAGCCGCTGGCTGCTGGCCGTGCCCGCCGCCAGAGCCTTACCGTGAGCGCTAGTCATGTATATATTACTGTACCCTAGCACAGGAGTGCACCCGCGCCTGCACGCCGTGTGCGAGGCGGGCGCGCGCCTGCTGGCCGCGCTCAGCCGCTGGCTGCTGGCCGTGCCCGCCGCCAGAGCCTTACCGTGAGCGCTAGTCATGTATATCACAGCGTAGGGATGAATTCCATACAGTGAGGTAACTTCATACACGGCCAGCGGCTCGGCTCGGTGCTCGTGCTGAGGCTCAGGGTTGTCATAAACTGTGCGAAAGATATAAGTCTGATTGGCAAACTAATTTCCATTTTACACCCCTTAAAATAGACCGCAGAATTTTCATAGAAATTCGGCGCCGCCTCCTACCCCGCGTGCCCCCCACCGATGACCCAGAAATCGGTGGAGTTAACCCACTGTATAAAATACATCCTTACGCTGTGTTTATATATTACTGTAGCCCTAGCACAAGAGTGCGGTCGAGAAAAAACTCTCATTAGACGCGGCCTGTGTGGGCCTCGCGAGAAAATTAAAAAAAAACTGGACCAACACCGACAAAGGCCAATCCGATGATCGAACTCGGGTCTTCAGCTTACGCGGCTAACGCCATAACCACTAGGCCAACTGATCTTATCGAAATGCCGGCAAATTTCTCGTGTACATGCAATCTTAGTAACAGACAAAACGCCTGTGGCCATTTTCTAAGTACAAGCGACGTTGCTTAGTACTTCCATCCAAACCACTCAGAGGTTCCTACTTTAATAACAAATCAAAAAAATACTTAATTAAATAATTTGATTTGTTTCAACAAAAAGTTAGTTGCGACTCTTTTTTATATAGTCATGTTTGGAATGTGATGTTTCGTTAAGTGTTAACAGCCTTTAAACTTAACAATGTTGGTAGTTCTGTGTATGAATTTAACACTTAATATTTAGGTCAATAAGCTCTTCGTAAAGTAAGCGTTATTCTCGGAATAAAAATTTGGTAAAACGCAGCCTTAGCCGCGTGGGTAAGCTTAATTAAGACCCAGGTTTCGTTCCCCGGTTTGACCTCTCTTTTTCTGGTGTCTATTTCGGTTTTTTTTTTAAGTAGAAACGTCTTAAATCTTATTATTTACACTTGTTTTCGTTGCAGATTTGAGATCCAAGTGACGCTCCTCAAGAAATGCTGGCCGGAGCTCTTCGTGCTGGGTCTAGCCAAGTTCTCCGCCGCGCTGCAGCTGACTGCCCTGCTGCCGCAGATGGTGGCGCATCTCCAGGCGGTGCTGAGGGAGCGAGCCGGCAATACCGAGTGCGAGCGAGAGCGCGGCGCTGAGGTGAGACTTAGAGATAGTCCAGAATGTTTCTGTTATACGTGGAGATTTTTTTCGTAATTTTCCATCGCACCGCTCGCCATCGACAGGGCGCTCACGTTGCAACCTTAATCATCGCACACTGTGCAGTTTCAGAGGAATTTCTTCCAGCGGACGCTCTGGCTGTTGCATGAGATCCCTGCTGATGTTTCCGGGTCGGCATGTAACATCCCTAAAGTCGCAGGTGTCCATAGGCTACAGTGACCGCTTTCCATCAGGCGGATAGTATGCTTGTTTGACACGGACGTGGTATAAAAAAGAGAGAAAAAAAACAAAAAGGACATTGAACTTCAGTCAGCTCATTTGTTACATTACGATAAAGGCGAGCGAGACTTTATTTTAGACATATTAGAAAATATTATGATTTACTTTTTATAAGCTATATATTGGAGTAATTTTTTAATTGAATTATCATACTTAAAACCATTCTTAAACACATATTTTTTTATTTGCCACCTTTTTGAATGACAAAAATGTCTGACCAGAGTATAATATATAATAATATATTTGTAATTGTTGTATTAATTGTAATTTTAACATATTACTTAAATTTCGGCTACTAACAACAATATGGATTAGTAGATCTGAAATAAACTTTCTTTTTTTTATATATTTTTTTGTTTGTTTCCAGATAACCACAGCGGATTATTCCGACGAGCGAGTGTCGGAAGTGAGCAGCATGCTGTCTCGCTTGCAACAATACATCGGCAACATGGAGCAGCTGCGAGTGAGCGAGAGGGAACATGCGCATTTACGAGCGCTGTGCCTGTTTTCACCAGGTTAGTAATCGGTCAATAGTTTATATGTATTCGGGGGATCAACTATTTTTTGGTCTCAATTATCCAAATAGTACATTACATGGGCGAAAAAGAGGAAATTCGCAACGAGTGGCGATAAGTTAAAAAACAACCGTAGGGAGTGTTTTAAATCGACACGAGTTGCGAATTACCTTTTCGCACGTGTATCGTACGACGTTTTACAGTACATATGACCCTATGAATATTAAATGCAGGCACGTAAAGTGGAATTCATTATTTTACCGTTTTAGCGTCCAGGAAGTTGTACTAAAATCCATTACTGTATTGTTTTTTACTTTTTTTTTAAATATTTGGACTATCAATATTGCAAACAGCCAAATATACTTTAGCCGCGACCAAATGGTCTGCACAGACGGGACAATCTGATTGACATCAAATTGTCAATCTGATCATATCGTGCTTAAAAATACCTCGTCTGGGCTGGCTTTGTAGTAGTGTAGTAGTTCTAGAGAGGAGATCAAATGCTTGGTTGTCTCGCTCTATCGCGAGTTGCATACGGCTCGCTGTGCAAGGTCGTGTAGATACGGCTTAATAAAACTAAAGACATTTCAACTTTTTTTTCGTGCATTAAAAGAAAGTTTAGGCGGGAACCTTATTTTTCCTTTCAAATATTAGCACTATATATGCCTCGGACGGAAATAGAATTTCGTTGATTCGTATGTAATAAAAAACACTCATCCACGAAATTCGGTTTCCCGGTCTCTGCAATAATGTACTATTTCTACCTATTTTTTAACGCCTTTGTTCACAGACGGCGCCCCAGACTTCCTAACCAAGAAGCTCCAAGAGCTCCAATCGTCCGTCCTTCGTTCCCTCCGCGCGCTATGCGCGTCAGACGAGGACCGCTGCGCGACCATCCTGCTCCAACTGCCGGTGCTCCGCGCGTTCACGGGACCCTTTCTTGAGGATGTGTTCTTTGTAGGATTTGTAGGTGATGTCAGCATCGATGACGTCGTGCCGTATTTACTGAACGCGGAGCGCTGAAGTAAGTATTCATATTAATAGAATAGGAGGAAAAGAAAGGACTTTTTTATTATTTATTTATCAATAAAAGTACGCAACATGTTACAACAGTTTGTTGGCGAGATCGCGCTCATTGTTACATTTATAACTTAAATATGCTATTCATTTATTTACTTATACTACAAAATACTATAACTAAAAAAAATTTGAACTATTCATATTTTTAGGGTTTTGTACCTCAATCGTCAGTTGTAGGAAAATCCATAGAAGCATCAATTACCGATGTTCTTAAGGAATACCATAGACAACGTTATATTGTATACTTTTTTAATATCGCTGTCAGTCATCTAATTGTCAGATAGAAACGCTGGTTATGGTATTCCATAAGAACTTCCTATGGATTTTCATACAATATATGAGCACTACTCTTTTTTTTTATTTCATCTCCCACATTTGCCACCTTTCTAGATTTGACTATTTCGCTATTTTAGCTGTCGTAGAACTAGTGTATGCAACAGTTCATAATTGGTTCTTAAAACTCTCGGGTCTATTATTACAAAGCTTTTTTTCTACTCCAGCACTTCTATCTGTCAATTAGATGACTGACAGCGATATTTAAAAAGTATACATTATAACGTTGTCTGTGGTATTCCATAAGAACACTGCTCCTATGGATTTTCATACAATATATGATCACTGTTGTTGTTTTTTTTTTCTATAGTGGGCACAACATCTTCCCTATTCTGCCACGTTTCTAGATTTTGCTTTTTACGCTATTTTAGCTGTCATAGAAAAACTAGGATATGCAACAGCTCATAATTGGTTCTTAAAACTTGAGGGTCGCCGTTACAAAACGAGGCGAAGCCGAGTTTTGTAATAATAGACCCGAGAGTAGTAATCGACCTTATTATATCACTGTTGCATAAACTACTATTATAGAATTCATTTTCATAGCCTAATCCGTATGTGTCCATCCTAATACGAATATCCTTCTTTTTTTTTCAGGTACCGTAAATAAGTTTCAACGGCACCAGTTGAGGTATTGTGTGTTACATATAGACTAAACTTGTAAAACACGTATTTTTATATGGATATCAATAAGAACACAGTCGAACCTCGGTTATCCGAACTAGTTGAAACCGGGACTAGTTCGGATATTCGGAATGTGTGTTTTGGTTTTTGAAACGAAATTTAAGAAAAACAACAAATTTTAATATGAATACAGTTCAGTGTGTACATTCAAATTAGACGCACGTTGATGTGAAATGGTCGAATATTTTTTTTAAAGTATTCGGATTGATGAAAGGAAATGCGTATAGTAAGTATCGAGTACGTTCGGATAAACTAGGTAGAGTTCGAATAGTCGAGGTTCTTCTGTAATAAGACGAAACGAAATAGTGAAGAATATTTTAAATGCATGTATAATTATTGTAATTAAATGCAGTGGTGAATTTTATAAATGTGATTTCTAATGTGGATAATGCAATATTACACGAAGTTTTTATGGAATATATGGAAAAAATATGATGGTTAAATTTGGAAAATATTGTATAAAAAAATAACTGTTATACTTAAAGTGGATATTTTTATCACTGTTCCTTTTTTAAGGAATGTATTTGAAAAATAACACATTTTTTGATGTTTGTAATTTGATAGATTTATTTTTATTAAATACAGAATAATCGATTTGAGCGTTACTTGTGCCACTTTACTAATATGTGACATATTTTTATGAATTTAATGTTACATTTTTTGTGTATGGTGGTAACAAAAAAAAGTGTTATTACATAACATAAATGTGTGAACACTTCTTCCATTGCTATAAAACTAAAAAGCTTGTGATTCTGGGATAGTATGAAAGTTTTCAAAACCTACACACCCAATTTTTAAAAATGATTTTTTTAAGAAGCGCTATGAAGCGACCGTATTGTCGCTCACCAGGCGGCGCCACTCATGCGTGGGTCTTGTGTCAATATGAAAGAACTGTCAAAGTGACGTTTCAAAGTTTCCCGCCAGCCCCACGTCCCACTAGCGCCCCTAGCGGCGAATTGTCCTGCGGTAATCCCCATTGCATGGTAGCTATCAAACGTGTTAATTTTTAATGTGTAGTGGTCACTTTGATCTCGAGTATTTGTTATGCTTTAGAATGTAATTTACGTTAAATTCGTCCATTTATAATTGTAAGCTTTAAGATTGTAATGTACTTATGTACGCTTAGTTTTATTATGATTATGTTTTAATTATAGAATTTTATGACCTAAGTGCCTTAATGATAGAAATATTTGTAATAAAGTGACTAATTTTATCTACATTTGTTCTCATTTATAAGAACCTTTTTATTAGCAGCGTTTTACACTTAGAACTTTCTCTGGGGTCACGGGGACAATTTCGCCCTTGAAACGTCAGAAGGTTTTTTTTTTTTTTTTTTTTCAAAGTTAAATAAGCCCCGTTTTAGTAAATTTTATAATGTGTGAAAATCGTGACAGTTTAAGTAAGTATAATGAGAGAAACCGTGAAAAAGGTTTTTTTTCTGTTATTGTGATTTTCAGTTTTTTTTATTACACGTTTAAAGTGAATCGACGTACTACTTAACCTGTAAATATCGCTCAGGAAATTAAGATTAATTGTTTAGAGACAACTTACATCAGAAACTTTACAATGTATCGTTAACCACTGATTTTATGCACACATGTCAAGTAAATGCACGAATACAAGCGGACTGAATATGTCTAAGATCAATGTGGCTAATTCCGTCATATGGACTGTTCCGTTTATGTCTCGCCTTTTTTAATACGGCCCGCCTGATGTAAAGCGGTCAACCTAGCCTATGGACGCCTGCGACTCCAGGGCGTCACATGCGCGTTGCCGACTCATTAAAATCTTGTACACTTTTTTGAAGAACCCCATACTGTAACCCTTCGGAAAAACCTCGGCATTCCACAGTCGGTGCGTCCGCGGGAGGAAATTCCTCTGAAACCGCACAGTTCGCGACCATTTTGATTGCAAGTAGGTGTGTGGATTGTTGTGTTGGATGGATGTGGAGTGGCGAAATGGAAAACTAATCTTGGGACACTTTTTTTCTCCTACTAGGATTGAAAGAGCTCGCGATTCCGAAAAGAAAACAAATAAAAAATTCCAATTTAGCAAAAAAATATTTTTCTACAACAAAAAATAAAAACGTTTGTCAGTCCTCTGTAATATTTTTTCCTAATATCAGTAGGAAACTTGATAACAATCAACTGATATAAAACAATATAATCTTGACATTCAACGATAAACTTATCTCTAAATTATGTCACTGCTAAACCTAAAGTATATTCATTTTCATGCGCACTGTATTTTATATCGGCCGCGAACATGGCCACCAAGGTAGCCATAGTCACCGGTTCCAATAAAGGAATAGGCTTCGGAATTGTGAGAGGATTGTGCAAAAGGTTCCAAGGTGCAGTGTACCTCACATCGCGAAACGAGCAGAGAGGAAAAACAGCTGTACGCCAACTGAGGGAAGAAGGTCTCTACCCTCAATATTTTAAGCTGGATGTCACTAAAAAGGAGAGCGTAGAATTATTTCGAGACCACATCAAAGAGCAACATGGTGGAATAGATGTTTTAATAAATAATGCGGCAATAGCATTCAGGAAAGACTCGGCAATGCCAGCATTAGTTCAAGCGGAGCGAACTTTATTCGTTAACTATTTTTCCCTATTATCTACTTGTGAAATCTTATTCCCAATACTAAAAAATGGGGCTAGAGTTGTCAATGTTTCTAGTAATTTGGGACATTTATCGCAAATACCGAGTGCTACTTTAAGAAGTAAGTTGAAGGATAAGAATCTGACGGTGGAGGAGTTAAGTGGTTTGATGACGCAGTACGTAGATGCGACGAGGGAGGGGGCTCAGTTATTGAAGTGGGGGAAGTCTTCGTATGCTGTGTCGAAGGTTGGAGTGACTGCGTTGACGAGGACACAGCAGAGAATGTTGAATGATAGAGGTGAGTTGGTTACAATTATTGAATAGGTTAAAAGTAACTATTGATTAGGAGACTTACCTTAATAGTCATTGGGGTAATTTCGAATGTCAGAAAACGCAGGATAATTTCGAAATGTCGAAATACCCCAATTTTAAATACTTTGTGGGAGTATCATAGACTGATATGATCACACTATCAACATGATAATGTGCACTATTTGACTACTCGTAGCACGTTATTGTATGCATTTTCATACAATACAGTCATACTAACTTTCTTATGCTTGTTTTGCTACTTTGAAAAAAGGAGGGAACTGAAACAACGAATTTGTATCTAAAACGTTTGCAGCGCCACCTGCGTTGCGCTTTACGAGTTTATATTTCAGGATCAACTGAGCGCCTACCACGAACCGCGAACGAAAGTATACCTCCCTTTCGCACTTGTGATTTCTCACTCAAGTGCGACAGAGAGGTGAAACTTCGTTCGTGGTTTGTGGTAGGCCTTCTGTTTCATAATAACATTAGTATACTTTCACGGCACAGAGGTAGTGCAACTATCTTTTACATAAATCAAAGCTTTTTTGAAATTTGTGAGTGTCAAGCTACGAAGTGGTACCTTTTACTTAAAATAAGCTGATTAACTACTTTTTACTATTATTAGAGATCGTGTATTACATAAGTTAAAATAATAGCATGTGCAATCTTTATAACATAAATAAATGATTTATCACACAAATATGATAGCGATAAGATAAATGTACCTAGCGTGATTTACTTTTTGAAGATCCTCTTGTGTGACGCGGTGTCATATGATGCTCTTTTTACGTCTTTATACAAAATACTCATATTTATGTGGATTATACGATTTTTAGTAACAATAATAAAAATTCAGACGAATTGAGAACCTCCTCCTTTAGAAATATTGAAGTCAGTTGAAAATAGTAGTTAGTAGTAGAAAGTTTCCCGCTAAAAAAGTAGGGAAATTGAATAACCAGAACCACAGACAAGGATTTTATATTAAGGCGTGCTGACACTATCAGTCCATCAATAATACGTCTAACTGATGAAAGTCTAAACGACTAAGTAGATTTAATTAATTTGCTCTATCTATTCTGGTAACTTTTAACGGCTTTCTTGCCTAATGGAGACCTTGTCAGAATGGGGATGCAAAGAATGTAAAAAAGAAATCTACATATGTTAATTGGTCATTGGGACAACGAATGAGGTAGGTAAGGTTTAGGTGTCTATGTAGTTATATCATTGGCCCAAGAACATTGGTGTTTTATTGTTTATTACATTACCTCTTGAAATCTCCTTATCTCAAGTATTTGTATCAGAACAAATAAAAAACAAACAAACATTTATTTAAATAGTAGGTACCTAAGTATAGCAACTTGGGACTGAATAACAAATTCAATATATTTGTCCAGATATAAAAGTAAACGCTGTGCATCCCGGCTTCGTTTCAACGGATATGACGGTGCATAAGGGACCGCTGACCATCGACGAGGGCGCGCGACCGGCGCTGTACCTAGCGCTGGACGCGCCGGAAACAGTGCGTGGTGAATACGTGTGGAGCGACAACACCATCGTGGACTGGGAGGATGTCGATATGCCGAAACATATAAAGAAGAATGCGTGAAAATAAAAGATAAGATTAAATAAGTTTTCAGATATCTCAAGTTTTATTATTTCATATCGTGTATCTCTATCGTACCGTGTGATATTTATTGATGTTATAATAAATACCTTTGTCTGTGGTACGAACTTGTTCGGCTCCAGCTGTCAAAATTGACAAATACAATCTAAGTCGAATGTTAAAAGTTTCCGTGTTTTGTCTTTATAAACATATTTTGCGGTAGGAACTTTGAAGAACCAAATTCACCTGTTTAAACTAAGAAATGGTTACCAAAGTTGCTGTAGTCACCGGAGCGAATAAAGGAATAGGCTTTGCCATCGTCCGCGGCCTTTGTAAGCGATTCAATGGCATCGTATACCTTACATCGCGCGATGAAACTCGAGGTGAAAACGCAGTTCGACAACTAGCAAAAGAGGGTTTAAATCCGAAATATCACCAGTTAGATATAACTAGCGTGAAAAGCGTCGAGAAATTCCGCGATTACATAAAAAACGAGTACGGTGGCATCGATGTTTTGGTAAACAATGCGGCTATTGCATTCAAACATAACGCTAAAGAGCCGGTAACTGTCCAAGCTGAGCAGACCTTATTCGTGAACTACTTCAGTTTACTCTCAACTTGCGAAATCCTGTTCCCTATACTACGAAATGGTGCTAGAGTCGTCAATATTTCAAGCTCTTGCGGTCATTTAACTCAAATACCTAGCATAGCTCTGAGGAACAGGTTCAAGGACCCTAATTTGACCATTGAAGGGTTGGGGGCGATGATGCAAGAGTATATAGAGGCGGCTAGGAAGGGAACCCAATTGGCGGAGTGGGGGAATTCTTCATATGTGGTGTCCAAGGTTGGAGTTACAGCGCTGAGTAAGATTCAGCAAAGAATGGTTAATGATAGAGGTAAGTAAAGGTATATTTTCAGTTTTATTTGAGTTTCGAAAAGGATATTGTGGTAAGTTACTTATTATTACTAGCATATCAGGCCTGAATGCCCGGACAGAAAACAGGTGGGCTATCAATTATTTGTTTCAAATTTATTCAGTGCCTATTACTAGGATGGAGTTGAATGGAAAGCTTTCTATACATAATAGCATTCTTCCAGGACAGACAGTTTGTTTAACCGGTCAGTACTTTTACTGTTCAGTGCTGTCTATTGAGTACAATTTGAATAATTGTATTTCTTCTTCGGACAACCTAAGACGATCCCAAAATTCCAGAAAAAATGCTATATGATGTTAGTTGACAATGTGGAAACCTTAGTCTAATCTTCTTCCTAGGGTTTTCCCAGCTCATGCCACAGCTCAGAGCCTGGGGTCCGCTTTGGCGACTAATCCCAAGATTTAATGTAGGCGCTAGTTTTATGAAAGCAACTTCTGCCACCTGCCCTAACAACGTCGCAACATCCACTAGTTTCAACTAAAGATGTGGAAATGTTATAAGTATGTATTTACATTTTACAGTATGTAATTAATGATAAGAATATCGGATTGCATTTTAAGGTAAAAACTAAAATAAAACACCGATTAGTAGACGAATTCTGTATTTCTACTAAGATTTAAATTCGAACTGGTTTTTACCATGGACCTATAAAATATAAGGACTCCATGGAGAGAAAAAAGTAATTGCTAGATGTACCAACAATTTCCGCGTGTAACGCGGAAAAAGCAAACATTTATAATCACAGCTTGTACTCGAGCTGACACTAATCACCATCTAAGTCATTCCAATCTCACAATACGTGTGCTTAAGCAACGTGCCAAGGAAGAGGAGTAGCCGTATGGCTACGCGATGGGCTGGCAGAATAACGCCCGCGACCAAAGCAACGTTACAGGCTAGCATGTACCAAGCCCAGGCCAAACCAAAATCGGCTTGGAGGGTGTAGGTGAAAAGTGATCCAGATCGTCAAGTCCCTCAGACATGAGGATACGACAAAGAAGAAGAGCAACTAGTACATCTTTGGAATTACATTTGTCTTTTCAAGTTCTCAATGTGCATATTGTGCATATATTTTTAGGTCCATGGTATTGATATGCCGCTTGTGTTGTCAATATTCGTAACATCAAATTTCAATATGGCGAAGAGCTAAAATTCACTGTAAGTGTGACTGAAACAAAACATGCACACATGTGACTAGACATTCATGGTTCAGTCAGCATCAAGTTCAATTTAATATATCGTTAGTCACGTCTATAAATATCTATACACTTTGGAACTTATTACAGGCGAAGAGGGGCCAAAATTGAATACAGATGCATATATATTTATGAAGCCGACCGTACAGCAACCCTTTTGATTTCTACTTAATTCTACAAAATCAGGGCATGGAACTTTTGTTAGAATAAAATTCGTTTGAATAACCTTTTAAAGAACAACTTCATCGGAATAAGAACGAAAGATCAGAACTTAATCACAATCGGTTCATCTGATTTAAAACTACCCTCGCTTTTCTTCAATATCAGACTACTACAGTGGGCGCTACCGTATTGTCGCTCACCAGGCGGCGCCACTCATGCGTGGGTCCTATGTCAGTATGAGAGATTTGTCAAAGTGACGTTTGAAATGTTCCCGCAGGAGCAGGACCCACGTTCCACCAGTGCGGAAAATCGACTAGCGGTAATCCTCATTCCGATTTTTACGAATTTTAATTACATTTAATAGTAGTTTGAATCAATATTGTAAAAAGTAAACTTACTGTCGCTATGCGACTACCAATATTGTATAAATAATTATTTAACAAATATTAACAAAAACAGTGAAAAAATCTCACATAACTGAAGTAACAATAAATAACAAATATAACAATTGTCTAATAACAAACAACTTAATAAATAAGTACTTGACACTTACTGAACAATTTAACAACTATAAATGAGTTATGCCTTAGCAATAGTTTAGTATTTGTTTAATGAGATATGATAACGAAGGGGGTTGAAACCACAACTTCATCCAACATCCATTACATTCAAGTCAGTCTCAATCTGTTCCATATAATATCGTTTAAATTACGCCTAACCCTCTCCCAGACCAAGTCCCAACCCATTATAATTTACAGCAAAAATGCAGACCAATTCCTGCGTCGCCAATTTTAAAAATTCTACTCGCACTTACAAAATTACATGCTAAAGCCCCACAGAACTGCAATCACATTTGTAAAGCACAGGTCTCGTTTCGTTCTAATACATGTAAGTGCGAGACAGACTACATGATACACTGACCTTACGAAAACGCCTCCGTCTCCGTTCCATTTGAACCCTGATGGAATATTTGAAAGCACGGACAAGCACAAAGATAGACCTGGCATATTGCACACATAAGTTTCGTGTCTCTTCGTTTCTTCTGCTTCGAACAGACTTTGCATCGCTGATACTTGTCCGCTTTCGTCGGCATATGCTGTGCTGCCGCTGCAGGTAATGTGTTGACAGAGTTGTTGATGTTCCTTCTCACTGGACGGTCTATGCTTATAGTACTGCTGTTGTAAGTTTCTATCAGCTGTCTTATAAGCCGCAGTTGGAATGTCGCATACGGCGTCCTGTTATAAGGATCTTTCGTCATCCTCCAACAGTTAAAAGCGTTTAATGAATGCATATCCACGATGTGGAATAACAGTTTCTTATGCCAGTGGAGAGGGCATAAACTCCTGTGGGTCGACATCATGAATTCAGAGTTATCAGCGAAATTCATGTTCATGATCTTGGAATAGTCTATATATGCCTTAGGTTTGTTTATAAAATTCCCTGTCGTTTTGTCTCTCTTCTTCAAAGGCAGCATTACGTCATCATGGGCGGTGGTTAGGATGTACGTGTAGTGTCGGTGGCTGTGCCATTGGATGGCGGTAAGCGGAGGACAGTAGCCAAGAGAGACTTCGTACTGCTTCAAATTCTTGATAAAGTTAGGCATGCCCGCTTTCTTCTGAGTGGTTCTACCGCATGCGTATATACCATTCTCATAGAGATATTTGAACAGACGCGGGCTCGTGTATCGCTCGTCAACGTACAAATGTCTATAGGTATTGTAATAGTCCTTCAATAAACTGGCGATAACAGTTTCTGTAGCCCTTAATCCGTTCATGATAGACTGATCGGTTTTCTCCCCACCGAAATAAAGTGTAAAGTCGTGTATCACATTGGTTTTCAAGTCTCGCAGCATGAATAGTTTGATACCCGTCTTCTTCATGTCATGGCGCGTCATAACCCCTTTGAAAGGAACAATAGTTTCGTTCACAGATAAATTCTTTGACGGACATGTGACTACTGTTTTGAATTTCGCTCGCGCATGGTGTATTAAAATGTCGATGATGTTAACGTCTGAAGACATTGTGGGTTTTCGGAGGAGATACAGTAGTGTTGAGAATCTCATGCGGTTCATGAGAGTCCCAAATATTGGTGAGTACAAGAGATGGTCCGTCGACCAATGCTCATCCAGCCTCGTTCTCTTGTTTCGCGTCATCAGCATACACAAGGTGAGAAAGATATAGAACTCAGGTACGGTCAAGTCGTGCCATTTCTTCAAATGGGAGCTGGACTCCTCATCATCAATATATTGCCTGTAAGTTTGGTTGATGCTTTCGACAATTTGATGCATTATGTTTGGATCGAAGTAGTGTAAGAAGTAGTCGATTTCCCTGGTCTCTTGGAACATGAGTATTGGGTCGATCTCGAAGGGAGGTTCTACAAAAGGTACGATGTTGGGTTCGAACCGGTCTGAGGTCCACTTGAAGTCGGAGTTTCTCTTGGAAAGGGTTTCGGATGCGCCTTCTTCATTGTCGGCCTGATCGTTGTCGTTCTCTTGTTCGTCTTCGGAGCTCTGTCAAATATATAAGTTAATTAGAAATATATTGTTAATTATATTGGAGTGCTCACAAATCTGTGAACACGAGGTATCCCCTGTATCCAAGCGGTGGAGCGCTTGTTCACATATTTTTGTCTACTATGGCTGCTCCTATATTTGTGATGGTGACTGCACCCGTTGGGAAGCAGCTACATAAGTATATAATTTGGACTGAGTTCTGTTAGATAATAAAGTTCTCAGTTCTCTCACACTAGGCAAGCCGGTGGATAACTGAATAAGCCATATGGACTCCCGCCATTAATAATCATTTTTAACACTTGTTAATATTAATACCTTTTGTGTCACATTAAATTTCTAAAATATCGATGGGATATTTCTCACAAAATAAGACCTGTGGCTGTGGAACTAAAGTTACACTTATTATTACCCGAAAAATCGCATTGATATTTAAAACCAATAATTAAATACCAATACATACCTCACAACCAAACATAGAATCAGAATCCGAAATATCATCCATTTCAAAATGCGATTCCGCATCCATCATCCGAAGAAGCTCGTCAGTGAATTTGTCGTCATCCATTATTGCGGTCATTTTCGATTTTTGAATTCGGAATTCGTTCTAAACGGTAAATACACAGGGGTTTTGAATGTGGAACTGGTTACTGTATTTACACGGGCTTTTAAATTTGGAATATGCCCGGTTTGACGTTCGTTTGTTTTGTCGCGGATATCGATCGGGGTTGCGCAGATGGATGCGCGGGGGTGTTGCCAGTTTCAGTAAGTTAACGGAAAACTTGCGTATATAAATAACACAGACGGACATTATTCGTTGGGTAATTTGGGTATATCCACGGTGACTCACGTTACTTTAGAGTCACTATTCCTAACAATCTTCTCGTCTAGATCTCAATAGATCTAGTGCTTTCTACATCGAACACTTGGTAATAATATAAAATAGTACATTACTACGAATCATTTATCGAAAGTACTTCTTATCTAACAAATTATAAAGTGGAAAATAACTCCGGAAATGATCCAACTCCTCTATTTTCCAAACTACTTCGTCATCCAATCGTGTCGCACGTATTTTTGGCAATACGGTTAATTCAGACGTCTGGGAAATTCAGTACCACACTCTTCTAACAATTGTTGTAATGTAATTGCTTTTTTAATTCGTCCTTTGAAAAATCGTTTCTGTTACGTGACGCTCTACCCAAAGCTTGACGATTTATTAACGTCGAAGAAGACGATGCGATTGAACTAAATAATAAACCATAAATCATGCGAAGGGTGAATCAACTATATCTTGTTGTTATTCTGTCCCGTGAGCCAGGGGACAAATGCTTTTAAATATTAAATGATTTTAAATGTGACCCAGGAGACCGTTACCATGGCAACTGGTGAAAAGAAATAGTCTATTAACCCAAGTATGGACGTTTGTTACTCTTAGGGTTATTGCACCACTCGAGGTTAGCCACATCACCCGGAGTTAAGCGTTTTTTGTATGGAATTTGATAGCTCAACATCGGGTTGGCGGCTAACCCTAGGTGCAAGTGGGCCTTAAATACGTATCTGATACATTATTGAACATTACGAACGATCACAATCAAGCCAAAAAGCCAGGAGAATAGACGGGCAAAAATTAGCCTAAACCTCGCGTGATTTATGCATGAGCCCTAGATCTAGAAATCTAGGTCTAATACTTATATGACCTGGCAATACTAGCCCTAGAATATAGGACAATGATTTGTGCTCAACCCCATTGGCTATAAATAGCTGATGCATTTTCAATCGATTTGTAAGTTAGAAACGAATGCAGCTGACTTTTTATAGTGCTGTCTCGAGTACAATTTAGCAAATTATTCCTAAACACTCAATTCATCGCTATTTTGCTAAAATTTGTCCATTAGAGTTGGTGGCTCACCATTGAGTTATTCGGAATTTATGTTCTATTTATCATTTGATATTTACCAATCGCTTCTCGGTGAAGGAAAACATCAAGAGGAAACCGAACTAATAAGGCATAGTTTACCCTCTGGGTTGGAAGATCAGGCAGTCGCTTTCGTAAAACTAGCGCCTGCACCAAGTCGATTAGTTGCCAAAGCAGACCCCAGGCTCCCTGACCCGTGGCTTAAGCCGGGAAAACGCTAGGAAGAAGAGTCCATATACAATCTGCTGAGATTAGAAGGCCTACTACGAACCACGAACGAAGTTTCACCTCTCTGTCGCACTTGAGTGAGAAATCACAATTGCGAAAGGGAGGTATACTTTCGTTCGCGGTTCGTGGTAGGCGCTTAGGTTTAGGCCCTCCGACGTTTACTGACAAGTCAAGACAGGTATGGGCACAGCGGATGCATATCGTTCAGTGTGGTAGGGCACAGCACAACGAATGTCGTCTCTCAAATCTGGAGCAAAGCCCATCTGGGGTACCTCCACCTTACAGAAAACCGGAGTTTAATAGCACTAGACCCTACTCATAGTGTTGTTTCTGTTGGCGAGTAAGGTCGCCAGAGCTCCGAGAGGATTCACTGTGTTGACAGCTGGGGACCCACGGAGCAAAGCTTGCCCCTTTAGCTGTCAACACAGTGAATCCTCCTTTTTTCGGCAACGCATGTATCACCCCTAGAGTTGCAGGCGTCTATAAGCTACGGTGACCGCTTACCATCAGGCGGGCCGTATGCTTGTTTTGTCACCGTCGTAGTATAGAAAAAAAATCAAGATCTAGTTTTTGCCAGAAAAAAATCTATAAGTACCTGATACCTGTACCTAGTCATCAGTCGGTTATTTGAGTGCTCATTTGTTTACAGATATAAAGGTGAACGCAGTGCACCCCGGATACGTATCAACAGATATGTCGTCACACAAGGTAAGCAAACCTGGGGCCTTACCGTGACGTCTTAACGCGATTCAGTTTAGGTTCTTAACTGTGCTCAGTTGTATGTAAGCCAGCGACTCAGTTTACGTCTCTGAATCGCGTTAAGACGTCATGGTAAGGGCCCTAAAATGAATTAGGAATACAGCAGCACATAGCCGCGCACGGCTACTCCGTCTAGTCAGGGCATTTATAAATAAATAAATAAATGTTATGAGACAATTTTACACAAATCGACCTAGACACACGGTGAGCTCAATAAGGCTTCTGTTGTGGGTACTAGACGACGATATATATTATAGGTAGATACATATAAATAGGTACAATACAATCTCAGGTAATGAGATCATTACCCGAGATCTGAGACATTTCTTACTTTACAGGCCTCGACACGTAATCTACTATTATTTATTATATTATAACAGTACGTTTGCCGCCACACATCTTGGGCGCACCGTGCGTTCGGCGGGAGCGGCCGCTGAACAGGCGGCTTTGCTCAAAAGGGCCAAATACTCGGGCCTGTCGAATTATTTGTTCGTTCCTCTCGCGGTGGAGACGTCGGGCTGCTGGTGCGCGGAGGCAAAGTCCTTTCTCGGGGAGCTGGGTCGTCGCCTGCAAGAGAGGGGCCATGACCCCCGTTCTGGTTCATTCCTGGCGCAGAGGCTGTCTATTGCTGTTCAACGCGGGAACGCTGCGAGTGTGATGGGCACTTTTGCGCCAGGGATGTGGCGGGGGGGTCTGTTTGAATAGTTGGTTTGTGGGTAGGTTTTTGTTTTTTTTTGTTTGTAAGTTTAGTTTAAATGTCAGAAAAATGTTATTTTATGTCTAAGTTTATACAGGCACCTGATTAATTTAAACTAGTAAATTGAATTTATAACATTTAAAACATTCGCGATTTGAACACATATTTAAACATAATTATCAAACGGGTTTAACGCGAGGCTAACTGATGTCCCAGCAAAATGTCAAAACAGAGATTTGTGTAACTACCCAACGAAAAGACGTCGGTAAATAAGTGAATTCGTGTTAGACCCGTTTGATAATTATGTTTAAATATTTATTATATTGTTTGAAGGGCCCGCTGACCATCGACGAGGGTGCGTCTGCGCCGCTGTTCCTAGCCCTGGACGCTGAAGACTCCGTGAGGGGAGAGTATGTGTGGTACGACAGTAAGATCGTCTCCTGGGACGGGGAGAAACCGGAAGGTTAAAGATACACTTTTCACCTCACCAGCTCGGATGTAATAGGCGGAGCGCCACGGTGTGGGAAGAGGGGATTTCAACTCCAAACACAGGGACTAGTATAATCTCCCGTCTTACAATAACTGTACCCTTAATTGTACTCTTAACATTATATACACTACTTGTACGTGCCAGTCGAGGGAAACTCTTATCTGATGGAAGCGCACAATCTACATCTAACACGCTGATCACTCAATATCTACAGACGTGTAGATTTGGGCGTTTGCCTATCACACGGAAAACGCTCTTTTATCCTTTAAATTAGCGGGCATACGCGTTTCATCCACTAGTGGGTATAGTAATTTGACCTTAAGTTTTGAATGGTTTCTTCAAGTTAACTGGTAACATCGAAATTTAAACGATAGTTTTGAGTCTATATGTAGTTTTTATTTTCCTTGCGATAGTTAGGTGAAAAATGTTGTATTACACTCGCCAGTAAAGTTTGTTCAACTCTCACGAGAGATAAACAACAGCCTTGTATAATAAATATCAATTTTTATTTTTTATCCAAATAAAGCATTTTTGGGTTAATCGACTATTCTTTTTTGTTATTCTGTCCCATCAGTCAGGGCAAATGAAGCACAGTTTGTTAGAAGAAACTACCGTAAAAACCGAACGTACGAAATTTTGTATTACCTCTCTATAAGACTCATTATTTCATGCGAAAGATAATAAAGATCGTAAATTTCCAATTTTCGACGTATGCGGCACCTCAGTTTATGTTTGGTAGGAAAAAATGAAACTTTTGTATTAAAAAAAAAACACATTATGGAATATTTTTTGTATTGAACGTTCTTATCTTTATGCAATAAAGGATAAAGGTTGGACTTAATTATTTCATAGATGTCTTCCTCAATTATAAACCCACAGATTCAGGACAAGTAGAAGTCCTTTTCAGATATTTTGGGCTCGGTGACAGCTGTCATCTCCATACAATTTATAACCTCAAAACGCAAAATGAGTTGTCTCGATTTTGATAGTACAAAATGGGAAACTGTCAAGTAAACGTCATAATTTCATAGAAGTTGGACTTTACTTTTACACTTGCGGCGTCTTTAATATCAAAACCGATACAAACTTAGCTTGTTCTGACTCTATAGACTATTTGTTTAAGTAAAAAGCCATTTTGTCAGTTGTTGATAAATTATAAATTGAAAGAGATGTCATATACTACAGAAAAAGTGACCAAGGTCCCCGGTGAGCAGGGCTGGGATCGAACCAGCGACCTCCTGCTTTCGCGGCAGACGCCCTAACCACTGGGCTACCCGATCACAATACACAATAAAATTGTATAGTTGTTGATAAAGTTCATGTCAATATGAATTTTCATGACACTAATGCTTTATCGACAACCGTCAAATGTGGTATCTTTTATGCCGATATTACACTATCGTACAACTATGACCATATCATGATCATGTAGGTGTTAGCCATCATAGGTTCGTCCTATTTGATCTTACTTATATGATAGCGTAATAACGGCCTTACTAAAAACAACCACATATGGATATGACAGTGAAATGACAGCTGTCACGTACCTAGGTTCTCTGAAAAGGAGTATACAATACAGCATGTAACTAATACGAAAAAAAATATTTTGTATGAATAGGTGCATTTTCGAAATTTTTCAACTTGCATCGTACTCAGGGTTATTGACCTTTGTTACAACCTGTATAGTTACACCATAAGAAAACAACGCAAGAATAGACTTATGAATACATGATTTTTTTTTAATAAAAGTAGATTTAGCAGTAAGCTTGGTACCAAAAAAGGTTTGTGTAACAAATTCTATTCTTTTTTATTTGATTACTTTTTTTAGATTGGAATAGTATACATATTGAATGTACATACATAATTCATGTTTCTCTCAAGCCTAGATAGAAAAGGTGAACGATATACTTTTATTTTTGTATAAACTACGCTACGCCATATTGGCCAATAACCAAAACTAAACGGTTTTGAATTACCTAATATTTAACTTTTTAAGGGCGAATCAACTATTTCTTGCTGTTATTCTGTCCCGTTAGCCAGGGGACAACGCAGCACACTTTGTAAGAAGAATGACAGATGTGCAAGTTGCGGAGTTTCCAAAAAGTTGGAAAAATTCTAGGAAATTTCTTGATAATTACACAGAAATTTAAGAAATTTCCATTTTACGTTGCGGAAAGTTTCAATCCCCATACAAAAATGTGAGAAGTTTCTGAAACTTTCCTATGCGAAATACTTCACAATATTGGAAAGTTTCCGTCGGCACATCAGTAAGAAGAATCGTTGTAGTATGTCTTATTGACATGCTTGGTAGATGGCCCATCATTATAGCTACCAAATATGAATATAGCTACCCAAAAACTCATGTTTTGTGAATTTTAATGCCATAAAACTGTCACTTTAAAAGTGACCCAGGAGACCGTAACAAGAAATAGTTGATCAATATAACTTATCTCCACTTGCACCACTCAGGGTTAGCCGCTAACCCGGAGTTAATCTGTCAAATTACATACTGAAATAACGAATTAACTCTGAGTTAGCCGCAAACCCCAGTTGGTGCAAGTGACCTTTAATAATACAAGTAAAATAAGGGTTCAAATCTCAAGAACAGTCCGAAAAGATTCTACTGTTGGCAAAACTATACACTTCAACACAAACAGGACTTCTAATACATACATAACAAATTTCAGGACTATTCGAATACTTATATAGGGTTACTTACGTCTAAAGTCGAAAATAGGTCGACACGTTTCAGAATGCCTAGTATAAAAATTGTACGACATTAACTCCTCGACCGCGTTAGCGTATCGAGGGGTCAAAATATGAAAGTTGCCGGATGATTTAAATAAACGGCAAACATAATTTGAACTCTCGATACGCTAACGCGATCGAGAAGTAAGTGTCTTACAACTTTTATACTAGGCCTTCAGATCGATTCGTGACCCTTATTCATGAGATACGCTTACGGCGGTTGCTCTTCGCGCAGTGCGCGGTCTCATGAAAGAGGGTCACGAATCGACCCGAAACATGTCGAAGTATTTTCGACTTTAAAGACTTGAGTAACCCTATATTTTAATGTCGGATTAGAGTCTGTCTATCTGAGAAGAGTAATTACTCACGGGGGTTTATATTTTTCAGCCCTCCGGTCGGTAAGCGGCACTTTACGCAAAACTAAATTGCCGCCTGCCGGCTCCGTCGGGCTGAAAAATAGTATACAAACCTCGGCCTGTAAATAGGAAAGCCTCGGATCACATGTTAGTTGACCTCGGCTTCGCCTCGGCCGACAAATACATGAAGTCCGAGGTATTTTCCACATACACGGCCTTGGTATGTAATCTACTATTACAGTACACATGGTGCTACTTTACCGCCCTAGGGCGATAATGAGCACTTTACTTGCCTGCGTCGAATATTGAAAGGGTCATATGTACTGTAAAACGTGGCACGATACACGTGCGAAGAGGTAATTCGCACGTATTTCCTCTTTCGCCCTTGTACCGTACCGTAATATACTATAAAATTTCAGGACTGTTCTCGAGATTTCGACTTTAACCTTAATTTGATTAATTTGTTTGAAATAGCGAGCTTTTTCGATCCTAGTAGTAGAAAAAAACTGGCCCGACGATTTTTCCCATTCCATTACCATTTATCCAAAGACTTTTGCATTGTGTGCCGGAAATGGAACGGAAAGTTTGAAAAATGTATTGAAATTTTGGTAAATTTTTTCTCATATTTGAATCGAATGAGCTCGCGATTATAAAAAGAAAATCACAAAAAAATACTTAAACATAAAAAATTGCCATTGTAACAAAAATATTCTAATCTACGGTAGTACTATACAATAATGTTATGAGGTAGGTTGACGATTTATGCTACTTAAACTAATTAGGATGGTACTTACGGAATATACTGAGCTATGACTATACAGAGCTAATTTTGTACTAAGCAGAAAATTCTACTAAAATCACATAACAAATCAAAGACTAGATTCAATGGGGGCTTATCGGATTTTCGCTCACCAGGCGGCGCTACTCATACGTGGGTCTTGTGACAAGTTGACTTTTTCCAACTCGAATTGATTCGGCTACTTATCGGGGTTGAAACTGCCTATCAAACAGTTTCCCGCCAAACCCACGTTTCACTAGCGCCCCTAGAGGCGAATTCACTCGCGGTAATCCCCATTTAAACGCTACCTTTCAGATCGGCAAAGTCAAACAACGGAATACTAATTTCACTATCGCTATTCACTTCTTCTTTCACTAACACTTGTTCAAAGTTAATTTCTTTGTTTTTCATGCTCAGATCTTGCGGCTCGTCTGAAGGCGTTGGAATGCTTATTGGTGGTTTTATATCTGGAACCAATGATTAGTCATTATTTATCGAACACATAACGCAAGGAATCCTAGTTCAGGCACATGTAAACTATATCTTAGTTTTAAGTGTTAAGAGTCTACATGCTCGAGCAAAATAGAGCGGGATAGATCTAAGGTAAGCGGCCCAGTGGATGACACTTTAAGGAGGGAATTCACACATTTTTACAAATAACTTCTTAACTATAAAACATACCGAATGCATGCTTGTGCAAATATGTAAACCACTTCTTCTTCTAACAGTTTTAATAGTTCATTACTAAAACACGCGTTATTGTGGTTATGATCTCCACTTTCACGATAAAAGTTCTTCGCTAAAACCACCTAGTTACAGACACTATGTCTCTCAAATAGTAAATTATTTACTTATTGAAAATAGTAAATTAATTATTGAATCAACAGAAGTTTTGGACATACTCGTATCACGAGCTGTATATTTTTGGTTATATTAATAGATATCTTTATTTTTTCAAATAAACTGCAAAAAGTAATTTACTTGGTCAGTGTCATTCACTGGGTCAGTGTCATCCACTGGGCCAATTACCTTAATTGCAAGAGCACGCAAAAAATTTAAGGCGATAGCAGGCGGGCGCGTCAAAATAAACCGCGTAATATAGACACGTAGACAATTACTGTTTACAACTAAACTACAATTTTTGTAGGCTAGGTAAAAGCTTTTACCAGATTTAAGAACTAGCTATTACTTAATTATTTAACTAAGAATCCTGTTTATACTGTTTCTGACCAAAAACATGTTTGAAAAATTAATGTATCGAGGCTTTTGAACAAAATCATGTTTTCATGTTTACCAGTTTGAAGGAAATATATTGAAGTTTTATGTATATAAATATCAGGTACCTAGTTGTTATCAATTTTGAGATCTAGACGTCTGAATGATAACAACTCGGCTACTCATCATCATCATCATCATTTCAGCCGAAAAAGACGGCCACTGCTGTACATCGGTCTCCCCCAAAGCTTGGCCACCTGGCCACTTGGCCACTGTGGCCACTGAACTCTGTCGACACAGTACTCACGATTTTTAAGCCGGCGATATTCGCTTACATCTATTAATGACCGGATTCAATGTGATTCAGATCTTAAAATCATCGTCTCTATTGAAATTGTAGTATTTCTTAATATCAATGGCTTCCCGTACTTTACTATAGAACCGGCTATCCGTTAAAAGGATTTTAGGGCAACTTAATCGGGTGTAGTGTGTCAACAGTGAACAGAGTCACGTCCCTAGTGCGCAAAATGTTCAAGTTGATCATCTAGGTCCTCGTACCACAAAAATCGAACGATAGCGGATTTGTATCTCAATTTTCGATGTTCGTGGTAGGCGTGCAGGTGCGGGAAGTTCAGTCAAGTGTAAAAACATGGTGGCTTACATCTTACTCAAAAATATGTCCCATAGCACCTTATGCCGGCGTAATAAGAGCGTAGTACCATATTTATGAGTCGATTATGTCGAACCATATTTTTGCACTTGACTGTTCATAAAAACCGCGCGGCTAGAAGATGTTGATGTCAAGCTCAGCCAGGTTTTCTACGGGACCTCGGGGACAATGCCGCCCTCGAAACGTCGGGAGTCAGTTATCAAAGTTTCACACGATTAAGCCCCGTTTTAGAATATTAATAATGTGTGAAATTCGTAAAAGTTTAATTAAGCGTTTTGGAAAAGTATTTTTTTTCTTATAAAAATAGGTCCTCGATTTTCCATCCAAAAATATGTCAGTTTTGTAACGGCCCCTACAAACGACTTACGAAACTGACCAAAAAAACGGGTCACTTTCTTTTTTTAAATCAATAGCAATCGTGATTCTGGTTATAAAAATACCAAAACATCCTATATTAAAAAAAAAAGGAAATGGTACCCTATTTTTGAAAACGCCCATAAAGCTGCGAATAAAGTTTTTTTTCCTGTAAAAGCTTAAATCAATGAAACATATTAGAGCTAATTCTGGAACAAAATTTTGAGGTTTTAGAGTGTAAGCAGGAGGTCCCGGGTTCGAATCCTGGTCAGGGCATTTATTTGTGTGTTATCACGAATATTTGTTCCTGAGTTATGGATGTTTTCTATGTATATATATGTATCTGTCTATTATATATATCGTCGCCTAGTACCCACAACACAAGCCTTATTGAGCTTACCGTGGGACTAGGTCGATTTGTGTTAGATTGTCCCATAATATTTATTTATTTATAGCTGGGTTCACTATACCTATTCTCGGTAGTTTCTCGTTCAAAACCCTCCTGGCGAGCTTGATGGCCTTAATCTCGGCCCTGGTCATGTGGAGGTGCTTCAGTTGGTGGTGCACCTTCACGTAGGCCTCGCATTTGAAACGGACCCCGCAGTCGGGGCATGGATATGTACAGTCAGAGTGACTTTTCTTGTGGCGGGTCAGGACTTGTTTGTTCTGCAACAAAAAGAGTTGTTAATTCGCGGGGTCAGGTGCGAAGCCCTAACTGACATATCAAAAAACATATCCTGTATAATTGTCTTCTGTTACCGCGATTGTTGTTCATTGAAATTAAACACTGTAGAACGGATTAATCGCGTTTATTAACACTATGACCCTACGTTTGGAACCCTTTACAGCGCCCGTTTTCACAGGGTTAAGATGATGACTGAAGAATGCGAACGTTTGACGGGGAGAAATCGCATCCTCTCAGTCATCATCTTAACCCTGTGAAAACGAGTGCTGTAAACGGCTGAAACGTGGGGTCATGGTGTTAATAAACGCGATTAATCCGTTCTATAGTGTATAATTTCAAAATCCTGTATAACTCACCGCAAATATAAGCACAGGTTATATAACAGTTCTTAAGTACAGATATTTATCTTTCATTGAAAAAGCGAATATAAATAGTTTTGAACGTAAAATTGATGGTTAATTGCAACGGTTAACACTCACGTATTTTTATCACAATAGGCGTGTCATGTTTCGACTGCATCGGGCAGTCATCGTCGGACAGAGTGGTATTGTCACCTTTGCGGCTCAGGCATCACTACCCGAGACCGGCGTAGCGCGTCGGCTTTGTCGCGCGCGACCCGTTAACTACGCCGGTCTCGGGTAGTGATGCCTGAGCCGCAAAGGTGACAATACCACTCTGTCCGACGATGACTGCCCGATGCAGTCGAAACATGACACGCCTATTGTGATAAAAATACGTGAGTGTTAACCGTTGCAATTTAATATCAGTATGAATCACGAAATTTTAAATCATATAAAATTGATCCTCGACCCCCCTCTCCCCGTACAAACGCTAGGGTTGCCTACGATCAGAAATATTAGCTATATAATATAATACTGGCGGCAGTGAGTAGGTATACACGGGGCATTCTAGACTATTTAACTAGCACTTTCATGTAACTCAATCAGCAATACTACTACTAATACTGTAACTTGTGTTTTTGTATTTAAAGCCATGAATAAATGTACTTTCTTTCTTCCAATAGGTCTACTTAGAGGCCGAGTACCGTCTACACGCATCGCGCTGGATTTCACAGCAATTTCTTCACAAGGCGGCTCGCTCTGTGTAGATCCACCTAATCAACGCGATTTAGAATGCCCAATTTATACCTACTGAAGCGTTTGCCAACCAAAGGGCAATGGAGAGGGCTATGCTAGGAGTCTCTCTGCGAGATCGTATCAGAAATGAGACCATCCGCAGCAGAACCAAAGTAACCGATATAACTCTCCGAATCGCTAAACTTAAGTGGCAGTGGGGCACATTGCACGTAGAACCGATGGCCGTTGGGGCGGAAAGTTTCTCGAGTTGCGACCGCCTACCGTAGAAGGCGCAGCCCCACAAGGTGGAAATCTTTGGGGGAGGCCTATGTCCAGCAGTGGACGTCTTCATGAATGATGATGATGAAGCGTTTGCTGTTACATATCCTGTATACTTACCGCGAAAGCCTTGTCGCACTGGTCGCACTTGTGTATCCTCTCCCGCTCGTGGCCGAGATGGTGTATGGCTATGTGGTCCTTGAGCCGGCTGCGGGTCCTGAACTCGCGGCCGCAGCAGAACAGCGCGCGCTTGCCGCGGCTCGGCGCGTGGGACCACACTATATGCGAGCGGATCTCGCCCTTGCTCCAGTAGAACCGTTTGCAATGGTCGCATTGGTATCTGGGTAAACAAAATGATAATAGTAGATTACATACCAAGGCCGTTTAAGTGAGAAATGGCACGGATCCCATGTAATTGTCGGCCGAGGCCAAGCCGAGGCCGACTAACATGGTGATCCGAGGCTTTCCCATTTACCGGCCGAGGTTTGTATACTATTTTTCTGCCCGACGGAGCCGGCAGGCGGCAATTTAGTTTTGCGTAAAGTGGCGCTTACCGGCCGGAGGACTGAAAATATCTTTATTTTTCAATTTAGGCACATTACAATGCACTTATGAACGTCAAAAAAAGCTACTACCGATTCTATCCCTACACCACAGCCCGAGAAGATTACCGGCAAGAAACTCGGCGGGACTTATTTTTTTAAAACAAATTACAAAAGTAGTAAAGTAGTAAAAAGGTAGAAGTTCGGCTCGAATGTTGGTTGTTACAAAAGTTTAAGAACGGGAGGTTATTCTAATTTACTAATTTTTAATCGATTTGGGACATCCACTTGTAGTAGTATAGTCACATCTATACACTTTAGAACTTATTATAGGGAAAGAAGAGTCAAAATTGAATACACATGCATATACAGTATGTATCACAACGAGAGCAGACCTTAAAACTGGTTGACGGGAAAGTAGAGTACAATGTAAGTAATGAATGACGTGCATTTCACGTGCCTAAGTACATGTTTTATGGCATAGAATTTCTAAGTGAATTACTCGAGGACCTTCTTTTTGCAGTCGGTGAATAATTTTTGTAACATCCTGTAAGATTTGTTTATGTTTTTGATTATTGACAGTGCATGCGTATTGCGTACTGTTGATACGTAGCTAGGGGCAACTAATCATCATTGACTTGGTCATGTCAACGCACACGCGCTTTGAGTTCTGTTTATAAGTAACCTAGGTTATCATTTAAATAATGACTGTAGTCATAGGCAACGCGCAAGCGCTTTTTTAACTGTTTATTTGTAGGTAAAAATTTAGACGTCAACAAGGTTTCACGCCTGTCTGTCAGTTGACAATTTAAGAGATGTCATTTATTAGATTGTAAACAAATAATACAGGGGAGGTGCAAAACAACAATAATAAATGTATAATTTTATACCTCTTGTAAAAACTGTCGTATTTCTGATGAATTAGGTAGGTACCAAGCTCATATTTATGATCTAAACATTAACGGGTTTATAAATTGAAAGAGATGTCATATACTAAAGAAAAAGTGACCAAGGTCCCCGGTGAGCAGGGCTGGGATCGAACCAGCGACCTCCTGCTTTCGGGGCAGACGCCCTAACCACTGAGCTACCCGATCACGGCGGTTTAATAAATGATTTGATTCGTGCTTTAAAAATTGTATTAACGGGTTTCTTTTCTTGCCTTTCGTTCTGATACATACTGTATACATATATGAAGAACTTTGAAAACGAATTCCGACGTTTCATTGCCCCGTGGTCGGAAGCGTAATCGAATGTCACCGGCTCAAAAATCGGACATCGTGACTGTAAAGTGTCACATCCCTAGTGAGCAAAATGTTCAAGTTGGTTATCAAGACTAAGAGCGGCTAGTTCGTGAAACCCGCGCAGCTAGAAGATGTTGATGTCTCAGCTTAGCTAAATTTATAATAAAGGGGACTGTAAAATATTCAAACTAATTACGAGCCAATGGTTATAAAATGAAACAAAAAACAAAAAGCGTTCAGGGAAGACGTAACTTTTTCTGTGTTTTGTAGTTTTCAAATTTTTCTTTTGTTTCTATGTTGTAATTAATTTTGATTGTAATTTCTGTTAGATATGTTGTAGCATTGTGTGTTATCTGTCGTGGCATCACTGTTTGGGCCCTACGGAAGACCAGCGCCGGTTTATTGGCTGGCAATATGCTGAGTTGGGTCCATTTGATACACACACATTCTAATCCTTGTTTGTCTTTTTCTCTTGTTTCTTATGTTGTTTCCTGTGATGTCAGACGTGTGCGCCGCGCCGGCGCGCCGCCGCCGCCGGCCATTTTAGCCACGCCGCCGCCGCCGACATTTGATCGGCGTGAAATCGGCGTGGCCTTGAATGACTTTCTTTTAAATCAGACAAAATAATTAACACTAAGCATTGTATTTGGCTTTTGTAATGGCCTTAAGTAAGAAGTAAGAAAAATATATCCATGATTATCCTTCCATATATATCTACATATTATTTCATATATAGGTGTTAGGTTCATACATATTGATACATAACATAATATAGGTATAATAATAGGTATTCGTCAATAAACGCTATTTAATTAGTGTTACGAGGGCTGCTATTTATATATCCGGAAACCGGGATTACAATCTTCTTAAATAGTATATTTGACCTCCATGGTAAAATTTGAACCTTTTTAAGTACTGGTCGGTATATTTTTTCTTTCTTATTTTTATATTTTATATTTATTTAATAATGTTTACACGGCATTACAGTATAAAAACCAATACACCGAGAAACTTAAACTAACAAAAATGTTTCATTCCAAGAAGGAAGAAGGAAAATATAATAATAATACAGCAACAACAACAGTAAAGGGTAGGCACAAAATACAATGGAACAACAGAAGTAACATAATTATCACAAAACATAATATCATACAGGGACTGTGGAAGGCCTATCGTCCATCATCTCACAATACCTCAGACACTCACGGTACACAGTCGTCCATCCCCATGCAAACAAGTCACAATCAGGTTCTGACGTCAAGAGCGCATTCAGTAGTGTCAAAGCTCGAGGGAGCGGCGAATTTCTGCGTGACACTGTGCGTGCCGCTGGCACCGCCAACAGTGGGCGCATCCGCGGTCTCAGGTTAATCCTGGGGGATCCGGCACGTGCAGTCTGAGCACGCGATTCACGAGGTCTGGGCAGTCTGATTCACCGCGCAGCATGCGACAAACGGTAATTAACAAATTGCAGTTACGCCTTACTTCTAGAGAGTTGTAACCGAGTGCTCCGAGCAAAAACTTAGTCGGATATAAAAACGGGTAATACCCATAAGTTTTCTTATAAAGAAATCTGAGGAAAGCTTTTTGTATCTTCTCTAGAAGTAAGGTGTAAGTCGACTCATAAGGGATCCACACAATTGACGAGGTTTCCAACTTGCTCCTCACCAATGCGTTAAAGACAAGTTTTATGGCCTCGACATCTCGGAACTCCTTGACATTACGGATCACAAAGCCTAGTCTTCTAAACGGTAGTGTTTTGTTTTTGACGGGTTTTAAATGTCATCTCGCTGCAAGAATGGAACTCACTCGTGAAAATATTCGTGCTATGATTTATTATGATTTTCGGCGTGGTTTAACGCAACAACAGTGCATAGATCAACTTACTTCAAGTTTTGGTGATGAAGCTCCATCTAAAACTACTGTGTATCACTGGTTTAGTGAGTTCAATCGTGGACGTAGTATGCTTACGGACGAAGTTAAGGCAGGTCGCCCGAAATCGGTCGTCGTACCACAAAATATTTAGGCTGTGCGAAAACTTATAATGGATGACCGACGTGTTACGTACCGCGAGATAGAGGCGACTCTGGGTATTTCTATGACTAGCATTAATAGCATAATTACATGAACATTTAGCTGTAAAAAAAATTGTTCGCGTTGGATACCGCACAACTTAACTAAGGAGCAAAAAGATGCTCGCGTCGAATGGTGCAATAAATTGTTAAAAAAATATAACCGTGGTGACTCAAAGGCCGTTTATAACATCTATACAGGTGACGAATTCTGGATCTATGCATACGATCCCGAAACGAATCAACAATCAACGGTATGGGTGTTTCAAAACGAGCCGAACCCTACGAAAGTTACTCATGCAAAAAGTACATTGAAACAAATGGTGGCCTGCTTCTTCGGTATTAATGGCCATGTAGCTACAGTACCGCTAGAAAACCGTAAAACGGTTAATTCAGATTGGTACACGACCATTTGCTTACCGGAAGTATTTGAACAAATTCGTAAGACTAACCAGCGACGAAGAATCATTCTTCATCATGACAATGCCCGCTGTCATAATACGTCACGCGAAACAACTCTATTTTTGGAAGGTCAAAATGTGGAATTAACGGGTCATCCGCCGTACAGCCCTGACTTGGCACCCAATGATTTTTATTTAATTCCCAATTTAAAAAATAAATTACGCGGTCAACGATTTTCGACCGCTGAAGATGCTGTCGACGCATTCAAACAACACGTTATGGAGGTACCTCAGGCGGAGTGGCATAAGTGCTTCAAAAATTAGTTCACACGAATGCAAAAGTGCATAGATCATCAAGGGGAATACTTTGAAAAACAATAAAACCATTTTGTTTTTTGTTTCCGGATATATAAGTAGCAACCTATGTAGTGTATTATATTTATAATTTATATTGATTGAATGTATATTTTTAAACATATTTTAAAGGTTTAACATGTTTTATTATTCGTGTCATGTCATCATCTTAACCCTGTGAAAACGAGTGCTGGAAAGGGCTCGAAACGTAGGATCATGGTGTTAATAAACGCGATTAATCCGTTCTAAAGTGTTTAATTTCAAAGATTTAGTTAATATGCGGACTAAGGTCGATTACACGCAATTGTTATATTGTATTGATTTCAATTTTAATAAACAAAACGAATAATTTTGCTTCTTTACTTACGTGACCTTCACGCCGATTTCACGCCGAAAACGCCGCCGATTTTTTGGCAAACGCCGCCGCCGATCATTTTTTAATCGGCGCACACGTCTATGTCAATAATAAATGTTTTTCATTCATCCTTTCATTTCATTCATTCATTCAAACAGTCGCCATTTTGCTATGTTAAGAATATATCCATTCATCATTCTCATTATTTCAGGCGCATCTAAGCATTTCTACAATATTCTTCCGTTCTATCCGCACGCTATTCCTGATCACTTGGTCGGCCCAAGAGCCAGAAGGGCCATTGCGAGCAATGATATACTGTTTAGGTTCATCATTTATTATTTTATTTTATTTTATTATACATTGATGTAGACATACATGTAGACAAGGTATGCAACAAACTAGCCACGGCATGCTTCGCACTAAAACGATTAGCACGTATACTCCCGAGAGAAACGGTTCGAACGTGTTATTTTGCGTCCGTACAAGCGCACCTTCAGTACGGGGTGGAGCTATGGGCGGGATCCGCCGACTGGGAGAGGGTCTTTCGGCTACAAAAACAGGCAGTGCGGGCTATAGTGCGGGTCCCTCGGACTGATTCTGCAAAGCCGCACTTTAAGTCACTAGGCATCTTAACGTTGCCGTCACTCTTAATTTTGCAAATGGCAATGACCACGAGGGAAGAATTGGACGCAACGCCCAATGACATGGAGATGGCTCCACGCAGGTACGAAACCCGAAGTGTGCGTGCTGGTAAACTGCCTGGTGTGTCACACCGACTCGCAAAGTCAGGGAAACTCACCCACGTCATGGGTCGCAAGGTCTACAATCACCTGCCGGGTGAAATAGTCGCTGCACACAGTGCTCATGCATTTAAAATTAAACTCAAAAAATGGCTCGTAGAGCAGGCGTTCTATGATCATAAGAAGTTATTTTCTAGTGTTAGTAACTAGGTTAGCTTATTTATGAATTTTATTTACAATTGTATTTAAAACATTAATATAAATTGTAATTTTAATTAAAATATTGACATGTAATTGCTTATTACCAATAAATAATATGAATATGAATATGAATAAGATGATGGAAACAAAGAGTCAATTATAGTAACATAGTGTTTAACTTACACACTAGAGAATATAATACTCACTTCTTAGTTCTGTCTGTATGCATTCTCCTAATATGTTGGCGCAGCAAAGCTGGTGTAGTACACTCGCGCTCGCACTGAGGACACTGTTGCAGCATGCGACGTCTGCGGACAAATATTTTATTATTTATTAACGGCCTCCTAGATTAGTTGGTCAGTCCTAGTCAGGGCATTTATTTGTGTGTTTATCACGAATATTTGTTGCTGAGTTATGGATGTGCGGGAGTGCACGGTTATGTGCCGCCGTCGCTTGCTCTACAAGTGTAACTTACTGTCTGTCGGCCGAGTGCTTGTTGGCCTCATGCAGCCGCAGGCCCTTCTTGGTGTGGAACAGGGCGGGGCACCGCGCGCACGGCACGCTGCTGGTGCGGGAGTGCACGGTTATGTGCCGCCGTCGCTTGCTCTACAAGTGTAACTTACTGTCTGTCGGCCGAGTGCTTGTTGGCCTCATGCAGCCGCAGGCCCTTCTTGGTGTGGAACAGGGCGGGGCACCGCGGGCACGGCACGCTGCTGGTGCGGGAGTGCACGGCTATGTGCCGCCGGAGCGCTTGCTTGCTCTTCACTTGTTTGGAACAGAGGTCGCAAATGAAGATTTGGTTGACTGGGTTGCGGACTTCTTCGTTATGTCGCCTGTGGATTAATTAGTGACATCTCAAGATCTTAGGTATAAGTAGGGACCCATCCTCTCCGTACTGCGGTATGGGGGAAACCGGTAAGCATGTGCTGGCGGAATGTGCTAGAAACCGAAGTAAGGGATGTCGAACTTAAAGATGTCCTTCTGTTCTGCAGGAAAACGAGAATATTTGAAGAAGAATGTATAATGGGAAGGCAGCCGGGACAGTAACCTGCAGCTCAAACTCCAGGGAAATGGGCTGAATGAACGTGCGAAGTGCTCGACAGTCCGCCTGCATCCGGCCGGGCGTCCGTCCAATACATATAAATCTACATCTAGTGAGTGATAAAGGACTTCTTAGAGTTTTCCCGTTTTATGCACGGCTCAGGAAGCCTGGGGTCCGATTTTGCAACTAATCAATAATAATAAAATAAAACACAATCAGCATAAGATAGTGATTAAGGAAGAGACAGATATAGGGATATAGGAGTAGCGACTTCTACTCTCACCACTTTTCCTTTATTTCTACGAAATAAGAAAGATTGCCCTACTGCCCTAGTGCTAACTTTAGTATAACTTTTCAGTATATGGGCAATTTCAGAAAAAATGCACCATTTTAATGAAAATGGGTCCTCGATTTTACATACCAACAAAAAAATTGACAGTTTTGTAACGGCCCATACAAAATGTATGAAAAAATGCGTTACGAAACTGAACAAAAAAAACGGGACATTCTTTTTCTTTTTTTTAATTAATAGTACTCGTGATTCTGGTTATAAAAAACCCAAAACTTCCTATATAAAAAAAAGGAAATGGTACTTACCCTATTTTTGAAAATGCCCATATATCAGTGTCAGAACGTACCTAACGTGTGTGTTGTACATGCTCCTGTGGAAGAACACTCTCTCGCATATCGGGCACTCGTGTTTTTGACCTTTGGTGTGCTGCTGAGCCACGTGTTTCTTCAGGTACGCCGGTCTCCTGTTTAATACGAACGAAATGCTAGAAACTAACGGCAATAATACATAGGGTAAGCGGTAGTAATCTTGGGCCCCACACAATCATTCGTCCCCTGAACTCAAAATCCATTTTTAAGATATAGGTACGTTTGAGTAAGGTAGAAAAAATATTCATATTTTTCTTTGTTGACAACACAATACAGTGTAATAGTTAGTGTAATAGTTAGCATAGTTTAGCTGGAACACATGTAAAAAAAAACATATTGCAACGATCGAAGCTCTAAGTGTGTTTCTTATGAAAATCATAAGAATTGAGCACTTTTAAACTGTTATTTACCCTTTTTATTGTTATTCAAAATGTAATATTTGTGTTCCTTCATATTAGTTATAGTTTCTATTAGCGTTAAAGTCGTAATTCGTGAAAAAAGACTCAAGATGACCTAAAAATAGGCCGGCTATGATTAGTACCCACCTAAATACACCATACTGATTCATCAGCATTTTTCTTACACCTTGCAATAAACGAAGAATGTCATCAGCTTCACGCAACAAACAACGATAATATAGAATTGAGAACCTTTTTTGTAAGTCGGTTGAAAATATACGAGTATCCATACATAAGTATAGTCAACTCACCTAAATCCTTTACCACACTCTGCACATATGAAGGCTTCGTGGACATGCTCGCTCATTACGTGGCTCGACGCTGTTTCCTATGGAAACAAATTATTTTAATTCATTCATTCATTCATTTATTTTTAATAAAACATAGTTTTACAAGTCAGTAAACATCATCAAACGTAGTAATCATTAAACGGACTAATATTGTCTTCTGTTACCGCGATTGTTATTAATTGAAATAAAACACTATAGAACGGATTAATCGCGTTTATTAACACCATGAATCTACATTTCTAGCGAGATTGACGGGGAGAATGCTAATTCTCCCCGTCAATCAAAAGTTTACAATTTTTTTTTATTACCTTGTCTTTAAAGACTCGCCGGCAGATGGAGCAGCGGTAGCGGCGGTAGTGCCGCAGCTTGTGTTTGTACATTTGCTCCTTGTTGTGCCCGCGGCAGCGACATATTACGCACGTGAACTCTCCCGCTTCCTACCAACAAACATAACATATATAATACACAACTTTAATAACTGACAATTATTATAATAAATATGATTACAGCATTTATTTACTCAATATTTCAAATAATGTATAAGACAATTGCAAAGGTTGGTCTTAAATTCATCATTTAACCCTGAAATGCATGAATTAATAGTATTGATCCTAAAACATCCTAAGTGACAACCAAATTCATTTCAAATTAAGAACTTACGACGATATGACAAAGTCTACATTCCAAGAAAACTTGATTGTCACTTGTCTCGTTTCTGTATCATAAATGCAATTAAGGGTTAACGGTTCTGTGTCTTTATTTTTTAACCCCCATATTTAAAATTTTATTCTGAAAATATAAGGCATTTCAAGATAAGGTAAGAATGAAAAATGGGATAAGATGAAAAGCCTCATAATAACTCCCTATTTGGTTTAAAATGTTAGTGCTAGTCTTTAAGCCGGCATCCTGTTACGATCCGCCGCTCAGTCGACAGTGACAGCCCGGTGTGCAGACACGTGTTACATGCCATTTAATCTTCCCCCACTTTACCAGACTAATTTAAATATTTTAATGAATAGAATCATTCACATAATACATTACATCACACACAACACATAATAAAATAACAAAAACAGGAAAACAGAATTGTTGTGTGCATCACGAAATGGACCCAACTCAGCATAATGCTAGTTTTGAAGCCAGCGCTGGTCTTCCGTAGGGCCCATTCGATGATGCCACGAAAAGTAACACATAAAAGGACTAAAAACATAACAGTATAAATTATTAAAATTACCAACCAATTAATGGGGGTAACTCTAGACTTACCGGCGCGTGGCTCTTCATATGCGCCCGGTAAGGCTGCTCCATGACGAAGCCCAGTGCGCAGTCTCCGCAAAAGTACCGCATGTGACGGCGAGCCTGGCAGAGTTCGCGGAACTCTATCTGTCTCTCTTCCTCCGTGATGGTCACTATATCTATGTGCTTTGTCACTTTGTCGGAGTAGCAGTTCTCTTTTTCTGTAGAGAGAATAAAAATTATTAAATTTAGGCAAAAAGGGTGACATATTTAAAGCGTTTTTATCACGGAATTTGTGTAAGATTGTCCCATAATATTAATTTATTTTATTTATTTATTTATATGACCTGCGAAATATCTCCAGTATGGTTAATTTAAGTAAATAATTTTGTCACCGAAATGATGACCTCCAAAGTCCCCATGTACAAATTCTTGTAAGATACCTAAGAGTCCCAATAAAAAAAAACAGATATTAGGAGGTTCAATTTGTAAGCGGCCAGCTTGTCGATTGTCTCTTCTTTGTCACAGCCTCATATCTTCTGAGATGGGACGAGCTGGATTACTTTTCATTAACGCTCTCCAAGCCGATCTTGGTCTGGCCTAGCGGGCTTTGTGCATGCTGGCCTGTGACGTTGCTTCAGTCTCCGACGTTATTCTGTCATGTGAGTATACGCTTTTCCATACTCTCTGGGATCTGCTCAGATGGCCGAAGAAATTATGTATGTGGTAATAATTAATTATGTGTGTAAATTGTGTAAATGGTATGGAGAGAAGACCAGAGTCTTAATGCTGAGATTGCTGAGCTCATCGAGAATAAACGCATTTGTGTAGCGTTCAGTCCTGTCAGGAGTATTCTGCGACATCATCTCGAATGCAACTATCTTTCGATGCGTGTATACAGAAAGAAAGCGAGCGTACGAGTTTGTATCCATACAATTAAATATATAAAAATGAAACTTACTCTTTGCCTTATTTGAATATGTTTTCCTCACAACTTCATTTTCAACCTGGAAGAAACAAACTTATTATTATTATTTTTAATGAAAAAGGTAACAAACGAGCAGACCAGCCGCCTGATGGGTAGTGGTCATCGCCGCCCATGGACATAAGCAACATCGGAAGAGCCACTCATGCATTGTTGACCTTTGAGCCTTAAAGCCCTGAACACTCGCTTCTTGAAGAACCCCATATCATATCGCAAAGGGAACACATCATTATAGTAACTTGAAGCTGAGAACTGCTGAGCTGGTTACCTTGCGTTGGAACTTATCAATAATATTAATAATATAATTTAAACTTTCGTGAGTCATACTGATATTAAATTGCAACTCAAGTATTTTTATCAAGGTGACATGTTTCGACTGCATCGGGCAGTCATGGTCGGACAGACAGAGTGGTGTTGTCACCTTCGCGGCTCGGGCATCACTGCCTGAGACCGGCGCAGGTAACGCGTAATATTAATAATGATTATGTGCCTAATATGGGCCGGTCACGTTCATCGCATGCATCCTGATAGGTGGGCTAATGGCTAAAGCCAACAAGTTGATACTGCAAGAAAGGTGTGGATAATGCAGACCCAGGAGGATGGCCTGATCAAACACAACCCAGGGTTTATGGAGTTGCAAGGGACTTTGCCCAGCAGTAGGCCATTCAATGGCTAAAGAAAAAAGCCTAATAGTGACCTAGCGGTAGCGACTATAACCCTATAACCGTTGACTATAAATCGAGTATTATTTATGTGATTGTTGTGAAATTTGTGATTTAATGAGTAAGGAATAAATATATTTAAGTTTGAATATGAGCCAAATTGGTCAAGGTGTACTATTATTTATTCTGTGGTGTTGCTGAGATATAACTGTGGCGAGTCCATGTTTAGGGCAAACCACAATCAATAAACTCCTTTCAAAATCCTTAACAGGGACAGGAGAGGGAAGGGCCAAGGGAACCATGGCCAGAGACTGGAGGCTGTAAAGGGCAGCATTCCCCTGGCACCTTTTATTATAACAAAAATAATGTCACTTTGCTATTCTGCAAAACATGCTAGTCAATCAGTGCTAACTCGTTATGTATTTTAACTTTACGAGGCATCCTGAGGAGATATTACCTTCTTTTTCTTCTTTTTCGGTGGCTTATAATCGTCATCATAGTCCTTTGATTTTCTATTCTTAATTATTTGAGGTTTTTTCGCAAGATTGTTCTGTGGTGCACAAGGATCTTGAATTTTAGCCAGACTGGCCAGGTCCAGGTCATCATCTGTGAAGATTCATTATTTTGCATATTCAAGATTTTAGATATTAAAAAGCTTACAGGATCAAACTCAAGCTAATTAGGAAATAGGAAAGAATAGGTGGCCTTTTCCATCCGTTTATAATCCTCTTTATTTCATCATTGTACCATTTGAAGTATCTTTTATTTGTTTTATTAATTACTGTTACAGGTGAAGTTGGGTCAGATTCAGATGTAATAATATTCACCGTAAAGTCAAGAGGAGCGCAAATTCAAAATTTGATGTGAGCAAGGAACAGTTAGCTGCTGAGATTATGGACCTACCTGCATAGAAAGTTTGTTCTTACGAGGGCTCCATAATTTCGGTAGCTGACTGTACATTTTGTCTTGTGGTGGCATGAAGCAATATAATATTGAGACGCATGGCCTAAAATGTGTTTCTAAACAGAGGTCTATGTCACCCATGCTTATTGCCTCTGCCTTGATACTTTACATTATGTAGGTTTGAGTGACTGCAAAAGCTAATATTTTGTGGGTAAAAAACTGAGATCCTGTCTCCGATGGTGGTGTAACCAGGTGATCCATGGATGCCAATGTTATAGGGATCCCCAAACATTATTTTTTTATTTTACTAAGTGCCAGTTGCACCAACCGCCACTAAACTGAAGTTAAGCATATATAAAGTACAGGATTTAACAGTTACCTCCGAGTTAATTGGCTAACCCTGGGTGGTGCTGGTATAAATATAATGTACAGGACTATACTTACCACTACTATAACAAGTAGGTTCTATCTTGACTGTTATATGTTCAATTCCATTAAAAGAGTCATATTCCTCTTTTACACTAGATTTAATATTTTCAGTCCCTGTAGCTGAGCCATTTTGTAAGCTAATATTTTCATTTGAAGCTTCATACTCATTCTCATCTGGGGGCTCCAATTTGATATCCACATCACATTCAATTACTTCACTTTTTATGACAACCAAATTTGGACTTGGTAATTCTTCTGTCATGTTTACATTTGCCATTTTTATTTGACAATTGAGAAGTAATATGATAATACTTATTTCTCCAGTGAATACTGTTTGTTCATAGTCGAAATAGCGTAATAGTGTAGTACACACGTGAATTTTTATTGACAAACTAATACCTGTTTATCACTGTATTTACAAAAATAATAAAGTTTTTGACACATTTTATTACACTTATTCACTAATTTTACTACTTAGAGTTAGAGATTCACTGTAATACGTATCACTTCGTCGAAAAAGCCAAAAAGATGGCTGATCTAGTTCTGTATGTGTGTATGTATATTCGATTTTATCTCCCAAACCTAGTGTTTTTTGACAATGACAAATGATACGTCAATCGATTGTCCAGTAGCGTTGCGCGAAGTAGCCTGTGGTCCGGACTCTGGAGTTACGTTAAAATCAATATTTTTTTAGTGTTCTCTTGAATTGAACACTGACCAAATGTTTGTACTTAAATACTCTAATGATATCTTTGATTCCGTACAAAGCTCATACTGCTCATACTAAGTAAGGTGTAAATAAAGAGAAATTGAATAACGAATAAATCCCGCTTTAATTTATGATATTCTCAATAGGAAACAAAATAAAATAGAATTGTTTGTTTGATAGATTGACGGGACGGACGTTTGAACAACTTTGAACCATTGAAAGCTAGTATTACATGACACGTTCTTTAGAGGCCGATTATCGCCTGCATTGACCATCACAAACCTATCCTTGACTCCCTAAGTTCCCTTACGTAATTAATTACACGACACGACGCGAAAATCGGCCCCTGAAAAGCGTGTCATGTAATACAAGCTGAATAGGAAAAGGGGTTGGGGGGTGTGAAGGCATCTAAAGAACTACAGATCTGTCACCGAAATTCGTATGCGATTTACTATACACTGCAGCATGACCGCGGCAATAAATCGACTTAATCCGTTGCAAGTATTTTTTTTTGTTTGACAAGCGAAATTATTAATTCGTTCCTGTGTGGATTTTGCCAGCTTGCAAGTTGAACCTTGAACAGTACAAATTTGGTACCACCAGAGGAACCCCCCTAGCAAAACAAGAGTCGAAGTTGAAGTTTGACGGTGAGGGGAAGGGAAGAGGTGGGGTCTTGAGATTGAGAGTTGTAGAGCAGTTATGCTTTAAGGAGTCAAAGGTGGGAGGGAGTTGTTATAGGTCCAGACGGCGGAATATAAAGGGAGAGGGACCACGATCCAGCAGCTTGTAGCCAGCAGTTGGCCACCAAATTGTATGCAATATCGACCAAGTTCAGAATGGCATTGGACTGTCGGGAGCTATAGTTCAGCCAAGTTCTCTTTTTTAATTTATGCAATTACTCCGAGTTACCTAATTACCTACCTAATAACCTAATTAATAAAACCTATTAATAAACCTATTTAATTAGTTAATTAATTATCTACCTAATTTTTGACTTCTCTTGCTCGAAAAGTTCCACCTTAAGTCGAGTCTAGGCGACATAAAATCGCTTTTTATGCTCTAGAGTATAAAGCAACATCACAGGCGGCCAGCGCTCGCCGCGGCCTCTCGCTCCGTGCCATCAGCTAGGAGACTGCGATCGGCGCGCGGCGGTGAAAAGGAGAACCCAAGCGCGCGAGCACGGATATTTCATTATCAACGATTTAAAAGTGAAAAAGAAAACCTTAATAATTTCCTTGCAATCTAAGTGAAAAGCAGAGTGTATGTACCCCAGGCATAAATACGCATTGTATTCTCCACTGCTATATAAATATTGGTAGCCTCGGCTACAATAAATAGCCTTGTATAAAATGGGTTAGGCATAAAGCCCTTGATATACGAGTACAATTATGGGACAATCTTACACAAATCGACCTAGTCCCACGGTAAGCTCAATAAGGCTTGTGTTGTGGGTACTAGGCGACGATATATACATATAATAGACAGTTACATATAAATACTTAAATACATAGAAAACATCCATAACTCAGGAACAAACATTCGTGACAAACACACAAATAATGCCCTGACCAGGATTCGAACCCGGGACCTCCTGCTTCGTAGGCAGGGTCACTACCAACTAGGCTAGGAGGCCGTTATGCAAAAAAAATTACTGTTTTCTACAGCTTCTGACAAGCTGGCTAGCAACTAGCAATCCTATAAGTATTTATGTATGTTGTGCGTTTTAGGGATGTGCACTAGTCGATTTTTTTTCCATGTACCGATCGATAAAGGCGATATGGTAAAGCAAGGTCTTTCAATTATGGAACTAGGTACATGTTTTTTTTTTGCAGTAATCGCATAAACTTGCGTTTTGGTGGGGTTGAACCAGATTATTTTCTTCTGATTCCACATTGAGATTTCAGAAAGAGCTTTTTCGATATCTGCTGAGTGCTGATAGACAACACGTCAATAATATGCGATAAGTAGGGAACCAATTTATAAAACGCTAGGCTCATGGTTAAAATGTTTGAGTGTTTCCTTTATCCAGCGTACAACATGGGAACAAGAAGTAAACAACAACTTTGCTCCATTTTAAGTAGGTACATCCTTACCTTTTTTAGATTACCCATTATTTGACTTATTATTAAAAACATTATTGAACCATGGGTGACTGTGACTGTGCTTTTATTTGTGGTAGCTTAGTTGTTTTTTTAGTGGAATAAGTTAAATATTAGTTTAGTAAGCGCGTGTTGTCATGTACAATAAATTTTACAATCCATAAAAGTCTTGCTATGATTAGTTTCCAACTACCCATGTTCGACGCGATTGATCAATTTGAATTACTTGTTTATCTTGGCAGCCATCGTCACGAATGTAAAACACGTGCATGTTCGAGTAGGTACCTGGCGAAAAACAATTAATTCTGTATCGTTCAATTAGTCCATAATTTCTATGGCCCCTACGATATATCTATATAAAACACGATTTGTTGTTATTTTGGTTATTGAATTTGTTGATATTTGAAAGTAGAAAACTGACGGTACGTACCGTCGTCCTTAAAAGAACTACACATACAAACATGTTATGCAGGAGGGGTCACTTAACTCTGCAGCTGACTGTCTGTAACTTAAAGACATTTATTGTACACTGTACCCGAATGTGAAATGTTTGCCCAAAAAGAAATGTTAAGTAAGTACTTGCCTATTTTCAAATAGTAAACGCAGCGAGCGTAATGGGGACTTTTGGACAAGCCATGGCGCAGAACGGGTTTTAGGTCAATTATTATATTGTTTATTATTTTTATATTTATTTCTTGCGTTTTTTTTAAGATACAACTAAACACAATTTGAAATAAAGCTGGTATTTCCCTTACAAAAAAAAACGTAGAGAAACACGAGTTCAAATTAAATAGGCAAGTCGGTGGAGGTCGCATTCTCCCGGTAAAAACTAAAATACCCGGCTTATTTAAACATTACATTTCAAAACTTTATTGCAGTAGGTATAAGAACTGCGGAGCGAAGTTTGTGCCTTTTTACATGTATTGCTATTGATGGGATTAGGTACGTATAGTTCGAAACTATCATATAACGTGGAGAAACACTCAAGCAAATTGAGGAATGATCGTTTTATTATTCAACTTTACGATATACGATCATTATCTATGGAATATTCAAATAACCCCATTTACACTTCAAGTTTATGGACATTACATGTGAAGTTTCAATCGTGACAGGTCTCACATAGCAGTAATCGGTATCCGACTGAAAATCTAGGTACAGTGGGCCAATTAAGAAAGTGGTCTACCACTCTTGACAAAAGTTTCTGTGAGCTCTAACGATCGCTAAGGTTGACTTGACACTGACATAATATTATTGGCAGGGGAAATCGACCTTGTTGTCTCATGCCGTTCAAACAAATCTCAACGTTAGGGTGGTAAACCACATTTTTGGCCGACTGTATACTAGGTTACTATGGGTGTTACTTCTGTTGAACTCTTGGGACTTGGGCTCGATAGATAGCAAATAATGAATATACACTGTGGAAGCATATTATTCACTTTTATAGCATTGGTGTGCACGGTTTTTAGTTTAAATATCCATGATAAATTGTTATTGCGTCGTGATACTCCAGAGAGTATAAGAGAACAGTGCATAGTAGACATATTAACGTCTAAAACGCTAATTAAATCAACAGTGACTGTCGTTAACAGACACGCCTTTTCAGACAGATTGTTTCGGCAGATTCATTTCATTCAAGTAATAATGTTAACGTCTGCCTAAAGGACTCTCATGTATCTATTAAAATTATGCCGACAATTTACTTGATACATGCTCAGGATGAGATTGAATTAGAAGATCTGATTGATGATCTAGACAAAGATTGGTATCGTCAGCCTGAAGCTCTATTCATAGTGGTAGCAGGGACCGGACAACCCTTTCCTCGCTAAAAGCCTTTCAAACGGCGTCCCTTTAAAACGACTTACCCAAAATAAGACTTAGCCGTTCGAACAGCTAGCCCATACATTTGACTAGCCCTTACCAAAATACTGACCGAACAATAAAGCTAGCCCTTTGCAATTGCTTACCGCTAACCTATACGTCTTGTTACCCTTATATAAGGGTTACCCTTATAATTAAGCGCTTTTTATAAAGCTTTCCCTTTGGCAATTTCATTCTTTATGACGATGCCGCCAAACAGCGGCAGCCAATCAGCATCAGTTATTGAGTATGTGCTCTAAGTAGGTAACTATTTCGTTCGGTGTAGCACATTTTTGGTTTACATTTACATTCGCTGTTTTTCTTCCAACTCCTCCTGTCGTCCGTCGCGCTACTCGCGCTGTTTGAATGTTTTTAATCGACTTCGAGAATTCGACGGAGACGGTTATGTACCTATTCATCTGTTTGTATTTTCAACCGACTTCAATATTCCTAAAGGAGGAGGTTCTCAATTCGGCTGAATTTTTATTATTATTATATATTTTTTTAATGGATGTTACCTCAGAACTCCTTCATTACTGAACCGATTTTTTTTTGTTTCTTAAATTAGATGGCTCCAGGTTGGTCCCGTTTTTTTCAAAATCCATTTCTGATGATGGGATCCATGAGGAACTGAGGGAACTCCTCAAATTTGAAAGGCACATGCACAGTCATTTGGGTATTTTCTTGAGAACCTCGAGCATTTCTTTACAAAACCTACCAGTTTGGTAGAGCAGACCTTATGATGACGACCACGGATGTCAAAGAGGAACTGCTCTATAATTCGCGGGCCCCAGCTGTATCATTCATCTTTTGTTTATTACGAAATGCCTTCGAGGTAGTCCTATTTGATTTTAATTATATTTCGATGATCCATCATCATGAGGAATAAATGGAGCTGATGCTGAACCCTGGCAGTACCACATGGAACTCAGGTTTGGTAAAACTTACGAGAGTTCTGTTTTCGTCATTCAACTCGTATTAACGATCAATTAGGGGAACAGTTCTCAAGATGGAGCTGATGCTGAACCCTGGCAGTACCTAGTGGAACTCAGGTTTGGTGCAACATAGGCGAGTGCTGTTTTCATGATTCGATTCATATTAACGAGCAATTCAGAGGGCAGTTCACAAGATTGAGCTGATGCTGAACCCTGGCAGTACCAAGTGGAACACAGGTTTGGTGCAACATAGGCGAGTGCTGTTTTCATGATTCGATTCGTGTTAGCGAGCAATTAGGAGAGCAGTTCACAAGATGGAGCTGATGCTAAACCCAGGAAGTACCTAATGGAACTCAGGTTTGGTGCAACATAGGCGAGTGCTGTTTTCATGATTCGATTCATGTTAACGAGCAATTAGGAGAACAGTTAACAAGATCGAGCTGGTGCTGAACCCTGGCAGTACCTAGTGGAACTCAGGTTTGGTGCAACATAAGCGACTGCTGTTCTCATAATTTGATTCGTGTTAACGAGCAATTAGGAGAGCAGTTCACAAGATGGAGCTGATGCTAAACCCTGGCAGTACCTAATGGAACTCAGGTTTGGTGAAACATACGCGTGTGCTGTTTTCGTTAATCGACTCATGTTAACGAGCAATTAGGAGAGCAGTTCACAAGATGGAGCTGATGCTGAACCCTGGTAGTAATAAGTTTTAAATACGATGTGAGAAAAATTTAACAAAATAAAAACATAAATTAGCAATAATTCGCTTACTTTAACTTATACCGGGAAGTCCAATTGAAGTCGGTTTTTTTTTTCTTTAAAATTATTTTTTAAATGTATGTTCACCGATTACTCCTAGCTCCATCATCCGATTTAGGTGTTTTATTTTTAAGAAAGATTACCTCCGATTTCAAATCAGATCCGTGAGGAATTAAGGGAACTCCTCAATTTTCAAATGCACATGTATGATGATTTCGGTGTTTTCTTAAATAAATGAAGGAATTTCATGCGAAAACCATAAATTGGTAAGGTAGACCTGATGATGGAGACCAGGGATGACAAGTGGAACTTAGGATACGTTAGCCGATAATTCCGAGCTCCGTCGTCCAATTTGAGCAATTATTTTTATGTGAGAAAAGAGTCACCTCCAAATTGGTCTGGTAGCAATTCGGTGCTGATCTGATAATGAGGTTAATGAGGAATCAGGGAACTCCTTAACTTTCAAAGGCACATTTATGGTAATTTCGGTATTTTCTTAAGTAAATGAAGCAATTTCTTGCGAAAACCATAAATTTGGCCAGGTAGACCTGATGATGGAGACCAGGGATGACATGTGGAACTTCAGATACATAAGACGATAATTCCGAGTTCCCTCGTCCAATTTGAGCAGTCTTTTTTTAGTCGAAAAGAGTTGCCTCCAAGATATAAGATGTAGGATATTGGTGCTGATCTGATGATGGGATCCGCGAGGAATTAAGGAAACTCCTCAATTTTAAAGGCACATGTTTAGTGATTGCGGTCTTTTCTTAAGGAAATTAAGCAATTTCTTGCTAAAATCATAAATTTGGGACGATAGACCTCATGATGCAGACCAGCGATGGCATGTTGAACTTTAGATACATAAGCCGATAACTCCGAGCTCCGTCATCCAATTTGAACAATTATTTTTTTGTTAGATAAAAGTTACCTCCAAGTTGGTTCCATAAGAGCTTGGTTCTAATCTGATGATGGAATCCATGAGGATATTTAGGAAACACCTCAATATTCAAAGGTAAATTAGCAATTTTGGTGTTTTGTTGAGTGACATAAGAATTTCCTTCCGAAAAATTATAAATTTGGTGCAATATACCTGATGATGAAGACCAGGGGTGGTATGTGGGACTTTACATAGGTACTTAAGCTGATAATTCCGAACTCCGCCATCTTGACTTTTTTGACTATTTTTTTTCTGTTTATTAGTAGTACTGCGTTACTCATACTAGTACTTACCAACTAAAATAGAAAGATTAAACTTTTTAACAATAAATTAAAACCGACTTCAAAAAATAAAAACTAAAATGTATTCATTTTTATTTGCTGTAAGGTTCGGAAAGGATGAGTAAGCAAATACATGAAGGTGGTCTATCGACTGATACGTTTGAAGTCGGTGCCAAGCAAAATAAACACATTTCTGGCAATAATAAAACTCAGCATTCTCTCTGAAAAATAATAAATATGATATGATGACGTTAATGCCATGCATGCCTACATAAAATGTTGTCAATGTGAAAAATAAATGTGAAAATTGCTAGCGATATACGTTCGGGCATATCCGCCGGATCTGCCAATCAATGTATGGGTAGTTTGTCTGGCGAATGCCCGGCGGACATAGCCACTATGGAGATCCGACAGATTGTCCGAATGTAGGTATATAGCCGGCAAATAACTCCGAATATTTGTCACTTTTTAAATTTCTTGACTATCTATTTTAGAATAGATAGCCTGTATCCGGCCGGGCGTCCCTACACCTACTATACATCTACATCTATTTTATTTCTTACATATTATTAGGGTTAATCAACTATTTCTTGTCACTAGTTGCCATGGTTATGGTCTCCTGGGCCACTTTTAAAATCACGGTTATATAATATATGGCATTGAAATTCACAAAACATGTTTTTTTTGGGAGCTATATTCCCTTTCCATGATGGGCCATCCACCAAGCATGTCAGCAGAACATACTACAACGTTTCTTCTAATAAACGGCGCTGCATTCGTCCCCTGGCTGACGGAACAAAATAACAACAATAAATAGTTGATTTACCCATTTGACCAACTAAATTGTTAAGAGCGTCATCTATGAAGTTTAGGAGACTTCGTAGCGTAGTATGATTCCCAAGAACGAAAGAGTTAGACACATCTATTAAGTAGTTCTGAATGAAATATAAAGATGGCAGTGTAATAAACACAATATAAACGGTAAAATGTAGTTTAAACGTCTGTATTCATTTGTCCTAATAAGTTATTAAATTAAATGAGTGCACAATTTAATCCAAATACTATCAGCCGATTTGTGTTTGAAAATAGATGACGCCAGTGTACCAATTTCATAACATAAACCATATACTTAAGCCCATAAAACGCTCATAATATATGTATGTACTCCTGTTGCCCGTCAACCCGTTTTAAATTTTGCTCTTCGTTTGGATACATACTGTAGGTATAGTGACTATGTCAAATTTTAAAATGAACACACGGGAAAAAGCCGGGCATAGCAGCAAGGTAGAACCGGCGGACATGCCCGTACTTATAATTATGGCCTGCTAAACAAATATAAATCAATCAATTTCCGTCAATTATTGAAACACACTACCTACTCTATCAATATTTGTACATTCTGTTAAAATAAATCAATGATAATTTTTAAGAAAAACAAAAACCGACTTCAAGTGGCCTTCCCGGTAAAAGTTAAATTTTGAGTTAGTTTAAGTTAACCAGTTTCTTTCAACAATATCCAATTCAACATTCGAGTATACCTTTGAAAATTGAGCTTTCTTAAACCTTTCTGAAAAATTCAATTTTGAGTTATTTTAAGTTAACCAGTTTCTTTCAAAAATATCCAATTCACCATACGAGTACCTTTGAAAATTGAGCTTTCTTAATGTTTCATGGCTTCCATCATTAGATCTCAAAAAATCAAATGGAACTACTTACCTTGGTCTTCAACATCAGGTCCGCTGCAGCAAAATGATGCATGGCTTCAGTAAGAATATGCCCCAACTAATTATGAATACCCCCGATGAATGATATGAATAATCACGATGGACGTGGCGTTCAAATTTGAGGGTTATCTGAATTCCTCAAGAATAGGAGTTCTTCATCAGAATAGTAATCAAATGAAAAAGATGAATGATACGACAACTCGGATGATACGTAGAGCGAGGTTTACCGACCAGTTCCACTTTGCCATCCCTGGTCTTCATCATCAGGTCCACTCCGCAAAATTGATGGTTTTCGTAAACATATGCTCGAGTGTCTTAAGAAAACAGCCAAATAATCATGCATGTGCCTTTCAAATTTGAGGAGTTCCATCAGTTCCTCATGGATCCCATCATCAGAAATTAATTTTGGCCAAGCTGAAACTATCTACATTCAGATAAAATAAGAATTTTTAAAATCGGTTCAGTATTGACGGAGTTCTGAGGTAACAAACATCTAAAAATAACACACAAGAATTGAGAAACACCTCCTTTTTGAAATTTAAAAGTCTGTTGAAAATTAAACCTTATTTCATCTATTGCGGCTTCTATCACTCGGAAGCGGGCGAACATCAAAGAGTGCCGCCGCTGACGACGATCGCTTGCTATCATGTACGAATAAATGTGCGTTTTATGCACAAGGTAGACGGTTTAAATTAGCACGCCTTTACTATAAGGGTAGCCCTTTATAAGGCTAACCAATATGCAAGGTATTGGTGAGCGAGTCATAAGGGTTTCATAAGGGTATTGGGATATTGATTACTCATAAGGGCTACCGCTAAGATAAGGGCTTTAAAAGCAATATGAAAGGGTTTTGTCGCGTAAGGGTATGGTGAGTTAAGCCTTATTAAAAACCCATACAAAACCCTTTATAAGGGATAGCGGGCCGGTCCCTGTGGTAGTGAAAGTTTTACCTGATGATTATATTGCAAAAGTATTTAGCATACTATGGGAGTATCATTTGATACACGTGTTTGTGATCATTCAGAACCTAAACAACGATGCATCCATTTACACTTACTTCCCTTATGCAGAAGGCCGGTGTGGTCGAGACTTCAGCACTATAGACAAGCTCTGCGATTGTAAAAGTGTGGGAGAAGTGGACGTAGTTAGCAAACTGCGTGAATATGATATCCCCGTTTTAGACAACTGCACATTATATGCCGCAATTCGCCACTATCCTCCTTTAGTCTTTTGTGATCCTGAACCAGAAAACAAGCTTTATTCTGGCGTCGAAAGATTCCTCATTGAACTTTTATTAGAGACAAAAAACATATCCTTGAATTACACGTGTTTGCTTGAAACAGAAGATACTGGGACTATTATAGATAATTTTACAGTCAGCGGAATTATGAAAAAACTACTTATACGATAATGAGTTCGACTTGCTGTTTGGAGCATTCAGTTTGAACAATAGACGAGTAGATTTCTTTGATTTCCTGTGTCATCATTTGGCATATGAAGATATGTATATTACTGTGACGCACAGAGCGGCTTTAGTTGAGAGATGGAAAATAGTCTACATGATATTTCATGCTAATGTGTGGATCCTTTTCTTGTTCATAATGGTGTTTTGCGCAGTACTGCTTTCAGATATTGAAAACATGTGGATAATTCAAACCACGAAAGCGATAATAACAGAGTTCGTAAATATACTTGGAAATGCTACTCAGAATGTAGCCTTAGCTTTGAGAAAAAAACTTTTTATAACTTTACTGATAATACATTGGATGTGGTTTATATTTTTAATAAATTGTTTCTATCAAACAAGGCTTACAAGTTTTACTATGTATCGCTTGTATAAGCCGCAATTAAATCAGTATGTTTCTTTGAACGACTCTAATTATACTCCATGTATTCCATCTGACATAACATCATTTTTGCAAGATTCCAGAGTGCCGATTATAAACGGAGAACATATACATACAGGCAATTGTGAGACTGCTGATATGGCTTTGAATGAAGTAGCAAATAATGAGAATACTTATACAGTGACAATGTATTTTCAGTATCTTTGGTGGCTGCGAAATAATGCCAAGGACAAAGATCGCGTTTATCTCATGAAGACGAGTGTTCACAATAATATTTATGGGTTGTTTTTTAGGCGCGGTTTTCCGTTGCTCGAGTGCTTCAACACCATAATGCTGCGTCTGCCGGAACACGGATTCGTGCACGGTTCCAAGGACTTCCATGGCCTGCCGCGTGAACCGGAAATATCATCAGGCTCGAATGATTTGGTTAAATCAGTTAAGACTCCTATAAAATTTAAGGATCTTACCATCCCCTTTGGTATTTTCGCTGCCGGTGCGGTTTGTTCGCTGATTGCATTTGCAATAGAAATGACGCATAGGCGTAGATTTCATAGAAAAATAAATAATGTATATGATCCTTAATATAATTTTGGAGTTACTAATCCATATTATAAATATCGTTTTATTTCCTAAACTAGCGACCCGCCCCGGCATTTATTTTAGATAAAATATAGAACTTCAATTACTTATAGGTACTTTATGCTCTACTTTTTGGAACTTATCGATACATGAAAAATATCGACCATTTCACATCCCTAAAACACGCAGGGATTCAAATTTTTTACGGTTGGTCAGCCCTCCATACATTTTTTGAATTTCGCGCGGTTTTCTACTGTCACGGCTGGCTGGCCAGTGGCCAGAGATCCGACAATGGTGAGCCCACGAATAACTCTGCAAGATACGAACAACGTAGCGCAGATCAGAGGGTTTTGTTTGAGCGAGCGTGCCCACACATTTGCCTTTCGTGTGTCTGTCCATTTGTTCTTCTCTGCAGGTCGCATTTATCAACCAATTCTTGTGAAATTTTGTAAACAAGTTTGTTGATGACAATTTTGTTTTGGAGTTTTTGGCAATTTTCAAAATGGCGAATATTGGTACAAAGGTCCTAAGCGCCGTATAGAGCAAAGGCGCTTACGACCTTTGTGCCAATACCAGAATCATCGCGAGGTCTACAGCTCACAGAGCCACTAGTATGATAAAACATCGTGTCGTGTTATGTATGTCTTCCTTCTACAGTAAATTTTGTTTGGTAAATAAAACGAACTGTTTAGTTTAAAAATAACGTAAGTTTATTACATGTAATGAAATAAAAATAGAATAAAAACGCTTTATTCTCACATGTACAACCGCTACGAGCGGGAAACCATTGATTTGATTATATTTATATCGCGATAAAAAAAGTTATTATGACGAGATCACGACCATAGACAATTTACCGCCATTTTGAGGTAGAATTTAAAACATTTACACAACATTATTTTTTCTTCATAAAGCAGCATATATTTACTTCTTATTTTAAAAATATTTCGATATTCTAAATACAACGGTAAAATGCAGCTGTCGTAACATTTTCAAACAAAGATTTACAAAACAAAGTTTTGAACACATCAGAGAGAAACGCAGTAAAGGCCTCAATTGTAAAACATTGATTCTAATTAATAAATATGCAGGCCAGAAAGTCAGTTGTCACCAAATCACGTCATAATAACTTACATTGAGAAGCTTTTTGGTACGCGTAAATATGTTAGGTGACATTTAACTTTTATGACTTATATTGTAATCCTGCTGTAGTATGTATTTTTTTTAATTTATTTGCCTCCCAATTTTTTTTCATATAGAAAACAAGGGACGCACATAATTAAAAAAAAACTACTGCAGCCTTGGCTTGTCAGACTATAGTTACTATAGTTTGGTAAATCAAGTCTGGCAGTAGATTTTTTTTTCTATATGCCTCCCTGTTTTTCCACTCCGAAAAACAGGAAGGCATAAAGAAAAAAAAATACTGCTAGACTTGTTTTGCTAAACTATAACAAAAGTTACCTCCAAGATGTTCCATTGTTATCATATACTTAATTAAAAGGAAAATCTGAATTTTGAAGAATAATACGATTTTCACAAACTTAAATTTCAGGTATTATGTATTTTTATTCTTGTTGGCTTGTCTCAGTAGGTTAAATATTTCGAGACTATATTAATTATTTATACTACGACCAGAAAACTTCTCAAAATTTACAGAAGGTTTGTATAACTATCGCTTAACGTGCAATCCAAAAACCGGGTTGGGCACAAGCTCAATAATGTATACTTAAATACCAAAAACAATACTGCCAACCCAACATTTCACAATAAAAACAAGAATTTTCTGTTATCTCCTTATACCAAAATATATTATTATGGCTTGAGTTATCATTTCAAAGATACAATATGTCTATATCTATAATATTCATATATTCTTCGTGTTATATCTAAAATGCTTACTGTTAGGAACTGTCAAAAGTAATTAAACACTTTTCTGTACTTTAAACGGCAAAACAAGTGTTTTATTCAAATAGGACTAATCAGACTTTTATTCAAATAAAATCACTGTTAACCCATAAACATACAGTAAATGTTTTTGTATTTGTATAAACATAAAGGTACATTTAAACAGTTTTTTGGAAATCGCAAATAAAAAAAAGATACAAGATTAAACATGCCCTATTAACAATACGATATTGCACAAGTAACTTTTTCGATTGACGGGGAGAATTCGCATTCTCTCAGTCATCATCTTAACCCTGTGAAAATGAGTGCTGTAAAGAGCTCGAAACGTAGGGTCATGGTGTTAATAAACGCGATTAAAGTTCTAAAGTGTTTAATTTCAATAAATAACAATCGCGGTAACAGAAGACAATAAGACGATATTGTTCATAATTTCGACAGTTCATACCAGTAAACTCCATCTATACTAAACTTATTTTACAGACGATTGCAACACTTACAGTTCGCAACATGTCATTATTAGAGATCTGTTTTGTAATGTTACTCTGTTTTTAGATGTCCTCCTTCATATTCATTCATGGCAAAAAACCTTGCAGTCACGTTTATAAAAAAAACTTGTAGTCAAAAAGTTCAAGACAAAAGTATTTACTGTAAATAAGTCGAAAATATTTAACTTACTGTGATGTATTGATTTAAAGTACTTATTGTTGCAAGAAAAACCTTTAAAAAAATGTAGGTATTTCAATTAAGAATGGAGTGTCGTACTAAAACCGATTTTTATTATTTTTGCCAAGAAGGACATCTGAAAACACCAAACCTTTTGGCAGGACCGGCGTAGCTACTGTCAACTGTCAAGTCACACAGACATGCTACCTATTTGGTGTAAGCAAACTTTTAAAAGTTAAAATATCTTGCAACACCACCCTGACTCTTATTATAATACCGACGGGACTATTGAAAGTGTACCAGTACTTTTAAAAGATCCTTTCATACGGATCCAGATCGTAAAAAAAAACTATTTTTTATTCGTCCCTTATTTCTTTAGCACGAGCTATATTTTTAAAGATTTAAGAGGTTAATTGCCAATTTAGGGAACAAAAAAAATTGGTACTGTGGCACTATTAATTGTCAAGTTCCATTACTGGGGAGACTTTACCCGGTTACCGTCAGGCGGTGTTGCAAGTCTAAAAAATTGCGCTAACAAAACAAATATGTCTATTGTCAGAACGAGCGATCATAAGTACTGAATGAATCCCCTCACCACTGAATTGACACTTTAAAAACGAGAATAAATCACAGATGTAGATTTCGCATTTCATAATCACAACAGTCAAAAAACCATAGACCAAAATGTTGCCATTGTAGAAATTATGTCAAGGGAAAAACACAAAACATGACACATCGTTCGTTTAAAAATTAATTCTAGGATTAAAAAATATTTAAATACCTATGAGATATAAAGTGATGACTGTAGTCCGTGATGGGCTCATTAGATTTAAGTTGTTTTATGCTATGGGGACAGAATTTAAGATATTTAATTATTTACAAAATGCTACCTCGCTCACTCACGCGTGTTTACTTGACTTTTAATGGTTTTGTATTTGTAATATGAGTATGATATCATACACATTTAAAATCTAACTTTTACATGTTTGATACAAGACACCTACGGAAGAACTCGAGCATTTTTTCAATCAAATTTAGACTTACATAATGGACCCAATAAAGTAAGGGAGCGTTCAAGTATTACGTAACGCAATTTTTGGACATTTTTGACCCCCCCTCCCCCCCATGTAACGCGCCGTAACGTTTTTCTGTACCCCCCCCCCCCCTCCCCCTAGTAAAACGTTACGTAACCACCAAGTACCGGAAAGTCGCTAAAATACCTTTGTTATTGTTTTATTTGCGTTAATATTATTAATAACATTTGCAGCAAGAGATTTCTAATGTTTTTTTTTGTTCTATAAAATTGTTACTACTAATCATACATTTAATTACGTCGTTTTCCTGACTTGGTCCTGTCCTTGCACAGACTTTTGCTTTGGGTTTAGCGTTTTACTAAAATAAATTAACAAATTTCATTTTTAATAATTTATTTTTACCTTTAGCAATGCAATTACAAACATAAACCTAACTGAAATAGAATATATTTGTCAAAATATAATCGTATTAAGGAATCGGAACGAAAATGAAAACATTTAAAATTAAATCAGCCATAATTAAAATAAGTAGATGGTAAAAAAAACAAGTGGTGTTACTGCTCCTCTGTCCACGGGTTTGCCACTTTTGCCAGCAATTCAGATTCTTTAATTACTGGCATCCGGAGAGCAGACGAAGAGGGTTCCGGAATTATTAACCTGCTTGCGTCAACTTCGTATTCGTCGAGCCAATCAGCATCCTCAGACAATGTTTCACAGCGGCGCACTATGCAGAGAAGCTCATTTGCCCTTCTTGCAGCAAGTCGCTGTGGCCGTACTCGACGTTCACGGCGGTCTTGGGCAGTCTTGCCATGCATGCAACGATTGTGCACTTGCACACTCTTGTGGGATGTGAAATAAATCCCACAGGTTGCACATATTCGGTTCTTTTGATCGGATTGTACTAATGGGCAAAAAACTCGTAAGGCATCAGGCTTAAACCCTTCTAGAGGAGGCGACAGATCAACAGTCAACCTCACAAGAAGTGGCGAAAACTTGCACGATCCTTTGTCTATCAGACTAGGTACCACGAGCTTGCGGTTTGAAGGATTGGGCAGGGTGGCGGCAGGAAACTTTTTGGAAACACAGAACTTGCACTCCTCAAGCGGGAACAGCAGGATTCTTCCGCGCATTTCATAACTTGCAAGAAAAACTTACTATTCAATCGGGAATCCCCCGTAAAAAATAAACGAAGAGGGCTGCCAACTTGGGAGATTTTAATTCCCTAGTTTTCTAATTAACCCTTCAGACCAATCGTTTTTCGTTCCATTATCATTGCTGTTGTGATGAGAGTATATCTCTCAAATAGAAAACATAACACAATACAATAGTGTATTATGAATATAAAAATAAATATTAGGGGACAATCTTTACACAATTTGAACTAGCCCCACAGTGAGCTCAATAAAAGCTTGTGTTATGGGTACTAGACGACCGATATATGTAATAGTTATAAATACTTAAATACATAGAAAACATCCATACCTCAGCAACAAATATCCGTGCTCATCAGCTCACTCATCACACAAATTGCGGTATTTTTTGTTACCTACTTTACTGGAGTGATGAGAAAATTTCTCACAGCTGTTGATAAAATATTTTTTTGCCTTTTACATTTTGAGTTAAAAAAAAATATATTCACTATCATGTAAAGCAAGCAAGCAATTTTGTGAAGGTAAAAAAATTTCATGTGATCGTTCCATATGAAATTTTGAGAAAAGTAACGTTTTAAAAATGCGTGAGAGTGAGTGAATCTCTCTACGCGACCGTTCTGAAGGGTTAAAAAACAATGTTACGTAACGCGTAGTTCAGACCCCCCTCCCGCCCCTGTAACGCATCGTAACGTTTCAGAAGACCCCCCCCTCCCCCCAAATTCGTTACGTAATACTTGAACGCTCCAAAAATTAATGACCAAAAAGTTTTTTTTTAAATTTCAAAACTAGTTCATACTGACCAGCGTGATACAGGCCAGCGTGATAATGTCATACTGAAACATTTACTATGGGGCCAACACCAAAATTGTTTTTTTTCTTTTTCTGTTTATTAAAAACGTATCGTAGGTACGTTTTTTGTACGTATAGGCAAATAATAAGTTGATATTTCATATGGAGCAGCATGACTTGATAGTTAGGTCATAATACAATTGTTCCATTATGAGTTAACTGACCACCTCACAAATTATGACTAGATTTTGAGAAAAAATACACTGTAGTTATTGCAAAAAACTACAAGTTAATTATTGTATCTATATTACTTATTGAATGAGGAAATATTGGATTGCTATTTTTTTTAATTAAAGGACCATTATACAACTTCTTGGTGAAATAAATGAAATAATTCAATAAAATTTTTGGATTTGTCTTATTAAAGTAGTAACAGAATAGACATTATTGTCTGATGTCATGATGAACTGAAATAGAATATCTGAAGGTGGTGTTGGTCTTTTTTTCTTCAGCATAAGAACATAAGTTTCAGTTGATAGCCAGTATAAAAGCTAAATTTGTTCAAAAACATGCCCAAACTCGCTACAACCTCACCCCTAAATTACACCAAAACTTCTGAACACTTTATTCCCTATTCATATTGCTGCTAGCCTAAGAGCGGGACAAAAGACAAGCCGTACTATGAATCCTTAACACACCGATAACTTTAAAACACTGAACAACCCTTAACAACGAGTATTTGAACCATCGTCATTGCTCTTTGTAAACTGGATTTAGAAGAAAGGAGTGCAATGATGACTTAAAGTGCCGTACCAACACAGTTCTCGACGGACCAAGGCCAGCTTGGCCTTGGTCGGTCCTCCATACAATTTCATGGCTGCGGTCGGCAACATTTTGTCGGGCGCCTTGTCGGTGACCGTGTAAGTGACCCATTAAGTCAATTTTCCGCTAGGGGCGCTAGTGGAACGTGGGTCTAGCGGTTACATTTCAAACGTCACTTTGACATTTGGCGCCTGACAGTGGCGCCGCCTGGTGAACGACAATACGGTAGCTTCCATTGCTGGATGTTGCCTTCAGGCATTTACTTCCATTACTGACAGTTAATGAGTTATTAATAAGATACAACATTTAAATCAAAAGACCAATGGGACTATAATTTACTGCATGTTTTTGTCCCCAAAGTTTAATTTTATGATTTCATTCCGTAGCCTTTAAAAAATAAAAAATAGTGTAACTTGTGGACAGCAAATTTTTATCCTTCAATGGTCTATTGATTTTAATTTCAAACTTTAGCAGAAACCAGTCGACAGACATCGATATATCACGATCTTTAACATTACCAACCATTAGTTATAATTACAGCATTTATTAATTGTTAATAATAAATCGATAAGATGGACTAAAATACAGTTCACGAATAAACGCAGCACGAGAGCAAAAGCGGAAGAGATTTGTCTATGGTCCCTGGTGATGCCATTTCAATACAGATTGTAAACATTTTTAGGAAAATGTATTGAACTGACAGATGTCATGATTTTTTATTCTGGCCAGTTACTTCCGCTACTAGATGAGACGAAAAATTAAAAAATAAATGTAAAGGAGGAAGATTAATCTTACTTTTTTTTAATTTGTCGTCTTATATTAGTGACTGGCTGGCAAAAAACTCAGACCATGGCCTTGTCCCGTACTGACGTTTGACATCGCTAAAAACAGCAAATTCGAAATACAAACAACGCCGATCATCTTTACCGTTTCTAAATTCAAATTTCTGAAACGTTCCAACTATCCGAATCCAAACACATAGCGAATATTCAATATGTTGTACACAGTTAAAGCTCGAGTCTTAATTTGTCTTCATGTTTTGATTCCATTGTGTAACAATATTCTACTCTGGCCAGCAATTCCTGTCAGTCGAATGAAAGAAAAGGAAGAAAAAAGGAAGGAAGGGGTTTCGGAGTGAAATAAAAAGGGAGGCATATAAATAAATAAAAATATTCTACTGATAGAGATTGGTGGTCAAGGTATATATCTGTTTTGGTACACAAATTAACGAATGAAGATCCTCAACCATGTACAAAAAGCAACACTTTTAATTGACTATCGGTAGACCCAATGCCGTTACGATAGGGAACTAATTACAAATAGCCAGTTAACAGTGTTGGTTGGTACATTTTTCAACTCATGTAACGTTAAGTTCCGTTCTAATTTCAAAAAACAAGCGAGCCTGACACATGACGGCGAACACTAAATTCAAACTGAGCCAATCCTTACCTCCCTTCAAAACAGCCGAACGTCGCATTCCAAATTCAAACAGCAACGGTCTAAATTGAAAAAGCTAGCGGCAGCGAATGTGACACACAGGTGTGGCGGTGAGCGAGCAGGCCGGCGTGCGTTATAACTCCATGCCCTGCGCCTCGTCGTCGCTGAAGTCGCTCATGGAGCTCTCGGTGTCGGACGCGTTGTTGTTGGCGGCGCCGTTGCTGGCCTTGCCCGAGCCCGAGTTGGCGGACGACGACGCGGGCGCGCCGCCCATGCCCGTGATGGCGTCCTTCTCCAGGAGCGCCTCTTCCGTGGCGAATCTTCGGACGTAATCTGGAGAACGAACATTCATTACATGTTTTATATGGGCATTTCCAGATAAAAGTGCACCCTTTTAATGAAAATGGGTCCTCAATTTTCCATACAATTTTTTTTGTCAGGTTTGTAACGGCCCATACGAAATGTATGAAAAAATGCGTTACAAAGCTGACAAAAGAAACGGGACACTGTTTTTCTTTTTTTAAATCAATAGTACTAGTGATTCTGGTTATAAAAAACCCGAAACTTCCTATATAAAAAAAAAAAAACGAAAATGGTACCCTACTTTTGAAAATGCCCATATACCCACATGCCATTAGCCCTCAATAATACGTTCAAAAATCGCATATAAAGGCCCCCATAATAATAAACTGTTTTGTTACAACAAATTTCTTATCTGTGATAATGGTATTATAGCTAAATAATATTATCGATTTCGATAACATTATTTTTGTTCAAATTTCGAACACATCTGACACAAGAAAATTTGATTTGACCTCTATTCTAATATCAGTCGAGATGACGTTTAGTTTGAAACGAATTGTCAATTGCATACAATGACGCACGCAAGTCGCACGTTATTTTGATATCGAACGATATGAAAATTGGCGCCAACTCTAGTTTGTCTCTGAATAAAAAAAAAAGTCAGAAAAGAATTTTTCCGGTAAGTCGTAATGGCGGTCGATATATATGCGCTTTGAACGCATCATGGAGAGTCATGACTCATGATATGTGTGTATTTAAAGCAGTGTATGTAATTGTAAATAATTAATTATGCATTAAAACACTCGTGTGATGTTATTATGAAACTCGGCTGACGCCTCGTTTCATAAACCCACCCTCGAGTTTTAATGCCTTTTATTATTATACAATCACATAAACTACTATTTATTGAATCGAATGAGCTTAAGGAAGTCCAGATATGGAAGAATTGGGTATTCAGGATTTTGGAAAACGCTCCCTACACACCTGATACTTTCTTCTTATATTCTTCGGGCTTGTGCAGGTACATAGCGGCGGCGTCTCCGTTCAGGGGGTCTATGGGGTTCGGGTATGTCAGCAGCTGTGGCAGGAACGACTCGAATATGTTCGACAGATCTGTAACGTGAATGATTACGCGTTGGTTTTATCTGTTAGTGATATAGATGTGTTTATTCAATAATAGTAGTTTATGCAACACTGATATGATAAGAGTTCTTAAAACTTGAGAGTCGCCGTTACAAACGAGACGAAGAAGAGTTTTGTAATAATAGAACCGAGAGTTTTAAGAACCAATTATGAGCTGTTGCATACGCTAGTTTTTCTACGACAGCTAAAATAGCGTAAAAAGTAAAATCTACAAACGTGGCAGAATAGGGAAGATGTGCCCACTATATAAATTAAAAACAAACAACAACAGTGCTCATCTGAAAATCCATAGGACGGAGCAGTGTTCTTATAGAATACCATAGACAACGTTATAAATGTAGGTATAATTTTTTAATATCGCTGTCAGTCGTCAAATTGACAGATAGAAATGCTGGAGTAGAAAAAAAACATTAATGAAGCTTCACTGAACCTGTTCCGCGCCGATGAGGGACAGATATTGGTCAACAACAGCAACAGTCGATGTTAAAAGTTCCGTGTACTTCAACGAACGAAAGTGCATAATTCTCAAGTCCTTTAGCATAAAGTGCAAATGATCGGAACCGGTTTTTAAAACACAAAAAATGGCGGACTTTTTTGTATAGGACATGACAGTCCAGTTGATTAAAAAGTTAACAATAGATTAATAAGCCATTAAGAATGCATAACCAAATAATTCTGTTCTTTCTGGATAGAGAAAATACCGGTATCGGATCCCTGCACGCCTACCACGAACATCGAAAATTGGCATTGACGGGAAAACCTCTTTGTCACTCCAATATGCAAGTGTGACAGAGATGGATACACAAATCCGCTATCGTTCGATTTTCGTGGTAAAGGCCCTGTAGCTGGGTGAAAGGTTCGGCACGCTGACTAACCGATGTCGGGGTAGTTCACATTAACTTACCTTTTTTAACTATTGCGGGGTAAGAAAGAACCCGTGTTCACTAGTTAGAGTGATTCACATTATTATCCATAGAACTCTCATTCAAGTGGTAATAGTATTTGTACATAGTGATTAGTGTTTCTGTGTTCACTGATACCACATATTCTTCTTTAGTGGCAGAAATCGATGTTGGGGTGATAGACCTTGTTCATGAAGCCGATAGACGGCGACATGAAGTACCTGTTGGGAATTTCGTATACTTACTGTTTATGAAGTGGTGTTCAGTCGATGCCATGTACTGTGATATATTGCTTTAGAAGTAGGTGATTACCATAAAGCGCGGTCCAGGCCTGGTTAATAACTTCGAGGCACACTGTCCCAGAGACTTCGTCCATGTTGGGGTGCTAGACTTTGTTCATGGAGCCGATATACGGCGACTTGAAGCAGTGTCGAGTACCTACTTATTCCGCTTCAGAATGTGTGACATTTTTCATGTTCCTTTAGAAGTATTTTTCACGGTGACTTGAAGCAGTGTCGAGTACCCACTTATTCCGCTTCAGAAAGTGTGACATTTTTCATATTCCTTTAGAAGTAGGTGATTACCATAAAGCGCGGTCCAGGCCTGGTTAATAATGTTGAGGCACACTGTCCCAGAGACCTCGTCGATGTTGGGGTGGTAGACTTTGTTCATGAAGCCGATATACGGCGACTTGAAGCTCGAGTACCTACTTATTCCGCTTCAGAAAGTGTGACATTTTTCATATTCCTTTAGAAGTGCTTACCATAAAGCGCGGTCCAGGCCTGGTTAATAACGTCGAGGCACACTGTCCCAGAGACTTTGTCCATGTTGGGTTGTTAGACTTTGTTCATGAAGTCAATATACGGTGTCTTGAAGCTCGAGTACCTACTTATTCCGCTTCAGAAAGTGTGACATTTTTTATATTTTTTAGAAGTAGGTGCTTACCATAAAGCGCGGTCCAGGCCTGGTTAATAACTTCGAGGCACACTGTCCCAGAGACTTCGTCCATGTTGGGGTGCTAGACTTTGTTCATGGAGCCGATATACGGCGACTTGAAGCAGTGTCGAGTACCTACTTATTCCGCTTCAGAATGTGTGACATTTTTCATGTTCCTTTAGAAGTATTTTTCACGGTGACTTGAAGCAGTGTCGAGTACCCACTTATTCCGCTTCAGAAAGTGTGACATTTTTCATATTCCTTTAGAAGTAGGTGATTACCATAAAGCGCGGTCCAGGCCTGGTTAATAATGTTGAGGCACACTGTCCCAGAGACCTCGTCGATGTTGGGGTGGTAGACTTTGTTCATGAAGCCGATATACGGCGACTTGAAGCTCGAGTACCTACTTATTCCGCTTCAGAAAGTGTGACATTTTTCATATTCCTTTAGAAGTGCTTACCATAAAGCGCGGTCCAGGCCTGGTTAATAACGTCGAGGCACACTGTCCCAGAGACTTTGTCCATGTTGGGTTGTTAGACTTTGTTCATGAAGTCAATATACGGTGTCTTGAAGCTCGAGTACCTACTTATTCCGCTTCAGAAAGTGTGACATTTTTTATATTTTTTAGAAGTAGGTGCTTCCGATAAAGCGCGGTCCAGGCCTGGTTAATAACTTCGAGGCACACTGTCCCAGAGACCTCGTCGATGTTGGGGTGGTAGACTTTGTTCATGAAGTCGATATACGGCGATTTGAAGCAGTGTCGAGTACCTACTTATTCCGCTTCAGAAATTGTGAAATTTTTGATGTTCCTTTAGAAGTAGGTGCTTACCATAAAGCGCGGTCCAGGCCTGGTTAATAACTTCGAGGCACACTGTCCCAGAGACTTCGTCCATGTTGGGGTGCTAGACTTTGTTCATGAAGTCGATATACGGTGTCTTGAAGTTCGAGTACCTACTTATTCCGCTTCAGAAAGTGTGACATTTTTCATATTCCATTAGAAATAGGTGCTTACCATAAAGCGCAGTCCAGGCCTGGTTAATAACGTCGAGGCACACTGTCCCAGAGACCTCGTCGATGTTGGGGTGGTAGACTTTGTTCATGAAGCCGATAGACGGTGACTTGAAGGGGTAGTGGTCGGGGAGGTGGACGCGCACGCGCCACACGCCGCCCTCGTATGGCGCTGGAAACATAAAATTTAACGTAGTTATAATTTAGAATACTTAGACGAAATCATTTTAGAAAGGATTAATCGCGTTTATTACCACCATGACCCCTACTAAAGTGTTTAATAAGTTTAATTTCAATGAATAACAATCGCGGAAATAGAAGACAATATTAAATTAATTTTGCTTACTTTTTTAGGGTATATTCGCGATATGAGACAAGAAATAAAAACCGTAGCAACAAATAAATAGCACTGAGCGAGGTTATTTCCTATGTATTAATATACTTATATCGGGTTACTCACGTCTATAAAGTCGAAAATAGCTCGACGTGTTTCGGAACGGTCCGCGTCCCATAGTCATGAGTGAGAATCGCTTGCGGCGATTGCTTTATATTAACCCGATATAAGTATATTAATATGTCTAATACTCACGGAAGTTTCCTATTTAAAATTATTTCCTACGCTTATTAGTTACACATTATATTAATACACATTATATTTTTGTTATAAATAAGAAAAGCAGCTTTATGTGTTTATGTCAGTTTTGATAATCTTGTTCGATAAACATGGCTAATATATATTTTTAAATCACACATTTAACATGACTCAAAGTACGTGACATGAGATGAGACACATGTTGTTTGTCCCCAATCCACGAGATCATGAAAATAATATCGTAGTTTTTACATTATGTGTAGAGATCACGAGCGTTTCAATGCCAAGGTGACTGACAGACAATCAGATGTTTCACCCAATGTATTGTACGTACAGTTGCTAAACGGCTTAACTTTTTTTTGCTGATGTGGAAAATGCATCACGCATACCCCGGCCCGGGGAAGATCATTCAGGGGACTATGTGGAACTCTCCTCCCAGTACTCCCTCTGCTTAACAGAGGGAGAGAGGGGGTCCTACCCACTAAAACACACCGGCGTTATCTTCTCTGCTGTAAGGGGAACGTCATGGGGTCGCAAGAATAAGCTAGACAAAAAAAAATAGTCCGCCTGTTATTAAAAAAATCGAAGTTTTTTTTCTTTTGTTCCTAAAATAAAAATGAAGGAAATACAGTGCATTAAAATTTCGCGTGACGTCACAATTAGGTACATTTCTTACCTAATAGTGACGTCGCCAGCCCACCCCGGAACTTTGATGCTCTTCATCTTCGTATTGAAAAAGGAAAAAATACCCGTCTAATAACTTTGGATAATCAACTAAAATAATGTTTTTAATGAAATAGGTGGCAAAACGAGCAGAGGAATCTGATAGTAAGCGAGGTACAGTCAAGTGTAAAAATACGGTGGTACACATCTTACTCAAAAATATGTCCCATAGCACGCACCTTATGCCGGTGTAATAAGAGCGTAGTACCATATTTATGAGTCGATTATGGTGAACCATATTTTTGCACTTGACTGTACTAAATAGAATAATAGTGTTTCAACCTAGTCGTCATCCCTATGCCCTCCACTAACCTAACCTAACCTGACACTACAAGACAAAGATGGCTGTCACGATAGCGTCCTCATCGCCATGTGAATTTGCATTCTTTTAGATTGCGTGTAACGTAACACACCGACTAAATTTTAAACGACATTCCTTTCTCCGTTAAGTGATCGCGTAACAAACGTTTGTTTTACGTTAAAGTGAAAACTGGCGTATATTAGCGTGACTAATTTATTTTTCAGAACTTGGTAGGTATTTCGGAAAGTGTAATCTGGGCAATTACGCGAGAAGAGATACATTTTTGTATTTGAAGATAGGTAAATTTTAATGTTTTTCCTATTCAGAATATGAGCTTTTTCCTGTTTTGTGCAATAAAGTGTTCATTACTTCCTTTCTTAAAACTGTGTTAAAAAAATCTCAGTACGAAAACCCAATAGACACACGTTTTTAAAGCACTTAAATAAAATCTCGCGCATAATGAATATTTCGTTATCTTTACCATCTGCTTAGTTTATATGAGATCTAGAGTGGTATTTCCGCGCTAATGGAGCGCCAGTCGCTAGAGCGGAAAGGGCGTCTCAGAGGAAAAAAGTTGTTTGTATTTTTATCAATTTATTTTATTGCTACCGGAAATTATTACATCCGAAGTTGTAGATATAATTTGGGTAAATCCCTCTTGCCCAGTAGTGGGGCATGACTGAATTAAACATTAGGTTAAAGTCTACCAAGTCATAGAAAACCTAAAAACATTGGGAAAAACACACCAACAGCATAAGTATCATAGAACTCGACTTCCATCGACTTGCCTATTTTCAAATCCCCGGTACTGGCTAAAATAACCGACTTGTTTTAACATTACATCTCAAAACTTTTTTGAGCTCATGCACAAATCACGCGAGGTTTTGTCGGTTTTAACGACCCGCAGATCACCAGGTGATCTTTTTTTGCCCTGATTGTGATCGTTCGTGATGTCCCCCCTTCCATAATGTATCACATGTTTTATGCATGAGCCCTTTGCAGTAATAAAACTACAGTGATAATACTTGTGTCTTTTTACACGTAATGTTTTTGATGGGATTAAATTTTAATCCATTATTGTATTAGATAATAATAGGATATGAATGATGAATTATGACTTACTTCCTGGGGGTCCGAAGAATTTCACGCAGAACTCGTTGAGGCCTCCCAATATGGTCACCTCGTGCTTGCTTTCAATACTGACATGATAAGTTAAGGAAATATGAAAAGATAAAACAACGTAGTGTAATAAAATGGTATACCTAACTATTTTCTAACACCTATACTTTACACCTACAAATACGGGCGTAGGTACATATAAATTAAAATAAATTAGCATTTATTTCAAGCCCGTGGCTCATAAAATTAGTTAATATACTTAAAAAAAACTATGTTAGTGACTATAAACTATTTCATCATACAAATTATTCACTGTTACTGGGCTTGTGTAGCTCACAACAGTGCATAATGTACGGACAGTCAATCCTGTCCGCAATCATAGCAAGGATGGTGGTGGGGCACAGCCCCAATACCATCCTTGCTATCACGGGAACTGGATCGCTGTTACTGAAACTACCTAAAAATGTAAATAAACCGGCGTGTTGATGGTAATAACTTTTAAGTTTTTAATGAAATCTCCAAGATTAACTTATTTATCTAACGTTTTGTATGTTACGATAATACGACCGTTTCAGTAGTGAATGGTTTCAGTGGTGTTTGGTGTCATCCTAAAATGTAGACTAACTTGTACCCTAGGTTCCATTGGCGTATAGACCCTAGGGCCAAGAGGGCCATGGACCGGGCGGCAGGCTGCAAAAGGCGGCTGAAAGAGATGATGCTACCTTTTACTGTCGCGAAGCTATATGGCCCGGGCGCCGAATTTCGAAAAGAGCTCTGCGTGGTTCCAAAACAAAAGACTATAGTCATAAGCCGGATCGCCAAGCATCGGAATCCCGGCGGATAGGTCAGCTATATATAACTATATACGTTCGGGTATATCCGCCAGATCTGCCAATAAATGTCCGGCGGATGTCCGGCGGGCATACCCACTATGGAGATCCGACGGATTGCACGATCGTCTATGGCCGTTGTCAATTGGTCAGTCTACGTTTCCGACTCGCCTGCCCTATGTGCTCGCCAAGGCAATTCACCAGGAAAAGATAAGATAAGCGATTGTTCGTGTCACTATCGCGAAAGATAAAGATTGCGGCCCGCTTCGTGACATCGTGAGAAAACTGAGGGTTGATGTCTGATAGATAAAGCTAACTACAGCAAGATTACACTAGTACGTCAAAAATATGTTATCAATTTTGAACTTTAATCCTTTGTGATAAGGCGAACATTTGTATGCTTATTTTTGAAGTCGACTGTATATGTTTTGACGGAATCGTAGGCGGTGGTAATCAGAATTACATCAACTACATTGATGTTTGTGCTGGATATTACGTTATGGTAAATCTTATACTTCATAGAGTTCCTTACCTAAAAGGACATTTTTGATCCTTGGTGCAAATTAAGGAAAAATCCGGCCAAATGCGAGTCGGACTTCCCCGAAGGATGATTATAAAGAGATGTAGCCAGTTTTGGATTTCATCAGAATGCGATTATGATAAGGTGAAAAAGATTGATACATATGTCTTTGTAGTACGTACGTACCTAAAGATTACATAGGGCTTATTGCAATCAGACTTGTTTTATATGGTCACTTCCGGAATCCGAAGGTCCCGTGTTCAAATCCTACCGGCTCGTACCAATGAGTTTTTCGGAACTTATGTACGAAACATCATTTGACCAATCGCTTTTCGGCGAAGGAAAACATCGTGAGGAAATCCGAGTAATACCATTAAGGCCTAGTTTACCCACTGTTTTTTTTGTTTTTTCGGTGAGGGAGAAAATCTTCAAGGATCTCGCGAGCTGGCTGGCAGGTACGACTTAGCTGGGAATTCTGGGTTAGAACGTCAGATGGCAGTCGCTTTCGTCAGAGACGTTAACTATTTGAAATAAAAGCATTTCAAATGCAAATACAAAATACAAAATACCTATTTTCTATTTTGTATTTTAAATACTGTTCTCGGAAACCATTTTGTATTTTATTTCAAATACTAAAAAGTTCACGTATTTTGTATTTTTTTAAACTTTAAAATACAAAATACTTTTTGGCATTTTTTAACGTAAAACGGATTTCAACCTTCATTCTAGAATAGGGTGAAACTAAATTAATTAATCGATCTATCAAATGTGCTAGGGTTCGCATTAGTGGTAGTAGTCTAACTGCCACGAATTGTTCAAACAGCGTCAGTTAACAAAAAGTTAAACTTAAGGGGTTGACAACAGCCCAATCCGCGCACAATATCTATGATGTCCGAGTAAAAACTCTAAAACTATTAAAATAATATAAAACCGTGGACTATTTGTGAAATGTGAGACGTTGGCGGTTTACACCCAAAAAACATTAAAGCCATAGAATCATTTAAGTAATAATGAATTAAAGACCAATCTTTGCAACTACTCTCATCTCAACTCCATCTTCGCTCTTTGAAATATAATGAAACCATATATATATTTAGCAGTATTCAAATAAATAGTTTTTATTAAAAAACTGCATAAAGAACATAACTTAGGTGTTGTCTGCCTCTTAAGTAATTATTGTCAAAAAAGTATTTTATTTGATTAAAAGTATTTTAAAAATACCTATTTTGCATTTTGTATTTCAAATACCTTTTTGTGAAACTATTTTGTATTTTTATTTGAAATAGGTAAAATATCAAAGTATTTGCATTTTTTATTTAAATACATTTCAGAACCTATTTTTAACATCTCTGGCTTTCGTACAACTAGCGCCTACACCAAATCCTGGGATAAGTTTCCAAAGCGGACCCCAGGCTCCATTAGCCATGAGCCATGGCATAAGCCGGGAAAAACGCTAGAGTTCCGGAATTCCGAAATTGGCCACACAAAGCAATTCTGGAAATCAAGCTCTAATTACATTGCAAATATAATTAGTCAAAAGACCATGGAATTTGGCTATCGAAATGCATGTAAATAATTCATAATATTGATTGTCTGGCATTTGCGGCACGTCAAGCAGGTAATGGTTGAAAATCGATATGTCTGGGTTGTTGGCTTTGATTTGCGACCGTTCAGACGTTGTACTTGTATGGCAATAAAGGAAATGTAATTTTAATGTATTATTATTTTTGAACACCGGAAGAAAAAGGGGGTCGGTTTGTGGCATCATGGCTGTTCGATGAACTGATATCATACGATTTTTGTAAAAAGCATGTTATCATTTGGTTGACTTATTAGCCTTATATATATTATATATGTACGTGATATGTACCGCTTCCCTTTTGCCCAAGTACAAGCCCAAGTGGGCATACGAGGGTCTTTGTTGTGACTAATAAAAATAGACCGTGGTGTGCAAGACTGCTTAGAGCAGTTGTATCATTTTCTGTGTTAGTGTCGTAGTTTTTTGTATGTAATCTGTGGGAAGTGCGTCTGCGTGCACGTTTCTCCCGAAAATATAGAAAATTTTGTATGGTATGATGCCGCTTTGACGTCTTCGTTCCAACGTGCTAGAAGCCCGTGTTGCTCTCGAAGCATGCTCGATGCTTAGTAAGGTCCGACCGAGAATTCTTTTTTTGTCTCGGTCGAGACCGAGACCGAGATTTTATAATAAATACGAAAAACACGCATTTTTTACAAAACATGTACTAGTCAAGAATGAAACTGATTTTAATATAGCCATCACTAAAACACAATTTACTGTCAAAGCTTGAGAAAAAACACGGTACAGTATAATTGCTTAAAATACCCACCAAAAGTGCAGTGTCAAAATGGAAGGTTTGGCCAAGGCCGAGAATCTCGGCGGGAGATCGAGATCTCGGCTCGAATTTTGGCCGAGACTGCCGAGACCGAGATCTCGGTCGGACCATCATGCTTAGTGTCCATCTGAGCGGTCCGTCACAGAAAACAGATACAAGACAGACAGTCCCTGTTTTGTGGGTCCGTCACAAAAGGTGTAAAGACCACCTTGGTGGATGTCCGCGGGTCAAGTTACAAGTTTTTTATTTGCGTTCATGTTGTACAATTACAAGTGTTACATTGTTCTGTTATGTTACAAAGAGCCTTGCAAGTTAATACTTTAATTAAGTTAAATTAGGTCAGTAATCTAATTACATGCTAACATATTATTTTAATATGAAAACTTATTTCTTAACAATGGCGTACAGAGTAATAACGTTTAGATGTGAGCATTTACTTAGTTTATTTACACAAGTTAATGGTTTATGGCGCATTTGATAAATATTTATGTATTGTTAAATAATTTGCGCGAAGGTTAGGTTAAGAAATAATTTGGGTAGGTAGCATTTATCGTGATGAATACTTTATTTTTTGTATTTTTATATTTCCATAAAAAAATAATTTGCACGGCTAGTTATGATAATGTTCGTCAATAATAAAATGAAAAATTTACCTAAATATTCTAAAAATAAAGAACCCGAATTCAGAATGAAAATATGTTCGACAAAAAAAATATCCACTGTAAACAGTGTATTTTCACAGACGTCCTTTTTTAACCGATTTTGAAGAACGGGTGAGATTTTGAGCAGACTTTAAATTAGCTTATCATGTTTAGAGCTTCATAATTTAGAACCCGCGGTTCAAAAGTTACTCGTATTAAGAAAAATAAATGTATAATCTTCGACCGAAGACGCAGTCCACCTGTGGGAGGTTTGTATTGTATTGTGGGACACCACAAAACAATAAAATCTTAGCTACTGAGCCGATCTTAGTAAGAGAGTCAATCGATTCGATTTATGACCTAGCTATAGCTACATATCTTCACACGAATACATGTATTTAGTAGTGACACTAGTGATATAGCGTCATCCATCACTTATCATACTTAACAGAAATTGGGCATTTACAGAAAAAAGTGCACCTTTTTAATGACAATGGGTCCTCGATTTTCCATACTTACAAAAAAATTGTCAATTTTGTAACGGCCCATACAAAATGTATTGTGTAAATTTGTGAACGTATTTGTTAATATATCGATTGCTGTTTAACCTTTCGCTTTATGCTGTTACCGCACCTAAATATTTGTATCTGTTTGGCCTGATGGTTGACTGGTAGAGAATGCCTTCTGGCATTAAGTCCGCCTTTTGTACTTTGTTTTATGTGCAATAAAGTTTAAATAAATAAATAAATCTATGAAAAAACGCGTTACGAAACTGAACAAAAAAAAACGGGACACTTTTTTTTTTAATCAATCGTACTCGTGATTGTGGTTATAAAAAAGCCATAACTACCTATATTTAAAAAAAAGGAAATGGAACATTAATATTGAAAATGCGATCTGCAAAAATTCTGATTACAGTCAAGTTTAGTGTAAAAACATGGGTGGACGCATCTTACTCAAAAATATGTCCCAAAGCATTTTATTCCATGGTAATAAGAGCGTAGTACCATATTTATGAGACGATTTTGTCGATACGTATTTTTGCACTTGACTGTACGTGTTGTCGACGATATGGTCAGTGCTACAAGCAACAGCTCCACCATTTTACTCGTAGGTACTCATCATTATCAATGTTATTATTTTATCCCGTTACCTGGCAAGTGAACTAGCAATCTCGAATGCATATCGTCGTCTCAGTTAGTCTAACTTGTATATGAATTTCTGCAGATACTAGTTTAAATATGGCGACAATAGGTTATATATGTAGTGTACAATTGTATATACATGTTGTTAACTAAAGAGGAGCAGCTGCGCTTATGAGCCCAACCCATATCATAATGCAAATGTGCATGATTAATTTTTCTTCAGTGTACCGTGAATAAAACAAGAAAGAGTAACGGCAGCGTGCCTTAGTATTGCCAGTTTCTACACATATACACATTCAGAAACCAAGGTCACTAGGTGTTGCCACTGGTCACCCCCAAACTGTAATGGAATTTGAGCACTGGCCTTGGGCATCTTCAGAGTTGCCTACAAATATTAATATATTTATTCTTATGCACACCCCTCTATTTTGTATGCGGTAGTATTTAGGTATATTCAGATATGTTTGACTAGTGACGCTCTAATATTTTGATAGTGATAATAGGCAGGAAACTAACAGCCTGATGAAATGCGCGGAGGCAAACCGGGACTGTATATGATTCGCGCCGCACTCAGTGTGTGAGTGAGATGACGATATGCGCGTGTAGCGCTATCGCCCTTGCACACTAGCGTACGGTGCAAATTGCGTCCACTGTCATCCTCGGCTATAAAAAATGAGGCAAAAACAATGAGACTAGACTGAGATATAAAATATAGGCGGAACGGCCTGACGACGTGCTATCTTTCTCGCACACCGTCACCGCGTGTGGAGACGGCATTAGTGTGCTAGCTACCTCATACGGAATTCAATGCTAATATAATCGTGAGTATTAGAGGTTATAGAATAAATGAATAAATATTTCGGGACAATACACAGATCAACCTAGCCCCTGACTGTAACTTTTACCATGGTTACTAGGCGACGATATACATACATACTTGTATACATAGAAAATATTTAACTCGGGGACACCAAATTCAAACCCGGGACGTCGGACTTCGTAGGCAGAGTCACTAGCAATTAGGCTAGGGAGGCCGCTTGATGAGAAAATCTTTCTGGGTAATGTTCTATTTATTTAGTAACTGTTTACAACTTTACAACAACAACCTTTTGACCGGCAGTCTGCAGCCGACAACGGTTACTTTAAAATGAACCTTCTTGCATTGCTTTAAAGTTTATTATGACGTGTTACTTAATATAGTCGTGGTGGTCAAAAGGTGACGCAGACATGCGCATATTTTTAAGTACAGCAGTGACGATAAAATGAGTCATATTATATAAATTGATATCAACTATGTGGGGACCGCACGTAGAACCAATGGCCGTTGGGGCGGAAAGGTTCTCGAGTGGCGACCGCGTACCGGAAGGCGCAGCGTGGGTAGGCCCCCCGCAAGGTGGACTGATGACCTGGTGAAGGTCGCAGGAGTCCGCTGGATGCGGGTGGCGCAGGACCGCTCATTGTGGAAATCTTTGGGGGAGGCCTATGTCCAGCAGTGGACGTCTTTCGGCTGAAATGATGATGATGATGATGATGTGGGGATGTCTTGATAATCAAACAAAAAGCGTGTAGGTACGTGACAGTTAGCTAGGGGTAGCTTGGAGCCCGTCCGGGGAGCGTCCGGGCCGGATTTTTAAAACTATCCGGGGTAAACCCGGACATTTTTGGATCTAAATTAAAATTTGTTTTCTTTCTTGTCAGGGGCGAGGACGCGATTTCAATGAATTGTCCGGGATTTTTAACATTCTGCCCGATTTCGGCCATGTCCGAGATGGCAGCGCTACATGAATGGGAAGTTAGCTAAAGTACATGTAGTATTTGAGCTTGCCGTGCAGATATAGTAGATTACATACCAAAGCCGTTTTAGTGGGAAATGTCTCGGATGACATGTAATTGGCGGCCGAGGCGAAGCCGAGGTCGACTAACATGTGATCCGAGGCTTTCCCATCTAACGGCCGAGGTTTGTATACTATTTTTCTGCCCGACGGAGCCGGTAGGCGGCAATTTAGTTTTGCGTAAAGTGGCGCTTACCGGCCGGAGGACTGAAAAATAAATAAATATTAGGGGACAATTTCACATAGACCATCGACCTAGTCCTATACCTACACTAAGCAAAGCTTGTACTATGGATACTTAGTGTCGATATACTTACTTATACACGTCCCACGGTTATGCCACATAGAGGGAAAGTAAATAAAAGAAAGTGTGTATTGTTTTAAAAACATAAAAGTAGTCTTCTTTCAGTAAACTTTCCTATCAGCAGGGCTAAGATGCCAAGCTGATATCCTGATAATTGCTGGATAAGACGATAGTTTGTCGGCACGTTCTGACGATTTCTGATAATTTTAAACAGTTCTGTCAAATGTCTTTGCATTTGGCAGCTGTCACCGTCGCGCTATCCGTGCAACACCATGACCCTACGTTTCGAGTCCTTTACGTTTCTCAGTAATCATCTTAACCCTGTGAAAACGAGTGCTGTAAATGACTCGAAACGTAGGATCATGGTGTTAATAAACACGATTAATCTGTTCTAAAGTGTTTATTTTCAATGAATAACAATTGCGGTAACAGAAGACAATATTATAGCATTATCTTATGACATTCGTGGATCTTAGGCGCGCTGCAGTATTTAAGGTACTTATCTCCATGTGGCAAGGTCGTGGGACATTCTGTATCAATATAACGTCCATAACTCAGGAACAAATATTTATGGTAAACACCCAAATGAATTTACTGGGATTCGAACCTGGGATCACCAGCTTTGTAGGCAGGATCGCTACAAACTAGGCTAGAGAGGCTGTTAGTCCACTGGAGGATATCAAGGTCAAGTAACTAATATGTGATTCATAGATAGGTACTAATCACTCACTGCCACTTGCTACAACTATGGGTTTGTTATAGTTAATATCAAGTTGATTGATTCAGTAGCAAACTATTGTAACATAGTACAGGTAAAACCAGAAAATAAACTAACATAAATATAAGAAGATGACATTAAAATTAATCTAAACTACATCTAACTACTTATGCCCGGAGCGACAGTTGATTGATATTCAAGAAAATAGAAAATACAAACAAAGAATTTAATAAGTTATGTTTATAATATAGTTTAAGGGCTTTTTTTATCCTCTTTTTTCTAATATATATTTCCCAAATGTGTTTTGTTTATTACAGTATTGTATTATTATTGTTTTTAATTAATTGATTGACATTGTAGTATTGCTTTAATTTAATGTACTTATTGTAAAAAATAATGTGTTTTGTTTATTACAGTATGTATTATTATTGTTTTTAATTAATTGATTGACATTGTAGTATTGCTTTAATTTGAATGTACTTATTGTAAAAAATACTAACACAGTTTGTAAAATAATTGTTACTAATATACATGTGGGTTTTACCTAAAATAAATTATTCAATTTCAATAACCATGCATGTTACAATGTAAATATAAATAAATGTAAATATTGCATGTTAATTTAAATTAAATTTAAGATAGCTTAGGAACAAAATGCAGTGCCCTCACAGGGTTTATGGTGGACATAATGTACCTAGTTATGAGACTTATTGTTAACCCACATAAGCAATGAATAAATGAATATGAATCAATTGAATATAATTTTTCAAGAATCTACCTATTTTTTTTTATTAAAGCCAGAACCAAATATCTACAAATACCTACAAAGTCCGTTTAAAACAATTTATTCTTAAAAAAAAACACAAGTTGATTGGGTGGCAAATGTAGCAAAAATAAAATAGAGTAGTTACATTATAATATTTATAATATAATATAAAATGCTTAAAAATAGCTAAAAAAATATATCTCCAGTATTTTGGCTCAATCTAAACAAAACATTGGAACACTTAGTGATAACCAATGATCAGTCATAGTGATAACAAATTAATCATGATTCTACTTAAATGTAAATAAATGTTAAAAGAGAAATATATTAATTGTTATTAATGATAAAATCATAGAGAATATAGAATAAGTGTATCATAGTTTGTTCCCCAAAGTGTTAAAATAATACACTATTTTTAATTATTGAATAATATAAAGATTAATTGACATATTTCAAACAATAAACTAAGCTTGGACTGAAGAATTCTATTGCTAACTTATTTAAGAAGATGGCCCAGTTAAACTGTCTAATTAATTTCAATTAAAACTAAATAGCAAACTTTTATATCATAATTTTGCTTACTTTATCAAAATTGTAGTCTTTTGAGTCCCACATCCATATTGTATTGGCTAATTATCAAATAATAAAAACAAATAAAATAGCAGACCATGAAATCTATGAACCAATATAAACAAAACAACTTTAATAAACTGAACAAAAAATATTAGACCATTCACTTTCTCTAATTAATATCATCAGCAAAACAAGACATTCAATTTTATTATATAAGAGAATGTCACAACCACAACACAAGTTTATTTCATTACTGGTAGCATACTTTCATTTTCAGTAGTTCATTCAGTAGGCATCTAATACTAATATGCAAATTCACTAAGTTATAAAATAAATACATTGTAATCAACTTGGTCTGTTCATTGTATTTCAACAAAGTATATTCTAGAAGATACAAATATATTGCTCCATGCAAAGTTGTTTATGATTATTATTAAACCATACATTTCCTTTGTTTGGCAAAATACCAAAGAGACAATGAACTACACACTGACCCCAGGTTATTTGATAAAATTAAATATACCACAGCCCTAGTAATGAAATATCAGCAAGGTCAATACACTGAGATTAACTATAGAGCATTTGTATGTTTTTATTATTACTTTGTCAATTAAAAAAGCTCGTTGACAAAGGCATGCTAGAAACAGCCAAGTGTGAGGCTACTACATAATTATATTTTCATTGTACTATATAGCCACAAACTATATGCAATTAGCATTTAATTGCGTGTAATAAAATTTCAATTGACCATCTTCATAATCCATTCGAGTGTAGGACCGTAACGGCGTGTAGAAAAAAATGCGCAACTAAGACCGTGGCCTACATAACGAATTACGAAATACAATATTACAATCTAACACACGGAAGAGCGCCGTGAATGCGCGACCGTAGTAATGTACGTGTTTATCAACGTGTTATATATAGATACGTAGGCCCACGGAGTCACACAAAGACTGCTCGCTCTTTTGCAGATAAATAGTCTAAGGTCTAATCAACATAAAAAAATATGCACCTAATACTTTCCACACGATGAAACCTTGGAAAATAACATGAAAAATGAATATATACACAGGCCATATCGATTTTAAATAGGGGCTGTGACAATCAGCTGATGGCCCTTCAGGCAGTTATTTACATGGAAGCCCTCGAACGCAGTAGGGTGGCTAGTAATGACGATAACAAAGAAAGGATACAGTTTGATGACATCTGTGTCCATCCGACGTTTCCCAGCGCTCGGTGACGACATCTTCGTGATCTATTACTAATAAATCACAATATCGAACACGAACACCAGCACAAACCCACTCACTTCTCCGCGAGACCAAATTTCTCGTCCACTAGCAGCAGTCAGAAAAATAACATTGTAGAAAAACAATGGACACAAACCATAGACTAAAATTTCAAAGGTGATGTGTAATGAGCTTAGTGTTGCCCTATAAGAAATTGCCAAGGAGACTTTACTTTCATCAAAAAATGAAATGTATAGATAAAATTAGTGACATATTATTAAGCTAACATAAAACAAACAATAGATAATAATTTACTAAATTGTACAATTTTCTAAACTAAACGAATGTTTGACATTTCGAGAGCATAGAGCAAACCATAACCAAAAGAATTGTAGAAGATTATGCGTCAATCAAACAAAAATAAAAACGAAAGCGTGTCTATGGCTCATCAGCGAATCTTCGCGTGTGTGACTCCGTGGAAGATATTTTTAATTCAGTTTTAATTATAGATGTATTTGTTTATACGTCCAGAAGAATATATCGAAGGCGTGCGCGTTAACCAAGACGTTTAGTCAGTGCGATATGAATGCGGAAACATGTGTTCCGACGTGAACATTATGAAGTGATGACACGATCAGAAAGTCTAACAACAAATCCCAAATCCTAATTGCTTGTTATTGGGGCTGTGAGAGAGTTTGTAGTTTGTGTTAAAAATACGTGTTAAAGTTTGAAATAGTGTCTGAATGTGGCGTCGGACAGCCCTAGGGCTCTTGCGAGTGATGGACTGAGGTTTTGTGTCGCTTCCGGTCGTTTGATGGGGTTGTGAAGTTTTCTGGACTAAAGTCGACCTTGGCATGGCGAATCCGGCGATTGGGGCCTCCTTCGACCAGAATGACATGTCCAGGTACGTAGATATGCGTGAATCCCCTAGCGGATGCCGGCGAAGCGATCTGACAGGTTATTGGGCTAATTGTCGCGGGAGCAGGTGTATGTATCTTGTATTCCGGATCGGAATGCCTTAATTAGCAGAATTATCTCGTTTGTAAGAGTTGTATTGTAATTGGGCATCTAAAATAGACTGGAAACTATCTGGCAACTCCTGGTCTTGTTACACAAAAGTGGATTTATTTACTTGTCTATAATACATACATATACTGCCAAAAATTCACATAGCAAGATTTATGTTCCTGGTAGCTCTATGAGTGACTGTTATCCTTGTTGTTTGTCAATTCATATTAGAAAATTCTTAAGATAACTTGTCAGAAGTTATAATGGGAAATAAACAGAAACAGTTGAGTGTCTAATGTAAATCGTATAAATCCGGGGCCATATTTATGAAAAGGAAAACAGAGACTTCCTTTTGTTTTACAAGTTACAAACTTGTAAAACAAAAGGAAGTCTCTGTTTTACTTGTTTCATTAGACAGGTACTTGTTTAAGAAATTACAATTTTTTTCCAGGTTTGGTTATATGTATACAGAACTCCTAAAGTATATTCAAAATAATTTTAAAATACTAGATTATTCAATACCTAATTAAAGTTACCTAATACAAAGTTTCATACTTTATAGTATTTATTCAATAAAGTTAGTATATCATTTTGATATTGGCATATTTCTAGAAATAATATGTAATAGGAAATGGGTATACAGGGAAACAGGTACAGGAAATGATAAATATTTATGTGAATACTATTTGATATACTATTATCATACTATAGGTGCTCTATTGATAAAATAGGGAAATATGGCTATTTACATTGCCATTTACCATAATCTAAATTATGGGCAATCCAAACATTGACATTATTTAAAAATAGTCGAATTTAAACTATTTTGAGACATATCAATATTAAAATAAAATGAAATCATAGGATGTCCGAAACATGTCATGCATAGTGACTAAAAATATGTGAGTGTTATACGTAATTAAAAAAAATTGAAGTAAAATAAAGATGCACTTAGTATTTATATGTATAAAATTACAAATCGCTTTTTGGTGAAGGAACATTGTAAGAAACCGGACTAATCCTAATAAGGCCTAGTTTACTCTCTATGTTGGAAAGTCAGATGGCACTAATGGCAGTTGCCTTCGTAAAAGTAGGGCCTACGCCAAGTCTCGGGATTAGTTGCCATAGCGGACTACCGGACTTCCTGAGCCATGGCAGCAGGGAAAACGCTAAAACAAAGAAATATGATAAATTTAATTATAATTTTTATTTGAAGCGCAATTAACAAACCATTATATACCTTATTGCTAAAGAAATAAAATTTCCAAATTGTCATCTGTAACCTATTATGAAAACTAATCTTCATTAACTCTCCATAAACAGACATGACCTTAATAAAAACTATTGTTAATGCACTACACAAGTCTGCCATCTAAAAATACAACACTTGAAATATATGGCAGTGTAATGTAATGGCAATACTAAGTATAGGACTGTGTTTGTGTTTAACTTTGGCAGACACAATAAATATTGTGTCTTATATACTTGCAATAAGATTCAAAATGTAAAGTGGTTTACTTAGTATGAAAAAAATGTACGAGTAAAAAACACATTTGAATCACATGATGTGACATGACTGAAATTATGAAGTAATACATTAAAATGATATTAGTGACATCATAACATTTGAATATCTAAGAGGAAAATTGACTCTGCGCCAATTTTCGATGTTCGTGGTAGGCCGCTGGTTAGGGTCACGCACGGGAGACCATTGGTTCAGTGCAGCGAATGACCCATCGTTCTGGAAATCTTTGGAAGTCTTGGCCCAGCAGTGATCGTATTTCGGATAAATGCATAATGGCAGGCATAATGATGATGATAATCTGACCATAAGAAACAGAAGGAACGCCTCAATTTTTAAAACTTGCTTAATGACTCGGGTGTTTTCTTAAGTATGTAACTCAAGCATTTAGGCAACATCACACTGCTTCTTCGCTTACAATGGGCCTCATAAGGAAGCTCAAAGTCACCCAAACGGCAATGGAGAGAGCTATGCTAGGAGTCTCTCTGCGAGATCGTATCAGAAATGATACCATCCCCAGCAGAACCGAAGTAACCGATACGTATAGCTCTCCGAATCGCTAAACTTAAGTGGCAGTGGGCGGGGCACATTGCACGTAGAACCGATGGCCGTTGGGGCTGAAAGGTTCTCGAGTGGCGACCGCGTACCGGAAGGCGCAGCGTGGGTAGGCCCCCCACAAGGTGGACTGATGACCTAGTAAAGGTCGCAGGAGTCCACTGGATGCGGGTGGCGCAGGACCGGTCATTGTGGAAATCTTTGGGGGAGGCCTATGTCATGTCCAGCAGTGGACGTCTTTCGGCTGAAATGATCATGATGGCACTGCTTCGCACTATGAGACAAAGCTATGCGCGTGTACACCGCTATCTCCCTTGCACGCCATGTGTTCCTGAATCACATCCATCCATCCACATAGAAAGTAAGGCTTTCTAAAGCAATTTTTTCACCAACGTTAAAACCCATTTTATTTCAAACATAGTTATTAGCTTAGGTTATTGACATGGTAACTGAATCGTTGACTGGAACCGGTTTACGATCGCCCCAGAAAGAGAAGACAGGTTAATCGCCGCGAAACGTAAACAAGAACTAATAATGTAAACATTGTTTACATTTGTTTACGACAGAGTCCCTCCCTTTGGCGATTTGCAGCAGACTTTGTCATATCTTCCGTTTTTCTGGATTTTTCCCCAGCATTAGGTTAGGGCCCTAGGGAGCCTAATCTCAAGATTTGGCGTGTTTTTAAAATAGCCGACCATATTGTGCCTATGCCATCTTAGCATTGAACCTAGATGCCAAACTAGCGGCCTTATGACGATTATTAATTCGCTATCCTCACGCACTTTTTCTTTAATTTCCAAAAAAAATATTGTTACAAGTTAAGATTCGAATACGCGATTTTCGGGTTAATTTACGTGCGCTGGGACCCCATGTACTAATAGTTTCGACCCCGACTGGTACAAAAAGGTACTCTGTAGGTTTTTCCTACATTTTTTCTTGGTTTCGGTCTATGTGGAAAAATACACGTGAGGTCTCCTTGGACTAACGTGATCTTTCGTGAGTTTTTCTTGACGTGAAATGTTTCGTGGGTACAGTCAGCTGCAGAATTAAGTGCCCCCCCCCCCCCTGCTTTCAAACTTTCGATCGGGTCAATAAAGTCTGCAGCTGAGCCGTTTGAACCGGATTACCTTCGGATTGAAAGTCGTTTTTTTTTTCGCCTCAGATTTGTATGAAATTTGGTGGGTAGGTAGAGTTGCTTATTCTACGCTAGATAGATACGAAATCTCAATGTGCGACAAAAAACTGTGCTAAATTTCCCACTGAGTTACAAGAATCCCACAAAATAAAAATCCGCTCTCATAAGTTCCGAAAAACTCATAAGTACGGGCCAGGCTTTGAACCCGTGACCTTCGGATTGAAAGTACGTTCTTACCTTTCAGGGACCAGTTTGAAAACCAGCGCTGGGCTGCATAGCTTGGCACATGCTGAAATTGGGACCCATTTGCCTTTATATAAAATATAAATCAATAGTTTTACGTTAATGTTTAAAATATTTAGCCTAAGAGATAAGTTACTGCTTCTGATTGTTTTTTCTTTTGTTTTACTTTATCTTAGTTTTACTTTTTTTTCGTTTTTTTCTGGTGTATTTGTTTTTTGATGGCAAATAAAAAAAATCTTATTCTTATTCTTACTGCTGGGCCTCAAACGCTCTACCACCAAGACTGATAAGCATGTCTACATTAAACACAGAGAAAGTCATGTGAACATTCGCATGTCCACAATCCTGTGTGTTGTACTATTCGTTATGAGCGTGCAACGTTAGTGAGCTTTCTTTTTTATTGAAAGCAATTATTTGCTGATCGGCGAAAGTGTTTAGTTTACCTAACTTGAAATCGACCTGTACAGTCAAGTGCAAAAACACGTATCGACAAAATCGTCTCATAAATAACTACGCTCTTATTACACTGGAATAAAATGCTATGGGACATATTCTTGAGTAAGATGTGTCTACCCATATTTTTACACTTGACTGTACCGGGGCCATTGTGCTTACCATGAGTTGTACGTAACAGTATTCGATAGCGACTGCGGCATTCGAATGTATGTCCGTCTCGATCCTGCCAGTGGTCTCTGGTAAGCACACATGGATTGCTGTAAAATGACCAGCGATCGTTAATGTTCTAGTATTTTTTTTATACTACGACGGTGACAAACATGCATACGGCCCGCCTGATGGTAAGCGGTCATCGTAGCCTATGGACGCCTGCAACTTCAGGGGTGTTACATGCGCGTTGCCGACCCTTTAAAAAATGGAGGATTCGCTGTGTTGACAGTGCAGTGTTGGTTGAGTTAAAGGAATCCAGGAGTCAATTTCAGTTGAAACGGGTAATAACATGTAACACAAACATGAACCTTAATGTCCTTAATTGACTTGTCTCCTTTTATGCTAGAATATTTACGATCACTGAAAATGACAATCGCTAGCGACAGTATTCTAAAGTATGTATGTATTTGTAACTCGCTCCCACCAAATAAGAACGAGCTAGATGCTAATATTGTGGAATCGCGCAGCGTGCGCTAATGTCAAACTTACATCTGTCTGTTTGATTGTGTGTTCGTTGCTTGCAGGGTAAAAAATTATCAATATAATAACGGATCTTAATAATGATCACCAGTATAAGAAATTTATTTCCATCACACTTGCCCGGCGTATAGAGCGGTTAGAGCCGATTTAGTCCCCTCCGGAGTTATGGATTTTAGTACAATATAACTCCTGAGGGAGTAATGAGTTTAATTTTAAAATATCGTACGTCATTTCACTTCAGACTAAGGAGGTTTTGCATCAGCTAAGGCTTAGTTCAAATCTTCACACTTGGCTATAAACCAACTTTACTGTGTATTATAAAACTTTAATAATTAGATTACAAGTGTGATGAAAAACATTGTATGCGTCACGATCGGTAAGAGGATTACAAACTCGAGTCATTAAAAGCCCTCCGCCAGCTGCGTCGGGCTTCTAACAGACTCTCGTTAGTAATCCTGTACTTACCTCCCTAGATGCACAATGTAAGTACTATTGTTACATTGTTTCATAAGATATTCCGATGTTATATGGTTTCATAACAAATTCTAACTTTAAAATTAAAAAAAGCCATAGCGATAAACACACATTTCTGAACAATAGTTTGTTGATACGCTATTAGACTTAACCATCCTTAATTGTGTCTAATCACAGAGGTCGAGAACGTATAAGGAACCGCTAATTATTACAGCCTTGGGCAAAAACTATCGGTTTCAGTGGAACTTTTAATAAAAATTACCGATAATGTAGTAACTGTCATTTGTCTAAATTTGCGTACTCGTAACTATTTATTCCAACAGTGGCGCCTTTGTACATGCTATCAATTATCACTCCGCATTTTACTTTGATACAAAATTTTCCGCCTATGGGTGGCATAGACTGTCAGGGTTCGCGCAACGCGCATTACCTCACGGGTAATACGATCAGATAGTTTATATTTCAAACAACGCATACTAATTTATACTTAGACATCAATAAAAACATGTTCTTATAATACAAACAATGTTCCTATACGTTTATACAAATTGTACCACCATACGCACCTGACAGTATGGTGACAACCCTACTGTTAATGTCATCTTGACATTTGCATGTTTGACAAGTTAAACGTCAAATGTAGTAAAGAGAAGCTTCTGTACTTTAGTACTTTTATTCTGTGATCTATTCTAATAGCAGCTTCTTCACAGTAGTGCAGATATATTTTTTTCCATGACGTAAGTCTCTTCACGCGAATGCCTTTCGCGATTCCCCTTGTCATGATAAAAAAAAAACGCAAGGCGAGTAGTACACCAACCGCTATTTGTAGCCTTTTTTCAGTGACCTACACTTCAGATACTGCAGCTAGGCCTAGTGAGAGTAGTGAGACGGCCGGGTTAAGTACGAACAACTTTTGAAAATAATCAATTACGGGACAAACAAATACACGAAACATAATACAGATTAGAAATACAAATGCATTATAAATATTATAATTTTACATTTGTATTGTTCCACACCAGCTGGAGTTCTATGCTTAAATATTTGTCTTGTATTGTCAAACATTTCTTAGTTCTTACTTTTATTTTAATGCAGACACATCTGCGAACGATACCAAATTTCTTGGAAAGAAAGGAAAAGTGGAAAAGCTCATGGCTTCGCACGAGACTCGAAGTCGCGATCCTGAGATACACGCCGCCTACCGAGACACAAGCACAACCGGTGGCAGCGAATTTTTCCACCACATCCTTTCTATGCGACTTATATAGGGTGGCGCTTGGCAACATCGAGCATACGAAGAAGATCGCCGCCTTTTAAATTGTATGTCAAGATTAGCGTTGAATGTGCCGGAAAAAATCGAATGTTTTTTTCATGATTTAATTAATGAAGCTTTCGATTTTTTCCGAAGTTTTCGGGTTTTTTAAGAAATAAATAATGTCACTATCACTGTCACTCCTTTCATCTGTTTCAATTGTTTCTTTCTCAATGTAATCGATGTAGCCCTGTTGTAGGTGTAAATTAGAGTTGAAAATTAGAGTGGAAACTTTCATTGATTTTTTCCTAAAGAATCCAAAAAAAACCAGTGGTCTGAGAAAAAATCGGATTTCATCCAGACTTTTTCAACGCTAGTCAAGATTAACTATATCTTAGTACTTCTTAATTAACCGTAAATACCTTCTTACACTCGTTCCTTGTTATAGCTGGTACTTCGGCGGGCTGTCCCGGCCGGAGGCCACGCGGCTGCTGCTCAGCGAGACTGAAAGCGGGGTCTTCCTGGTCAGAGACTCCCGGACGATACACGGTGACTACGTGCTGTGCGTCAGGTTAGTACGAATCATGCTGCGAAAGCATGGCCAGCGAGGGTGCAAGCTAGGGTTGTTACAGAGCTTCGTCTTCGGGAAATATCTCGAAAACTACTAAAGCTGCCGATGAGAAATTTCTAATTAAGTCCCAAAAAATTTGACGTGATAAAAAATACCAAGAAAAAACAAACTCTCATACTAACTCTGTGCCGTGAAGATGAGTGATCCAATCTGTCGATACATGGGACTGACGTCAAATCACTACTTCGAGATGCAGTTGTAACTAAAAGTTTGTACGGAAACCTCAGTGCCCGAGTCCGACTCGCACTTGGCCGGTTTATTATTTCACACCGCCTTTTTATACCGGAGCTGAAGGGATAGCATTAGCCGCAGCAACGGCGCACGCCTACAGCCAGTACAGCCCCTACAAGGCCACGAAAATCGAACGATTGCGGATTTGTATTTCCATCTCTGTCACTCATGCATATTGGAGTGACAAAGAGGATTTCCTGACAATGACAATTTTCGATTATCGCCTAGGCGTGCAGGTTTAGACTTGTCCGGGCATTATATTCGCCTTCTATAACATTTAAAAGATACTCGGCTACGGCTCCGCCTTCGGTAAAACAGCCTCCGTAACATCCCTAGTTCAAAACATTGGCAGGGTCGCCAAATGGCATATCAGCGATGACTGCTTTATCGATATAACAGCATAATTACAGTTTTTGTATCCTGATGTCTCGTGCTATGGGTGGGGAATGCTCCCGGTACTCAGTTTATATGGCGAACACTGGTAATTCTCAGTTCCAGTACTGTTTTATTGAAAACTAGTAAGCACTCCCTAGTCAGGAGTACTCACATTAGCATTAGGAGCCCCTCGACTACTGCTCAACAAAACAGAAAGCGGGGTCGTCCTGGTTAGACTCCCGTTCGATTCAGGGCGACTACAACCAAGCATAGCAAGAGTGCAAACTAGGGGCAGGGTCGCCATGTGACATGGCAGAGATGGGCTGGCTTCTCCACGTGACAGTTTTTGTCTCTTTTAGTTGTGTTCTGTTAGGTGGGCTCAAACGGAGACCAATCGTTGTTTCTATGTATACTCAAAGACCAGGCATTATAGGTAATGGCAGGAGACTCCCGGACGGTACAGATCATACAATGAATTATGAGCGCTGACCTTTAATGCGCAGAGCAGTGCAGTGCTGTATCTATGGGGTTGTGGAAGCGAAATGCTCTTATGTTCTAACCGCCCCACCGTTTGCGCAGAACGCTCATAACTTGTTTCGCGACCTATACACGGCGAGTATGTGCTGTGCGCAGGTAAGTCAGATAACAGACGCTTTATTTTATCTGTTGAGTTCACTAAGTTACGATCCAATCCGGACCGCAGGACAACCCATGATCTGATTTGACTAAACTGGGCGTTTTGATACAATGAGGATTACCGCGAGTCGATTTTCCGCTAGAGGCGCTAGTGGAACGTGGGTCCTGCGGGAACATTTCAAACGTCACTTTGACAATTCTCTCACACTGACACAGGACCCACGCATGAGTGGCGCCGCCTGACAATACGGTAGCTCCCATTGTATTCCTTAGCATGAGTTAGTGACAACATCACTAGCGTCTCCGTACACTTCATGTCCATCCGTACACAGGGCAAACATGCAGGTTCTGTAAGTTTTATAATCTTTCACGTCATTCATCGAAAACCCGCTGCCTTACGTAACTCATCGGATCGTGTTGTTTGTTTTTCCAATAACGGAAAAATAAAAATATCAAATCATCCATCAGAACGTCGACAGCTCTGGATCACTGAATAATTACTTTATAATTACCAATGTGGTGTGCTTTGAGGAAAACTGATTGTTGATATTAGGTACATATAATTAAAAATGTATTATATATGTACCTACATATTACATCATACAAATAATTAATATTTCCTTATGATACAGTAGTGTGCATGTTTGATAAGGATGTTTAAACGAAATTAGGTTTTATTACCAATAGTTAAAGATTAATTTGGTTACTGACATATCATATATCCGCACAGACTTTCACCGGAAATATAGCACGTATATTATAATTTACAAAACTTTTGTTCATCCATTTAAAAAGAACTGAACCGCTGTATAATTGGTAACTCTACCTTCCTGCAGAATAGCCTTGTGTCGGTCAGGAACTAAAAAGAATGAAATCCCACACGGACCGAAAGGAACTAGTTCCTCGCCAAAAACTTAAATCGGTCCTCGGTCTTTAGTTCAGTTGAGTTTAGATGGAGCGAAAACCATTAAAACGCTCATATGAATAGCTTTCAGTGCGAATTTTGACGTCTGGGAATGAGTACCCGGGTTTAGGTCTATACAGAGCGCGGAACTAATGATTCGTATGAACGTTTTAATGGTTTTCGCTCCGTCTGAACTGTACGGAACTAAAGATCGAGGACCTCATTTAACTTTTTGGCGAGGAAGTAGTTCTTTCGGTCCGTGATGGGAATTAATTCCTTTTAGTGCTTTCTTAGTTCTTGACCAACACAAGCCTAATCCCAGGCCCGCCCTGATTGAATCGAAGAGGACCAACGGGTGGTTTTTAGTCGGTGATAGTCCGACATAATTTCTGCATTGTCCCTGCGGTGCAGAAGTAGCCATAATGAATTTTTCTCCCAGAAAAAAAGGCTTTATGTCCTTGTCAGATGACGGTGGTACCTGTTTCTAAAGTAACCCCCCATCTTCCACAGAGAGGACGACCGCGTCTCCCACTACATAATCAACCGCGTGGTCTCCGCCGACGGCTCAACGAGGTTCAGAATCGGAGACCAGCTGTTCGCGGACATGCCGGCGCTGCTGTCGTTCTATCGGCTACACTACCTGGACACGACGCCGCTGGTGCGGCCGCTGCCGCAGGCCAGCGTCAAGGCTCCCCCACAGCAGCACCAGGTGCTGGAGGTCGTTGTCGCGAGGTTCGACTTCTTCGGGAACGTGAGTACACCTTACCTTATTTTCTACTTCAGCACTTCTATCGTTCAATTAGATAATTGACAGTGATTTTAACTAGGGCTTGTGATATACGTGTTACACGCGGAACCGTAGCTACGTAGCCTTAGCACCGGCGGTGCTAAGATCCCGTACTACACGGTCACTTCAAAGATACGTATCCGTTTCTGGATTCGGCTACGTTCCCGCGAATCTCGGCTTCGGCTCCGCTCGGCTTCTTTTAATACACATCTTTTACAATTTGTACTGGTCTATTATTTTTGCCTCCAACATAATATTTGCATCTTATTATTTTTGATCTCTTAAATTTTTATTTAAAATGCAAAAGTATGGAAACTGAAATTAAAAACTCGCCCCTTGCATTACATTCGAGGGGTCTTAATAACACGCATAAAATCTACACTTAACGTCACGGTCAGGACTGGATCCGATCTACGTATAAATAAGATACGTATCTCCGTGTACACGTAGCTACGTATCTTAATTACACGTAGCCGAATCACACGGAGCAAACGGAGCGGATCTCCGTTGCCGAGTAACACAGCAACGGAGATTCTGCTACGGGTACACGAAACACGGTCACGACCAAGAGCACTAATTTTAAAGTTGTCTATGGTATTCCATAAGAACATCGCTAACCCATGCTCTTATAAATTTTCATGCAGTATAATAAGATATTCTTATTATTAATAACACTGTTGTTGTTTTTTTTTAATAGTTTATATAGTCGGCATACGAAACTTTCCATGTTCTTCCGTTATTCGAGATTTCGCCTTTTATGCTGTCGTAGAAAAACTAGTGTATGCAACAGCTTATAACTGGTTCTTAAAATCCTTGGGTCTATTAGTAAAAAACTCAACTGTACGTCTCGTTTTGTAACGGCGACCCTTTTAAATTTTAAGAACCTTATCATATCACTGTTGCATAAACTACTATAGAATTGTCAAGTCGATGGATACTAACCGCCTTATTCACAAACACTTAACAGACCGATGTTAGTTAAATATGTTTTGTCCCTTTTTGACAAACGCAAATGTCAAACTAACAGATAAGGAAAAACGACAAATTAGTTAACGAAGGTTTGTTGAGCGTTTATAAATAACGGCATAAGTATATTCGGGTTGGGTGGGCGTGTATCTCAAAATATGTATGACATTATAAAAACATGTATTTATAAAAATATAAAATAACGTAAAGCGGAAGTAACCTAATATGCTTATGGTTTGAAAATCTAATTTTACGAAGACAGGAGGTCTGATATCCTAATGTTTGTATTAGGTGTAAATAACTCTATTATTACCGCGGAATGTTGCTGACTAACAGTAATCGCTCATTTTCCTCCCATGAGCCTAAAATAAACACACGTGCGACTTCCTCGACCATCTGTTCCGATCCAATGACCTGGATAACTTTCTCTGTTGCATACGAACAGTAGTTTAGTATAACTATAGTTATATTCGGGATTTGGGTAAAGTGACCGATGTTCGACTAATTTTTAAATGCAATTTACTTATTTTTACATAAATGTATGTCCAATGCCGCCTTCATTCGCTAGTATGAATTAGTTAGGGGAGTTTCAAAGATCTAATACGTACGTCTGACTTTGACTGGAATTTCTAACTTTAGTATTGATTTTATGCAGTTTGTTCTATACAGAAATTTAATTCTCATTTAAAATATAAGAATATTGATAGTATAAAAAATCTAGTCAAAATGTTTAGTGACTTACCCATCAAAATGAGTACCATAATTCTACTTTCCCTGTGTATGTAATTATGTTAGTCCGTTTCCTTAGTTATTAATAAATGAATATAATTATGTTATTTACAAATTCATAATATAATTAATATGTAATTTATAATTATTATTTTGATATTATTTGAATTTGATAGTTTCATATTTTTCATATTTATTGTAAATAATTGTTGTGGACCTATGTAGTCTAAAGTGAATAAATGAATTGAATTGAGTTTACTATATTTTACATGTCAGGGTTCCCGTTTAGATTTTGATGAGTAACTGTGTTAATAAATAAAATCATAAAACCCATTAACATCCTTAACAATTTAATATATTTTTCAGGTCAAAACTAATTTACGATTCTTTAGCCTCCGCGCGCGACGTTATTCTCGTGGATTGACTTTCAATCTTGTATTCATTCCCTTTCGGTTGGAATACAAAAAATCACTCTTAGTTGAGTTTCATGATAATTTAAGGACAGGTGTAGGTACAGTCGCCTTCATATATACAGGGTGTAACAATAGTACCGAACGATACTTCAGCCGCAAGTGAAAAAATTTCGAAATTCTAAAAACAATAGTTTACATTGTATGGAACGTTTGTATCGAAAATGTACCTATCTTCGATACAATGCAATATCAGAAAAAAAGGATTTCGAATATTTTTCCGCTTGCATCGTACTCTGAGTCATTGACCTTATCAGCTGTTGAAGTATCGTTCGGTGCTTTTGTTACACACTGTATGTATGCACCTGTATTCAATTCTGAACCTTTCCCCCTGTTCCGAAGTGTAGATATATTTATAGACGTGATAGTAATATAGGTATATATTATGGATTTTCAAGAATAAATTTTCTTCGTTCGTTTAGTTTTTGCTATCAGTGTTTATAGAACGTGGCTGCTTTATATGTATAATTTGATTGATTCTATGTCCAGCGATCTTACATCCAATAGTAGTTTAGGCAACAGTGATGTAATAACTGTTCTTAAAACTTGAGGGTCGCCGTTACAAAACGAGACGGAAGTCGAGAATAGAAGCTAAAATAGCGTTAAAAGCAAAATCTAGAAACGTGGTAAGATGGATGCACCACTGCTCGTGCACTGGAATGTTGAATTTTATATGTTGTATTTTATTTTATTTTTAGTATATGATAAATTGTTTTATTAGATTTTATTATTATTATTTTGTGTGTCAAAAAATTAACAATGTATGGACCTACGATGTCTAAAATAAAGAAATTTGAATTTGAATTTGAATTTGAAAATAGGGAAGATGTTGTGCCCACTATATATAAAAAAAAAACAACTGTGATCATATATTGTATACAATTTCATCCAACAACATTAAATAATCAGTCTATGCTAAGTTTCCTAGATTATGATAGCACAGAATGTGAAAGTGTTAAGTAAACATCATAATTTCATCGAAGTTTGACGTTTAAAATAACACTTTCACGTCTGACAGTTCATTTACTGAGAAAAGATAACGTGGTTTGACTCTAATGTATACTTTTTAAATATCTAATTGACAGATAGAAGTGCTGTAGGGTTAACATGGTTGCCATTTTATCGCTTATCACGCTATGCGTCACTTTCGCACATACGTACTTGTTAGAACGTGACAGCAACGTCGGTAAACGATAAAAACCCGACCATCATAGACTAGCTGGAGTAGAAAAAATGTGTTTTAGGTTGTTGTCTTATAAATAAAGCAATGAATGCTTATGTTCCTTCACAGGACCCCGATGACCTGCCATTCCGACGCGGCGAGCGGCTCATGGTGATCAACCGCGACGAGGAGCAGTGGTGGACGGCGCGCAACAGCCAGGGCAGGACCGGCTCCATCCCCGTGCCGTACGTGCAGAGGGTATGTACCCAGCCTGCAGTCCCACTGCTGGGCACGGCTCGTGACCAACCGCGACGAGGAGCAGTGGTGGACGGCGCGCAACAGCCAGGGCAGGACCGGCTCCATCCCCGTGCCGTACGTGCAGAGGGTATGTACCCAGCCTGCAGTCCCACTGCTGGGCACGGCTCGTGACCAACCGCGACGAGGAGCAGTGGTGGACGGCGCGCAACAGCCAGGGCAGGACCGGCTCCATCCCCGTGCCGTACGTGCAGAGGGTATGTACCCAGCCTGCAGTCCCACTGCTGGGCACGGCTCGTGACCAACCGCGACGAGGAGCAGTGGTGGACGGCGCGCAACAGCCAGGGCAGGACCGGCTCCATCCCCGTGCCGTACGTGCAGAGGGTATGTACCCAGCCTGCAGTCCCACTGCTGGGCACGGCTCGTGACCAACCGCGACGAGGAGCAGTGGTGGACGGCGCGCAACAGCCAGGGCAGGACCGGCTCCATCCCCGTGCCGTACGTGCAGAGGGTATGTACCCAGCCTGCAGTCCCACTGCTGGGCACGGCTCGTGACCAACCGCGACGAGGAGCAGTGGTGGACGGCGCGCAACAGCCAGGGCAGGACCGGCTCCATCCCCGTGCCGTACGTGCAGAGGGTATGTACCCAGCCTGCAGTCCCACTGCTGGGCACGGCTCGTGACCAACCGCGACGAGGAGCAGTGGTGGACGGCGCGCAACAGCCAGGGCAGGACCGGCTCCATCCCCGTGCCGTACGTGCAGAGGGTATGTACCCAGCCTGCAGTCCCACTGCTGGGCACGGCTCGTGACCAACCGCGACGAGGAGCAGTGGTGGACGGCGCGCAACAGCCAGGGCAGGACCGGCTCCATCCCCGTGCCGTACGTGCAGAGGGTATGTACCCAGCCTGCAGTCCCACTGCTGGGCACGGCTCGTGACCAACCGCGACGAGGAGCAGTGGTGGACGGCGCGCAACAGCCAGGGCAGGACCGGCTCCATCCCCGTGCCGTACGTGCAGAGGGTATGTACCCAGCCTGCAGTCCCACTGCTGGGCACGGCTCGTGACCAACCGCGACGAGGAGCAGTGGTGGACGGCGCGCAACAGCCAGGGCAGGACCGGCTCCATCCCCGTGCCGTACGTGCAGAGGGTATGTACCCAGCCTGCAGTCCCACTGCTGGGCACGGCTCGTGACCAACCGCGACGAGGAGCAGTGGTGGACGGCGCGCAACAGCCAGGGCAGGACCGGCTCCATCCCCGTGCCGTACGTGCAGAGGGTATGTACCCAGCCTGCAGTCCCACTGCTGGGCACGGCTCGTGACCAACCGCGACGAGGAGCAGTGGTGGACGGCGCGCAACAGCCAGGGCAGGACCGGCTCCATCCCCGTGCCGTACGTGCAGAGGGTATGTACCCAGCCTGCAGTCCCACTGCTGGGCACGGCTCGTGATCAACCGCGACGAGGAGCAGTGGTGGACGGCGCGCAACAGCCAGGGCAGGACCGGCTCCATCCCCGTGCCGTACGTGCAGAGGGTATGTCTACATTTGTTTGACTTTGGATGAACTTAGAGATAAGTGATGTGTGCAACCTCCTAGCCTAGACGGCAGTGACTCTGCCTACGAAGCAGAAGATCCCGGGCTCCAATCCTCGTCAGGGCATTTATTTGTGTGTTTATCACGAATATTAAATTTGTTCCTAAGTTATGGATGTTTTCTATGCATTTAAGCATTTATATGTTGCCTATCTATTATATATATCGTCGTCTAGTACGCACAACACGAGGCTTATTGAGCTTACCGTGACACTAGGTCGATTTGTGTAAGATTGTCCCATATTAATTCATTTAATTTGAGATGTTCTGTTGTGAGATCGGTCTCAATTAGTAATAAAATAGAACGAGCATACACTCTCTTTCAATCGATCGTCTTTTATCTTTTAAGCTCTTCGCAAAGCCTTGCCATGGACTCCAACGACAACCGACAGCTTCGCCATTGCAATAGGGACTTACGCGAGAGTCAATAAAGTTCAATTTCGCTGAACCCTTGCATGAATTCACAGTATTGATCCTTAAACATCCTAAGTGACAACCAAATTCATTTCAAATTAAGAACTTACGACGATATGACAAAGTCTACATACCAAGAGAACTTGATTGACACTTATCTCGTTTCTATGTTATAAATGCATCGTGCTTTTAAGGGTTGAATAACTATCACCTCGCGTTCGACGCACGCCATATTCATTCGTCATCGAGCGTTCAATGAATTAAATGCTTACCCTTATATCTAATAGGGAAAGCAACCCGGTTTTATAATACTGAAATATTAAATCCCTAATACCTACACTTAACTCTTTTGCTACTCCCACGTCAGTTGCAAAATTGAAACACTTCGATATCATGCCCCGTAATTCGTGGGCTCTAATGTAGGGGGGGGGGGGGGGTTGGGAAGGAGGTGGTTATTGGGGATCAAAGTACATGATAGGTAATTCGCGGGCGTGGGTTACGGTAATGGTGTATTTAATATTGTTTTTTTTTTCCAGAATTTGGAGGCGTCCGGAGCGCCCATAGTGACAGAGGGCATGACGCAGCTCGGTGACCCTCCCAGTCCGCCTACCAACAATAGGAACCCGCAGAGGACCAATATGCAGGTAACCAGCATAAATAGGTCCCTAATTAAATAAAACACTTTAAAACCGAAAGTATAATTATGTACAGTCAAGTGCAAAGATATGGTCCGACATAATCGACTCATAAATATGGTACTACGCTCTTATTACACGGGCATAAGGTGCTATGGGACATATTTTTGAGTAATATGTGCACCACCATATTTTTACACTTGACTGTAACACTATGACAACTCAATTATGTGAACTGTATATGTGTCGCTTAATTTCAAATTCGGGTAAATCTATTCGACCCTCAGCAAATATCTAACTTATTACTAAGGTCCGAACGAGATCTTCGTCTCGGTCTCGGCTCTCGGCCAAAAAGGGCCGAGATTCTCGGCTCTGACCGAACCTTCCGTCTTGACATTTTTTGCGATTTTTGTGGGTACTCACCAGTATTTTAAGCAGGGACCGGTCAACCTCTTCCCAGGCAAAAGCCATTGAATGGCTTAGCCGTTCATTAAATAGCCCGAATCCACATGCCTACCACTTGAATTGCTTTCCCATTCATTTGACTTAGCTGTAGGAAGGGGTTTCCCTTTCGCGGTCACTTGAATGTAGGAAAGGGCTTCCCTTTCTTTCAATAAGCTTTTGGAACGGCTCAATTGTTTATTGAATAGCCGACAAGCCTTGCTTAGCATCAGGAACGGGTTTCCCTTTGCTATCCTAACCTTGAAATATATAAGTACCTATTTCGACCTGATTTCGTTTCATTAGGCGGGGTTATTTTTGACTTGAGTCAGCCACTAAGGTCACTGACTTTTGTCGGTCCGTAGAAGTCGTATAGCCTTTAATAGTTTGGTCTTGGTGTACGTACGATAAAGTGTCTGATATCATAGTGATAACATGAGTCAAGTATTTTAAAATAACAGAATTATTTTACAGTTTTAACACAGTGCGACACACAGACGATTGCAAAATTATTTCGTTGCGGGAAAACAACCAGTAATATTTCACCGTGTGTAGTGAGTCAGCTCCGGTGATTTTCGGGTCAACGATGGGGGGTGTGCGGGAAGCGGGCGGATGGGGATTCCCTCACAAACTCTGTACAGATTGTGAGGTCTATTTTCGGGGCTGTCAAGTTATAGTATTTTGATACGAGAATTAATAAAATAGGTAGGTACGCCATTTTAGAACGTGATTTCTCAGGAAATCAGTATTTGTGACTGCGACGAGTTCCTAAATGAATAGTAGTAGTAGTAGTAGTAAAACACTTTATTGCACAAAAACAGGGGAAAAAAAACAAGATAAATAACACAAATATTTGTACAAAGGCGAACTTATCCCATTTAGGGATCTCTTCCAGTTAACCTTTGAGCAATTAAAGGAGAACTGGAGATGGTAGACATGTGTATGTGTATTGTATAAATTACATTAAAAAAAAAAAGAAGAAACCCAGTTAGTTCCTACTATACTATATAGATAGCCCAAAAATAGTATGGTCGAAATGTCAAAATATTGTAAAAACTGTTGGAATTTTAGATTTTGTAAGGTTTACTTCGATTTGGATAAAAATCGATATCTGACGATGCAGTAGAATATGAATCCATAGTCAAAATTGTTAAATAATTTCAACACCGACGCCATGTTGGATTTTGTAAGATTAACTCCGATTTGGATAAAAATCGATATCTGATGATCCGGCGGGGTCCTTAAGAATAATTCAGAGTCAAAATTGTAAAATATTGTAAGAACCGACGCCATCTTGGATTTTGTGTGATAAACTCCTGATAAAAATCGATATCTGACGATCCGGTGGGGTCCATAACATGAATCAATAGTCATAATTGTTAAATAATGTCAACAGTGACGCCATATTGGATTTTGTAAGATTAACTTCGATTTGGATAAAAATCGATATCTGACGATCCAGTAGGGTCCATAATATGAATCCATTGTCAAAATTGTTAAATAATTTCAACACCGACGCCATGTTGGATTTTGTAAGATTAACTCCGATTTGGATAAAAATCGATATCTGATGATCCGGCGGGGTCCTTGAGAATAATTCAGAATCAAAATTGGAAAATATCGTAAGAACCGACGCCATCTTGGATTTTGTGTGATAAACTCCGATTTTGATAAAAATCGATATCTGACGATCTGGTGGGGTCCTTAACATTATTCGATAATCGAAATTCAAAAGTTACCTACTTAATTCTTCCTCTAGTTAAATCAAAATCGTACAGAAATTTAATTGACTTTATTTTGCAGTATCCGATGTAATTGGGACCGAGACTTGTTCGGATGATCAGAGGTTCGGATACCTACTCAAAATATGAGGTTTTTGGGATAATTTCAACCAAAAACTACACAATGTTACAAAAAAGTTATAGTTCCTTGTGCCCCGAACCTTGAACCCGAACAAGCGCTATTGAACTCACTGGAGCTCACCGGGATCATAAGATATCATTTTTAAGCGCACTGGTGTTAAACTTACAAAATCCAAGATGGTGCCGTTTCTGTAAGATTACATAATTTTCACTATAGGTTCTTGTATGGAGCCCGCTAGATCGTCTAATTTTAATTTTTATGCAAATCGGAGTTTTTCTACAACAAGGTCCAAGATGGCGTTGGTGTTGACATTATTTTACAATTTTGAATTTATATTCATTTCATGGAGCCCGGATCGTCAGATATCGATTTTTATGCTAATCGAATTTCAACTTACAAAATTCAAAATATTCCAAAATAGCATCAAATTTTATAATATTCTATAATTTTGCCTATAAATTCATGTTAAGCACCCCGCCGGATCCTCAGATATCGATTTTTATCCAAATCGGAGTTAATGTCACAAAATCCAAGTTGGCGTCGGTTTTTACAATATTTACCCTAGATTTATTTTATGGTCCCCACCGGATACTCAGATATCGATTTTTATGTTAATCGAATTTCAACAAACAAAATCCAAGATGGCATTAAATTTTACAATAATCTATAATTTTGCCAATAGAAGTTATGGAGCGCGCCGCATCCTCAGATATCGTTTTTTATGCAAATCGGAATATTTCTTATAAAATCCAAGATGGCGTCGGTTTTTACAACATTTTACAATTTTGACTCTAGAAGTCTAGATTCATGTTAATCACCCCGCCGGATCGTCAGATATCGATTTTTATCCAAATCGGAGTTAAGCTCACAGAATCCAAGATGGCGTCGCTTTTTGTAATATTTTACAATTTTGATTCTGAATTCATGCTAAGGACGCTGCCGAATCGTCAAATATCGATTTTTATCAAAATCGGAGTTAATGTTACAAAATCCAAGATGGCGTCGGTTTTACAATATTTTACAATTTTGACTCTAGATTCATATTAAAGATTCCGCCGGATCTTCAGATATCGAATTTTATCTAAATCGGAGTTAATCTCACAAAATCCAAGATGGCACTTATTTTTACAATAGGTACCAAATGTAAAATGTTTATTTTGTTACATTTGAAATTCCGAGAAATCACCACCTACAAAATTTAATTTGTCGCAAGAAAAAAAATATTAAACATGTCAGTGTCACGAAATATTTGTGACAGCCCTGATCTTCGAACAAGCCAAGACGCCGAACGACTAGGTTCTATGAACCTTGTCCACTGTATAGAGTCCTTACATTGTGGTTTTAATCTGAAAAATCATGCCGGTAAAACTATTGATGCACTTGTTGTTGATAGTTTGCTGATCCGGACAGAAATAACAAATAATAATAAAAATTCAGACAATTCCTTTAGAAATATTGAAGTCGGTTGAAAATCAAAATATACACAAACGCAACACGGACACGCAACAAAACGACGCAACATACACGCGCCCTTTGCCACACTCAATTAAACCTTATTACTATTTGATTAGTTACTTTCGATTGCAATGCGACGGCGGCTAGCGGCATTATCAAAGAACGTCAACGCTTGCCGATATACCGCGCTAAACGCCAACAACGTAAACACTGTAATATTGCTCTTATTCATTTGATACAAGGATCAAAATGGCTTAAGCGTTATAAGGGAAACCCCTTCAAGAGGTTAGCAGTTCGAACGACTTTTTAAGCGCTAAGCAAAGGGTATTAACTATCCGTTTGCTATACTGATATCCGTATTAAAAGTCGTTTAATAAGCCATATGAAGGGGTTTTAAGCGGGAACGGCTTTGGTTAGCAAAGTCGAACGAAATACCCTTTCAAAAACCCTCGAAGGGGATACGGGACCGGTCCCTGATTTTAAGCCAATTATAAAATGTATCGAGTCATCCTAATGCAAGCGATGACTTTTTTTCACACTTTGGCTTATACATTTAAACTGTTTCAATGTTAGCTTTATTAAACAACAGAGTAATTTTGATTATTAAATATTTTTCTGGAAAACGGGTGTTTTTTTTTGCGTATATTATTATAAAATCTCGGTCTCGGCCGAGATAAAAAAAGCGGTCTCGGTCGGACCTTACTTATTACCTTTTCTTAATACCAAATTCGTATAATCTGACAGATGTATTTACCCGAGTTTGAAGTTAAGCTATTCATAAGATAAAATGTGTTGAGTAAAGTAATGATATATATCTTTCTATCTGGTTAGGCGACGTGTTGTTTATTTCTAACTAGCGACCCGCCCCGGCTTCACACGGGTGCACTGTATTATACATATAAACCTTCCTCTTGAATCACTCTACCGTACCTACTACGCCAACGATACTTAAATGTGTCATGGCGGACGCTGCCAAAGCAACTGTCCTGCTGACAGATAAGGGTCTATATTCGTTATTCACTCGAGTCGAGATATTGACGTGTAGGCTACATATTGACGTGTAGGCTACATATTGACGTGTAGGCTACATATTGGCGTGTAGGCTACATTTTAACGCGAGAGGAAAAGCGTTGAAAAGGTTAAATTTTTATCAAAATCCGTTGCGTAGTTTCAAAGATTTAAGCAACATACAGACAGCGGGAAGCGACTTTGTACATTAATGAACATTAATTTTCAAAATATATACAGTTAGTGTAACTTACCTAGCTACCTACCTCTACCTACCTTAAATCTAAAATAGGTCCTTTAGGCATTGTACCTAGGATGCTGGCGGCATTTCCTCGTTGTATCGCAATGCTGATACGTTATACTATGTAGTGATATGTTGTTTTTATCCTATGGCATCCCAGAGGTCCAGACAGGGAGGGGATCATTTATTATCTGTAATAAATGTTTTGTTTCATGTTTTTTTTAAGTAGTCACTCTACTATATATAACTAGCGACCCGCCCCGGCTTCGCACGGGTATTATTATACAAATATACATATAAACCTTCCTCTTGAATCACTCTGTCTATTAAAAAAAACCGCATCAAAATCCGTTGCGTAGTTTTAAAGATTTAAGCATACATAGGGATATAGGGACAAACAAAGCGACTTTGTTTTATATTATGTAGTGATAAATTGAAAGAGATGAAAGAGATGTCATATACTACAGAAAAAGCAGAGGGCGTCTGCCGCAAAATCAGGAGGGTGCTGGTTCGATTAGTCACTTTTTCTGTAGTATATGACATCTCTTTCAAATCATAATCCATATATGTTTATTTAATATACGTACAACGAAGAGCAAACCTTAAAACTGGTTGACGGGGAATTAGAGTACAATGTAATGACGTGCATTTCACGTGCCTAAATACATGTTTTATGGCATAAAATTACTAAATGAATTACTCGAGGACCTTCTTTTTGCAGTCGGTTAATGGTTTTTGCAACATCCTATAGGGTTTGTTTACGTTTTAGAATTTTGACAGTGCATGCGTATTGCGTACTGTTATAAGTAGCTAGGGGCAACTAATCAACATTGACGTTGTTATGTCAACGCACATGCGCTTCGAGTTCTGTTTATAAGTAACCTAGGTAATCATTTAAATAATGGCTGTAGTCATAAGCAACGCGCAAGCGCTTTGTTAACTGTTTATTTGTAACTAGGTAAAAATCGAAACTTCAACAAGGTTTGACGCCTGTCTGTCAGTTGGTAATTTAAGAGATATCATGTAAACAAATAATTCAGGGGAGGTGCAAAACAATAATCATAAATTTATATATATTTTTATGCCTCACGTAAAAACTGTCGTATTTATGATGAATTAGGTACCATGCTCATATTTATGATCTAAACATTAACGGGTTTCTTTTTTTGCCTTACGTTCTGATACATACTGTATTTATGTAATATGCAATAGAGATTACAGACGGACAGTTAACGGCGTCGGCGACGGTGTCTCTGCTTCGGTTAACAATAATCGGCCGTGTATGGTTCCAGCGCCTCCTGCCGGCGCTGGCGCGCGTGCGGCAGACGCGCGTGCCCAACGCCTACGACCGCACCGCGCTGCGGCTGGAGGAGGGCGACATCGTGCGGGTACGTAGCCTCCCTCCGTAGCTATAGTCTGACAAGCGAGCGAGCGCAGTAACAGTAGGACAAAATAACTATATTCATCCCTTTTTTCAGGGTGGTCATACTAGCGTAAGAAAAAGACAGATATGATGCTCTCTATCCTACTGTTACTGCGCTCGCTGGGTTGTCAGACTATAGCTATACAAATACCGTGGCTCCTGTGAATATGAGAGAATTGTCAAAGCGACATTTGAAATGTTGCCGCAGGACCCACGTTCCACTAGCGCCCCTAGCGGAAAATCGACTCGCGGTAATCCTCATTGGAACCCTTAGCCACATACTATTAACTATAGAGATATTACATCCCTGTTGGATTGTATAATTTTGAGTTGTTGGATATATACTAGTTATGTATTTTGTAGCATTCGTTTTTAAAACTGTTGACTTAACAGTCTGATGACTCATAGTATTTATGTCATTAAGATATTATGTTTGACGCTTGGGGAGCCTTTACACCTCCAAATCCTATTAGTATTATATTTTGACGATGGGGACCTTTTACGTCTCCAGTTTTATTTTGACGCTTGGGGAGCCTTTACCTCTCCAAATCCTAATAGTATTTTATTTCTGACGTTAGGGACCATTTACATCTCCAAACTTAATTTATTATTAAGTATAGAGAAATCTCTTGGCATATTACTTAGTACATTTATTTTAATATTGCTTACCTGGGTATTGGCTGTTGGATTATCAGTATGTAGTTTGAATTTGATTTTTTAAGACTATGTCATAGTGACGCTATAAATCACATAATAAGAAATCTCTCACTGCTTGTCATTTTGACACGGTTCTAGAGTGGTCTAGGGTTCCAATGAGGACTACCGCGAGTCGATTTTCCGCTAGGGGCGCTAGTGGAACGTGGGTCCTGCGGGAACATTTCAAACGTCACTTTGACAGTTCTCTCATACTGACACAGGACCCACGCATGAGTGGCGCCGCCTGGTGAGCGACAATACGGTAGCTCCCATTGGTTGACTATACACGCGCGTTCAAAAGTACATGGGCAATTTATGAATGAATTCATTCATAAACGCCGTGGTCAAATCGACGTATGACAATTTCTCGAATTCCCGAGTTATTTTAGTATCTTGTGTTACAGGTAACCCGAATGAACATAAACGGACAGTGGGAGGGAGAGCTCAACGGACGGACAGGACACTTCCCCTTCACATACGTCGAGTTTCTCGACGAACCGACCAGCTAAGCTATGCTATAAAGTATATAACCTGTAATACCATTACGGAATGCAATCGGTTTTTTTTTTGTATGGAAAAAACTCGGTTTTTAAACGAAACCGCGGTTTTTTCATACAAAATTGGTTCACTGTTGCATTCCCCAATTACAAGTCATGTTTTCAATATACTGATGCCAGCGCCAGCGTGCGAAGCATGGAATGTTAACATTTAAGATCCTAAAACATTCTAAGTGACAACTGAATTCATTTTAAATTAACCCTTAAATGCATAAATTAAAAGTACTGATTCTTAAACATCCTAAAGGACAACCAAATTCATTCAAATTAAGAACTTACGACGATATGACAAAGTCTACATTCCAAGACTTGATTGTCACTTGTCTCGTTTCTGTGTCTTAAATGCATCATCATGCATTTCGGGATTTTAGGGGTTAAGATGTTACGAAGGTATGCGAAAGTCTAGTTTTCAAGAGAACTTGGTTGTCCCTGCATTTAAGGGTTAAAGTGTGAAACTCATTATGGTATCTTTCTTAAAAAACAAGGCGTCTTCACGACGGAGACGAAACTTTAGATTGGACTAAGAAATAAATATATAATTTTGGTATGTGTGAATGAGACAACTAGCTGTCAAAGGCGTATTCGTTAGTGATACCAACGGTCTCATTTTTTTTTTCACCATGCGTTTAACGTATGGTCGGGTGAAAAACGGATTCAAAGTTATAACGAAAATAAAGTCACTAGTACTTACAATACCGTGTGTCTATTTCACTATTTCCAAATTATGTTGTCAAAATATTGTCAGTATATTGAAAATATCAAGAGTGTTTTGGCAATCTAGCAATTGCTAGACTTGAAGTTTTTGGCAAATCGTATTTTGATTATTGACAATTTAGTAAGTCAATCACTTTCTCCTACAAAAGTGCTAGTGGCCGTAGCCATCTTGACAATTGCTATCGATAATTCCATTAAATATGTATGTATGTTATGATATCATTTGTATATGTTTGCGATATCGATAAAATATTGTCACTTGGACTTTAGATGGGTATCTATCGTCTACTAATTTGTTATTCGATAGGAGCGAGACCATCTTAAAGCTCTGGGTGCGTAGCCAAGATGCCAATCACTCACGCTCCGTAGCGTATCGTAGTTATCTGTATCTATCACTCTTCCTTGTACACAGACAGTTGTGTTTCTTTCGCGGCTGAGCGTTAGCGATTCGCATCTTTGCTACGCACGCAGTTTATTGATCGATAAGGCCCGTATTGGTTTGCGTTGAGATCCCCCGCCCTATGACAAGCGGGAAAGAAATCGCCCGCATCCCGCTCGCGGGTCTCGACCAATCCTGAGCCTTAAGCCATCTGGACTGATTTTAAATGGTTGTTTTTTTGAAATGACTGAAATGAGTTGATCACGTAAGGATTATTTAGACATTCGCCCACCGACCGGGCTTTTGCATGTAATATGTAGATAGATTACTGTATTACACTTCGTATCAACCAATTGTAACCCTAGGCCACTGTGGGACTATGTCACAGTGACGCTATAAATCAGATTGTAAGAAATCTCTTACTGCTTGACATTTTGACATGGTTCTAGAGTGGCCTAGGGTTCCAATTGGTTCTTTACCGTACACTCAGCTGCAGATTTACATACTTAGATTATGAATTTGTTCTAAATGACCCACATTTAGAATAAAACCATATGCAATTTTGTGGCCCACCGTATAAAACCGTACACAAAACATATGTATACACTATTTTTACATGTCAAAAATGTACAATAGTTTTAACCAAATTGATACGTAAAGAGGATTTTTTTAAAAAGTTTTAGTTTAAATTTCGAGCTTTGTCGAGTCATGTTATCCAAATTAAAACGAAAGAACACAATAAGATTTAATATACCGCGAAAACACGCAAGAGGATAAATAATTTGTGACCATTTTTAGTAAAAGGTGCCATGTCGGTCTATAAGGTGCGAATTTCATAAAGTTTAGTTTAACAATGAACCTTATCAACAGTGGTACCTTTCACTGAAAACACGGACATTTTATCATTCATACTTAAAAACGAATTAAACGCCAATATTTATTAACATTGAGATTATTGGAACTCATTTATGATTTATATATATTTTTAAGTTTTGTCATAATTAAAATTACATATTAATGTCGGTAATGAGTCTTAAAACTACCAAACCTAAAAATATACATCTAATGATCATTGTTAGGTTGTATAGATAACTAAAAATATGACGTGATTTGACTAATCAAGAGTATTATTACGATTTATCGCACCGGATTTTAATAAATCGTACTATGTAAACGGGCCTTAAGTCTTTTCACCATCAGACGGCGAAGATATGCCGTGCCCCGGACGCCAGGTGATCAGTGTATTTAAGCGAAATTGAACTTTAAGTAGTCCTCCGTAAGTCCTTATTGCAGCGAAGCTGTCGGCTTTGCTGTCATGGGCGTCCGTGGGAAGACTTTCCGATGATATGGCGGCCAAAGTATTAACCATAATCTTTTTTAATATGATCTAATCATTGGATGTTTTTATGTTGTAATTTAAATATGGCATTTTTAACATGCATTTTGAGTCTTATTCGTAAGGCCTTATGGTGCGTTTTTGTACTCATTAATATTGCGTTTGGCGCTTCCCATACTATTTAAATATACTGGAAAAAGTCTACGAATTTTTATTGGCGATGTTTTTGGGTGTGTCAACTATTTCTTGTTATTCTGTCTGTAATAATTAAACTACAAAAAAATACGTTTAGTGAATTTTAATGCCATAAAACCGTGATTTTAAAAGTGACTCAGGAGACTGTAACCGTTGCTACTAGTGACAAGAAATAGTTGTCAACCCTTTTTATTTTAAAATATATTTGTCAACTGAAAATTATTGACATGCATTTTTAGTTGTGAATAAGAACAGTGCAGTGGAGATCAAAATATCTGCGATAATTCCGATATTTTTTCTATACACGACCATAATGGGTATTACCGCGCCAATCCGGAACGGCGTTAGTGGAACGTGGGTCTGGCGGGGAACTTTCAAACGTCGCTTTGACAATTCTTTCATATTGAAACAAAACCCACGCGTGAGTGGCGCCGCCTGGTGAGCGACAATACGGTAGCCCCCCATTCCATATCGTGTGGTCGTGTACAGATATTTATGTGTGGATAATCGCATTGATATTTTGGATCTTGACAGTACAAAGTTATAGAGGCTGGAAAGTCAATATAGTGGACGAGTGTTGAAGGAAATAGTGAAAACATTAACTTAATGTAATTGGCACACACAGCAGAACCAACGTCATAAAATGTGGGTCCGAATGACATTAGCGAACAATTTTGAATTGATGATACAGACGATAAATGTTTCGTACGACAAAGAGCTTACTGACGTAAGCATTAAGTGTCAAATTCATACACAGAACTACCAATACTTTTTAAACTTTATTAGCTGTTGACACTTAACGAATAAAACTAAATGAAATTTTCGGCTGATTCAGTTCTTTTATTCTATATCTATGTCAATTGTAAAGCATAAATATTTAGATTCATGTTTTCAAGTAGGCACACTATACATATATAAATTATTAATTGAAAGAGATGTCATATACTACAGAGAAAGTGATCGAACCAGCGACCTCCTGCTTTCGCGGCTGGGCGTATACATCTATGACATCTCTTTCAATTTATTATCTATAACTATGAGTGCAAATTATTATGTATTTTTTTTAGATTTCCAGCCTCTACAAATAAATATTGTTAAATGCGATATATTTACAGCTATATATGTATTTTTCGGGCTCAATTCAGTATATTTTAACTATAATTTTTTAAGTTCCAAAAAGGAATTGAATTAAAATAACATACATCGAATATTAGGTGTTGTTCGATTTTTATACCAAACATTTTATATACGGCATTACTAATTAGTGTAACTTTCTTAACGGAATATTTTAATAACAAATGAAGCGTTGTGAAATACGGAATTGGTGTCACACAAATACGAATTATTATAAATTATGAAAAATATGTTGTTTTCATGCAAATAATGTTAATGTCAGCTTATATTTGTTACCAACTTAAAAAGTATGTCCCGAATCCTTAGAAACTGTGTAAAATACACCGATTTTACAATAGCAGTATATCAGTGAATAGATATTCACTGTTGGACAAAATAATCCCTCAGGGATTTATGCGACGACCAGTCGTGCGCTCATTTGAACGGTATGTTGACGACGCTTAGCCTTGTTGAAATCCTTACCCAAATTGTATGAGAACAACCTATTTTTTTTTGTCACCAAATCTGAATTTAGCATAGTTGAAAAATTGGCAAAGATAATAATTGCGATATACATGGACATATATTTTTTAAGATAATATAGCTTGAAGAGATTTAGGCACATGCGTTTTTGGCGTGCAATAATCACCTTTATTGTTATTAGAATAAGGCATATTTTATTTAATAACACTGTTGGTTGTGCGCATGACCGGGGCATCTTAGTCTCAGTCTTCAGTTTTCTTAAAAAAAATAGTTGTTGAACTATTTTTTTCACTAAAGATTTGTATGGCTATTCAATGTCCACCCAAAAATTAAATCTTTGCCTGTTCGTGTATGTATGTCTCTCGTTGCTTCCAACGCCTGTGCCTAAACCATTCATGTATACTTTGAAGTAATCTTCCAAGATAATGATAGTCAATATTTTTATAAAAAATGCTGGTGCAAAAGTATTTAGTTAAGTATTGTATATGTAGTTAGCCGGCCAAGCATGATAACTATAACTTCAGTTTCACTAATTGTAATCTATAGTGCTTATATTGTACATTTTTATGTGCAATAATAGTCTAGGAATCATTATATATATCTATTATAATGGGGCACATTAAGAAAGTTTTAATGTATTTTTTTTAGCCAAGCAACATTATCTCACTAATACTGTTTTTTTAGCAAATATGATTGTTTATAAAATGTTACCCTCTGGCTTTTGTCCGACTGCTTACAAGATAGTTTCTAAAGATGACAGTTATGCAAGAACCGCGTACATGTGGAAATCCGAAATATTATTTTTCGATTTTTATAATCCTGATTTTTTATAAATCCTTTATATCAAAATCCCGACCTATCAAAACACCGATCATCGGAATTCCGACTCGTACAAGCACGAATATTTAAAATTCCGATTAACATAATCCCGAATCTAATACTGATTCGGTATTTTGTTATTCGGTTTTTATAAAATCCGTTTTATAAGTACTCTGAATAGAAGCTATTAGGAGTTTTAAAAACTAATCAGGACAGCTGCCTGAATAAACCATATCTTAATAAAAATATTCTAAAGTTGAATCCTGAGCATAATGAGGGATTCAAGCGTTAACGCCCAAGACGAAAATAATTTTGATACCGAGTGACACATACTGCTTTTCACCCCTTAGGTCGCATGGTCTGATTGACAAGTCCGATCAATCGGAATACGAATATTTTTTTTTCCTGTTGGCTCGATTGATCGGACTATAAGGACTTCTCAAATCCTGTCAGTCCTACTATCGGAGTAATGGGATTTTAAAAGTTCGCCTAGTTCGATCGATCGAACCACGAGGTCGTTTTTTCTTCCTGTTGGATCGATTGATCGGACATAACCGTAGACTTGATATTTTGCTAAGTCAAGCTCACGATTGCTACGCGGTTGAAGTAGGGTAGGAAGGGGCATGTTGAGCAGGCGGGTAAGTTGGGCAATCGCAATATATCGCTATATCTGATCAATTTACCCCATACCTATGCTCAACTTACCTCGCTATAGGGTTATGTTGAGCATTTCTGACTTTGATTAGTTTAGAGCAAATACTTGCTAAATAATGCACGATACAATAAACCTATCAGGGGATATTTATAGCCAGATAAATTTCCTAGCAATCAAAGCGAGTTTCATTTTTCTGGCGCAAACCATTAAGAAAATATTCCAAAACTGCTCAATGTGCCCCGCTCTACCCTACTCCCGATTCCATATTTGCAAAAAGCCATGATGTTATCGAAATACAACTTTTACCTGCCACCAAATTCACGAGTGTGCCGCGAACATATGGATGCCGAAAATTGGGACTCTATTATTAACGCTAGTACTGCTGTCACGAGTTTCAACGAAATTCACACATCAGACATAGTACAAATACATAAGAGTGTTCTGCAGTTAGCACAAATCACTGTAGCGTCTGTCTTAGAGTAAAAATAAACGATTATCAAAGAATATGCCTATTATTTCAATATATAAAATTTACTAATTCTAATTCACACCGAAAACAGGCTAAATCCATGAGCGGTTTTTAGAGAATAAGGGCTCTTAAGATTATTTGTTAGATCATTCCATCGAAATCACTATTTCGTGGTAGTAAAATTCTGCGTCGAAAGGGAGAAAACACTTTTGATATGTTGGTAGATTACAAAATTAACCATAAAACTACCGGTCGGACAAACAGGAAAAATAAAAATTGTGTGATCGGATTATGAGGATTTTTCAAGCTCTCGTGGTTCGATCAATCGAACTAGACGAACTTTTAAAATCCCATTACTCCGATAGTAGGACTGACAGGATTTGAGAAGTCCTTATAGTCCGATCAATCGAGCCAACAGGAAAAAAAAATATTCGTATTCCGATTGATCGGGCTAGTCAATCGGACCATGCGACCTAAGGGCTTTTCACACCAGCTAAGAGGAAATAAACAAAACAGAATACAGCATCATATCAACATCACGATGCCACTAGTTAATGCCCGAAAACGTAAAAATTGTAGTCCATGAACAGAAAAGTGCTACTTTGATCCCTCCCAACAGGGAAAAAAGTGCCACTTTGATGAATAATTTTATGAATAGGTGGTGTGAAAAAATACATATGTTGGCCTTTTGAACGCTATATTAGAATCAACATGGCCGCCGGCATAGATTGGTATATTTTCTATATCTTCTCTCATTGTGTTATTTATTATATTTGTTACCTATTTTAGTTTTTAGAAAGTTTTTTTTCTGTAACTTTTCTGGACTCAATCTAGGTTTAGTATTAAAATCACGACCGCATTGAATGTACATACCAAATGTCACTGTATAGTCACTCGATTATTTGAGATTATGTGTCATATAATGTACTGTATATTGTACACTTAAAAATCAAAATTTGTCTAATTTTTTAAGTTGTGTAACGGCTTAGTAATAAAAATAAGGAATTATAAAACTCTTTTATTTCTCCTAAGCCCATGGTGTCCTAGTTACTCCTACAGTCACTATAAATGTGTATACATTTTGGAACTAGCAATAGTTAGAGCAGTGTTTTTCAAACTTTTGTAGCTACCACCGTCTGTATGAACTGTGTTGGTTTTTACTAAGGCTTTGTGACCCATATTTTGAAAAACACTGGGTTAGAGGAACCGCTGGAGGGAGTATTCACCTGGCCGTACCATCATTTTAAATTAGTATAACAAACAGTACTATGACTATAACGTGTCATTCACCAGTAAGGGGAGTAAGGTCAATGTTGATAATTCCGTTTAATTCTCGCTTGCCTTAAATATACTATTAGTTTTAATCCAGACGGAGAGCTTCCTATTCGCACCATCGGCACGAGAACTCACTGCAAGTTAGCTTACGCGTTAGCGATTACTTGGATAACTCACAGTTGCGTTGTACTGAAAATATTTAAATACAGGGTAAAATAAAACAACCACCTGATTTATTAACATAACTCTATTAAAAATAAACATTTCAACAACAGGCATCTATGTACATTGCGCCATTCTATCTACATGCGATCGGGTGGACTCGCCACTCTAGGACCCGCGTATTGCCCTCATACACCGGCCGACGAAGACCGCAAAATCTTTCCATTTTACAAAAGTACTCAAGGTCTGACATGTCACTATCAATTTGTTTATTTGCAGATGTCGCATCGTGGATTGTAGCCTTTAACACATTAAGGTTATTTTACCTACAAGGTACGTGTTTCTAGTTTCGGACGATAGAAAGTTCTAAGCGTTTATGCGTCTGTCTTTGGCACCGCTGCTCTCAAACGTCAGCGTAGTGTCTGTCGAGATGCTCCAACTCATTAACTGTATGTTATATTCATTCGTGGATTTTATATACAAACATAGTCTCAAGTACCATTTGGTGCAAAACCAGCCTGTGGTTTTATTTTGACATGTTTGTGTTACAATCGACTGTAATATTTTGTTAGTAAAAACATCAGATCGGTCTCTAAGATATAATATTCGACTGTTCTAATTTGGATTCTATTAACATATATGAGTAAGAGTCATATTCCGGTGTACCTCCTAGAGTGACGTTTATAAATGCTCTCTGGCGGGGTATTATAAGGGAATTTTCAGAAAAAAGTGCACCTTTTTCAGAAAACGGGTCCTCGATTTTCCATACAAAATAAGACAGTTTTGTAACGGCCTATACAAAATGTATGAAAAAATGCGTTACGAAACTGGCCAAAAAAAAAGACACTCTTTTCCTTTTTTTAAATCAATAGTACTCGTGATTCTGGTTATAAAAAAACCCAAAATTTCCTATATTGAAAAAAAAAAGGAAATGATACACTTTTTTTTAAAATGCCCATATAACAAATATAAAAACGCTCTCATAAAAAAAGAGAATACATATATGTATTACTATATATAGTATACACAGTGCTGAGAACTGTCAAATGTTGCAAGATTGCCCTTTCGTTGCAACTTTGCACAATGTTCGCCTTAGGGTTAAAATTTTACAATTTAAAACCCTTGGTTTAGTGTGGTCAAATCAGACCTTAATTTTTTGTGACAAATGATATTTTTATACAAATCACATTTTAGACAGGTAAAGTTGCAAAAGCGGGCAATGTTACAATTACAAATACATGCTCAAGCATTTTGTGATGAAATTTCAGTTTTTCATATTTTTGGCTCGCTTAACGAAATTGTTAATTGGGTCAACTATTTCTTGTGGCTACGGTCTCCTGGGTCACTTTTAAAATCACGATTGTATGACATTCAAATTCAAAAAATATTTTTTTTTTGTAGTTATATTCTCTTTCCATGATGGGCCATCTACCAAGCATGTCAGTAGAACATACTACAACGCCTCTTCTAACAAATTGTGCTGCATTTGTCCCCTGGCTGACGGGACAGAATAACAATAAGAAATAGTTGATTCACACAATTATACTATTTTGTCTGTATTTTTAGTGTAACAAGATACAACCACGATAAATATCTTAATATTCAATAACCAGAAGCATAGAAGTCTGTCCGATTTAGGGACCCTAGATATCGGATAGTGCATAGTGCATAGTGGATAGTGGATAGTGGTACGCACTTAACTGACGTGTTTTAGTTTCTTAAGAAGTAGCCCAGGTATATGTAGCTAATACATAGTATACTATGCGTGCGTTATTCAACCCGAAGATCGCAGGGTACAAATTTTGGCTATATCTTTTGTTATTTACAAATCGCTTTTCCGTGAAACCAAACCGGATTATTCCCCATTAGGGTAGTTTCCCCTCTGGGTCGGAAGGCCCGGTGGCAGTCATTTAAAAACTAGTGCCTTCGCCATATCTTGACATCGGGTTGCTAAGCTGACCTCAGGCTCCCTAAGTCCTGGAAAAACCGAGGATACAGGAACATGAAGATAATGACATAGACAAGGGGCACTTCTTAAATCTTTGAGCGATTTCACCCATAACCAAAGATCCCGCTTAAATGCAACTGGATTCAAGGTGTGTAACAATAGAACCACACATACATGCATACATACGATGGCGGTAAGGAAAATTCACGCATACATTCAATGTCCATAACAAATAATGTTGAATTATAATTAATGATTCGAAATCATTTCAAAATATACTGTTCTTGTCTGAACTTGTCAGGGTGGCTACAGCAATATGTACATGAACGTAGTGAAACATCTCAGCAAGATTTCTTTGTTTCAACTGTTTTATACTAATGCCCTATAAAATACAAACAACGTCATTCGTCTATCTGTCAAGACCCTTTATTTCAGTATTAATGTCAGTCCCGAAAGTCTAAATTGTATTTTGGGGCAAAGTTAAAGGCAAGTTGAAAATGGTTGAGATATTTCACTACGCCTGGACTAGAGCTGGTATTCATACTAGTCTATCGCCCACATCACCGTCTGGTATATAATCTACAACGGTTTTATCTTGTTTGATAAATATACGTACAACTGCCCTATTGGCTATGTGCCCAGGTAGCCATTTAGATTTGACACGTGTTTTTGTATATTCAAGAATTTTTAAAAAAACTTTATCGTAATTATTATTTTATTACTGTCTAATATGGTCAATCACAGGCATTTATTTGCTCGAATACAAATGTTATGTATATTGTTGGAATTATAGTGTAAAAATCAACTGTCAGGAACAAGTTAAGTCTTGTTCGTTTTAGTATTTGGTATAACTAAAAGTAATGCGTTTTTTAAACGAATTGTGATCATTCTATCAATTTGGCGCAAATAAGTTAATGTGATTAACCAACTGAATCAAGGATTACATTAAAAAATGTAGTAAATACATTATAAAGCTGCTTAAAACTTGACCGAGAACAAATCTGAATTTACAGGGTGGCCCAAAAATACGTGGAACAAAATAGTAAAATGCGAAAATAATCAAAATAATGCAGTTATCTGGAATCGTCTCGTTTTTGCAAGACACGCAATGTCGATCAATAGTGTAAACATTTCTTAATTTATAAGCTCCATTTATTTAGCCTATTCAACTAAATCCACTCTACTTATATCTATGGATTATAGTTTATAACCAATGTCAAAAATCTGCCGTTTCTATTACTCACAAATTAGATACATTATGAAAGCTCTACTTGCTGTAATTAGGCAATTTTTTTACACCCATTTGCGTTTCTGTTTTAAGCGAAACGCGAATATTTTGAAGACGATTCTATTTATTTAGACAAAAATTATTAAATATTAATAATACATATAGGTATAATTCGATTCGTGTAACGCTAGAACAATTATGACATAAATAAACCTTCGTAGACGAATTTTCGGGCTACCCTGTAAATAGGTTAATCGAATATTTCTTATCAACTATTGCATATCCATGGTTACGGTCTCCTGGGTCACTTTTAGAATCACGGTTTTAAGTTATTAAAATTCACAAAACATGATTTATTCCCTTTCCATATCGGACCATCTTCAGTCAGTAGAACATACTACGTGTTTTATAACAAACTGTGTTGCATTTGTCTCCTGGCTGACAGGACAGAATAACACGAAATAATTAATTCACCCAAATACAACCTATATTGCACATAACCGACATACTAGTACATCATATTGACCGAACCATACCAGACAGCGAGGTGGGCATCTTTGGGTGTGTTTAACCGATGATGAGTCCGCAGCCAAACTTGAACTGCTGCTTGGCCTGGTTGGCCATGCCGGAGAGGGCGAATGTGAAGGGCAGGGGCTGGAGTTTCTTCTCGAGGACCGCTCCGATATTCCAGTTTGAGTCTACCATTCCTAAAAAAAATTTTTTTTTACGTTTCAATCAAATGAAGACATATAATTGTAAAGCATGGTTAAGTCATTTATTATTTATAATAAATGTTTTGATGCTTGTTTATAAGTAGTCACAGTACTAACAGCCTTCTAGCCTTGTTGGTAGTGATCCTGCCTACGAAGCAGGAGGTCCCGGGTTGGAATCCTGGTCAGGGCATTTATTTGTGGCCAATAAGGCGGGGGCCTTATCGGCTATCGACGAAGTGGTATATTTAGTCTCTTTTCAGCTAATCCTTTACGGATTAGCGTACAACAAAGCAATTGTATTCAACATTGGCACTATATGTCTACAAGGCGCAGGCGTCGGATATGCAAAGAATGGAACTACACTTTACTGTTTTGCCATTGTCAACTCTATTCCTTAAGAAAAAAATACATTATTTCTTACGCACGTGTCATATTTCTCTCAGGTAAATCCTAGGGACCACCGTGCTAAATATGTTGTTTTCTCAATTAATTCATATTGAATCTTATTTCCATAGCCATTGAGTCGTAATTCAAGAAACGCTTAACGTGGCCGAACTTTTTTTTATGCAGGCAGTAGCACTTGCTGACAATAAACAAAGTCGATTTGGTGGAGGCTTATTTTAAAAGGGAAATACTATACGTTTTACTAAAAACAATCGTATATATCAAATGGCCACTATACCACAAACACTGAGGCAGAGCTTAGATTAGTTAGATTCATACCAATGATTATAGTGGAAACTATAAAGAAAAGCTACCAGTCCAGTACGGCGTATGTCACAATGGATGCGCACCGCACTCCGGCTTGTGAGTGAGATATCGCTATACGCGTGTATAGCGCTATCCCCCTTGCACACCAGCGTGGGATGCCAATCGCATTCAGTGTGGCTACCTACCAGCACGTCTAGCATAACTTACATCCGCGAGTTTAACCGCGAGTAGACAAATCCTTCCCGCGTCTGTCAAAACTCTCGCGTTTCGCAGCACAACTTACACCCGCGACAGCAATTGACAGGAAGAAACAGGGTTGCCAACTCAATTTTTTATTTACCACTAAAGCACAAATTGAAATCCCCTAAAACTATAGTGATTTTTCGGAAAACCCCCTAAATAAAAAAAATTATGAACAGTAAATAAAATTTCTTTATTCAACATTAATTATCGACATTATTCAGTATCTCTAACATAAAGTCATTAACACACGATCGTTTACGCCACAGATTTAGTATTTTTGGTCAGAAAGGTTGAATGATGGCCTGTCCAGACGGGACTACTAAATGCAATTTGATAGATTGGGAGAAAATTTCGTCCCCGTTAGGATGCCTCTTCTCTTACACATCACTGTAGCGTAAATCGGAGCGTTCGAGTTCCGGTCGTATATTTCTTTCTCAATCGCACACTTGTGAGTTCGAGCAACTGAGAGTAGAATGGACTGCAGGATCATTTCATTTTCAGTAATAATTTCGCTCTCAACACATTTTTCGCTGTAACACGTACATGGAATGGGAAAATCAAATATCCCTAAATTTACCCCTAGAAATATTTTATCCCTAAAAAAACCTCACGCGTCTTGTTTACCCCCTAAATCTAGGGGGAAAACCCCTAAGTTGGCACCCCTGGGAAGAAAACTCAAAGTCGCGGCGCGACTCGTCAGTGTTCCCCGATGAAACCAAAGTGTTGAAAAAAATATATTTACATGTGACAACACTGAATCGGTAACAGGGTTGCTCTGTTTCATTCGTTCTTTGATGCCAAAAAATCAAATGATTGTCGATGGTTTAGCTTTTCCTGTCAAAGTCACAGAACTTTCAAATATTGTCACAACAAGAAAATATGTAAGTAAGTATTATTTTGCTTTATGTATTCGTGTCCGTAACCGTTAAATCATAAGAAATTAATTAATTTACGTCTTCTATTAATAAATTTTTGAGGAACTTGCTTTTAATGTACTTACATATTGACTAAAAAGCTCCCGGCATTGTTGTTGGTGGTTGTCATATATGGTACCAATCAGTTTTCAGTAAGTTAAGTTTTCATAAATAAATAAATATTACAGGACATTCCTACACAAATTGACTAAGTCCCGCAGAGAGCTCAAGAAGGCTTGTGTTACGGGTACTATGACAACGATAATAATATACAAATACATAGAAAACATCCATGACTCGGGAACAAATATCTGTGTTCATCACACAACCGGGATTCGAACCCAGGACCATCGGCTTAGCAGGCAGGGTCACTACCAACTACGCCAAGCGGTCGTCAAGTTAAGTTTTCATAGTCAGTCTAGAATTTTTTTTTGCGTTACTTTATGGTTGTAGCTAATTTGTGTAGCCGAGTGAGGCCTAAAAAGGGGTTACGTACCTCTGAAGACGAGTTCCGCCTTGGGGATGGTGACTTGGTAACCGATGGTGCCGACGGACTCCATGCCTCGGAATGATGTGTCCATCTCCGCTACCACCTGCAATTGGGAAAAACACTAGTTAAAATTATAAGTCTAATTTACAGTCGCGAACAGGGATTGAGCCACTTGCCATTTTTCGTAATTTAGCAGTGTACAGATAAAGATTCACGATAGCTGGCGCGGTAAATGTATGAAACTGTCATTAATTTGATAGACATTCCGAAATGAATGATCGACGGTATAAATACATGACAGTTGACATTTGCCATACCGATTTGCATTACACGGCAAAGTTAGAAATATAGTTAAGTCAACAAGACTTATGGGGAGTCTTTAATTTATAACATACGTATTTGATGAATCTTTTTTGGATCCGTTCTATTCTATCAATATCTAAACGTAATATTATGGTTTCCTGTGAAATTGTCATACCTCATTAACATATTTTTTGATAAATACTTTATAATTTTAAGATTTTACTAAGTAAAAAATAAATCTATACCTATCATTGGGCTGTCCTTTACTAACCTGAAGTTGTTCACTGGCCTGCTTAAAGTAGCACAAGTGGAAACCAGCAGCTCCCAAAGTCGCTGACACCTCCGAATCTGAAACATTATAAGTTATAATTATAACATATGAAATATATTTGAGTGTTAAAACAATCTGGACTTGTTTGGGCTCATTCTTACTCAGAATCACGAGGTGATTCGATCGAGATATAAAACTGTTTCGAAAATTTATTGTCCATTACGTCACGTTTTAGTATGAACTTACTATGAACGTGACGTAGTGGAAACTGGAATTCTGTATGTTCTTAGCAATCACGTACGAATAAAAAGAAAAGTAAAAAGCAAACTTATTCCCCCGCAGGAATAAGTTCGCTTTTGTACTTTTTCACAGCTTTTGCACTCTTCCAGTTAACTTAGGTAGCTATGTAGACATATACACGGTGCCCGTGAGCATTACGAGAGATTTTAACAGCGTATTCCTGAGGCTAAAAGAAACAAGAAATGTCATATTAAGTGCACTGGATTAGGGCTAGTTTCTTAGATAATTGCAACTTTTATTTAAACATAATTTTACCGCCACTCGGTAAATAACGCGTTTTGGAACGTGATAATGCTACTATGTGGTCTAGTTTAGACATGTTTTTTGACAGACTTCAAAGTGACACTGTGATTTCTTTGGAAAACTCGGCTCTACCAAAAAAAAAACAACTTTTTTTTTGTGTTTGAAGTGGGGCTTTTTACTTTTACTTACCATGTATCAAAGCATATTAAAAAGAAAAAAAGGAGTTTTTTTTTGGTCGTAATGACCAAAAATCATATAACATTTTTGTTTATTTCAGCCTCAGGAATACGCTGTTAAAATCTCTCGCAATGTTCACGGCCACCGTGTATGAGCTTTTTCCAAAATAAAACCCAAAAACCTGATTCTTCCAGATCTGGACTTGCTTGAGCTTATTCGAATCAGTATGAGGAGCTGATTCGATCCTAAAAAAAATGTCCCAGAATTTCCATATAAAATTTAAGTTTCCATTACGCAACGCTCATAGTAAGTTCACACTGAAACGTGACGTAATGGAAGGGATGTTTTGGGACATTTTTTTTATTATCAGGATCGAATCGGCTCGTGATTCTGATTCGAATGAGCCCAAGCAAGTCCAGATCCGGAAGAATCAGGTTTACAGGTTATATTTTGAAAAACGCGCGTTTGAATGAGGGCGTTTTTATTTTTTGCTTTGTAACGGCTAAAACGCCCGTGTAGTGTATGCACGTACCGTCCATGGTGTACCGGGCGGCGCCGGACGCGATGGCGATCTCCCCGCCCATGACGCGCGCGCCCGACTGGTACACCAGCTCCGCGCCCAAGGCCAGCCGCTTCGTTACCGACTGCGGGCAGAACAGTCATCCTACTCATATTATACATGCCAACGTTTGTTTGGTTTGTTACTCTTTCACGTAAAAACTACTGCTTGTCTATGATGGTCGGGTTTTTATCGTTTACCGACGTTGCTGTCACGTTCTAACAAGTATGTATATGTGCGAAAGTGACGCATAGCGTGATAAGCGATGAAATGGCAACCATGCTAACCCTACTGAATTTAATGAAACTATGATAATATAGCTTATGTGTCACATAGGCTACAATTTATAAAGAAATTGCGCCGACGAAGTCGAGAGTCGCTTTCGTAAACCTTGCGCCTACGCCGAATCTTGGGATTAGTTTCCAAAGCGGACCCCAGGCTCTCTGAGCCGTGGCTTAAGCCACAAAAACGCTAAGAAGATGAAGACTTTTTCCTTCTTTCATATGTGGTGATTAAATTTTTTAGCCTATTTTTAATTAGAAAAATATACGTTTCAATATTTTTCAAAAGCTGATTAGTATCAGCAGTCCGAAGATAACAATTTTCCTAAACAAGATACTAATGACAGTAATTTGAAATCATATAATAAACAAATCATCAAATTAATTAAACTTGCCACCAAACCAGGTGGAGACATGACAAGCCAGACTAAGTCGGTCTATCAATAATACAAAAAGATGCATTCAGTTCAGTTCTTCCATCAAAATTCTCAGATTTTCTAAAAATGCAACTCTAAATGTATACAATTACAGACTATTTCTCATTTATAGTAAATTATCTTCAGAAATCGGTGTTTCATTACACTCACTTCATTAACAATCAAATTGCATTCTTAGAACGCCGTTATAATAATAGCTATTAACACGAAGATTGTAACCCATTTCCAGAGCATGTAATCGAAATTGAACCATAAAATCATATTATTAAAGAAGACGTTACTGACTTTAGCTATTACTTCCGCACGTATAGGAGAAGGGAGGGGGTTCCTGTGATAAGGGGGGTTCCAAATTTCGTGACGTCACATAGAAATATTTATAAAATCTGAAGTGCGGAACATTAAAAACTTCATTGTAAACTAAAATTGGTGATTTTGTGCCTCACATGGATTAATTTTTTGTGACACTTTCTTTTAATTTTGGAATTTTTATTTTGATGATCAGGCAACTATTTTAACTACCTTGGACAGCTTGAATTTCTTAAGCCGCCACTTCACTGGGTATTCGCGTTTTGCCTCTCGCTCGCACCAGTTAAATTTGGACCAGGAGACGCAAAACACAAATACCCAATGTGTGGTGCTGGAATTACAATACCTAATTGGGTGTTGATCCTTAATTTGACAACGTCAGATATACTGTCGGACTAAGAAAGAAATACAGTTGTGGCCGGACATTTAAGAACAAGAATTTCTTTCCAACTTAATTAGGAGCAAATGAATTTGCTCCTAATTAAGTTGAAATGTTTATTGGATCATCCATATTTTTAAATCAGGTATTTTACGGAATTGTGCAATACATTAGAGTATACCTTATTTAAGCATGGATAAATTGTATTGTTATTAAAAAAAAATATCAATTACTTTTTAAATTATACCTATTCAAACTTGCAGTCCCATTTGTAGGCATTTGTATGGGGAATAAAAATCTTGTTCTTAATTATCTGGCTAGGACTGTATATAATTTTGGCATATGTGTATGAGATAGCTAGCTGTCAGTGACGTCTTCGTTGGTGGGAGACTCCACAGGACCCTCTCACCTTGTTTCCTTTCACAATGGCGGTAGGTAGCTAATTGTTTGTCAAGCTTATGTATGTATAATTCTTTGTTATGCTCTACAGTCTAGGTACATCGCTTGACGCATTTCAATGTGTTAGATTCAAACCAAGATGTCTTCCTATCAAATGAACTTTCAAACATTTAAAGTGTTATTTTATACTTCAAACTTCAATAAAATTATGCAGTAAATGCTGTCAAAATCTACGCAAACATAGTTTAGCAGGACTCTGTTTCATTAGGATTGTTGTTGTTTTTAAAGTTATAATGGGGCTTAGGTATGTATATTTATTAAACATTTGGTGGAATTATCATTATGTTGCGGCTAGTAGTAAACACACATACCTGGAGGTAGTGACCCACGAAGACTGAAGAGCTTTCACTGAAGTCGGGCTTGCCCACCGCCATGGCCAGCGTGTAATCAGAGCCTTTATATTCTAGCGTGCCTTGTGTGGCTGTCAGCTTGCATTCTTGAACCTGATGAGGTTAAATAATAATTTATATACGAAATCATACAGTCTTAGTTTTGTTATACAAGATTTTTAGGACTTAGTGGTAAGCAACCAAACAGAAGTGTTTATTAAATGGACAAAATATTATTTTACTTTATGCTGTCTGAAATATTGATGAAGCTTCGCAAATTTGTGTAAAATTTTGTAAAATAGAAAATTTGTTACAAGATTTGCTGTCTTAGTGACACCATCTAGGGGTCATTAAAAGTATTACGTAAACGCTATAGGCAGGCAGGAGGGTCTTTACTTTGCTTATTTTTGATGACATGGGATATGAGGGGGTCTAGATGGTTATCTTATCACATAAGCAGTAGTTATTTATTTTTTACGCATATGGTAAATATTTGTAATATATCTGCTTACATAATACTTGAATGGTTTGAATTATGAAATACGAAGGAATTAATGCGATTTTAGACCGTCATTCCTCTCGTTTTTTCGTCCATGATTTAAGGGAGAAAATTACGAAGTACTCTATAGATTGCATTTTTTTGGGGTTATACTTACAACTTCAGAAATTTGTAAATTAATTTTAACATATAAAATTTCTCCTCTAATTACCTGTGCAGCTCCTTTGATCCTTATCTCCGGAGTGAGCTGATGAATGAGGTTAAAATTAACGTTCCCTGATGGGTCCACATCTCCCAATAGCACAGGGAATGCCTCCGTCGGAGACAACTGTTTTGTGCCGATGTATGTGGCTCCCAGCTTGTAGCCATTCTGGGCTGTGCTCATTGTCAATGTATGTGACATCTGGAATGTTAAAAGAATTTGGGTAAAATTAGGCAGATGTTAGGTTCAATTAATGATGAATTTTTTTAAACTTATTTTTAATGATTTGGGCATTATTTAATCTGATATTTAAAACTTACCTGAAAATGGTTGGAAATACCCTTGTTGACCATTAGTTTACCACCTTCAAAATTTACTGGCATTACATCTGAAAATAAAAATAGTAGATTGTGTTAGGGATCAAAAGCGAGGGTGTCCATTGAATTTCAAAAGAAGCTTTGGATTCTAAAGTAGAATCTTGAGCGCAATAATGGTTTTAAGCATTAACACACAAGACGAAAATAATTTTGATGCCGTGTGACACACACTGCCTTTCATATCCACTAAGAGGAAATAAACAAAACTGAAAACAGCATCATACCAATGCCACAATGCATTTGCAATCAACATGGCAGAGGTTAAGAAAGGATTATTTAACAAATTCAACCCCTAAGAGGGTTACAATAGGGTTGAAGGTTTATTGAGAACTTTGATGTTGATAAAAAAGTTGTTTTGTAAAACATAAATTTTGCAACCACAAATGTGGTTGTTACTAATTGATTACATATTCAAGACTACAAATTTAAATTTTTAATTTTTTTATTAATGTTTTTAAAATTAAAAAAAATGAATTACTATGCTTCACTCGCAACACATTTAAGGTACTTAAGATATTAAAAGAGTCCAGTTTGCATAATTCAGTCCTTATCATTAAGTAAACATGAAAATTGGGTCGGGACACAGCTCACTTGAAGTACTACATTGTACTGACAAAATTAACTCAGAATATCTTTCTGCTTTTATTAACTATCCCTTCATGACTAAATTCACGTCCTAATTGGAATAATTCACTAATATTACATCACAAGATAACCAAACTTTTAAGGGGACCTCAACTTATGTTTACCGGTTTTTTCTGAATGAACAGAAAACAACAATATTAGCATAACATGCGCATACCTTTTCTTATCATCCCTTATTTACGTTTATTCCATTATTTACACCCACACGACTCACCTTTGGTTTTTTTGTGCAACTCATCCAATGTCCCTGGATTTTCACGTTTGTTTGCAGTCTCTAAATTAGTTATATCCGTGGGTGTGAGCCCAGAATTGGAGACACGATATCTGCTCGCTATAGCACCCATTTTATTGAGGAATTTGTTATACTTTCCCTAAATTCCTCGGAAATCGATGAACATGTGCAGTGAAACACAATTCTGTCGAATAAAAGACAATCGCAGCAGTGTGAAGTTGACAGTACACATGTACCAACATAACAATCAAACCATAAACAAGTCGTTACTTTTTTTACGGAGTGTCAAACTGTTCCAGTCACTCTTAAACCCGCTCGAATCAACACTCTTTCTATAAGCACAAGTTTTTAACTGGCAACATAAAAAAAAAATTAACCGTCATTTTGGCATTGACAGTCATTGACTTGATTTGACAGTTGACTTGACTGAGCTCATGACCTGACACAGTTGACACTGACTGCGAGAGCTGTATCGTAGCATCATAATGTAGATTTTAAGAACTAATATCAGTATTTTGACTAATTCGCTTATACGTTGCGATACAGCAGTTTATCTTCAAACTTCACGATGCCGAAAGTAGTGTCCCGCAGTATCGTCTGTTCAGACACTAAAGATCAAGAAGAATACAATGAGACCAAGCCTCTTCACATCTACTACTGCATATGTGGGCAGATGTCCCTGATTTTGGATTGCACTATCGACCGATTGCCCTTACGACCGACGGACGGTGCGCGCGTGATCGACGGCTCCAAACATGCTCACAAAATCACTTCAGACCCGGATGAGACAGTTTACTTGAAGCGTGACAAAGGTATCGAACGTCAGTACAGGTTGAAATGCAAGAAATGTGCGATCCCTATCTATTACAAGGCAGACCAGGAGACCAACGTCGTTTTCATTATGAGAGGAGCTTTAGTACAAACAGCAGGAGAAAATGTGACAGATATATACAAACAAGTAGCATTAACACAGCCTAAGAAGATTATGGTCACGAAACACACTAAGAACATGGGCAAGTTCAGTTCCGTCACCGTTTCTACAATAGATGAAGAGGAGGATGAGATTGAAGCGAGAGAGGTAGCAGACAGTTATGCAAACAATGCGAGGATTATTGAGAAGCAGTTGGAGAGAAAGGGCATGAATAAGAGACAGGCGGAGGCTCCAGTGCAGGTTCAGGAGAAGAGGGTGCGGGGAACTCTGCTTGATAAATAAATGTGAATAGTCTAAATCTTGTTTTATTTTATTTTTGACTTACATGCCTCAAACAGCATGATCCATTTTATTAAAATTCATAGTCAAGTACATTTTTTCTTTTCCAGTCACCTGCAGTAGTATTTTATGGCATTACAAATCAGATTGTATGAGATATTTTTGACACCTTCATAGCAGAAGATACTATTGCAGGTGGTACCCATTTCCATATATTTCACAATTAATTCTAAAAGTTAATTGACTTGAATAAGTGCAGTTGTATGTTTCAAAATCTTATGCAAGTCCAATAGTACAATATGGCAACTGTCAAAGGGATGAAAAGTCTTTATTTTGTCATGAGTAAGCCTGGGACGTAATTGAAAAACACTAATATCATCCATTTTTTTATTAAATGAAAACAATTTTACAATATTCTTTTTAAACATAATAGTTTAAATATTAATATGATTGACGGAATAAATATATCTTTCACTTACATTTTGTATTTACAATAATTATGTACAATCAGATGTACTAGCCAATCTGTACTAGGATATAAAAATGTACTTAAAAAAGAAGACAAATTGTTCAAATTATGAAATTTCAATTTTGTACATTATTTACATAATTATTTTTGTATACCATTTTGCAAAATGTTGCTGATGTTTCTGTAGAATAAGTAAATAATAAATAAAAATAATAAAAGTATTTCATATTATTTCTGGTATATAGAATATAAAAGCTCACAGTTTATTAAAAATGCATGACCGACTCACATATTTCCAATCCACATCAATAAATCATTGCTTTTATAAATTAATCAAAGAAGAGACAGGTTTTTATCAGTAAATTACTAACGACCAATAAAAAATAGTATGCAGGGTTTGTACTCAAAGTTATGTTCTTTATTCTTGTTGTAGATGGCGTCACTGTAGCGATGTCTACGTTTGTATGAACATATTGTAACGCCCAAAAGCAGTCATGTTGGTGATGTTGGGATCTTGTTCCGTAGTTCAGAGTGACCGTTGTTTTTCTTATGGCTTTCATAAGATTAGCCAATGTCATGTGTAACCATTGCTGGCCAATATGTATTATATTTTGGGGATACTATAAAGTGATTTAATGGCGTATATTACGACGCCATCTATATTATGTCTAAGTACTTACCTAATAGAGATCACTAGATGGCGTTGCAGGTTAAAGGAGAACGATAAATATTGACTATTAATTAATTAACAAACAATGCTTTTTTGTTTAAACTTCTAAAGCATTTTCAAAGTAAATATAAGATATAGGTATGAAATAATGCTAAGTAGCGCCATCTAATCTAAATATATAATTGTAATATACCTACCTACGTTCTATGTACGAGGGACACACCGAAATGTTCGGAAAACATATTTTAAATCTTACAGTACAAAACCTTTATTTGTTGCGTGATAACTGGCATTTTAGAATAAGCAAATTAAATTTTTAGAATGAAATAAAAATGTTTTTCATAGGTAGGCGCATTTGAATGTGGCAGGTCGTTACGAGTTAAACCGCACGTTATCTCTTCCAAGCAAATGAAAAGTTAAAACTTTAAAATATTATTTTAAACGTCAAACTTCTATGACTACTTTCACAGTTTGTGCTATTAAATTCTAGGAAAATTAGCACAGACGGAAAATTTGCGGGCCTTACTTTACCATAACTTTTGCCGATAGTTTCAGTGAGCTTGTTTCTATTTATAATGTTGAAACAAAGCAGCTCTCTAAACAAAAATATCTAAGTGATATGCGGAGTTTCGTCGAGGTCGTGGTTCACTGAGCACAGTTAGGCACCTTCTCGGGTCGACCAAATACAGAGGTTACGTCTGTAAACCTCGCGGTTGTAAAAAATATTAGGTATAAAAAATTATCGGCATGTTACACACGAGTAAATCCGGACAAATTTGGGATCTAATACGCATCGAAAAAGTTTTTATACTAACTAGGTTTAAAATATATAATTCCTGATCATTTCGGTGTGCCCTATGTATGGGATAAATCGTAGGTTTTAAATTTTCTCTGATACTTACCATAATAATAACATATTATTCAATTGACGAACAAAGTTGTGTCAAGCATTTTTAGTATTATTTTACTCTGAAATGTAGCATCGGCATGTCATGACTTAATTTATTTACTTAAAATGTTTATTATTACACTTCTAATAAACTTTGATAGCATAGAATAAACAGACAAATATACACAACGAGGATTAACAAAACATTTAGGATATAATACATACAAGTCAATCACGAAATATAGTTCAATATCAAGAGTTAATGGGTAACATTTGAAGAAGAAAAGTACTTTTGTTTAAATAGGTATTCAACCTGTTACTAACTTTAGTTTTATAAATCGAAATAACCAACAATTACTTATAAAATTAACGTGAAGTTCACAGAATAGAAAATATAAGAATTCAAATGCAACAGCAGGTATAATACAACAATAAAACGGCAGTTGGCACTTAAAAGGATAGGGAAGCATAGAATTGTGCGATTTCATTCCATAGTGCGAAACGGATACAGAAACTAGGATAACCTAGAGATGGGCCGAATATATACTATAGTCTGACAAGAAAACGATCGCAGTAACAGGAGGATAAAAAAAAACTATATCCATCCCTTTTTTGGGGTGGTATGATGATGTGACAGTTGGATGCTCTTTAACCTACTGTTACTGTTACGAATATTCGAATGTTGAGTTTTATTTATTTATTATTTATTTTAAACTTTATTGCACGTAAAAAAAGTGTACAAAAGGCGGACTTAATGCCTCAAGTTTTGGTCTTGCCGAATCGATATATACTTACAGAAGTACAGACGAATTGACAATGTTCCATATTTTTAAGCGTTACTATTTATTGTATGACTTGAAATAATGCACTAATGAATGGTACCTGAATCTTTTTTTTATTTCCGAAACTCTTATATTTTAGTAAAAAATCTATTTATAGTATAAGAATTGTAACGTGACGATTTTTAAAAATTGCACTCTACAGGAATTTGTGTAAGAATGTCCTCTAATATTTATCTGCGTTTATGTCAATTGCAGTTTATGCAACAGTGATATAATAAGGGTTCTTAAATTTGAGGGTAGCCGTTACAAAACGAGGCGAAGCCGAGTTTTGTAATAATAGACCCGAGAGTTTTAAGAACCAATTATGAGCTGTTGCATACCCTAGTTTTTCTACGGCAGCTAAAATAGCGTAAAAAGAAAAATCTAGAAACGTGGCAGAATAAGGAAGATGTTGAGCCCACTATAGAAATTAAAAAAAAACAACAACAGTGCTCATATATTGTATGAAAATCCATAGAAGCAGTGTTCTTATGGAATACCAACCACAGACAACGTTATAATGTATACTTTTTAAATATCGCTGTCAGACATCTAATTGACAGATAGAAGTGCTGGAGTAGAAAAAATAGTTTTTGATTTAGAAATATTGAACTGTTAACTTGCAATTTTAACTCCAATAACAGTTTTCAGTTTTATTTTGACAACTTCCATACAACATAAACATAAAAACTTAACTACAATATGTCTTCCCGTATTCCGGTTGATACGTATGAAAGCGAAGATGTTTCCAGAATAGTTTTTTTTTTGTTTTTTGTTCTTTTAGTTGTTTAATGTGTAATATTGATAGCGTATTGTGCAGTGAACTTGGTAACAGAAAAGTGTGCAGCTAATGAAGAATTAATATTGAGACGCGCCTTACCTTTTTTTTTGTCATCACCCGGTAGTTTCGAGGTCAAGCGGCCTCGAAGCGTGAATAAAGAAGCTACCTCCTTACCCAGGCCCTCATCTTACAACGTCGCTCTACGAGCATTTTTTTTAACTCATCGTACATTGTAGCCCATGTGGCAATATACTTTGACACTGGCGAAATTGTCCCACTGGACGGAGTCATTTAATAAATAAAAATTGAGCTACTTCTTCCAACCATTTAAGTCAGTTTTTTTTAAACAATACAGCTAATTATTTTTAAGGTAAAATATATATTTCATATATTTTTTCATTCATATGTATTTCATCTGTGTGAGGTGTGCAATAAAGAGTATTGTATTGTATTGTATATGGCTAACAGAACATTTTGAAATGTTGTCCATATTTGGTATGTCTGTAGTGCTGTTTTAGTCATCCGAAATTGTTTCGAATTATTTCAGGCTAAGGATTCGCCGTCAAATGATAAGCTCTGCATCTGATAAAAAACTCCGTGGACTCATCAAATGTCACATAATTTCCTTTTAATAACAAACTTTGCGTACAAATAATATTCGGCTCACCTCTAAATAGTACCAATAAACTTGAACTAGATGGCGTTTATTCCTCTCGAGTGCTAGCGCCATCTGTGGACTGATCATGTACAACCTTTATTATTCAAGTTTTATATGGTTTCTTTTCCTTTCCTCCTTTGACATAAAGAAAACGTTCATTTATTCATTTATCTAATGTAATTTTCTTATGTCTATGGAATGTTCACTTGAAGAGATGACAGCTAAACTACGTCATTTATTCGTTTACATAAAAGGACACTTCCTAGGGGTACTTACAAAGCTAAATTGTAAATTTGACACAGTAAATAAAACGATTATAATAGTACTTTTGACTTACTTACTCTTTTTGCCGTTTCCAGAATTTCATCTAGGAGCGTTATACATATAGTCAGGTAAAAAATATTAAGTAGGTACTTAATTGTTTTTGTTTTTTAATATTTTTAGCGTATATAAAACACACTTATATTGATATACTATTGAGTGGATTACCTATGTACAGACCTAACATCATTTTATATGCCTATCTATTTTGAGTTTAATCGCAACTGGGTTTACCTAATACATAACAGGCAAATGTACTTCAAATTGTTATATACCTATTACTTACTAAATAAGTGGGGATGTAACGGAAAATTCAATCTAGGTCAAATTTATATTTCCTGCTAAGTGAAAGTTAATTACACAATATAAAGTTGGACTTAACCAGACAAAAGGCAAAATAATACAGATTAGTTCAATAGATGTAATTGATTAATTATTCTAAATGTGCGACTAAGCTAAATTTGCAACGATTTTGATAGTACAGGGTAGATTGAGGCGAATTGGATTAAAATAATATATCTGCCAAATCTGAGAGATTGCGGCTAGCTACAGCCCGGCAATTATTATCACGTAATGGTTTTGTTCTCCTCGCAGGTCATCACAGTTACTGCCCTTGGATACCTACTCCTAAGTCACCGAATCTCATCTTGATCCAACCCGCCCTGTGACCCGATCGACTCGAAGTGGTAAGTAAAACGTTATAATTTCATAGAAGTTTGAAGTTTTAAATAACTCGTGCGCAGTCTTTAAATATCAAAATCTATGCAAACCTAGCTTATTCTGACTCTATGGTATATAAACTTTAGAAATCCATGAATAAACTTAAATTGAAGAATTGAATCGTATATAAAGGGTAAAATTTGTGAGTTGTATGTCGGTTGGTCCATTAAATTGATGGGCTAAACTAGGATTATCAAACTACGCTTGAAAATGGATCGTTGTTTAATAGTTATTTTGTTTCCGTTAGTTTAAAGTTGCAAAGGATTGAGCCAAGTCCTGAAAAACATTGTCCTATATAAAATCTCAGTCACCGCTAAACCAACTCCTACGTCTAAAATCGCTACGGAAAATTGTGTTTTTCTACAGTTTTAGACATTTTATCAGTTCATCGATTTCCCAGTCAGGTATTGTCATATGGGTTAAATAAAACTATAGAAATGGCATGTATGTCAAAATATAGTCAAAAGAAAAGGGTAGCTTACCATTGTTGTTATTGGATTTAGATTTAAGCTAAAACGTGTAGTCATTCTTGATCTGTAAACGTAATAAAATTATATACCTAACTATTTTATTTCTTCATAAAAAGCTATGAATACTTTATCGTTACATTGACATTATTATAGGTAAAACAAGAGCCTTTATTGCGAAAGTTACCTACAGCGATTTGGTGAAATAAAATATAGATAGGAATATGATACTTCAATATCTATTCCACCTGCGACTGTCAAAAGCTTGTTGTTTCCCTACCTACGTCTCCGAGTTCCATTTCAAGAAGCCTATGGTCTAACTTGTGAAGTTTTTATATACTACAATAAACTAAATATATTATATATAACTCGGTACAACTTGTTAGGAGAAATTACGCCGAACGAAAGTCCAACTCTAAGTAAGTACTCCCTAAGCAATCTCATGACTAAAATTCAGACACGCTGTCACTTGTTTTAAGCTCCTGGTTGCTAGGTATTTTGTTACAAATAAATAATTAGCATTTCAAGAATACATTTAACGAGTTATTTGTCTTGGCGCTCCTCTTCCGGGTACCCAGTTTCAATTCTCAAAATAATGCTAAAAGTATACTTACCACATCATTGAATTTTATTTTCTATGTACACTGACATAAAAGACATAATTATTTATATGATGTGAATGGTACCTATGTCATTAGTATAAAACTCTTTCAATCAATAATAAGAAACAATTTCATTTCTCAAACTACACATCTATATAAAAAAATTTAAACGTTGCTAACTTTGTGGTTTTAGATATAATTTTCTCTCTGAATTATGTTCTAAATCTAAGCAAAGGTTCAGTAAGGTTAATGGGACCGGTTACAAGCACGATTTGGAAGGGCGATAAAGACCACGATACGATACTGGATCGTGGTGAATATCGTGCGTATAACCGATCATGTGTGTAACCGGTCCCAATACCGTACCATACCGTACCGTACGCACGTCGCACGCTATCAAGTACCTTTATATTATAGGTAGATAATAGTTAATAGTCTCACAAAATTAATTGCGGTCTCTTGTGCCAAGTTACAGGAAGATACATTAATTCACCTTTTCTTACATTATAAATAATGGGTCACATTTAGGTCTGTATTCAAATCCGCGTCATGGCATCCCTGAAGTTAATTCATTTTGGCCCTTTCTAAACATTACAATGTCTAAAGTTTACCAATTACATTTAGATTTACTAATCTCACTTTTTTATCTGCTGTGCACAGATTTTCTAAAATTATCGATGTCTGATGGCTTAATACGTAAGACCAACATTAATCTTTAACCAAATAATAGATTACATCTGAAAAGTAATGCCAAGACACAAATAATAAAAGGGTTCCTAGTTGTTATTGTAGATGGCGACACATTAGCAAGATCTACAATTAGCTTAGTACTTAATCTTAATATTTGTAAGTAGTGGTGGTACTGAGCAAATAGTTTTGCTAACTGTAAACATTTCGTAAAGCGCTTTAACCTTCGCTTACATAACGCCATCTATATTTATTGTACTGGTAACTTTGGAGTTAATGTGAAAACTAGATGGCGTTAAAGTAGCCAATGCCAATAACCATAAAATTGATGGGTCTAACTAAGCTAAGACCTCGCTAAAAGATGTCAAATACAACATCATAAGGAACCGTGAATTCTTTGGCTCTTTTCGGATGTCTCTATTTTGTACTGTTCCCTTTGTGAACACACCTGCGCAAGAGTATATAGGTTTTTATATCTACTTGTTATGATTTCACGGTGTTTTAAGTTATAAAGTTAAACTCATGAATTTTAGTTAAAGTTATATAGTGTATAGATTCAATTATTGCACAATATTATTAACCAACATACCCAAATCATTTTGTAAGAATGATATGAGTATATAATTATAGATATTCTGCAAAAAAGGACTTAAAATCAGAGAGCAATTGACAGTAAACACGTTAAGCATTGACATTTTATATGAAATATATGCGACCAAACGAACGTAGAAAAATGTCGGTACACTATACATATATTCAGTAGGAAAAGACTGTATTGCTGTCTCATTTTGACTATAAAATGACAAATCGGTGGTAAAAATCATCTGCAAACCCCTAATTATCCTAAGCAACCAACAAAAACATTTGAGCACATCTCAAACATATTTCCATATTTTCAATACACTATACCAATACTGGTTTCCTTTTTCTCTTCCTCTTATGCTGTCTGTGGTGTTTCGCGCCATTACCACCATTCCGCGGCGCGCCGTCATCTTGGGCGCCATCTTGTCTGTGTCCGCCATCTTGGGCGCGGCCACTCTCTGCTATAACGGCTTGAAGGGTGGGGGCATGGTCGGTGGCTGGTAAGGGTGGCGAGCTAGTGTATCGCCCTGGAACAGCCCAAATGTTAGCCTATACATTCATTAAATTCTGCGTGCTGGGAGGTTAGGACTAGGTAGGCTAAAAGGGGCCGATTTCACCATTCATCTACAACCTATAACGAAATATTGAATTCGAAATATTGTTTTTAAATACGACTAGAGTTCCCACATTGGATATTTTATTGAACAAGATTGGATCAAAAGCAACCGTACTCATACGAAATTTCTGCAAGATACTGTACCGTACACATTAGGTACTATACTTGCCTAGTAATTCGTTGGAATATTTTTAATTTGTTTTTGGTAATATAAACTAAGAATAGGTAAGTAAGTATTAATAACTTGTTATTCAGCTCAGATGTTATGACGCCACATCAGGCGCCTAGCTAACTTGATAACTGTTTAATACCTACTGTATAATTTTGCACTTTCATTATAGCTATGAATAATTCTAAATTTTTTTACGTTATTGATATGTAAAAAAAGTACCGTGTAATAGTTTTGTACTATATTTTTTACTTTCAGGATAAGCACCTTTTTGCAATGATAAAGGGTCCACACTTGGAGTAGGCAACTACATCGACTAGCCACACTGGATAGGTGGGGAACCCCTGGATCAAGCTTAAGCACTAGATACACTGACCGGGATGACGGCACAATGAAGAAACCCTTTGACCAACAAAGGAGACAGGACTTCGACAAACAATGGGCATGGAGCGAGCATTTGGTCAACAAACAAGCATAACCTGTGGTAAGCATGAACATTCAGTGTTAGTGCATTTATTTTGGATATTACTTGGACAATGTATATATGGTGTTATCGACCCCATAACGCTGAAGTAGATACTTACAACGTGTGCTTGGTTTTGAGCTTGCTTTATGTTCCTCTCTTGAATCATTAGTTGATGTGCCGCCCTATAAAAATAAATTCGATTTTAGTGCACAAAAAATATTTTTCAATTACATTATCTAATATTAAGGGTAAAAAAGACAAACTAGAATTAAATTAGGGCAGAAGATCATAGAAGACGAAAGTTTACGAAAGAGACGAATTTTAGGCGTTTCACTACTTTTAAACTCACCATTCATGTAATAGTGTTTACATCGGAATGACAATCATACACTTCTGTAGGAAAGGTTATAATATAATTTAGTATGGTTTACTAAAATTAGGAAGCAGTTGATGATGATTGAGCAGTTGAGTAGGGCTTATGTGCGGCAGTAGACTAAATAAATTTAAGTTACAAATTAAAAACTTAGCTACTTTGCAGAAACTTTTCATTATTTTATATCAGAATCTTTTACCAATCGTATATTCCTCAAAGAAGAGCTTAAAAACACCACGGGACTCTCGACAGGCAATGAGAATTATTGCTACCAAAAGGCATGCCAACATTTTCATAAAATCATTTTGATGTATTAAAACAGTGACGGTTTGTAATCTAGCTACCTTTAGGCGCTGAAGTTTCCGATATCTTTTTTAAGCTTTTGTTAACTTCTGTGACTTGAACTCTTGCCTTCTGTAACTTGTAAAAGTCTTACCTTTTATCATAATAATTTGCCAACTTTACCTGTCCATCTGCTCTTGCGTCATCTCAAGCGCCTCTTGCATTTCCCTCGACGTGTTCCTAACGAATTCCGCATCGCAGTACACCGCCAGACCTTGCTCGGCTAACACCTGAATAGAGATTGTTAAGGATTTCAAGTCTTCCTTCTAATTCGTTGGATTAATTAAGAAGTAGTTATTTATACCGGTATTCGTAAATAACGTAAGTTAAGATCTCTTTGGAGTTAACTGACATATTTTTCAAGCTCATAGGGTTCAAATGTTGTGTCAGTAATGAGCCATGGGCCACATCGTATGTTGGAGTATTGTTGATACCAAAAGGCATGCCAACATTTTTATAAAATCATTTTGCTGTACTAAAGTCGTGTCAAACACGGTAATCCGACACTTCGATGCACCTGTATGTTCAGTACTCCGGCATTCAAAATAAAGATATATACGGTAGTTACAATTTCTAGCCACCCTTTTTAGTTCGCATGAGATTGGTTTATTGTTATAAAGAAGCTTGTGATCCCATTTTCCACCAATCCAGTACCTCCGTGTCGGCTTACTGAGATTGTACTGTACTATTATTTTAGTCATCAACAAGAAGGGACATTCTGACTGTGCCTAAGTAAACGCTATACGCCATTAGGCTGGATATCTATGCTAATAGTAATACAGGATTACTTTTTAATTAATTCTCAGGCATGGTGACATACTAGACTTTGAACGCAAAATACTAATTCCGTGTAACTAATTAGAAGCTATCGTATAGCACAAACCTCGCGTGGTAACACAACTGTTTACTATTGTACGTACCCTGGTAACAAGACTCTCAGCTGATCCGACCACCGGAACCGAGGAGTTGGTGCCACGTGGACTACCAGGCAGTGAGATCACGCCACGACCCGAGCTATCGCCTCCTGCAATGCATACCATAGTGAAGGTTCTGTCCCCGGTGTAGTAAAAAAAAATATTTGAATATTGTCAAACGTCCAACTTTATTTGTTTTTTAAATAATATTGAGTAAAAATTAACAGTATTAATGAGTAAGTCGGACATTTACATGAAAAACTAACATTTTTAAGTTGATTTTAATACAAAAAAGTATTTAATTACAAATTGTCTACAGTATTTTTTTTTTTTTTAATACTACGACGGTGACAAACAAGCATACCTATATAGCCTGATGGTAAGCGGTCACCGTAGCCTATGGACGCCTGCAACTCCAGGGGAGTTACACGCGCGTTGTCGACCCTTTAAAAAAGGAGGATTCGCTGTGTTGACAGCTAAAGGGGCAAGCTTAGCTCCGTGGGTACACCCCACTCCCCAGCTGTCAACACAGCGAATCCTCTTGGAGCTCTGGCAACCTTACTCACCGACAGAAACACAACACTATGAGTAGGGTCTAGTGTTATTTAACTGCGGTTTTCTGTAAGGTGGAGGTACTGCCCCAGATGGGCTCTGCTCCAGATTTGAGCGAAACGACATTCGTTGTGCTGTGCCCTACCACACTAAACGATATGCATCCGCTGTGCCCATACCTCTCTTTGTTGTCATACTTTTCTATTGTTGAAGCGACTAGCCTATCTATTTATTGTAAATCTAAAGCTTTAATCTATTTAATCAAACTGCAACTACATCTGAGGTCCTCGTGAATGTTTACGATTTGTTTTATTAGAAGCTATCGTGCTCAATTAAAGAGGGTGAACGAAAGACGTCTAAAAAAATCATTAAAATTCATAAAATATTGCAGAAGGAAATAGGAAACCTATTCACATCAAAATCTGACCATAAAATACAAGTATACAGAATATTCTTAAAATGAATGATTGATTAACAGCAAATCTTTTAACTAAAATCATGATAATTTATTTTTGAATAATTATAATTTCATTCGTGAAAATTACTTGTAGAATATCATTCTTTTTACAAATATAACTAACAAAATATATACAGTAACTCACCTACCTACCTTACTTTATTATTCAGTCATATTATTTAATCAGCCTTCCATTTCAATCGCATAGCTTTATCAGTTATTAATGAAAGGTAAAGAAATCTAATTTGTAATTGGGCTCTGTTCACATAAAATTGATACTAGCACAAATTATCCAGTCAACTGTAAGGACAAAATACTTGCTAAGTCTCTAATTTAAAATTATTTGAATGTTATGTCCTTGTCTTGTTATTCGTTGATTTATTTTATTTATTTTTGCTGTCGTGATTTTTTTAGTCATCAATATTTTATGAACAATGATGATACGAATCAAGACATCTATCCCAACTCCCTATTAAAATCTAAAACTCAAGTTTTACTTTCTCTATAAGCTGCTAAACCTCCTCTATCAACTAAGATGCACTATTGTAGCTCATGAAATGATTTTTTCATGCTGCCTTATACAAATGGTTATTTTCGTAAATATTTAAATACGAGTTAAATTAGCTGTTACTGTTTATGGATATGGTTTTAATGTTACAGCAAATCAGCGATTAGTTAATGTGTGTAAATAATGTGCAAACAGTGTTGTTAGTGTTATAGTCTGGCTAGTCAAATATGGAAGTTTCGACGAAGCTTGATATATTTTTCCCCACCTCTTTCTTTGTTAGCAAAAGATAGAGATAGATAAGGTATTTTCTCAGTTACTGCCACATCTGGCTGGTCAGACATTTGTTAGCCTTAAAAAGTGATTTGATTGACAGAAGCTCAATGTGATAGTGTTCATGTACCGTCCCGTTACTCCTTCGTGGTTCTGTAAAGCTTTAGAATTTCATTAGTGATGCATTAATTTTGTGTATTTTTTCTACATTTTTTGGAAGCTTCCTTCTAAGGAACAGAACATTTACTACATCTATATCTTTGCAGGTATTTTCATACTATGCCAATGTGAAACATCTAGTGTTGTAAAATAATCCAAATTTTTAAACCATAAAATAATAATAATACCAGTGTTTTGGTTTCTAACATATCATGATATAAGAAAGTGCCTTAGAGAGAAAATAAGGACTACCAGTAATAAGGATTTTAAGGGTCAGGACAGGATAAAACAATGATTGTTTAAAATTAATAAAAAAATTGGATTTTTTCACAACACGCTTTGCCCAATGTCAAATAGAAGGAGGCTCCCAGAAAGGGTGCGGACCTGGCGAGTGCGGTCGAGCTAAAAGCTGGGCGGGCGGCGCATGCGAGCTCGCCGCCCCTGACGAGGCACTGCGCACCATCCGACCTGTCACCACCGGCTTGATGGCTCGCAGGCTCCTCCTCTCTCCGCCTCGACACACAGCTTTCGCGTGGGAGAAGGCGAAGGGTAATTTGGCTGCTGCGTTGTAGCCGTACAACGTCATCGTCTTAGACTCGGTCGTCGGCGTACATTCACTCGCAAGATGCGGGGAAATCTTCGGCTGTATCGCTTCGAATCCGCTCGGCGATGGCGTCTTGTCTTCCGGAGACGCCTTCCGCGGCATTGGCAACTTCTCTCTGGAAGACGTTGAATCTTCTGGATGGATTTTTTGTCTAGATACAGCTGGGGATGTTCGGATCGGAGCTGCCTCGCTCGGTGTAGTTAAATAGTTAACGCAACCGAACGCGAGTCCTATCTGACCTAACATCTCCGGATAATTAGACTTTTGATTGCTATACGTTACCGGAATCCACAGAAGAATGCAGTGAAAAGAAGATCGTGTTAGGAAAGGTGTTAGTACTAACACTAGGGTTATTTGGTGCTGTGGGCCAAAAGGCTTAGCTACTTTGGGGAAACAAACTCAAAACCACACAAGACTACCTTTGTAAGCGTTCTTTAGATCATTTGTGGTTTTTCTGCAATGTAACAAGTAATTGGTATTTAGAATTCGATAAACAGTCCATATTTTAAAATAGTTGGCCTTGTGAACAAAATTATCAATGTGCGAGTATTTACCTACGTTAGAACTTAGATTACTTACAATATTAGATTTTTGAGGACAATAAAGCAATGATATTACATTTTTCAATAAAGTTTTGAACTCACTCTAGGACTTGATATATCTTCTCTGATTCTCCATTGAATATTAAAGGTCTTAGTGGTATTTGCTCCTTTGGTTGTCCGTTCGGTCTGAAAGGTGAACTAAAACTTTATATGAACACAATAATATTGGCCATATTGTAAGTTTCAAAGATAATAAATAATGTTTATGACAGTATCATAAGTAGTGATTATGCTGATGATATTCCTGAAAGCAATGGTGAGTGAACAAGTATAAATGAGACGTTTACTTACACTGTTGGTGCGAGAGGTAAAGTTCCTACTCCGTATTCACGTTGCATCATGGAACTGAGATGATTACCCACACCTTCTCCTAATGAAATAAAAAAATGCTTCAATCATATAAAATATAATTATATATATACTATTTCAAAATGAAACTGAAATATATTCTTTGGCAACAAATTAAAACCAATTTTATTGCCCCGTTGTAGTAAATCTGTAATTAATTCGTCTTGTGGATACTAAATATGTAATCGCCGAAAAATTATATCAGTGAGCAGAAAAATGCAATCTGAAATATTTAGTGCATGTCTAGCAAATATTGAATGGATCACCAAGTACGTCATATTTACAAGGGTGCTACTTTTTAAACTTAATGCTATATTTAATTATTTACCCATCGGAGGATCCCCTGGTTTCCTTTGTCTTTGAATATGCCTGTTGGATCCATGTCTTCTAATGCTGGACCACACGCCGCCAAATAATGAGTGGTTTCTCTGTTTAGAGATATTCAGCCTTATTATTCAGTCTTATTATTTAATTAGCTTCCATTTCAATTCGCATAACATTATCAGTTTGTATTAATGCCACTTCCTCTTAATAACTCTCCTTGTTTAGTACAAACACAAAAAATAACTGATTGATCAAGAAGAAAGTTGCAAGGGTTTCTGAATTGCATTATTATAAGTATCTTAATGGTATGCCTCCTTTTCAACTCCTATGTTGCTTACCCTATGCATAGGCACATCACAGTCTGTTGTAATGTCATCGAGGTTTCCTGATATAGCTCTTTTAAGCTCCGGACCTGCTTCATGGAGAGTCCTGAGGCCAGCTTGAAGTGTCATCTGGTGACAGGCTTCATCATTCTGCCTCAACTCCTGTTCTTTCCGCTTTTTGAATCTAGAGGCCAAGACAATAAGATTGAGAACCGAATGGTATATTGAAGGTACGAGTGCATCTAGGCTAGCATATGGAAATTCTAGTGTAAGCTAGGCTATGCGTGATCTAGGAGCCATTGTTTATATTATATAAAATTATAGTAAAATGGCTATTTGTAGGTATTTTTGACGAATTGCGAATATACTCACCAATAAAAAGTAAAAAGTGCAATGGCGATATTCAAATATTGTTCTTTATTATTGTTAAAAAAAAATATTACTAAAATAGCTATAATATTCCTAAAAGTAAATCGGACAAAGACCTACTTAAATTTAAACGTCAATTTAGTTTTGTTTAACGGAATATCACAAAAACACAACATTTAACCATTTAAGGAAAAATACTTATAATGAGTACCATTTTTTGGAATCGGGGAAACCCAAAAGACATGCCTTTAAGCTTTGTGGGAGCTTTAGTTATATTTATTTACGTCATCGTCTTAGGTACATGCATGGAACCCAAACTATTTGCGGGTAGTTACGTATATTTTAAATTCTAATTTAATTTAACATTTTTATACTTGAGCCACACTGACGGAACTTTTAAAATAATTGTGACGTCTCTTTTGTTTATTACTTACGTCCCAGAAAAAAAAAGCTTATGAAGTAATCGCATTGTACAATTATTTTAGCATTGCAGATATTTTTTCTTTCTATACAAAAATTGTTTTGTAAGTATTGAGATCATAAAATTAGATTCCGACGAATTGAGAACCTCCCCCTTTATGTTTTATGAAGCCGATAAAAAAAATAAAGAATTGGCTACTATATTAAGGTCTTTATTTTTTCATTAAGCATGCCCCTTTGAGTAATTTACACATTATGTGATTAATTACAAACAAAATGTATCATGTATTTCTTCTTATTGTACCTTTATATTCTATGAATATAATATTTTATTAAATAGAAAAATCAGTATCGTACTCCCACTATAAAAAAAAACTCGAACATTTTCATAAAAAAAGCACATTTTAAATACGATACTAACTACGCACTCAATCGGTTTGCAACTACATACTCTATTAAACCCCGAACGGGGGCTACCTTATCGTCTCTCACCAGGCGACGCCACTCATGCGTGGGTCTTGTATCAATATGAAAGAATTGTCAAAGTGACGCTTGAAAGTTTCCCGCCAGACCCACGTTCCACTAGCGCTCCTAGCGGCGAATTGACTCGCGGTAATCCTCAATGAAACAAAAAAGACACCACGAATATTCGCGTTCACCGCCAGTGTGAACCCAGCTTTAAAATACGTGTAGAAACACTAAATGGGAACATTCGATTCCTAAACATACGTCCGATGCGTTACTTACGCGTGATTCCTATGAAACAAAAATAACAGTGTCAGTGTTCGAAACAAATCAAACTTTAACGGAATGGAAATAAAGTTCAAAATGGAGTTCGGGTGATGAGTGACGTTTTTAATTAGTGCACAAAATATCACTTTATATGTGCCATATTCAATTGCATAGGGCTGCCATCCGTCCGGATTTCCCCTCGTCTAGAACCTGTCCGGATTTTTAAAACAATACGGGAATAATCCCGTCGTTTTAATATTCAAGTCAATTACTAGAAAAATAAAATCAAATTAAAAATTGTTTTCGTTAGAGTCCGAGGAAAAACGGGGGAAAGGGGCCACACGTTTGGGATTTTTAAGTAAGGAATGTACTAGATGGCAACCCTACAATTGCAGTACTTAACGAACACAGATTGTCAAACAAATCTGGAGTTCTCCTTTACCTATATTGCTGCTGCCAAATACTTGAGGCAAGTATAAAATTGGATGCATAACCCTCTTAAGGTGAATGTGGCGTATTCCATCATAGGGTATCTTCCATCTAAAGTACGCCCGTTGAATATAAACACGGTACGCGTCGATTCAGTCGACAAGCAGCAAGTAGCAGCTTGTATTAATGTTAACCTAATTTCTCACAAAGAAAGTAAAAGTAGAAAAAAATATGACCTCGGGCGGGACTCGAACCCGTGACTCTGGGATACGGGATATGGGCCTTAGGGGGCGCTTATAGCAACATCTATAGTAAGAAATTCCATCTTAATTGACAAGTGGAGACCCAATTTTTATTAATAACTAGCGACACGCCCCGGCTTTGCACGAGTTATTATTATACATATAAACCTTCCTCTTGAATCACTCTATCTATTAAAAAAACGGGAGTTTTCTATTCAAACTTAGGTTAGTCGAACTCCAACATTATCCTACCTTCTAAAGTAGTCCTGTATAAGAAAGGTGGCATAGAACTTCCCAACTGTGATCTCGTTGGGGTCCCCTGGCGGTGGCACCACCTGGTCCAGGAGTTTGGGAGACGTCCGCTTCCAAATCTTCTTGATGACCGCTCTGAGTTCTGTGTTGCAGTCGTCTATGTTGCCTGGATATTACAAGGTAAAAAAACTGGTGATTATTTTAAGGCCGTTATGATTACTACCTAAATATAGTCTGACACCTATCTGTTCTCATTTGTGCATAGTGTGTAATATTGTCTTTTTCTTCAGCTTGTATTGCCACTTCGAAAAAAAGGTAGGCAAATAGAGTTTTTTTTACTGTTTAGACTTGGTTTGTCCGACTATAGTAGGATATTGTAGGAGGCGAAAAAATATTTTATATGGGACAAAAATTGTTTTTTATTTTTATTATCAGAATAGATCTCTAATAACACCTTAAAACGAATCACCAGAATAATTTTTAAAGCACAAGACATGAGACAAATGTAACATTTTTAAATTACAATACAAATCAGGAACAAATACACGTGATAAACACAAATAATTGTCCTGACTAGGATTCGAACCTAGGATCTCCAGTTTCCTAGGCAGGATCAAAACCGTTTACACTACGAAGGCTGTTAAATTAACATAAGTACATAAACAACAATCTCGATAGGAAGGGATGTTATTGTTATTAATATTGGGTGTGTGAAGATACAGCTTTATACCGAATACAGTTATTACAAAATCAAGACGAGCCGTTGCGGCTGTGTGTGCGACAGAAAAAGGTAGAAATTAAACAAAGTGGAACTGAACGCCAACAGTGGCACACCCACGGAAGAATAACTAAAGCATGGAAGTAGTAAAACAACTGTCAAACGTCATTTGGCCTTAAAATTTGCAGTAGATTTTTCAAATGTCGCAAGTTTATCCTTTAATCATACAAATCCACTATCAAAATATGCGACTTAATTAAGTTGTAATGCATTGATATCGACTACCAAATTACAATGATGTATTTAATTTGGCTGCTTGGTCATTTTGTCAAAGAGAAGTCAGCAAAACTGTGACAACCTACGGAGAAATAACAAACAGGTATACATCTCTTTTGGACACTTTGTTTACATGGTAAGGAAGTAAAGGACGGGTGTAGGAGGATTTTCATTTTGTTGTCGTTTGTTTTTTCGCGTCAGATTTGAATGAAATTTGGTGGGTAGGTAGAGTTCCTTATTCTGCACAAGATAGATACAAAATCCAAATGTGCGACAGACAATTTGTACTAAATTTCCCACTGAGTTACGAAAATCTCATACGATTTTGTAACTCAGTGGAAAATATTGTGGGACATACTGGGAAATTGCGCATCTATCTTGAAGAGAATAAGGAACTCTTCCTACATATCAAATTTCATTCAAATCTGACGCGAAAAAAAAACCACAACAAAATAAAAATCTGCTTGTGTATGACTCTGATGTTGATGAGTTTTGACGGGGGCATGTATTCTTGGCAAGTATGTAATTATTTTCGTAAACCAACATCTGTCAAACAGCAAACTTACTTTTCGCACTTATGTGACAGAATGAGAATGCAGAATATATTATGTTGCCTGCTAGCTCAGTGGCTTCCGTGAATGTCTACCTTTTTTTGGCACTGTAAGATCTCTCTCTTCCAAGCTGTTCTTCACATAGTGGTAGAGTCAGCTTTCTTCCTTTCACGTCTTCATCTCGCTCTCGGATACCTTGCACTAAGCGCGTTTCGATTTTGTTAGAGTAGCATGCGGTGTCTAGCCATAAAATAGGCAGGTGAAGAGGACAGGCGCCTATTTTTGTTAATTTTATTATAAGAAGTATACGACATTGAAACTTGGCCAATCATGACTTACTGCGATATGTCGGTGGAACATTTTGCTTGTGACTTTCTGTGTTAAGAGAAGGTTGAAAGGTGAGGACTTGTTGCTTATGGACGTGTTCAATAAAATATAAAAAACAGTAAATTTAAAGATTGTCATATACTACAGAAAAAGTAACGAAGGATCCCAGGACTGGGATCAAACGAGACGCACTAAAACATTATGCCACCCAATCACGGCATTTAATATCCGACTTTCCTAAGTATATGCAATCCTTTCTTAGTAAACGCTTAGGGTGCGTTCCGCTCCGCCAATCCTACAGCCCAAACTTACGTCTAGTGCTGCCCTCTAGAATAATCATTACAAACTCAGCCGTGGGCACTTTCTGTGGTGGTAGGTATATGACATTTCTTTCAATTCATAATAGTGTGACTACATTAGTGTTTCACAATTGTATAAAGCTAGTTATTTATCTCAAAATAATATTTCAAAAGCTATTTAGTTGCAATCCCTAAACTTTTGGTCTTTGGCAATAGTTTCATTAATTATTTTTTGCTCGTCACCTAAATGGCACAAAGTGGCCACTTTTACTGTCACAAGGACCAAAAGTTTCATTTTGTCGGCATTTTCAGGGACACTAGCTTCTTGCAGGCCACACGGTGATGGCACAATTTGCCAAAGACCTTGTACCTACCCTCAGTTTTGATCTTGAGAGAGCTCCTGACGACAGCGAAGAGCGTGGTATTGAAGAGCACCATCCCGTTGGAGTTGAGCGGTATGTCCATGGACACCAGCTTCTTGCAGGCTACTCGGTGATGGCAGTTTGCCAAGGCCTTGTACGTACCCTCAGTTTTGATCTTGAGAGAGGTCCTGACGACGGCGAAGAGCGTGGCGTTGAAGAGCACTGTCCCATCGGAGTTGAGTGGCATGTTCATGGACACCAGCCTCTTGCAGGCCACACGGTGGGGACACAGCTTGCCGAATCCTGCAAACGTGGATATAATATAGACTCGCATCTAGCTTCTACCGAGCGTCAGTGTCTACTCAAATCTATGGCTAAAATGGCGTTGAAGGTGCGCCATCTTTGCTTTGAGCAGCAGTCGTAAAGATATTGGGTGGTCCTGGTAGTGAATGAAGAAGCGACTGAACGTGGACAAGATTTAGACATTTTTATATAGCTGTTGAACTTGCGATCGGTATATGAAGAACACGGAAAATGGTAGGGTAAAGAGTCTTACCGCCTTATTCATAAAAAAGTTAACAGAAGCTTTAGTTAAATTATGTTTTCTCCCATTCTGACAAACGCGATTGTCAAAGTGGCAGATAAGGACAAACAATCATTTAGCTAGACTGTTGTTGAAGTGCGTTTATGAAAATTATGAATAACGCCATTAAACTTTGGTACCTACGAGTATACACTTCTATGCCATTAATTTGTAGGTCCTTATGGTGCTTTTACATGCTCGGGCTCTCGGCCGAATGATTCGGCCCACCCTAGTACACGCTCATTCGAGACAGACTATATAGATTAAGTTTAAGCCAGACCATAGACAATTTAAGCTTTTTTAGGTAGTTTCAGTGAGTTAAACTGTGTTTTAAATAGCTTTGGTTATTGAAACCATTTAAGACACTTTTTAAATAGCTTCACCCGAAGTGAAATTATTTAAGACACCTTTTAACTCAACCAAACTACCTGAAAAAGTACTTAAATTGTCTCTGGTCTAGCTTAAATTTTCTCTATATAGTCTGTCTCGAATGATCGTGTACTAACATGGCCGAAACATTCGGCCGAGAGCCTGAGCATGTAAAAGCACCATTATATGTTTTATACGAGTCGAACCTCGATTGTCCAAACTAATTGGGACTAAGGCTATCACGGACGGAAGGCGTACAGATAATCAAACTGTGGATTGTAAAGAGATTTAAGAAAAAAACAACATCTTTGAACATGAATACTGCGCAGTATGTTTATTTAAATCGGACGCTCGTATTAACACTGAAATAAAAACCTATAAAATCGAATACGCGACCTGTCGGGGCCAATCATCGGGTGCACCTTGCCCCTTCCTGACCCTCCCTCGACTTCCTACATTCCCTTTAATTTATTACACAGGCCGATGCGATTGACTGGCCCCGACGGATCGCGCAGTGTAATATTAGCACTAGTTAAATATCGAGTGCGTTCGGATAAACTTAAGTGGCGTTCAAATACTAGAGGGTCGGAGAATCGAGGTTCTACTGTAAATGCACAATGTATAGATTGCGTAAGAGTAAGACTTACCTAAAGGAGGACTAATTTTCCTTAATAAAGTAACTACATCTAAATGTTTAATTCGACCCTTCGCGTCTGGGTCGTATTCACTCCATAACCTGAAAATAAGTTAACATACAGTGAAAATATACAGAAAGTTAATACGAACGGGTAATATTTAAGTCTTTTATGCAGAAAAACTGTCTCTAAGTCACTTGAGACGTGTATTAAGTTGTTTGGTGTTATTACGTAGGCGAGCGAAAGCTATGGACGCGGTGAGGTGCGGCACTATAAAAACAAATCTTTGTTATATATGTAAGCGTCCTACATGGGCGATCGTTACGCGTAACGCTTACCTAGAACACTTACATACGTATTAATGGTTTGCTCCTTGACATTTACTAGTACTTGTGGCTCTGTTTGTTCTCGTGATGGTCGTGGCACTGGTATTGGCACAAGGGTCCTAAGCGCCGTTGGAGTCTGGCGCTTAGGAACTATGTGCCAATTCACGCCTATTTAGACAATTTCAATTTATTTTTTATGTAATTAACAAACAGGCTTACTAAAGTTCACAAGAATCGGTTGATAAATGCAACCTGTAGAGGAGAATATGGAAAGACAGACAGCCGAATACACGAAAACATTTTTGCCGAAGCTAAAACGGATACGCTTCAATGACATTTCAACGCGAAGTAGGTTAGATGCCGCTAGTCTAAAGTGTAAAACAACCAAGTATGGAAAAGTGATGGAAATATTCGCCGAAATGTTTGATTAATTTTTCATGATATAAACGGACATACTCGTACCTTATAAATTCATCTAAGTGATGTGGTCCCAGAATTGACCAGTCTCTGGTTAAATAGTCGAAGTTGTCCATAATGACGGCTACGAACAAATTGATAATCTGAAACAAAAGACATAATATCCTCATTGTCATCATAATAATATATTTTTCAGTCCTCCGGCCGGTAAGCGCCACTTTACGCAAAACTAAATTGCCGCCTACCGGCTCCGTCGGGCAGAAAAATAGTACACAAACCTCGGCCGTTAGATGGGAAAGCCTCGGATCACATGTTCGTCGACCTCGGCTTCGCCTCGGCCGACAATTACATAGGATCCGAGACATTTCCCACTAAAACGGCCTTGGTATGTAATCTACTATTACAGTACATATGGTGCTACATTATCGCACTAGTGCTTTAATAAAATTAAGTTAACGTGTTTAACTAAAGTTAATAACGTCGAATAAAGTTTTGAGTGTGTTGAAAAACGTCGTATGAACGTGGGTGCATGATCATTATACACATCGGCTTCCTTATTGCGCACTGGTTTTCAGCTCGCGCGCACAATATCGCCCCGTGTATAATGACCATCATACTCGTAGCACACTTGTAACACAATCTACTGTAAGTTATATCAAATTACATTTAATCAACAAAATACATACTTAATATAAAATAATTGCTGGACCCTGGCAGCGTTTCCTCGCTGTAGGTAACTACTTATTGCCAGGGACCGGAAAACCCCTCTTTAGGCTTAAGCCTATCGAGTTGGTTACCTAATCATATCTGTTACCCAATGATACTGTAACAGCAACATTCAGTAACCGAATACAAACGGTAAGCGAAATGTTGCTGTAACAGTAACCATAACCCGGTTAACTGCAAAACCCAATCCCGATAGGGTTTTTGTTTGGGGTTTTCTTTAGGTTACTGTTAACCTTATTATAACAAACGATTATACTCTTTACGTGTAAGTAAATTAGATTCAATATCTAATAACAGTAGAGGCTGGCATCGGCAAAGACAATTCCGTGTCAACAGTGAACGATAGAAATGTCGTAAAGGACATATAAAAACCTCGTACTTAGGACATTTGTATCTTGCACTGTTTTTTGGGTCCAACAGGTAGAATAACCCAGGTTTGTTTCATAGTTGTCACTTCAATCAATTTTGAACTATAAGCCGTTACACTAGAGTTGTATTAATAATAACAAGCGGTTTCTACGTCTTACACTTTCAAATTAAAGCGAAGACGGCAACGCGACGGCACGTGTTAATAATTTCTTATTTTTCTTCAAATACACAACAACCCGTTAGATTGAACTAGCTTATTTCATCAAATAAAATGTCATACCTTACAACTTCAATTCACGTTATAATAAATAAATATACTTCTATTAATTACGTGAATTTCTTAAGCTTTCGAAAATTAAAAGTGTAGTACTAAACAAAATTGCAATTAATGAAACTGCAACATCATTACGTTTGCTTGCATGTTGTGATTTAAAGTTATTCGTAGTGTTTATTTTGACGGATTTAACTTGTTCAACGAATTTAGTGAATATCTCTTACGAGTCTTACGACTAACGTCGGTTATTTTTTGTTAAGTTATTTAATCAAAACATTCAAAACCATTGTAGTAGGAACGAATAGGTCTAATACTGCACGTGCAATGATAATTAAACAACTTAGGTAGCCAAGTTTACAAGTCGGGCTCGCGTGTAATTTAGATCCGAGTATCCGTGGTACTCGTAGAAACAGATCTTAAATACACGCGGACCTAACCCATCCTTATCCGTTACCATAACGTTTTAAAGCATTTTCAAAAATAGGGTACCATTTTCATTTGTTTTTGAATATAGGAAGTTTTGGGTTTTTTGTAACCAGAATCACGATTACTATTGGAAACAAGAAAAATAGTATCCCGTTTTTTTTGTCAGCTTTGTAACGCATTTTTTTCATACATTTCGTATGGGCCGTTACAAACCTGACAAAAAAATTTTTTTATGGAAAATTGAGGACCCATTTTCATTAAAAGGGTGCACTTTTTTCTGAAAATGCCCTTTAACGCATTTCAGTTAAGGTTCAGGTTCAGGTAAGGAACCTGTGTTGAGTTGTATGGCAGCGACTCAGTTTAGGCCCTAAACTGAATCACGTTAAGACGTCATGGTAAGGCCCCTTGGCGTGTAAAGTATGCATGATAATTAAAATAAAAAGTAGGGATACAAACAAAAAATTAGACATACTCGTAGTACATATTATGATCAATGTGAACAACAATCAAAATACAAAATATTCAGCAAAAACAATTCTACAACGATAGTAAAAAATAATATCGCACTTTTGTCTTAAATCTTCATAATAGGTAGGTCTTCCCATCACGGAACAATTGTGTTCCGGATCTTTGGGAGGCGTACGCGGAGCCGAAGCCAACACGCTGAGATCCTTTCGACAATTTAATGAAATGTAAGGGGTACACCGAGCGAATGATGCACCTGCCCGAGTTATGGGATGCAGAGGCAGCACCGCCAGGGTGTATAGACTATTGAGATTTAATTGAAACTAAAATATACTGGTCTATTAGGTGAAGGTGGTTGACTAAATACTGTATTATAGAGAATAAAATCAGACGTCTGCCTAACAAAATGGTAATAAATTTAATTTACGGCAAACGGTGACTCGCCCACATAAGATGGGCCCCCACAAAAAGCGACATCTAAGAGAGCTCGAGAGCAACACCAGTAGGGTAGGGGTAGAGAGGTGTCACTAAACTTTGAACATATAGCCAACTCGCCACTTAAGTTTCCACATCTAGTAGTTAGGTAATTATTAGGATTAGCTTTTGGAGCCGACGTGCTCATATTAACAAAGGCTCGTTTATAAAACAAAAAAATGGCCTTGCACGTGCAGACTACGGACGGTATCGTTATAAAAATTATGGCAATTTAAAATGATAATATTGAAAGCAGCTCTAGAAATTCCTGCTTCAAAAACTTTACTTGCATTGTTTTTACTAATTACTCTCATGAGACAATGACATTTAAGTGCACAAAGATGAATACCGACCGAGTGCAGGCTTATTGTTATTGCCCTTATCGGTTCCACATAAACAATGAATCTCGGCAATGTCTAAGCCGCGATGCGTTATATTATCTTGGTCTGGTATTTTACATTAATATTCTTACAATTTACGTAATCCAGTCAAATTATTATTACACATATTTTGAGTTGATACTTTGTATCCCGATACCTATACCTACTAATTGGTGTCACGGTAAACACTTCCGCTTTTCTATGTTTTCTGTGTGTATGTACACGAATGCATAGAATGAGCAGAAATCTAGATCCTGGATGGCTTTATGGATCTAGGGTGCCATGAAACATTGCTATTAAAGTAATATAAATAGTTAAATACGGTATAAGAGGGCAAGCGTACTGTTGGCTAAAAAGCTATCTCAATGGACAGCGACAATGTGTAGAAGTTACAAAAATAGTTAAAAACCTTAACAAAACGTATAATTCGCCGTTCATCATTAACACATGCGGCGTGCCATCGGGTAGTATACTAGGGCCGTATTTGTTTTTACTTTACATCACCGATTTACCTGGCGCCACACAAAATGACACTATACTATTTGCAGATGACACAACCATAGTAATTAAAGAAAATACAGATGGTTCTCTATGAAATATTATTACATGTACCTACATTAACAAATGTAACAAATTGGTTAGAAAATAATAATCTCAAAGTTAACTTAACCAAAACACAACTGGTTTAATTTCAAACTTATAATAGCAAATCAATTAGATTATCTGCCGATTTTAATGGTGTAAGTACAACTTAATGAAACGGAAAGTGCAGTTTTTCTAGGAATTAAGAATGATAAGTTTTGTAATTGGAAAGCCCATATTAATACCCTTTGTACCCAGTAGATTATATTTTGTATCGTCTGCGAGCAACCGTCTCTGAGGCGGCAGCAACGGCAGCCTATAACGGTTATGTATCGTCGCAAATCTGTTACGGAATAATAATATGGGGCAACTCATCAGATGCTGATAAGGTTTTCTTAGCCCAAAGAAAGTGTTTACGAGTAAGATCTTTGTGTGGAGCATATTACCTAGATAGTTGCAAGCCATTATTTAAAAAAGTATACTACCCTTGCCATCCTTATATGTATTTGTTATGTGTATATTCGTAAAACATAATATAGAATTGTTTAAAATGAAAGGAAGGGAAAAACGATATAAACACGATCTAAATACCGACACATCAGACATTAAAACTATTTCAAAAAATACGTGTGGCACTCGGGGACTGCCGCGGTAAAGCTATTGCATATCATTTTGTATCAACTTATGCAATTATAATTATTTATTTATTTTATTCATGCAGTATTTCTTTTTCTTTGATATTAATTCAAGTTACACTTTTTGAGCGTGGTGACCGATAAGAAAACAAATTTTTCTATTATTTAACAAATAAAAAGTTAATATTGTTTAAAATGTTTTTATTATTTTACAATACATGTGGGTTTTATTATCTTACAGTAGCTGTTGGTTATTCAGGAATATTTATCATTGAAACTTATGATAACTGAAATAAGAAACATAAGTTTGCGACTTAATATCCTCTAAATACCTAGAAAATACCGCGTCAATGGTGGTCCCATATTTTGTTGTAGACTCTTGTGGATCATTATTCATTTTCAAATTCAATGTTTTTGATAGAAAAGTTGTCAACATTATTTTACAATATATGTGGGTTTTATTATCTTACAGTAGCTGTTGGTTATTCAGGAATATTTATCATTGAAACTATAGGTTTATGATAACTGAAATAAGAAACATAAGTTTGCGACTAACATATTTGATTTTGGCGGGACTATAATAATAGTGTTTATTTTAACGTTTGACATCGCCGTATCTCTGGTAATAAGAGCTACTCTCCTCAATATTTTGTATAGAATATGACACTTAGCGACATTCGTTTGGAGATATATCCTTTCCTCGATAAAGAACTTTGTAACAAAGTGAATAAAGTCGGTTTCGGTCCGTCGGAGTGGGGAGCGTCAGGTTTTTTTTCGTTACGGAATTTCTGGATTCGGTCCCCGTGCTCAAGGCCCGCGATAGAAGCTATGCAATAGCTTAAAAAAAATTGTAACTCTATGGCCATCAAATTATATTATAATTATTCTTCCTGTACATATGAGAGTTCTTAAAGGAAATAAAATCAGTAGAAAACTCTTGTTCATTGTTAGATTTTGTATATAATTAGATATTGTTATTATAATTTTAGTATTATAAATTTACGAAAACGGGGCTTAATCGTGTATAAACTTTGAAAACAAACCTCCGACGTTTCAAGGGCGACATTGCCCCCGTGGTCCCGGAGAAAGACTGTAATTTTAGTAGTATTTCCGTGAATATACCTACTTAAAAAAGTTATACCCAGAGTATCTCGAGATGCGATATTGTAATGTAATAAAATAAATTATAGATGTTTAATTACTCATTTATTGTCGGTACATTTTCAAATTAATTTAAACACATTACAGAAGCGTCTTGTAAATGTCGTTGTCACACACGATACCGGTTTTCTGCCCTGTTTGGAACATGCCATTAGGCCACGTGTAATTAAGACACGACTCGTGTACACGGAGCCACGTGTCAGCGTGTACTCTTGTAATCGGGAGCCCTAATCTCAAACTCGTACGATTATACAAATTTTGCTCATTACTACGATAATACTAGATACGAAAAAATAATATAATAATAAGTATCCAATATCAAAGTATGTCATAATCATTTGGAGCACCGCTTGCTGCACTTGCTTACAATTAACTCAAATACATACTTTTGTTTTGCCTATGGTAGCAAATAGCGGTCTCAAGTGAAAACACGTCAGACGTCAGCGTGCGTAGCCAAGATGCCAATCGCTCACGCTTAATAATGTATCGTAGCTACCTCTCTCTATCTCTCTTTCTTATTAGCGTGACAATGACAGTTGCATTTCATTAGCGAGTGAGCGTGAGCGGTTGGCATCTTGGCTACGCACCCAGGTAAGAAAAGAAACTAATTGCCGGCAAAATCGTATTAAGATTGGTAATAAACAAGACTTTTATTGTCGCATTATCACTCTTGACGCATATGTGAGAAATTAAGGAAAGATAAAAACTATTCACCGTTTTATAATGTAAACATTTTAAAATCACGATTTCCACTTGAAACTTATCTGCTATGAATAGTATTGTAGTGTCTTTTGTTAAACCCAATCGCTAATTACCTGCAGAAAATGAAATGCAGTAATACAAAAACCTGAAATATAAATTACAAATTTACTGTCTTAAGAATAAGGGTCAAATTGGAATAGGACGCATTTCACATAAAACCTTTTAGAAATGAAATATGATCTGACCACCTGGATACAATTGTATAATTTATTTTGTAACTTAAAATATTAGCGGAACTCTCTTTCTAATAAAAGGGATTGAAAAGAGACTTCCGCTAATATTACAAGCTACAACTGATTATGCAATAGGCCTCCGGTAGCGTGTTTTGCAAGTCTTAGTTAGAGGGTGGTATTTATTATATTATTTTTGCTGTAGTTGAGTAGTGTATGAACTAAGCATGGATTAAAAATTCAAGAATCCAAATGCATTAAAAATCCAAAAAGTAGGCCAGTTGTCGATTGTAAGAAATATCGGGAATAGAATACAGTGTAGCTAACGTTGCCGGTACTTGGTAGCGTAGCGACTGAAGCTTGCACAATATCCTCAAATCGATAAGAAATCTGTTCCCACTTTTTTTAATATCTACCTACGTAAGTTGCAAAATTTAACACAAGCTACAATAATCAAATCAACTTTTAATTATGAAAAATAAACAGACACCTGGTTGACCACGTCTCGGTTCTTAATTTCAAAAGGTTATACGTTGAGTGCATGCTATAACAATTTGAACTTTATTGCCAAAGGAATACTGTTGTTATTAATAAAATATCTCTTGTTCTTTATGGTACTATTTCGTGCAGGTAATTAGCTGTTGGTTTTACAAAGGATAACAATGTCGAGATTTTAAAAAGTTTTAACTTTACCGACAGCCGTCACAAGATGTACTCACAAAATAGCACTATTTGCTGAATTTTATCGCTTCGTAATCTGAGACTAATAGTTATGTTTTGTTTTTAAATAATATCAGAATAATTGCGCTAAGTTACCCATGTATGATGATTATTTACGACTATCTATATTTGACTGATTAACTACAAGAAAAATAAATAAACTTGAGCGTAGTAGAAACAAACGCTCACGCCGCTTTCATTTCTATGTATGATAATAAAAATGTTAGGCTAGCCTAAATATAGTAAGGAAATAAAGAAACGATGCCACACTAAGAGCAAAACAAACCTGGTTCCACAGCGAGCGACAACGTCCTAACTCCTAGCCATGGTCATTCAATATTAAGTCTAATTCCTGGGCGTATAAAGATTACTTTCGTTTGAACTGTTCAAAACAGATTAAAACACTAACAGAATTCATTGCAGTTAGTTACTGGTTAGAGGTTAATTGGGGTTAACTGGACCGATAAGGTTTCCGAATGATTAAGGTTTCCTTATCATGAGTTAACCATATTGGAGGTGTTTTGAAAACAACCTTTAAAATAACCTTATGAAAAACCCGGGTTATGGTAACCGGTTCCGGTCCCTGCTTATTGCACTTTGCAATACTACATAATACGTTAGCCGGTAGCGTACAGTCAAGTGCAAAAATATGGTTCGACATAATCGACTCGTAAATATGGTACTACGCTCTTATTACACCGGCATAAGGTGCTGGGACATATTTTTGAGTAAGATGTGCACCACCATATTTTTACACTTGACTGTACACATGCCTCTTTGACATATCTTTAAAGAGGGTGTGGGCGCTCAAATTTCATGGGCCGAGGGTCTAGACGACGGAAGAAAGTTTTATTCATCGCCGTGACCCCTATTTTGTTATTTTTTCGCCACTGCAGCCGCGCCAGCTCTGGTTGTAGATCCGTGAAGATGTGACGGTGGGACGCTACCTATGTTGACCTAGGGTGTCAACATAGGTAGCGTCCTACATAAGCACCCATTCCATTTTCCACGGAACCAAAGACTTAATGTATTTATAGAAGAAGACTGGAACGTTTTACGTTTTTTCTTAAACATTACGTTTTAAATGTTGATTGTTCCCATAATTGATATAATGAAGATTAGTTAGTTTTAAGATGTTGCTACACCTTATCAGGGTCCATTCATGATGACAAATCACGACATATACGTTGATACCTACTTTACTATCGGAACTAATGTAAGTAAATTATAGACATGTAATATTGTCTTCATTACATATACATGTCATGATAATGTAACATGATAACCAATTATTGCTATACACAAAGGTTTTAAGAAATGCTATTAGCCTATTATTTGTTACTTAAACACCGAGTCTTCGCGGCAGTAAACGTGTCTGTCATGGACGCAAACCTATTGATGTTGTCGGTACTTTTATCAAGTCTTAGACTTGTAGAAAGTGTATCCGTGCCGATTTTAAGGCAGCCCAGTGTTCTTCCAACGTATGATTACCATTTTGGTAAGTTACTATTACTGGATTTTAATAATTAAATAAGTCCAAAAAATTTACCTGACCAAAAAATTACCCGACAATGTGATATTACGAAGTAGGCACAATATAAATATAGTCAGACAAACAATTTGCTCAGTAGATTGAAAAAGAACTATATCTTTCCCTTAGTCGATCATGTGTATATACAACGTGTCTCTACCATCTGGACATTGGCCCAGATACCGAATAGAGTTCCTTCTCAGGAATAATGTAATGTGGTAGATTTTTTTAGATGAAATATGTAAAAAAAAATTGTTAAGTAAATTTAATCCAAATAAGTCAACAATAAATTAGACCATACCTACTGTATTTAGTTGTTTAAAATTACGATAAGATTTAATTGGCAGTACTGACATATGAAAGAACATACACATGTAAGTACGATGCAATGTGCCTATGTGTGTTCATTGACTTATGCAATCAAGAAACTAATCTGCAACGCTCGTTAGATAACCGGCTTCTCCCTACCAAAAAGCAAACTTTATTAACGGAATAAAAAATAAAACTTAATAAACAATATTTGTTAGTTGTGTTTTATACTTTTAAATGTTCAAAGTGTCCGTCGTCTCTTAAACACAGTTTCATCGGCGGCTCATGTTAAGCCACATTCGATGTAATAAATGGCCATCCATAGACATTGTCCTTAAGTTTTCAAATGCTCTCTTGTACCAAGTCCACATATTTTGCATAAACCTCCTCCTTTACAAAACCCCACAGGAAATGATCGAAGGGCGTTAGATCAGGTGATCTGGGCCATCTTTGAGGTCCATAACGTCCGATCCGTCTCTCTCCAAACATTCAGTTAAGACATTGTCTTGCTTCTACCACAGAATGGGCATGTCCTCCGTCTAGTTGAAACCAAATCTGCCGAAAATTCTAGAGATTGATGTTGTCTAAGTATTCAAAAACTGGTCCATTTAGCAGCTCCAGCAAACGTCCACAATTTAGTATCCCATCGATGAATATGGGGCCTACTATGATATTTCTGTGGAAAGCAGCCCAAACATTCAGAGAAAACCTATATTGATGGGCAGATTCACGACAAATGCACACGTAATTTTCTGCGGTACTCTTGCCGCCCTCAGATACTATTGCATGTGACTGTACCTATGTATTCATTTATTTTACTTGAATAAGATAAGTATTTTTTTTATTAATTGTAATATATAAATTATTTATAGGTAAAAGAGGCGTAGGTAAACACATATTAACCAAAGAAGATTGGATTGGTGTGCTTAAGTATAATACCGATGTCTTTATATCTGTAAGTATTAATATTACATTAGAATAACTAATATATTTTTGCAACGCGTACTCTCACATTAGCTTTCGTAGTTTCTGCTACCCGAAGATTATCGGGAAGAAATGCCTTGTGGGCGATAAGGCCGCCTACTGTTGTGCCTCAATCTAAAATCAATTGGCTTTAATTTTTGTAAATGATTTTTTCCATGTATTTTGAGGTGTACCATAAAGAGTATTCTAGTCATGTGCAAAACATAATGTCATAACTTCATAAACCTATGTTTTGTCAGTTAAGTCACCCAATTGGAACTCTAGGCCACTGTAGGACACTGTCATAGTGTCGTTTTAAATCCGATTGTAAGAAATCTCTTTCTGCTTATCATTTTGATATGGTTTTAGAGTGACCTAGGGTTCCAATTGGTTGACTGTACCTTAAAAGGAGAAAAAACGGAACCCTTATAGGATCACTTTGTTGTCCGTCCGTCCGTCTCTCAAGTAGGTATCGTATCTCGGTAACGCGTAGAGGTGAAATTAATACCACATATACAAGTCAGCGGTCTTTTGAATGAAGCTGTGAAAAAAACAAACGTCTATGTCAAAGCAATGAAAAAATACTTCCCGTTCATGTAAAATCACAAAATTCGGCGAAAACCAAGAGCTTACAACGCAAGTACAGGGAAAAAATCGAAAACCGTCAGGAGATCTCCTATGAATTGTGACGTTTACAACACTTTCACAGTATGTTCTATCAAAATCTAGGAAACGTAGCATAGGCTTAGCAAGTTTAAAGTTTTTGTTTGTATACAATACAATACAATACAATAACTCTTTATTGCACCTCAAAACAACAAAAATAACACAAACTGGTATAGATTACACATGAAAAAGAGGCAAACAACAGGCGGTCTTATCGCTAAAGAGCGAACTCTTCCAGACAACCTTTGGGTAGAGGAGACACTACACTAAGAAAAGTATACATACAGTAGGTGGTGCAAAACTGGAAAAAGTATTATGTGAGAACCAAAATATATGACACAAACGTTGTTTGTATTGTCGTTTATGTTGCATATCACATACATTTCCTATACAGGAAGGGCAAAGGGAATCAAAATGTATAGGGTACTTCCAATTCACATAGATTTACGAAATTTGGCGAAAAGCAAGAGCTAGTAGTACACGTACAGAAAAAAATCTAAAAACCTTTTAATTACGCGCCCTTTTGATTGCGTATATTGTTATTGTGTGGACGTAGAGGTTTGGACTTTTTACAGCCTCAAGGGACCGCAGACTTCTGTATGAGGTATTAATTCCAACTTGCTTCCTCTACAATCTTCACAGACAGATGGACGACAAAGTGATCCTTCAGGGTTCCGTTTTTTCCTTTAGAGGTACGGAAGCTTAAAATATCTCTACGTATTTGTTTCTTCGATGATTGTAGGCGCCACCAGACACCGAAGTTACATACGTCCGAGTCACCGTGAGTGCAATAAATCCCCCAAAAGTGGAGTACGACAAGGAAAGCAGAATTGTTAGTATAAACTACTCGTTATTGGAGTTTACTGGCAGCTCATACAAAATTTACGCTGAGGGTAAACGAAAGCAGGATCAGGAACGAAAGCCAAAGGTTGAACCGAAAGAAGATAATCAAGATCATGCATCACCCGCACCTCCACCAAATGATGGTACGGAGTCGGGATCGGGTGTGACTTATATTTTTTATGACAATTACTAGTAGTGTTGCTAATAAATGTAATAATAAATCTGAAGTACTTTTTGTTTTTAGCATTAACGTCTGCGAACGGAACGTTTCTGTTTAAGGACTACACATTTTAGGTTTTCGGGCATTAACTAGTGGGATCGTGGTTTTGGTGGTGTTTTCGGTTTTGTATATTTGCTCTTAGTTGGTGTGAAAAGCAGTATGTGCAACGCGGTATCAAAATTATTTTCATCTTGGGCGTTAACACTTGAATCTCTAATTATGCTTAGGATTCTACAATAGATCGCTTCATTCGGAATTCAATCGCCGGAAATATATCATTTCGATCGACTGTCTACTACATTTTTTTTTTCTTCATTAAGTTTGCGCTCCAGGGATACCTATGGAAGTTGCGCTGGGGCAATTGCTCGTAGTTATCGTTACAATATACCTCGGGCTCCCCTCTGCAACCCTTTTCATTACACCAATAGGAACTATTGTTCCTACCCTTCCTTGCTTGCTTCCTTGCGTTCTTTCTTGCTAATATTAATATTGAAAGATATGAAGAGGGGAAAGATAATACGAAGCAGGAACTGTCAGGGGCGTAGCTAGAAAAATTGCCACCGCGAAGTAGCGCACAGCCACTTGTTTCCTCTGCCACCCTTCGTTACACCAATAGGACCATGGGTCTCATAGAGTACTCACCAAGAAAGAACACAGCACGTAGAAGGAGATGAAATATGGGAACGCCAGCACAGAGCCGCAGGAGCCGACGTTCTCACCGGGCTCCTCCTCGTAGTCGTCATCGCAGTGAACCTCGGGCTCCGGGGACACCCCCATCATGATGTCCTGCCACGCTTCCCCTGGAACCGATAAAATTCGTAAACAAAAAAAAAAGTACGCTGCCTCAGCGACCCAAAATAAGTCTTAACACATTGAATGCCAGGAACCCGCTAGGGGAGTTCTCTGTGGGTAGTCGCTTTCCGCTACAAAGCGGGAAAACAACGGAATCGGCTACGAGCGTAGCGCGTAGCACTCACTGGCACTCATTGTATTAACCGATCCTGCGCAATCTCTCGCCAGTTTGTGATTCCGAGATCACGCAGATCCGTTTCCACCATTTAACAAAGATAAAAATAAACAATGACGTAAATAAAACATGTACAAACAAACTGTACTAAAACGGGGCTTAATAGCGTAAATCTATGAAAACTAACTTCCGACATCTTTCGCCGGGACCACGCGGCCAATGTCGTCCTCGAATCGTCACAGGTTAGTTAGTTAGGTTTTACGCTACTAAGCCCCGTTTTAGTATATTTATGATGAGTAAAAATTCTAAAAATTTAACCCTTTAACGGTCAAGACTAAGAAAAAAGCGTTCGAACATCATTGGCACCATATATAGTCCTAAATATTCTAAATAAGAAAAAAGGTGGTGTAGTTAGGTGGTATTCTTTGCGACCATTGCCCTGTAAAGGGTTAAATAAGGGAGTTAAAGATACATTTGCAATTAAAAACAGCACGAGGCCAGGATTATAATCAGGAATTGGAATCCCTGGTAATGTATCATGTGCATGGCGCCTATAGAGAGAACAATTGATAATAGTTGTAGGTAAGTAGAAATACATTTAACTGACCATTGGTTGCTTAAATGATGACTCATTATAGACCGGGCCTTGACGGGCCGGGCCGGGACAATGTGTCAATTTTTATGGCGGTTTCTACAGAGATTTACACATTCTCGATTAACGGTCAGGTGGTGGGAAAGAAACGAACTCGCCTGTGCGGTACAAGGGCACAAGGCATGAAGGTGGAATGGAGGAGGGGAATGAGGGTGGTATGGGCGGCAGGCGCTTTCCACGGAAGAGGCGTGCCTCATTTCCCTCCGTTATCATGCCCAGCGCCCCGTATCGCGCAGGCGTGGAATCATTTAAGCGGTTGGTCTATAGTTCTTACCTGTAGCTGAACGAAATAAGACTAGAATGGCTTGAGGGAATGTCTGGAAGTGGTTGTTCCTGGTGATCGGCGTCTCGTCGTCTATGGCTATTTTTCCAAACACCTGAAAAAAAAATGTAGTGTTCATAATCTTGATTTGTTCTTGCGACCCCCTGACGACCCTGACGAGGTTATAAATTCATTTAGTTGAGGGCTGTCCTATGTTTCGCTTTCTCACACGAGGTCGCCACTCTACGACTTTACTGCCCCAACGGTCATCCGTTCTACGGGCTACATGACCCGCCCATTGCCCCTTCAACCGTGCAATTCTGTGAGTTGCACTGTTCCGCCGTATTATAGCCGTAAATATCATTATTACTAAAAATATGGCAAAAACAAAAAGACTTTAACCGTTGGATTGCTTAACAAAATACTTTTTTTATTTTTGTGAAGACTGGTATTTATTTGTTTATAGCCAATGATATCTATTATTTCTGCTTTAGCTATTTCCAGAGCCCATCATATTAATATCGGGACCATGGGGGCCCGGACTTTTGGACGGCGAGCGTGGAGCCGAAGCCAACAGCGCAGAGGCAGCTTGTAAAAGACAATTTACTCTAAATGTGATGTGACACTAACCGACGATTATCCCTCTATGCACTATAGTAGTGCACCCATGGAGAATCCCCGGGTAGTGTAGGACTATTGCAAAGAACAGAAACAAAAGAAACCGGGCTATTGGTTTGAGGTACTAGTGGAATGGGGAACCGGGACTATGGAAAGGACTATGTCACCTGCCTTGGTCAATCTTGAAAAAGACGATTAAGAGGCAGGCGGTGACTCGCCAACTCACCAAAATGGCCCCGAAATTATTATTATTGAAGAATAATATTATTATACCTTAATTTTTTTTCATACCGAGTTTTCGAGTCCCTGTTCTTACCTGCATCCCAACTACAGCATAAATGAAGAACAGCATCAAAATCAGCAAGGCAACATACGGCAACGCTTGAAAGGACTTTATAAACGTCCAAAGAAGAGTCCTGATGCCTTCTCCTCTCGAGAGCAGCTTCACAAGCCTCATCACTCGGAAGAGACGGAAGAAGTTGATTGATGGTATTGAGGTTTCCTGCAATGTTTTAAATAATCTAGATTCTGAAGTTTTTTTGTGTGCAATGAAAAGAGAGTTTAAGAGAAAAGTGAAAAAGTTTGTCAATCTATATTCTTTCTCAAGCTTCTTTATTATGACTCTTCTGTTTCTAGTGATACTAAAAATAAATTAATGTCTCTCTTTTCTTTTATAAATGTTTGGATTGACTTGCTTTAAAACTGATCCTATTTTTTATGACAAGGGAGTTTTTTTTAAATTAAAAGTCATGTAAATAATATTCGGTATAAATTCACGAAAAATAAATAAGTAAGTGGACTCTTCAAATAACACACGAAAGTTGTCCACTGCTGGACAAACAATCCCCATAAGAGTTCTACAATATTCTAATGTAAGTGAATTTATTTTTATGTCGATATAGGAATTGTAAATTGGTTTTGCTCTAACTTCAGGACATTGTGGTAGTGTTTCATTTTTACATTGCATGATGTTGGCTGTGTGCTCAGTGCCAGATGCATTACATGTTTGATAGTTGCAGGTTTGCTTTGTTACTGTCCCATCGTCTAAATCTATATGCATATCTAAAGCTATATCGATATCTGTATTTACAGCATTAGTATGTTTTGTTTTTGCATTAAGATTCTTATTTGTGTTTAGTGTTTGGACCGCTATTAGTGTCGCATAGTGCAACTTACCTTTATGTGGGCTTTTGTTAAACCGCTTCCCTGAAATCAACATGTTATCTACATTTGTAATAACATGGGAAAGTTTTCTACATCATGCGGTTTAAATGACCCGTGAAATGATTGATTTATCAAACAAAGCTATTTTACAAAATGGGGGCATAAATATTTTCGAGGACTAAGAAATGTTAGAAGTAAGTCTAGAAGAACACAGTTGTAAAATCTGAACTTTACAGTTTATTACTTATGGGATCATGAATATCGTTGATGACTATTTGAATAGGTACATACATGTTTGCAAGGGTCTGAAAATTGCTAGATAAAGTAAGCTACAACGTTTATATTTATTACAACAATATCGCCCATGCTCGGGACAGTAACTGTACTATTTTTGTCGAAAAAGCATAGTAAGTTTTCATTGATAACATAAAATTTAATATTTGTATCGTATTTTTGAACTGTTTTATCATCATTATTAACTGTTTTTTTTTTATCTATAATTATATTGATTTTATCACCAATGACTTCTTCAATGTAAAATAGTACATTTATTGTGGTTGGTGAATGCTATAAGACTATTGGTGCCCGCGGTGTTACCTGGTTTTTGAGCTCGTTTACTTGTGATACCACAATATCAATAATACTTCCTAGTACGATGATGAAGTCGAATGTGTTCCACGCGTCTCCAAAATAATTCTGAAAATATATTTAAGCATTAAATTTTATTATTTAGTAAATGGTGAGTCATAAAGTGAATAAAGTGATTTCAGTTTCCGTAAGCCATCTAACTGCCCTTATTGAAAAAAAAACACAACTTTCAAATATGTAATATACGAGGCATTATACTATACTCATACAGCAGTAAAAAATAAAAAAAATACTAAATACACACTGATTCATCTCAATGGGGTAGTGATGGCATGGCAATTTATAATTGATGAAAGATATGTCAATTTGTTCTTAGGAGCGAGGAACTTTCTAAGAAGCTACAGACCAGCCAAGAATTAATAAAATTTGTTTAGATCACATTGATCGTAAGGAATAGATAGAACTATATCTGTGAGAAATACATACGTAGGATTTGTGAAAAAATACGGTGTTACTTCTCGTACTAAAAATATGTAATCTTTATTTGCAATATTAGCCTTGAGATTTCAGGAAACATTGATTAACTAAATTCTATAATGTTTGATTTTTAAGGTGCTCCATTTGGACAATCAGCCTGTATTTTTTTTGAAGATGGTAGTGAATATAAAACAAACATACATCAACGATCCTACAATGCAATTTATACAATCAAATAATGAACAGTGATATTATTTTGAGTTGATATTTGGTTGATTTTGGCCAGTGGTCAACTCTAAATAATTTATATGTACCGATATAGTGAATAATCGTTGATAGGGGAAATCAAAAATTAAATTGCACGAATGAATTATGATATGACTTATTAATTCATAAACTTGTATACTTTGTGTTTTTATTTTTATTGGTTGCCTATTTTAGTTTTAATGCCTACATTATGTTATGTATTTTACGAGTATAACACATACTTATATTTATTCACTACATCTGTAGAGATTCATCTCATTATCGTTTCTAACATGAATAGTAACCAAACTACTACTACATTGAAAATGTATAGTAACCGACTTCAACTGAATAGGATGAAGTTAAAATAGAATAGCCAATTAAAGCCGTTTGTATAATAAAAATCTATAATAAAATCACTGACTTCTTAGTTAATAACACAAAATAATTTTGAAAACCTCCTTATTTTGAAATCGGTAAAAAAGTAAAGAAATTAAACGTTAAACTAGCTTAACAGTAATGCGTTTTTTTCTTAACAGTCACGACCTCATTGATGTTAAATATCATAACTATGAAAAATATTTAACCTCAAGGTCAGCTTATTAGCCCAACCACTCATGCCACAGTATTATTATTACTTCGAATTTAGATTTCCCGAATGTATCGTAATTTGCCAGACAAACCCCAATATGCCAATCGACACTACCAAATACAATATTCAATCCACAGTTCAGTTTGGTAATATTTGTCCTCGGTTCTAAAACTTTATTCCCTATATTTGAGGCAAATAACACTCTTTTAAATGATACATTCGTGAAAATATATGTCAAATTTGTGTCAAGTAACCACATAACATGCTACAGAGATAATAGTAAATTGAACCGTCAATCCATGACACTTAAACAATTCATGGCATTATACCTTAGGACCTCTTAGCGGCTAAATGAAACGAAAGGATCGATGAAATAACTGTTATGAGATATGACGCTGATGATGTTAAAACTGCTGATGATACAAACCTTAAACCTAAAGGCAGCAAGTTTAAAAATGAACTCAAGAGCAAAGACAGCGGTGAAAATCATATTGAGCATGTCCAAAGCTTTGCTGTACTCGACGGGCTGATTGTGGTACTTCATGGCTAGTGTGATGGTGTTGATCATGATGAGGACGAAGATGGCGTATTCGAACGGCTGGGAGGTGACGAACCACCACACTTTGTATTGGATACGATGTTTTGGGATGTACCTGAAATGTCGAAGAAAGTAAAGGATACTTAAAAATAAAACACATTGAATTAAATTTGAAAGACACAGTGAGCCAGAAAAAAGAAATGGTTGTTTTATGAGTAGTTTTTCAGATGATAATTTTTTTGATACTTTAAAAATGTCTTCTTATTTAATTGTCCTGGCAGTAGATACCTTAATTGTCAGGTGAATGTGTCGTATTTATGTAGCGTGTGTATGTATTACCTTCTTATAGGTTTGGCTTTCAGCGCAAACTCTATGCAGTTCCTCTGATTCTTATCCAGCTCACAATTCTTATACTCTTGTTCTCCCTCGTTTTGGAATGTAACTATGACGAAACCGACGAATATATTTACCTGAAATAATATTACATTATTTAAAATAAGGCCTTTTGGATGCACGCTGTGGTTCTAGAATCCACAGAGTTGCCATTATGTCACCATTTTTTTGGAAGTCAAAGTCAAAATGTAACAGTACGGCACGGTAATAAACATGTTAGTAGGACTGCAATTAATTTTATTAATATTGTATGCATTTCATTTAATAAATTAAAAGGAGAAGCTATTTAAAATAGTAATTATAGTAAAACTAACCATAAAGAAGGCAATTATAATAATATAAATAATATAGTAGGCTGCAACAATTGGACGGAAGTTAGTTATAGGACCATGGTCCTCCTCGTTTGAGTCGATGGACACATACAACAACCTGAAACAATAATAAACGTACTAGTAGCGATAACAATTATATAAAGGAATCACACTGTAGATTCTAGTTCAACACAAGGTCACCATTGTCACCGGAGAGTTTTTAAATGTGTAACATTTTTACTTTTATACGTCGTATCTAAAATTGTAATATCTACTGGCCTATTATTGATGCGGAGTGTAAATGTTTTTGAAAGTAAACTATACCTAAAGTTTGACGATGATTTAAAACTTAAAAAAAAACAAGACGATTTTTATTGCTGGTGATTGTCAAAAACAATAAGTTGAAAAAGAAAATAATGATAGAACCGCAATATTAGTTGCTACTGTAGGTTATGTGACTTTAAATTATAACCAATACAATTATAGTATAGAATCTAACTTACGCGGGCCACCCCTCGAACGTAGAGACGGTGAACAGCGTCAGCATCCCTTTCATGACGTTGTCGAAATGGAAATCATTTCTTTTCCATTCTCTATCTCTAACTACGTAATTTCGATTTTCAAACACAAGGTATGTTCCTCTGAAAAATGAAATGTTATTTGTTAAACTTCCCAACAAATAAAAACCCTATATATTTTTTTTGTTACTACTCTCAATCATTTTGTTGATTTGATGTCGGTCTATCCTCTTCACAGGTTCTTAATATAAGACTCAAATTGGCACCTGCTTCCTTGTAAAACATTAGAACTTTAAATAATTCTTATTTTACGTAAATTGAATGAATTGTTACTTACTGACACTCTGCTTTTGTCATCTTCGAAATATCAGTACATTTAAAAAACTTTCCCTGAAACCAATACTCTCTGATTAATAATGAGTTCACACGAAACAGACAAATTATTAGTACCATGCTTTGCAACTACAAAAACATGAGTAAAATTCATATTAATTTATAATAATTATGACATCACCCTATTAAAGGAATTATTTGATGATGCGACTACACAACTCATTTCTCATGATGAAAACACTAAAGAAAAGCATTGATATCGGCTACATTATAAAAGTTACTCTAAACAACCCTCCTATTTTTATAACCCATTGCTACATTAACTAAATCGTTATAAAATTGCAGAATTTAGACAAAAGCTGAAATTTATGAAGTAATTATATATATAAGTAATATTAATTTCATCATTATAGTCTAACACTAACACACTAAAGCTTCACGTTAGGTAGTTAAATGTTATTCTAATCTTCACAAATTTTGGGGGCAAAATTGTAGTTTCTGATAATCCTGCATACGTTTCCATTAAATAAGTCAAAAAACCTAAACATAGTAACGAAATTTTAATGACTAATAAAATAATATCGTAACTACCAGAAACTGGAATTATGTTCATGCTATTTTAAACACATGGTTCTCATGCCACCTTGATGTTTGATAACAATTAGTTTGGAATCGGAAAATTGTAAAAAGCTACGACACGGATAATGTTATATATCATGATGTTAGAGAAAGACAATTGCGGATATTTAGCATTTTGTAATGGCTGCCTTCGGTGAGCACAAGCATTAAACCTAGAGCTCTCATGAGATGTTCGTTTGCAAAACTAGCGCTCCTCATTCTCTCTTCTGATATAAATTGTATAGATTCCAGAAATCCAATTAACAGTCGTTGTCAACCAGTCGTATGACACCCCCCCCCGCCCCCCCACAAAAATGATTAGTAAATTACAAAGATGTATATGGTTATAACCAGAGATGTAATTTGTATGCCTGTAGACGAATCTCAAGCAAAACATTTCGCAGTCCGCTATTTTTAAAAAGGAACATTTCATGGGAGCCTCCTTTAGTCGTAGATAAAACTACACATGCTTTTCAAGTCTTCTCAGAATATCCCGAAACACGACACCGATATCTCACCTTAAACAACTGTACGCCGACGACAGCAAACATAAATTGTAACAAATACGTAACTAGCATTATATTGCCTATAGTCTTAATAGCTACTATCACACATTTCACCACATACTACAGGTTAGCGGGGCAATACGTTACCAACGGGGCGATCATCCGGCGGCAGGACATAGGGAACAAGCAAACCAATTTTAATAACAAGGGACTTTGGGGCGACTTTGTTAACGGGGCACTTGTTATCCTTGGGGGGATTTTAAACGCCAAGGTAGGGGTGGTTACCTCTAACATTCATGGGCTTTATTAGTCAACTAACGTCTACACCTTTGGGTTCGTTCGTTATTTCCATGCTTGGCTTTATTGACGACATCCAGTCCTCTAAATTTTTGCTACTTCTAACGAGTTCACATGCCGGCGATGAATTACTTTTATCTCTTATAATATGTATCTGTAATATTGGTAATTTTGTTAATGGGATAGATAGTGCTGAATGTGATGGATTCCTTTGAAGAAAAGAAGAAATCAGAAAAGGAGATTTTAAAAACGATAGGAATTAAGCAGAAAACGACAATGATGTATTGTTAAATATCAAGCTTTCCAATATTGATCACATGGAAGCTTTAGCGGCAAAATAAATAGCGAAAGAGTCAGAAGCTGAACAGATATAACAGAATTCACTTTATCAGACAATGAAATCATGAGAAATGAGTAAGATGTTGAAGCAAATAATGTTTCAGGAATGGACATTGACATTTCATCCTTACAGAGCGAGTGAGAGTGAAATGTTGTAGTTTAAACATTATTAGCTACTGCATCAGCAACAGTAAAGGCAGTTAAAGAGAAGGTGTAGATGTAGTTACCCAAAGGTGTAATCGAAGATTCTAGACAAGGAATCGATGTGAAATGGAGAAACCGTGAACCACACGTGTTCCCGAGGAAGGTGCTAAATGTGGAGAACTGAGAAGCCCCCTACCTTGAACATTTGTACTCCCATGACAGCAAACATGAATTGCAGTAACGACGTTACCAACAATATGTTTCCGATTGTTTTGATAGCAACGATCACGCATTGAACAACGTGCTATAATCATGGAAAAATTGTATCAGAGTTCAAATAAGGTATAGGTTAACACATATACAATGGCTGAGTAAGCATTGATTTACTAGAAAAAATATTCCTATGAAAAATAACCTGTCCGGATTTCAGATTTATCTATTCAGTTAACAGCATCCATTTCTTTATACCTACCACAGATAATAAAATGAGATTCATTCTAAGATTGTATAAAAAACGCCAGACAATTAACAAATGTCTTTAAAATATTTTACCAGTTATATTCAAAATATCAATAACAGTTTATCAAATTTTGGGGAAAAAAGATAAGATCACTGACCTTAAGGCCCTTGGCCCTATTGATGGCCCTGAGTGGCCTCAGCACCCTGAACACTCTTAATATTTTCACCACCGATATACTCCCTGACCTGAAAGAACACAAACACATAACAATGATGCTTATAACTTATAATAAAACTGAGTAGCTTAAGCTTAATAAGGAAAATTAAAAATGATGAACTTTAATTAGTCATCTCTTTTTAGTTTATAAATACGAGTATACAGTACGAAAAGCGGTTGCGTGTTGCCAATGACCACGCCCAATATTTAAATGATTACCTAGGTTACTCATATAAACAGTATTCAAAGCACATGTGCGTCGGCTATGACAACGTAAATGTTGATCAGTTTCCCCTAGTTACATATCATCAGTACGCAATACTCATGCACTGTCACAAATCAAAAACGTAAACAAACCTGACAGGGTGTTACAAAGACCATTAACAGACTGCAAAAAAGTAAATACTCAACAAATTCATTTAGTGATTTAAAACAATTAAACATGTAAGCACGTAAAATGCACGTGATTGCAATGTACTCCAGTTCAACAAGTTTCAAGGAATAGTTTTCGTAAATTTTACTTAGTGTATAGTCAAATCTAAGAAGACTAAAGCCTCTAACATACTTAAAGCACATAGAGATGAGCGAGACGCAGACGACGAGCATGTCGAGCACATTAAAGGCGGAGCGGAGGAAGGCGCCCTCGTGCAGGATCAGCCCGTACGTCACCAGCTTGAGGAACAGCTCCAGCGTGAAGATGCCCGTGAAGAACACGTCGAATTGACTTAGGAGCTGAAGAAGAAAATAGGCTGCGGTTATTATAAATAATGGTATTACTGGGCGTTTAATTTATTCGTTAACGATATGATCAAATGAAAACTTCATTCACTTTTAACTCACCCAATTCCTGAATCCTTTCTGCTGAGCATCCAGAGGATCTTCAGCAGCCAACATAGCTGACGATAACATGATGCAGATAAGGATGATGTTCCCGAAGGTCGAAGATGCTGACATCTTGTAGCAGAACACGCGGAACCTGCATATAATCAGGATCATGTAGATGATAAAGACGATTATAATGAAAGAGACGGTAGAGTTTAAAGGGGGGTAGTGTTCTAAAAGGAGACAACAAAGTGATACACAGAATCAGTATTTAGTGACTAATGAACAATGATGGAAAAATAAGGTCAAGAGCTTGACTAGTAAATTATTTTTCAGTCCTCCGGCCGGCAAGCGCCACTTTACGCAAAACTAAATTGCCGCCTGTCGGCTCTGTCGGGCAGAAAAATAGTATACAAACCTCGGCCGTTAAATGGGAAAGCCTCGGACCACATGTTCGTCGACCTCGGCTTCGCCTCGGCCGACAATTACATATGATCCGGGACATTTCCCACTAAAACGGCCTTGGTATGTAATCTACTATTATTTGAAAGTAAGTTTGGTTCTATAGGCCTTTCTGCCAGGAAATATTATAAATACTCACATAAGATGTCTCTAATAATGAAAAGAGCTTTATTGTATATTGACAAATTTGCAATACATATGTTTAAATATACAGGAAATAATCATGAAATTCAAATGTCTCTGTATATTTAGATGTCTCCTGAAATGCTAAGAGATCTCAAGAGAGATGAAATGACCAAAGGGTTGGAACAAACATAAACATTGTTCAATAGTTGGTAATCTACATTTACAGAGGCTTTCCTTAGCCATTAGACATAGCCGAGACGTACAGTCAATCAAACCTAGGCCACTCTAGAACAAGCAGTAAGAGATTCCTTACAATCTGATTTAAAGCCTCACTATGACATAGTCCTACGTTGGCCTAGGGTTCCAATTGGTTGCCTGTACGTATGCGTTACGGTTTTAAAACCAGTACACGTAGTATCATAACAATCAGTGCAGTGGTTACGATGAAATTAACAAATTATCTATACTATTAAACACATGAAGTAATAATTCCTTAAAGAATAGTAGAAGGTTTTATTTGTTCTTAGTATTTTTGACTATCGTTTTAATTTATGTCACTTTGATTGTTGACAAATGTTATAATTTAAGAAAATGGACAGTGTCACTAATATGCTACTGCCAAAAACACTGCCAATGATAAATACAGTATGTTTTTTGTTGTTGTCGATGGTTGGAAATAGCTTTTGTTATCTTTTGTTTTAATCAAAAAAAAATATTAACGTTAGAGCACTACTTAGGTGAAGCCCTATCTGCGATTTCAGGGAATGTCCAATAGCTGAGGTCAACCTGTATAAGAACAGTTAGATGCTTTTAAATATAACACGTAAATATATACTTACAATACATCAGTTATACATGTTACAAGAATAAAGCTCACGCACGGCTATTGCATGCAACAAAAATTCAGACATTTTAAATAAAACTGACAACATTGAGGCATGCAGACAATACTATTACTATTCATATTGAGTCAATCGCCTAAATCTATCTAGGTTGTTCATGCTTTGATCTATCAAGGCCACTGCTAACAAACAACCTAACAGCTAACAGGAATTTGAAATAACCTGAAATCTCATTGTTTTTTAACTTTTTGGAAACCACATTGAGGGACAACACTCGTGCGATGATTCCGACGGGACAATTGATATGAATGATGTAATGCATAACGCCAATTTGAAAGACGACACTACAATAAGCGATGACAAGTAGCAGTTTTGATAAAACGTAGAAATCCATACACGTTTTGCAAGTATTACTAGAATTCCCTGAAATTTCTACATGCTTACAAAATATTAGACCGAAATCACAAAATATAAATATTATTTTATTTTTTTATCTTTATGTGGTATTATTTGGCTGTTATCAATACTTGATTTCCACCATTATCTGTTGATGAAAACTATTTTCTAATACCCCTGGACTACTCGACATGTGTTCGATTTCATCGTTTATAGTAACTGCTACTTGTATTCGCCTATTGTGACAACACAATGCCAATTCAGACAATGAGATCAGGTATGTCCCCACCAATCACCTGTTCTTTGGTGACAATATGAAGAAACTACTAGCGTTCGGTATAGGCGGCACTTGATTGGTCATATTCATTTCTGAAACCCGCCGTGGCCTGGCGGTAACTAGCGTCCCCTCTTCTTCAGACTGCCCGGCATCTTTGTGAGATAGAAAGAGACGACAGTAGACTTTTGATTAAATCTAAAATGCATGTTAAACCTAGAGCATACCCTAAACTAAAGAAAGTCCTCTATACATGCCGAAATCCCTGTAAAAGATTTTAGATACCTAATTTCATTACAAATTTTATCCTCAGCTAGAAATGTTTGAGAACAAGAAAATACTAAAATAAAGTGAGTGTAGCTCATAAACGTGTAGTAGTAGTAAATAATAGTAATATTAAAATATACATAATAAAACAGCTGAAAATATTAAAGTAGAAAAATAGAGGCGTGTAGAAAAACAAGAAATTCATCTTTGATAGTTATAGTGACATCACTTATCTAATAAGAAAATTAACTAGAAGTAGCAGAGGTGTCGAAACTATCAATGACAAATTAAGGAACATCAAATCAAAAAAATACTTCCAAAATAACATCTAATTAATAGAAGCTTTAGATGCTGCTGTCCCACACCCTAACCTGTTGGTTTTGTTAAATATGAAGAAGGAGGTAGCATCAGGGATGGGTTTCTTAGAGTCATGTATGTCGACTTCGGACAACCTCCTTGGTCGCGCCGATGATGTTGTCGGCTTACGCTTCAATCTTGGCTCCTCGCCTTCTGTGTTCACTGTCGTTGCATGGTTAGGTTCTGTTTCTTTGTGTGTTACCTCCATGACGGTAACAGAGGGTCCTTCTTTGTTAGAACCTAATGCATTGTTAGTATTGTTACCATCTCCAGGGATTATTGTATTACCTGTGTATTTCTTAACTAGCACATGGATATTAAAAATGTTAGTAACAATTAAAAATGCTAAGTTGAACAGTTTGTTGATATTTACTAAATGTTTTTCTCATGTTTGCGAATTCTATGTTTGTATTTTATAGCTGGATCACATAAAAGCATAATTAGTGTAGATATCAGCAAACATAATTCGCATTGTCGACTTAATTAAAATAGTAGATGTAGCAATTACAGGATATTTATTTTGTTCATCGCACTTTGACTTTTATATATACTGTAACATGTTTTTATTTTTTTGGCTTAACGGACTCATACTTATTTACTGGCTAGTGTGATGACACATTTGCATGTTATAAGGTTACATTTAAATTATAAACACGAGTAATAATTAACAGACACTCAAAATTTATATTCGACTCAGGTCAAGATGAGAAAATTCGAGGTGGTCAAGAGAACTTTGTTACAGTTCTGCGTACTATGATGATTGATGACCTGATAGTATTAAAATGATTTTATTATGTAATGTCTACTAATAAAGGCTGTAAAATCTTTAAGACAAATGATTTGTGAGACTTTAGGCTCTATTCGATAGTTACAGATGAAATTCTTAATTGCTATACCTATATGATTCCTCTGAATAATCTCTTCTTCCTGTTCTTGCTCTTCTTCTATCCTCTCTGTATCGTCCCCACCTTCTATTTCTATTCTCCCATCCTCAGCCTCGTCTGATACTGTTTCTTCATATTCTCGCTCGGAACTAAATGAAACAAGTTTTAAACGTAAATGTATGTCAAATTGAATCCGCGTCTCCGTCATTCACGGCCGATTTTACAACAGCAATTAACACAAGTTTTAGATTGGTAATTGATGTTACTTTAAAATTAATTTTAATAATTACTGAAATATTTTCTACGTACTTGTCAGTCGTATACGCATCGTCGTCATGAATATATTCATCATCAGTATCTGCGTGGGCTCCATCTATTATCACACTGCCGGCTTCTTTGTCATCTGGACCCTAAAATATAACACACAAATGAAAAAGTTACTTAGTTAAAATAAAAACAATATAATATTAGCGATTGCAATACGTACTGCTTCTTGTTTTTCAATGTTGGTCAACGATTCGGCATCTGCGAGATTGTCGACAGCAATAGCCAAGAAAACGTTTAGTAGTATGTCTGTATTGGTGAGTTAAGAAAACTTATTATGGCAAACAGTCCAGTAAATTATCATTTTTTTATTGTTCTTACAGCTTTCGTGAATCGATCTGCGAGAATAATCAATATTGATTTTACATTTTTTATAAGGTCAACAATAATAAATATATACTGCTTTAGAAAAGGATACAGTTGCCGCAGATGAAGAGTATGATGAAATATATGCAGGCGACGATTCCGACGGAACCAACACCTCCGTAAGCCTTGATGCCTTCGTACATCACTGCGTTCCAGTCCTCGCCCGTCAAGATCTGTATAAGGAATTACATAATAGTGTAATAATATTTTTTCGTAATTAGGGCATTTAAAAAAAAATGTATTTTTTTGTAAATATAGGAAGCTTTGGGTTTTTATAACCAGAATCAAGAGTACAAGAGTTTCATAAGATCGTAACGCATTTTTTCATACATTTTGTATGGACCGTTACGAAACTGAATTTTTTTTTTAACGAAAAATCGAGGTCCAAAAAGGCGTCAAATATAAAAAAAATAGTATGAACAACCTAAATACACGGTAACAAAACACCCGAACGATACTTCAACAGCTGATAAGGTCAATGAAAATTTTGGAAAATAAAAAAAATGGTTCACTTCGTATGGTATAGATATTCATTTTCATTATTTTGTTTCATTTTCAATCAGCTGCTCCTTACAAAATAGAAATAAAACTAATTTCGATTTTGTCAGGCTCATTCTGGTATACGTAAACATATCACCAGCAGTTGAAGTATCTTCCGGGTGTTTTTACATTCTGTATTGTGAATCAGTTAGTGTGTATAGTACTTCCCTTTTAAACTGAGCCTCTACCAAATCGCCTTTGTTTATTTGGGAATGATTATTGACAACGGCGACAATATCTTGATTAATGATAAAGTCTTCAACAACTTGACCAACGAACCTGAAATACTGTCAGCAACGCTTGCCAAAAACAATCAAAGTTATGCCGATCCTTTTCCTCCACAGGATCGTAGTTGAACTTCCCGCCGAACACCTGCATGCCGAGAAGCGCGAAAATCATGATGAACAGGAACAGCAGCAACAGCAGGGAGGCGATGGACTGGATGGAGTTGAGGAGAGACGCCACCAGGTTAGAGAGGGAGCGCCAGTATCTGAAGAGTTATTAAAGAATACTGTTAGCGATGACAAAATGTACAGAAGATTCTAATAAACCAATAAGTATTCAAAATAAATAAATAAATATTATGGCATACGCAAATCGACCTAGTCCCACGGTAAGCTCAATAAGGCTTGTGTTGTGGGTACTAGGCGACGAATAGATTACATACAAATTACTTAAATACATAGAAAATATCCATAATTCAGGAACGATTCGTGATAAACAAACAAATAAATGCCCTGCACGCCTATTACGAACATCGAAAATTAGCATTGACGGGAAAACCTCTTTGTACAAATCCGCAATCGTTCGATTTTCATGGTATAGGTTACACTACGGAAGTTATTGCTGGAGAAGAAGGTTCAAATATGAATACAGGTGCATATATATTTATGATGCCGACTAAAGCTAGTGTTATCTCGGTCTATATTAGGGGTCTTTTTCCTCCTTGCCTTTGTGCTTGCTTAGTACAAAATTTGGTATTAGAAAAAAAAATTGATAAGTTACGACTTAGATTGAGTAAAAAGATAATAGTATCTTACTTGGTGACTTTAAAAACCCTCAGCAGCCGCACGCACCGCAGCACCGAGATGCCGAGCGGCGGCATCACCTCCGTCTTCGTGAGCACCATCTCGCTGATGGAACCGATCACCACGAAGCAGTCGAAACGGTTGAACAGCGAGACGAAGTAACCCTAACAATTCATTAAATAAATAAATTCTAGAAAGTATGAGATGGTGAGACATACATAAATGAACCCTGGATAATGAACTGGTATTTGAAACGAAGGATTAAAGACAAAGTAAAAGTAAATAATAAAATAATATGAGGACAATTAAAACACACGGAAGTAATCAGAAATAATCAAAATAATGAACTTAAAATCACAAATAAAAAGCATAAAAATCTATTTGTGGGTCCATGCTAATCGTGACTGGACGCTAATGTAGATTGTCCTAAATATGCATACAGAGTCTAAACATTAGTAGCACAATGTGGGCTACTTGCACCACTCGGGGTTAGCCACATAACCCGGAGTTAGGCGTTTTTTGTATAAAATTTTATAGCATAAATCCGGGTTACCGGCTAACCCTTGGTGGTGCAAATGGGCCTAAATAAGCTTCCAATGCCATAATGTCTTGACTGTACAAGTAGGCGAAAATGGAGGACTATGATACTCGTATATGAGGTTACTATTCAGAATTAAGCAAATTAAGAAATACGGATAATAATAATGACAATGGCGGGATAGAAAAACAATGAAATGTTTTTGGAACATAAACATATGATATATCTTTGTCAATGATTACTACTTACTTGTAATCCTAGACTGTACATCTTGACTAACATTTCTAATGTAAAAAGTGCTACGAAAAACGCGTTCCCGTACTCCTGGAACAGATCCAGCCACTCGGGTTGCCTGAAATTATAATTATGTAAATATAGTGCTATAGTTTCTACAAACTACATATAGTGAATGTTATTTTCTGCTTCAATAAAATAAGGGTTGTTTTTTTTAAAGAGTTTTGTCAAGATGACAATGTCACTCTATTTTACAACGTACTAACTACTACAGCAGGGCTATGATGCTCTATCAAATGTCACTATGGTAATCTGATAATGCTATAAACTGACCAAATGACAGATCGCGTATGTTACACGGAATAGCGCTGCGGTTATTCTGATAAAAATGACAGGTTTACCATTTTACCGGCAAAACCGTCACCTTCCAAGCAAATGGAAATGACACATCAAAAACTTATCATCATAGGCCTGATTAACCATATCGCTTAACATCCTAGCAGTTTCCGTTTGCTTAATAAAAAAATAATGTTAATCCACAATAGTTTTAATCCGATCCTCTAGTTCAGTGATAATATGGTTGTTCGACATCTTCTGTTTGACATGGGGTCATGTTATTGTTATTCAATATTTAGTGTAATATTTTGGGGCTTGTATGTCTACATTGTCTAGGTTTCTGTAATGTCAGATTTTGGTTTAACAGAACATTTACTGTTACGACCATTGTTTGTTTCTACAAATGTTTATATTTTTGATTAATCTAAATGTATCTACGTAAAACTTGACACTGCCCTGCCTTTAAAATATACTCACTGATAATGCTCGCTGGCCAACACCACAGTATTCAGGAACACCAGAAGAATGATAAGCCAATAGAATGTCTGTGACTTCACAGCTTTCCTACAACTTCTTTTCATTCGCCGATTGATCTAAAGGACAACATATTAGATGAAATGTCTAAAGTACCCTGAAAGTATTATATTATTAACTACTTTTAATAATTTAAACAAAATACTTTATTGGTAAAAATATTTATAACTGGCTGAACCGCCTATTTTTTGCACGTTTATCAACAGAAGAAAGCAACTAAATTCCTTTCCCTGAGATGTTTCTTAAGAGGGCGCCCGACCCTCCAGTGGTGCTCTCATTGGGCCGATTGTTTTTCTAATAAACCGTTCCATTTCTCTATACTCCACCATAAGATCATTATTGTCCTGCTTATTCACCAACTTTTGGTCATTGGCACATAGTATCATTTTGCATATTTTTTGCTTTATCAGTATCACCTAAATGGCAAAAAGTGGCTACTTTTTCCATTTCAGTGATAAAGCTAAAAGTAAGTAGTATGAAACTGTTTATACATCAAAAGTTGGGGAATTAATAAGACTACAAAACCAATCATCGGAAATCAGTAAAACTTATGTTGGGATATAGAAAAATATAATAGTTTATTGGAAAGCACAATCGGATCAATAAGGGAGGCTGGAGATGTCGGCCGCCTCTTAAGTCACGTTCTGGCTGATGCAGTCAGAAGGTAACTTAAGAGGTCATCTCCGTTGTCGTAGGTCATCTCCGTGCCTATTACTTGGTACTGCATTCTCATTCACATGAAAATTACATAAGTATACCAAAATTCAGCTCAAGACATCGGGAAGGAGTCGAACTTTAACTAACTAGATTTATATCAATACAAATAACCAACACGTAATCATAGATTGTCATCTATTTTCAATTTATAATTACGACTATGAATATGACTATTCATATACCTACTAAGAAAAAGACCAACACCATCGGAGGCCGACCCGAGGATCGAACTCGGGTCTTCAGCTTACGCGGCTAACGCCATTTCATTTTATTTATTTAGCCAATAAATATTGAGTTGAAAATAACAAAATACGCCATAATCACTAGGCCACCTGGTCTCAACGCATGCTGGCAAATTTCTCGAGTATATGCAATCTCTAGCAGGCAATGATTTGATTTGTAAAAGTATATAAAATAGTACTTACTTTATCGAAGTCTTGCTTCCAGAGTTTGCAAAGGCAGCTTTTCTGTGGTTCACTCATCTCTACTCCTAAATGATCTGACGAGTCGTGGTTCTCCGTCGCCCCTGCTCCTGTATAGTAAGGTTTCTGTTTAGGCAACAGTTAGTGAAGGCACAGCACTCTTTTGATAAATATACACACATGAACAAAAAAATTCATACTCTGTCTAAAAAAAGTCAACCCTGATGTTGGTTTTACCGTTTCTTTTGTTTGTCCATTTTTATTGTGATATTTTCTACTATATCTACTCGTATATTATCTATGTTACTTCTAATGAAAATCACGAGCGCTTTCCATCTTATATATTTCATCAATAAAAGAAAAAAAGCGTAAAAAAAATCCGTACATATTTGTTACTTTTTTTTGTTACCCCATACAAATTATTTAAAGAATGGTAACACAATAGGAAATAACCTTTTTTCCTATTTTTTTAAAACTCTTAATTATGAGTAAAAATAACATAAATTTCACAGAAGGTTCATTTAAAAATTGACAAAATAAAAGGAGGCTCTTTTGCGGGTCAAATGATGAAAATAGGGTTAAAAGTTTTAATAACTCCTACGCGGATGAATATTGTTTGTATTTACCTAAATTATATTCTCTCAACTGGTCAGCAGTGTCGTTCTGATCGGCCAGAGGCTCCAAGTACTCTGCCTGTGTAATCCAGTCTAGGTAGCCTTTCAGGTCCTCTTCTAGTTGTTGCTTTTCTCGAAGTTTCTGGAAGTCTCCTCGGTTCTTCGCCTTTTCTCTCTCTTTGGAAAATTCTCTGAAAAAGTTGCATTAAAATCATGGTATATTTTTTGCAAATTTCGAGAATGCGAGCTGGCACTCGTTGAGGGGTCTAGAGGATGTGGCAAGTTTACGATTACCAATGAAAAGTTAAAGATTAAGAGACTAATTCTTCAATTCTGGACGCACCTTTCCCTGGTAATGTAGGGGTTACTAATGCTTGACGCTGCACCAGTGTTCGACATGGGGACATAGGTTAAATTTGAACGACGAAATTTTCTGATATTCGAAATTGTCTTGTTTGCCTTGTCACTTTTGTCGAATACTGTTACTTTTACGTCATCTTTGTATAAATATTAAAAATTGATAGGAAATGTTAATACGTACCCAGATAACACACCGAGAATTAGGTTCATGACGAAAAAAGCTCCCAATATGACCATAGACACGAAGTAGATCCACTCCCAGCTGTTACCCATCGCATCTTGAATCTGAAAACCAACGAGGGATCCCAGTCCCAGTTGAATGTCAAGTCAATAGATTTCTTTAATACCAGGAGGTATTTAAGGACAAGGATGTCCTTAAATACTTGATCGAAATTAAAAAATAAATAAATCAAGTCGATTTTTTTATTATTATTGTAATTCAATTGATCACGATACAAGGCACCGTTCCCAAATATATATTATAGGCAAATAATAACTACAGTCAGACCACGCTAAATTTTTATCGATTTTGATATTAGAGACTTCTAACTTCGATGAAATTATGACGTTTACATAATTCACAGTCTGTGCTATCAAAATCAAGGAAAATCTAGCTCTATTTGTGACGCATATTTTAAGGCAGGTAAGCTGATAGTCATGACATGACCATAAGAATCTGTAAGCTCAGGCAATTACTTACATTATACATGACTTCCGTCCACCCCTCCAGCGTAATGCACTGGAACACGGTCAACATGGACAGCCCGAAGTTGTCAAAGTTGGTGATCCCGAAATTGGGCCCGAGCCAGCCCTCCCGACACTCCATCTCCGGGCCTAGACTAGAACAGTTGAAGCCGTTGTCCCCGTCGCAGGGGTGGGGGGAGTCCATCATCTCGTCTGTAAAAACAAATTGTTTTTTATATGAATTGGAGGAACACAACACAACAATTGAAATATTCGAGCAACACATGCTTTCGACAAGTTGGACAGAATTATTCTGTCCCGTTTTGCAGAGGTTAAATACGGCATTACTCATTACACAGCCGGAGCGTCCGCGGGAGAAAATTTCTCTGTAACCGCGCAGTGCGCGACCATTTAGGTCGTTTTTTGTTGCAAGGTGTATTGATGGCGAGCTTCTCACTCGTGAGGCACCTCAATTGTACCACTCATTTTTCTCGTTTGTCACAGTACCTCACACAGCGTAAATAAACCACTTCAAAAATGTTGTCCCACACCTTAATTTGTCATGCACTTAAAAATTTGTCACACGCCTCAATAACCTCAAATTGAGTCACAGCTCAAATTTGTCGCAAAGCTCTTATTTGTGACGCAGCTTAAAATTTGTCATTTGCATAACTTAACAATTTTTATTGGCGATAATTCGATGTTGTGAATGTTGTGATGCTGCAAATTTGTGAGTACCTTAACCTCAAATAAGGTATGGCATTTTTTAGAAAATGAGGTACTCACTCAAACTCATTTAAAAGTTATGTCCTACCCAATACTAGCCGCAGCTTCTGACGAGATTTTGACAATTTTTGGGACTGGTATCTTTCCCGTGCATCTGATCGTGCACATGTGCCTATCTTTCGATGCTGCTGAGCCAAAGGACAGGCCTATCTAACTCTCCCCGAAAACTCGAATCTTTTGTTTTGTCTCTGTAATGGCACATAGTATCAACTTACTGTCCACAAAATCTGGGCGCGCCAGCGTACTTGCCGCCGTCAGTATTGTATAATATTTGCTATCGTAGGCAACCCTAGCATTTGTCGGGGAGGAGGCATGCCGAGCGTCTTTTGTTCTTCTGTAGTGTTCAAAACAAATATCTGTTCTTAAGAAAGAACATATAACCTGTGCAGAGGCTAAATGGATGACTATAGACAGTATAAGATAATTACTGTTATGTTTATGAAAACAGGTCTTGTGCATTTTGCCGGAGAAGAGCTCGAGGCCGATGATGGCGTAGATAATGATAACGAAGATGACGAGCAGCGCGATGTGCAGCAGCGGGATCATTGCTTTCAAGATGGAGTTTAGCACGATCTGGAGACCTGGAAACATGGAGAATATAAATTAAAGTATGATCGCTTTTTAGCGATAAGACCGCCTATTGTTTGGCCTCAATCTTAAATCGACTGGTTGTATTTTCTTTTTCTTTTTTTGTTAGTTACGCTTTTCATGTATTTAACTATCTTTTCTTGTATCTAACTTAAACTTGAGGTGTGCAATAAAGAGTATTCTATCTATCTATCTATGAGCAATGTAGTAATTGTTAGAATGCTTAAAACATGATTAATTTCTTGTGACTAGTTGCCATGCTTACGGTAGGTTACTTAAAATCATGGTTTTGTCATTAAAATTCACAAAACATTTTTCTTTGGTAATTATATTCTCTTTCTATGATGGGCCATCTACCAGGCATATCAGTAGGACAAACTACAACGTTTCTTCTAACAAATTTTTCTGCATTTGTCCCCTGGCTGACGGGCAGAATTAAAACAAGAAATAGTTGATTCACACAAGTAGGTACGTTATTTCTTAGGAAGAAAGGAAAAGTGGAAAAATAAATGCCCTCGGGCGGGACTCGAACCCGTGACTCTGGGATACGCGTCCATCTGAGTTACTGAAAACACATCCGTGGCTCCGAATTTCTCCAGGTATCCCTCGTATGCGCCTTAGGGGGCCGCTTAGATGACATGTATTTTGAAGGACATGATTTTTTTCCACTTTTCCTTGATTTTTATTCGGTATCGTTGGCAAAGTTTCTGTTTAAAAATAATTGCTGCCCTTACGTTGTCTAAATAGTTGTTGTGTGATGTGATACAGACAATCGTTACTCTTACTAATCAATTATACATACTTGGTACACCAGAGACGAGCCTCAGAGGTCGGAGTACCCTGAACGCCCGCAGAGCCTTCACATCGAACGCGTCTTTGAATATGCTCGACAGGACCGTGCTCACCATTCTGTAATGAGGCACACATGTTACTGGGGTCGATGAATTCGATTGTAAACATTACTGCATTGAGCATTGGTCCCCCATGAGGTGGACTGACCAATAGAGTTGTGCCCGCTCGGTCTTTGAAGGGAGCGCTCCCATCTCGTTCAATCGGCCAAAGGAACTAGTTCGGTCTTTTAGGTCTTTAGTTCATTTAGTTCAGTGCAAATTTTGACGTCTGGGAACGAGTACCCGGGTTTAGGTCTATACAGAGCGCGGAACTAATGATTCGTATGAACGTTTTAATAGTTTTTGCTCCGTCTGAACTGAACTGAACTTAAAACCCAGGACCGATTTAGCTTTTTGGCGAGGAACTAGTTCCTTTCGGTCTGTGATGGAATTTCATTCCTTTTAGTTCTTAGTTCCTGACCGACACAAGTCTACTGACCAGACGTGCGGCAATGAGAGAAGTATGACGCCGGGTGGTTAAGCTTGACATAGAAGACATTACAGCCATGATCAATCTGCGAAGAAAGTAACGACGAAGAAGAAACATTGCTGTGTTTGTGTTTTATATATTGACATATAAGATGAATTTCATTTTCATTATATTCTTTACATACCTTATATCTTTATCACCATCGCTTAAGAGCTACGTTCTTATCGCTTACATGTTATTGCTTGCAACTTCCGCCTGGCAATAACGAAATTTGATCTGTATAATCCTTCTGTTTTTCTTAGCGTTTTTCCCCACGATGCCGAAGACTACATAAGCCAATATAATCGTACCATAAATTCAGCGATAACATCTGACATTTGACCTTTCCGCTCCGAGGGGAAGCTAGGCTTTACCGGGATTAGTCTGGTCCTTTGATGTTGATGATGAAATTGATACTCCCTCTGATTCTCATTGTCGCCGTCAATTGTTTTTGTCGGGGCTGTCCCAAGCTGATAAATCAAACTTTATATAGACGGAAAAGGGCCAAAAACCAACAGAAGTGAGGGTTATCTCATTTGATAGGTCTTTTAATCTACATATTTCTATGAACACCAAATTAAATTCCATTGCAGCGCAGAGATATTTAGATTTTTGCCAGTAAGTAAATGCATGCAGTAAAGCGGTCATTCTACCCACCCGATGTGCGCGGAGGAAGGATTTGCCGTCTTCGCGGAGCGGTTGTGAATATTTTACTGACACTTAAATACGAATATCTCAGATCTGCTGGATCTGCAATGGAATTCGACTTGGTCACCATATAACGAAATAAGGCAAACGATAAGATCTATCTAATGCTTGAAGCATCACAAGGAGGGGAGGTGGCATACCTAAAGTTTCTCCTCTGTTGAAGTACAAACCTAAATAGGCATACACGGGTCTGTCCTTGTGGCGTGCACACGAATAGATCGAAATATGCAAGATTTGTTAATCTAATTGTACAAATTTTTGAATGTACTGTGTGAGACCTGCGTCGGTATGCACGTTTCCCCCGCAAAATGTGACAGAATAATTTGTAAGATGTCGCATTGACGTTCCCTCCCAACGTATACCATGCCCGCGTTGCTGGAAGATCTAATGACATAACTGTCAGCCCTGCGTGCGTAGCTAAGATGCCAATCGCTCACGCTTTATAACGTATCGTAGCTACCTCTCTCTATCGCTCTTCCTTATTAGTGTGACAATGACAGTTGCGTTTCGATAGCGACTGAGCGTGAGCGATTGGCATCTTGGCTAAGCACCCTGGGGCCTAACCATGACGTCTTAACGCGATTCAGATTAGGACCTAAACTGAATCGCTGCCATACATAGTTGTACACAGTTAAGAACCTTAACTGAATCAAGTTAAGAGGTAATGGTAAGTCCTCTTGGTTTTTGGCGCAGCTTCCAGCCTTTGTACAGCAGACAGTTGCAGTTCAGGACTCACCCAATGACAACGATGGTGAAATCCAGCAAGTTCCATCCGTTCCTCAGGTACGAGCCGGTGTGCATCACGAAACCATACGCGAAGATCTTCATTAAGCACTCCCCCGTGAAGATGACCAGGAATACGTATTCTATTTTTTCCTGGAAAAGAGAAGTAAGATGTTTTAAAGCGGTTTCTTTAACGATAACAGTACGACAGTTTATTTTTTCTCAGAAGATTTGTGGAGCTCAATGTTTAAGCTGAAATATTGTATTAGTCATTGCTTTTTGAGGTTGTTTCATTATTCCAGAATGTCAAAGTAAATTGGGGACGGTCCGACAACTGAGTTTGGCTTACGGCAACGGTGTTCTGGTAACGTGAGTTTTCGAAGTTTTCCTACTAGAGCATCTCCAGGTTAGGGTTATCAAAATCTAGGAAACTTAGCATAGACTGACTCTAAGCACAGTTGAACTCTACACACTTGTTAGAGCGGCACAACCAGGGTGATAACCCGATCATATTAGACCAGCTGTACCTTTCTTAATACTATTTGTTTAGTTATTAAAGTCGGTAATAGTAGTTTATGCAACAGTGATATAATTAGGGTTCTTAACAAGGGTTAAGAACCCAAATTATATCACTGGTACCCTCAAGGGAGGGTCACCGGTTTAAGAACCAATTATGAGCTGTTGCATACGCTAGTTTTTCTATGACAGCTACTCGTAAAATAGCGTAAAAAGCAAAACCTAGAAATGTGGCTGAAAAGGGAACATGTTGTGCCCACTAAAGAAAAAAAAAACAACAAGAGTGCTCATATATCGTATGAAAATCCATAGGAGCAGTGTTCTTATGACAACCATAGACAGTGTTATAATGTATACTTTTTTGATATCGCTGTCTGTCATCTAATTGACAGATATAAGTGGAGTAGAAAAAGGACTTACCAGTACAGAGTTGGTGTAGTTGGAATCACTGTTGGGGTAGGGCGTGAACACGGCTAGTGCGATACAGTTGGCGAAGATGGTGGTCAGGATCATCCACTCGAACGGCCTGAATACTCTGGTTAAGGAACTTATTGAGGGCAACATTTTAACCACACACTTTTTCATATACAGTAAGTAAAATAAGGAGGACGGCTAGTAGCTACAGCTACATTAATCGTACCAGTGCTTTTCGTATCGTAAACTACTGAAAAATATTCAAAACAGACAACCCGACTATCCGGTATTTTAGGATTTCGTTCCTAGGTCGGACGACCCGATAGTCGGGATCTTAATTGGTACTATAGGTATACATGACTAAAGGCCACGCTGGAAGACCGATATCGGGCACTGTTTTGACTATTAGAGTACCATAGTCTCAAGGCCGTTTTTCCCACACTTCCTTTATTGCTGATTTTGGAAGTTTAGTTATTATATTTTGAATGATTTTTTCTGAACGTATGTACGAAATATCATTTGATATTTACCAATGCGTTTCAGTGAAGGAAAACATCGTGAGGACACCGGACTAATCCCAATAAGGCCTAGTTTACCCTCTGGGATGGAAGGTCAGATGGCAGTAGCTTTCGTAAAACTAGCACCTACGCCAAATCTTGGGATTAGTTGCCAAAGCGGACCCCAGGCTCCCAAAGACGTGGCATAAGCCGGTAAAACGCTAGGAAAAAGAAGTTATTATATTGTGATAGGAGCTGAGACTATCCTTGAGAACTTCATGCGCATACAGACTGCAGAATTTGACATTGACATCCGTGAGACCTCATCAAGCCTAACACCTCATTAAAATGTTGAACTAGCAAATAAAGGCCAATAAATAATAAAGACAATACAATATTAAACAACAATATTAAATAACAGAACACAATATTAAATAATAAAGACTTTACTAAATAATGTTGGTATTTGTTACCGGGATTATTAATAATTGAAATGAAATAGTTTAAAACGGTTTAATTGCGTTTATTAACACCTTGACCCTAAGTCTCTTTGTCATCACTTAACTCTGATAACGAGTGCTGTAAAGGGCTCGTAACGTAGGGCCTAGGTGTTAATAAACGCGATTTTCAATGAATAATAAGTAATGAACGGACGACGGATGCAAAACAAACTTTATTTCATTACGGTAATGTCAACCTTTGACATAATTAAAAGGCATTTAACATTATTCGTATCTGTCGTCTTGATAATGGCATCCTAAGATGTCCAAAACATGTCGCGCATAGTGACTAAAGATACGTTTTTTTAAATACGACGACGGTGACAAACAAGCATACGGCCCGCCTGATGGTAAGCGGTCAAAGTAGCCTATGGACGCAACTCCAGGGGTGTTACATGCGCATTGCCGACCCTTTAAAAACTTAAACACTCCTTTTTAGACGTACCCCATACTGTAGTCCTTTGGGAAAACGGCGGCAGGGAGCTCATTCTACAGCCGGAGCGTCCGCGGGAGGAAGTTCCTCTTAAACCGCACGGTACGAGACCATTTAGGCTCCAGGGTATGCGGGTGAACTCCCTGCCGACGACGGCGAGCGGTGCGGTGGTAGAATGCAGCCGTTGGCATCATATCAAACAATTCTTCAGAGCACAATCCATTGTACAAGTGATAGAACACACATAAAGCGAAGTCTCTCCTTGGACTTTAGGGACGTGAGTGTTATCCGTAATTGTATTATAATTAATGATAAAACGAACTTAGGTACTTGTACGTGAAGTTCTATCATAATTATGCGCAGCTGTTCCATTCGAAGCAATTATAGTTAACTTGGTACTATTGGCACTGGTTTAATACAAATCGCAGAGTTCCCAGACGCCTAGCTAAGTGGCAGGCAATTGTTTATAGACATTGCCAAAAAATAAATTTATTATTAATTTGGCGTTTTATGCTGATGACTGTCATCTTGGCCACTAAAAAGTGCTATGCACAATGATGGTTTAGGATCGCGATGGATGATTCACAGTCTTTATAATTTTACTGTCTCTATCCCAAACCTTGAACCTGCATATTCATCTGACATTTCATACGATAGTTAATAAAAATAATTCAATATCTAACTTCCAGAATAGCTCAAATAATTTTCAAGCGATAATGGTCTTAATTGCCAGAGCATTATGTCACAAAATGGGGTAGAAATATGTTTGAACTTGGGACAATTTGGGATACATTCCGGGCTTAGTTTGGATACGAGCCAAGTGCACAGTATATTCACATGAAACAGTAATTTAAGTACCTAATAGCGCTTTTTGGTGTGCGATAAATTTATTTTTATTGAGGAAAAGGTAAGCATTTAACTACAATCTCACCTGATGGTAAGTAATCATAATCATAATCATAATCATTTATTTGCAACCATGGTATTACATAAGTTCTTAAAATAAAATAAGTACAGTCATGGACCCTACTAGGGCGTAGCAACTTACCGATGTAGGTAAATAATATATACATTTTTCACTAAAATAGGTACATTATTCATATCTGTAATATATATCTTACTCATACAATAACACTTGTTATATAAATCACCAGTTTGTTTTTTGTGGTGGTGTGGTGAGGGTGGCACTTAAGTATATTTAATTGTCCATAAATTCCAGTAGAGTGTAGGGGCATTCAGCTAGAAGGTACGTTTTAAGTTTATTTACAAAATTTGCATATTTAATTTCATTTTTTATGTGCTGAGGGATGTGGTTATATACTCTAATGGACATTGAGTAGGGGCCTTTGTTAAACATATGGAGGTTAGCGGGAACTGCTTGCACTAATTTATTGCGATTACGTAAGTTGTGTAATTGTAGCTTGGAGTTTTTGGGGTTGACAAATAAGTTCTCATGTTTCCGGACAAACTTGCAAGCTTCTAGTATGTACAAAGATGTAAGGGTGAGTATATTTAATTTTCTGAAGTGTGGTCTACAACTCTCTTCGTCTGTAATGTTAATGAGGACTCGTATGCATCTTTTTTTGCAGTAAAAATAGGTCATTTATATTAACACTGTTACCGATGTAGTCTAGGGTGGACCATGCTTGCCTAAAAGGCTCCCTCGCGATTAAAAATATTTAAGTTATAGTGGGCTGGGAATATATTCGCAGGAAGAGAATTCCACTCCTTAGCTGTTTGCGTAACAAAGCTGGGGGCAAAGCGTTTTGTGCGAATCAGTGGCAGGGAGACCACGTAAGGGTGGAACGCTAGTATTTCAAATGCTAATACGCAAAAGCAAAGGTTGGCCATAAATATAGTCAAATTTCATTTCAACAACAGCAACGACTTGTTATCGCGATCCAGCCCGGGTGAAAGTTTTGAGCATACGTTAGATTTTTTTTTACAATGTTAGTTTTAAAGGTTATATTTAGAACTAGGAGCTTATTTTTAGATGTACTTAGTTTCCAATTTATTTTATGTTATACAGTGTTTTATTTGCTTTTAATAAAATTGATTTAATTCCAAAAGTAAAATAGTATTTGCTATTGAAGCCCAAAATTTTCAATATGCGTTATTTTAATGCTAAACTTATTTTTTTCATTACTGTATTTATGTGAGTTGCCTCTGCATCGTTGGCCCTACTATCTTAGTCTGAAAGTCTGAATAATAGGAAATTTGTATCTCTCTATCGCTCTTGCCTATTCAAGAGAAAGAGACGCAGAACGAAAGTTTGATATTTAGATGTTCATGGTAGGTGTTCCTAACGGTATGTTTTGATATTTAAGTGTTCCTAACTAATTTTCTTCAAGTTAAAGATGAATCACACTAAGACGGAACGATCTGTCGATGTCTATAGATAGAATCACGTGATAGTTCGGAGCCCTCGGATGTCACGTGACGTTTTCTATAGAAACTGACAGATCGTCCCGTCCCGCCTCGTCCCGTCCCGTTCTAGTGTGAGTCATCCCTTGGGTGACATAAGTACTTTGCGAAATTCGAATCTTTATACTTTATAATATCTACACTGTGTCAAACTGGGAAGCGGAAACGCGGAATGCGTGGGTGTGACGCGTACGATTTTAACGGTTAACTGAATTGTTTCGAACTTCAAAAAATCCGCATGTCAGTTGTTGAAAACGGGACGCGATATTTGAAATGTGAATCGTCGAATATAAGGGCATATTTTTATTTTTTTATTTTGTCGTTCTTTTTTTCGCGTCAGATTTGTATGAAATTTGGTGGGTAGGTAGAGTTCCTTATTCTAAGGTAGATAGATACGAAATTTAATAGTACGACAAAAAAAAATTGTACTAAATTTCCCACTGAGTTACGAAAATCCCAGTCGATTTCGTAACTCAATGGAAAATAGTGTGGGGACATACTGGGAAATTGGGTCTAGCTTGAAGAAAATAAGGAACTCATCCTACCTACTAAATTTCATTCAAATCTGACGCGAAAAAAAAACAACAAAATAAAAATCCGCCCATAAACCTTGTTTGTCTTCCTTGCGCCGTGATCCTCAAAATTAATGTTCGTGACCACCCTTCTGCATCACCTTTTCATGGTCGATGTTTCTCCAACTTTTTCTGTCTCTGGCGGTATGGAGGGCGTTGTAGTCTGCGGAGTCAAGTGCGGAGCGGATCTGATAAGACCAACGTACTGGGTCCACGAGGTCTTTTACCATCTACCTTGCCGATTACAAAAAGGTTCTCGAGATTGCTACTATCTTTCCTAGCAATGTGACTAAAGTATTCCATTATCCTACGTAGACTCACAGATGACAGCCGTAATTTTTTAATTCTCGTAATATGGACACGTTAGTCCGAAATGCTGTCCAGGGGATGCGGAGCATCTTTCACCAGCACCACATCTCAAAGGCGTCAAACCGTCAATGCGTTTGCGGTCTGCAGATTTCAGGGTCCAAGTCTCAGCGCCATGGGAAAAGATCGAGAAGACCAGAGTCCGTACCAGTTTGGTTTTGGTGACGGAAATGTAGCAAGCTCTCCAGATTTTTTCAAGCTGAGACACATGTTACTTTGACATGAAGTGCCCATGTTGAATACTAGTGCAGCGTCGACTACTGGTATAGTACCATCCGCATTGAAGGCCTCAAAAATATCTTTTAAATAATGGCTTCTGTCCGAGAGTTGGACAATTTTGCCAGTGTCACGTATTATTATTATTTTAGTATATTACATAAATAGAACAGTATATTGCCACTTGGGCGACGTTGTCCGGTAATTGACCTCGCTATATGTTAAGTTTATAGCTATAAGACTTAAAATATAGCTCCTCAGGGGGCCAAGATCCCGGGATTGCCGGTTGGTGACTAAAGGAGTGACTCGTTTCCAGAGACGCCATCACCATCTTGAGAAACAAACGACAATCGAATGTACAGTCAACTAATTGGAACCCTCGGCCACTCTAGAACCATGTGAAAATGACAAGCAGTAACAGATTTCTTACAGTCTGATTTATAGCGTCACAATGGCATAGTCCTACAGTGTCCTAGAATTCCAGTTGGTTGACTGTATGTACGCCTATGTCGTTTCGTTATGTGCTATTGAATAGCAACTTTTCTCTTTAGCGCGACCAAACTTCACTTTGTTTATTGCAAACAATGTATTTGTTGTTTCTGAATTGTGTTGAAACGGAATTGAACTCTCACGTTTCGAAAGTTCGAGAAGCCGTAAACATAACATAGGCAAGTCTTTATGGAAGTTTTTCAATTGATGATATAAGCTTTCGCAACGGGTTTTAAATACAAATATTACCAATGCGATATAAAAGGATTCCATTTTTTTTAGTATTGAAGGAAGCGTCTACACGACAACTTTAATCTGACGAATCTGAGTATTTTTAATACCTATATAAGTATAGATAATATTGTGACGGAATGTCCTGGACGCGTGTTCCTATATTAAGTACTTACTCATACGCTGTGGAGGTGCTTAAGTTAATACAGTACTATGTATCCCCCTTATTTTAATCTCCCGCGGCAGAGTCACTCCCAAAACTCCCTCTTGGCCTCCCCTACTAAAACTTTGCAAGGAATTAAAAAAAAAACCTGGCAATAAATTGCAACGGTTCAAACTCACGTATTTTTATCACAATACGCGTGACTTGTTCTGTCTGTCCGACGATGATTGCCCGATGCAGTCGAAACATGTCACGCCTATTGTGATAAAAATACGTCAGTTTGAACCGTTGCAATTTAATGTCAGTATGACTCACGATAGTTTAAATTATATAAAAAATCATGGATTCGTCCAAAAGATGAAAAGGGGATTGTAAGTTATAACTTATAAAAACCCGTACCCAGACAAAATGTCTTCTTTTAGACATCCATCCTACATGGTATATTCTAATTCATGGCTTTTCATATAACAATTTTGGTTTTTGCTAATGGACAGCTTTTAAAAATTTGTTAACAAAAAATGACTACTTTCCGACAGGCGAGTCCGTCGTGCGCTCACCAAATAAAATCAATGTGGAAAATGCGCCCCAGGCGATGTGTTGCCTGATGTATAAAAAAAACTGTGCTTCCAGTCCATTAACTACGGACTACGTGAAATCTAATCTCGAGTATTTATTTTCGTTCAATCTCTGTAACGTTGGCAGATTTTAAATTTACGGCCGCTGTAAAACTAGTGCGGCATTCAGGATTTGATATGGTTATTGATTTGATTTACATTTTTTTTAAGGTTAGGATGCGAGTACCTATAAATTAAATTCAAAAAAAAATTCTGCAAGTAGGCCTCAAGTACATTTTTACAAGTCAATAAGCATTACATTATAGCATTTGCAATGTACAGGGTGTTCTTGAGCTTTTGCTTTAACTTCGTCATGTGGCTTGGTATAGTTAAGGAAACTGAATGGCTTAGATAGTTTTATTAAATTCGTTAATTTTTATTTTTCTAATTTCTCATATAAAATAATTACGTGTTGCATTAACCGCTAATGTATAACGGGCATTAGAATTAACTTTACCAAGTAAGTGGCAAGCATGACATATCAATGTCATGTCGAATACTCATACTCCTTTTACACAGTAGCAAATACCATATGTATGATATAAACTTTTTGTAGTCATTTTCTAAATGGAGCTACTTAGAATACCAGTGTCTTTGAGAAATTAACTTAGTTTAAGGTAAAGAATGCACCCTTGAATTTAAAACAATTGCTCAAAAAGTCGTTGTATAGTGACAATAAAAATACTAGCGACCCGCCCCGGCCTCGCACGGGTTATTATTATACATATAAACCTTCCTCTTGAACTTGAACTCTATCTATTAAAAATCGCGTTAAAAACCGTTGCGTACTTTTAAAGATTTAAGCATACATACATACAGGAAGCGACTTTGTTTTATACTATGTAGTGATAATGGACGGTAAGAAAAATACCCCGTAGAAGTACAAACATGTTAGTCATGTCACACAAGCGTGTCATACGATAAGAAAAAACGTACATATACGGCGAAATAAGGAAACAAAACAAGGTACCTTATAGAGTGTAACATCACGATACGACCCTAACTCAGCATAATGGTGGCTTAGAAGTCGGCGACGCCAAGAGATAAAACAAAGAAAAAGAAAATAATGCCCTCAGGTTCTACAAATCATTTTTCACCTCTTCTGGAAGCCTTTAAAACTAGCGGGTATAAACGTATTTTATCAAGTAGCAGGGAAAGTAATTTTACCTTGAAGTTTGACTTGCACTACTTTCTGCATGTTAGCTGGGAGCAATTGATTAAACGACGGTTTTGAATAATAAGAATCGCACAGAGTAAATATGGACACACATATTAAATATACAGTCATTATTTTCCTCGCGATAATGTGGTGAAAATTTTTGTATTACACTCGGCGGCTTGAAACAAACCGTTTATACCTATCTATTTATCGGGGTGTCCCATGTAAGTGCACGGCGCGAGCGTTCACGTAACGATCACCGACGTAGGACTCTACCATAGGTATCAACGGTTTGTTTTTCCGCACCAAAGTAAAAATACGTGAGTGTTAACCGTTGCAATTTAATATTTTCTATCCTATATTTGCGTTCCCTAATATTGTTTGACATAATGATCATCTGTCCTAAGCTGTATGTCCTAAAGTTTTTCCTAATATCGTTTTAACCTACTTTTCTAGCAGCGATTCGACTTTGTGTGAGATCATCGTTAGGGATAACGATCATTAGGACAAAACACAGCAAGTGATTTTAGAAAAACGATATTAGGGATGTCAAGGGAGACCCGGAGATCTGACAGATTTCCTGAACGTATATGGCATATTTATGTTGTGTTTGTTCGACCAGTACATTGCGTAATATCATATCAATGATATATTTAAACATAATAATTAAACGGGTCTAACGCGAATTAATTTGTTTACCTTATTTACCGACACCTCCTCATTCCCTTATTTATTTATCGGTTTTTGTTTATTTTTTGTTTAATTATTATGTTTAAATATGTGTTTAAATCGCGAAAGTTTTAAATGTCAATGATATATGTTTTGAAAAGTCTCAATGGCGCTCGTCGAATTAACTCGTTCAGTCACTTTGGCCAATAAATCAGATTGATGGGTTTTCGTTTTTAACTGTCGGACGTGAGATTATATTTATGATATATAAGTGCGAATTGATATGGTGTCCCGATTTTATTTTATAATATTTCTTCGTTTATAATATTAGTAAGATGTTCTTGAAATGAATTAGACAAATATTAATTTTTAACTACCTACGCCAGTAAATAAATCGAATATTAGGTTCGAGCTCCCACGCCCTCTTTAAGGATATTTCAAAGAGGCTTGTGGGCGCTACTGGCGCCCGTAGAGCTGGCAGCTTCCTCGCCCAACGCATTAGTATTGCAATACAGCGAGGAAACGCTGCCAGCGTCTATGGTACCATGCCGAGGGGGGAATATTTAATTTAACATTTATTTTATTTTAGTTTTATGTGTTTTACTTACTATTCTTACTAATAGACATAGCTAGCCCTCTACGGAAATAGGTACGTAATTTGTAAAGCCATGAAACCCCTCTAGTTAGTGTGCCATACTATCATTGTTAATTAATCCGGGCGCCTAGCAGCTGTTCAGCGGTACACAGTCGCCATCAGGTATATCAGAACTGGCGAGGTGCTCACAACATATCTGAACATGCACTCTAATGCTTTGAAAATATTAGAGGCATGTTCAGATATTTGTGAGTACCTCGCCAGTTCATTCAGCATAGCGACTGTACCTACCTACCTACGCTTCTAAGATTTTAGTTAACTTTTTTTATTACCTGCTTTATTTCTTGTTAACTTATGAAGCGGGTGGAAAGCGATACCTTTCTGTTTAAGGGCGTTTTACTTTTCAAATGGTTGTGTTTCTTAGGTTTTACTAATTGCAATAAAAAACGGCTAAAAATCGATGCATCGAATGCTTTCTATTCTGATATTGAAATTAAACACTGTAGAACGGATTAATCGCGTTTATTAACACCATGATCCTACGTTTCGAGCCCTTTACAGCTCTCATTTTCACAGGGTTAAGGTGATGACTCATCATCATCATCATCATCATCTCGTCATCATCTTAACCCTGTGAAAACGAGTGTCCTACGTTTCGAACCCTTTACAGCACGAAGGGCTCGAAACGTAGGATCCTGGTGTTAAATTTCAATGGCTAAAGTGTTTAATTAATAACAATCGCGGTAACAGAAGACAATATTCCATTCTGATATTTATTTGGCAAAAAGCATTTCACCTCTATACACATCTTAATAAATAAAGAATGATTTATTTTGAGATATAAGGAATGAGCAAAATAAATGGGAAATCCTTTCCGGAAAAGCTACGGCCAGGAAAGTATTACGTGAGATAATAAAGCTTCTGCACCTCTAGGGTATTGTAGACACATGTTGGTAGGATATGTGTTAAAGGAAGGCTTAGGTATACGCGGGTTCTCATTATTTGTTTGGAGGCCAGGGTTACTCGTAGGTATGATCCATGATTAATACGGACAAACCACCTCAACTAGACAGAGTATCTAATATATCTCGCGGCTCCTATGCAGCCCTATGGAAGCTAGACCGTTTATTTTAGTTGGACCCACGTTTACGATCTCTCGTGGAAATTAATATGATTGACAGTTGTTGTTTTAAGGGTGAACCAGGGCGTTTTTATTTTTTGTTGTAGGAAAATATTTTTTTGTTCAATTGCAGTTTTTTATTTTTTCTAGAATTGCGAGCTCTTTCAGTTGGAAGTATAACGCTGGCCATCTATAAAGTTTGAATTTGAGTTTGTCAAGGCCCGTATTCTTTCTGTTGTCTCTCTATGATTTTCTCTTTGTAAACATGTATGTCACAATGTACAATTTATTATAATATAATAAATATTTACATAATAATATTATTATCACTACGTTATCACTCTACTCTGCCTACATTGTAAAACTTTCCAACCTAGCAACCTAGAGAAAGAAAGTGTCCTAAAATTTCCATGCATTTTTAGGGTTCGATACCTCAAAAGGAAAAAAACGGAACACTTATAAGATCACTTTGTTGTCCGTCCATCCGCCTGTCTGTCAAGACCCTTTATCTCGGGAATGCGTAAAGATAGCAAGTTGAAATGAATACCACATACACAAGTCGGCGGTCCCTTAAAGATGTGAAAAAACCACGTCTCCGCGATCAAAAGATACGGCCGTTTATGTCGCATTTCCCATACTTCTTACCGCACCACTACTTCGCTGTTGGTGGAAGAAATTTAAACATGGTCCCTTTCAAGCAACACAGGGAGTTGGCATACGTACTGTTTCCCCTCTGCAGATGTACAGGCCCAAATGGGCTTACGCGGGTCTGTATTGTGAACTTGTGACTAGTCCGTACACAAAAATCGAAGTATGGAAGATTTTTTAGTGTAAATTAATCGTTTTCTATGTGTTAGTATCGTCATTACATATTGTTTTTTGTTAACGTATGAAAAGAGACAGAAACATTTGCACGGTAAGATGTCGTTTGACGTCAACGTGTTGGAAGTCCGTGGTGCTCGAAGCGTAGCATAGTTACCTCTCTATCACTCTTCCTTATTAGTGCGACAGTTGCGTTTCATTCGCTACTGAGCGTTAACGATTGGCATCTTGGCTACGCACCTTTACGAGTATCTCTCTCGTGCTCCATGAACTTCCCAACAATGAACGTATATTGTATAATAATAATAATATAGTCCTTTTGCTGCCTGAAACACAGGGAATCCTAGTTCAGGCATTTGTAAACCACTTTGTCGTCTAAAAATCTTAGCCTGTAAGAGTAACCTCTGTATTATAAATACACTTTTTTGAATAAATTATTTGTATTTGTATAGGGTTATTTAATAAAACAGACGACAAAACGGCAATTACTCCCAAAATTGTATAATTTTCATGACATAATGTGCTATTTACAGCCCATGTGCTCGAATGGAGCGGATTTAGCAAATATTGTTTACGTGGCCGGCGGATCAGGTCAAAATATTGTGGGTACCAACGCACATTCGGCTAAATGCGCTAATTGCTTCTTCCGTTAAATTGCCATGCTTAATACTTGAAATTCTACTGAATACCGAATAAAAGATTATGATAAATAATAAATATTGTGTATACCAAACCAAACAACCTATCTTGGAAAACAGTCCCCGGCCACGTGTGCGTTCCCATCCCATAAAAAACTGCACTTCCTTTTTGAAGAACCTTGTAGTTTTTTTTTAATACTACGACAATGACAAACAAGCGTGCGGCCCGCCCGATGGTAAGCGGTCACGGTAGCCTATGAACATCTGCAACTCCAGGGGTGTTACATGCGCGTTGCAGACCCTTTAAAAACTTTAGCATTCCTTTTTTGAAGAACCCCATACTGGTTACTGAATATTGAAGAGTCCTTCGGGAAAACCTCGGCATAGCTCATTCTACAGCCGGAGCGTCCGCGGGAGGAAATTCCCCTGAAACCGCACAGTGCGCGACCATTTAGGTTGTAGCGACATATTACCGTACACATTTCTCTGTCACTTTTTGCGAAGAGAAACGTGCACACAGACGCACTTCTCACACATTAATCAAAACAATCAGCAATGACGATACTAACACATAGAAAACGATACAAACACCAACAAATCTTACACACTTCGATCTATTTGTACAGTCGCCATCAGATATATAGGAGCGTCCGAGGCGTGCGTAATATCTGAACAAGCACTCTAACGCCTTGACAATAGAGGCGTGTTCAGATATTTGTGAACACCTCGGACGCGGATATCTGATGGCGACTGTACGAACTAGTACCAACACGGACCCGCGCATGCCTATTTGGGCTTGTACTTCGACAGAGGGGAAACGATGCGCATGTGGCCTCCCTGGATTCTCCTCCTTTTGTTGCTGGCTGAATGATGGCTCTTCATTCATAATTAAAAAAAAACTTAAACTTTGAAAAGGATACTTCCACTCAACAATGTCGATGCAGACCTTCCTGATCGGGTTCTTAAGAGTGAGACAGAACAACGCCCGCTTCGGTCTCTCCTGCAGCACCTTCGGGCCCCGGCGGGCGGTTTTGCGGGGCGCGGGGACCGGGATCAGGGGCCCGTCCGGCTCGGGGGGGTCCGCCGGGGTACCGGCCGGCGCCGCCGGCACCGGCTCCGGTTCGGATGCGCTCATTTCTGGAAACAAAGAGATTGATATAAATATTTTTTTTAATTTTACACAGATCATAGAGCTATCTATGCTAAGTTTCATAGATTTTGAGAGCACACAGATTTAGTGTAGTGATTTAGTTTTAAGAATTAGCTTTAAGTTCTGGTTGGGGACTGAAAGTCTCATCCATTTTACTACACAAATGCCTAGTTGTCAATTCAACTTGATTTTATTTTATTATTTTTTGTAATGCAGCATGTTTTGTGTTAGTAAATAAATATATTTTAGGTAAGTTTTATTTTAAGGTCTTTATTTAAATTTGTTGTTAATTACATTCAGAATAAAAGGGTCAACAACAGAGTAAATAAATATATATATATTTATTTTCACAGACTGTGAACGTCATGATTTCTTAGAAGACGACGTTTAAAATAAGACTAAAGTTTGACAGTTAATTTGCTTGGAAGATACAAAGTAGACTCTATAGCGGAAATGTGGGATTTATAGTTATTATATAGTGATGTTGGTTCCTACATGCATTAGGGCGTTATTATTGAAAGGGAACCCGCCAGGTTTTTTTGGTGTTTTCCACTCAAAATCACGACCTCTTTCGATTTCAGTACGAGAAAAAAGTGTCCAAAAATTTTATGCCCGTTCCGTTAGCATTTTTTCATTCATTTTGTATGGCGGTGACGAACGGCGTGGTGCTACGAGAATCGCTCAGCAATGAATAAGTAACTAGCTATGCCGTTTATGATATTTTTAACAGGGCGTTTACCACAAAAATCGAACGATTGCGGATTAGTACCTCCATCTCTGTCACACTGCAGGTTCCAAATAAACCTTCCATATCATACTGAACCTTTTCAGCTAGAAATAGCCACAAACTTTCTAAATATATACGTACTATGGCTATTTGCATTCGTTGTGCGTGTAAGGGTTATTTATAAACATGACCTGACCTGCTCCATTAATAAGTATGACGTCAAACATATTTTACATCGTAGTCTAGTGCCCGCACTTAACTGCAAGTTTGGTATTCGCCGCGTGTTCGCCGTGTTCGCCAAATATTCGTATTGGAGTCCGAACACCACGAATACGACATCCACACTTGGGGTGCCAACAAAAACCTATACCTACTCCACGCAGCAAAGAAGAAGTGCCAACAGGAACACAATGAAAAACATTTGTCGAGGTATTATGATTATGTGCGTTCTGTTTTCAAGAATGGCATTCTGCTATGGAGAAATTTGTGGAAGTTAAAATGCGAACTTTATGTAACATTCAAAGCTTCCTATACACGGTGCCCAACGTGCCCGTGAGCATTGCGAGAGATTTTAACAGCGTATTCCTGAGGCTAAAAGAAACAAAAAATGTCATATGATTTTTAGTCATTTCGACCAAAAAAATCCTTTTTTTTCTTTTTTTATGCTTTGATACATGGTAAGTAAATTTCATTTTGAAAAGGCCCACTTAAAATACAAAAAAAAATTTTTTTTGGTAGAGCCGAGTTTTGCAAAGACATCACAGTGTCACTTTGAAGTTTGTCAAAAATTATGTCTAGACTAGACCACATAGTAGCATTATATTTATCACATTCCAAAACGTGTTATTTACCGAGTGGCGGTAAAATTATGTTTAAATAAAAATTGCAATTATCTCAGAAACTACTAATCCCAATGCACTTAATATGACATTTTTGTTTCCTTTGGCCTCAGGAATATGCTGTTAAAATTTAAAATCTCTCGCAATGCTCACGAGCACCGTGTATAAGGACAATATAGAAAATTGTTTACGTAATGGAAAATGTCTACTTTTCATTCGTTTTTCAAACTACTACAAAAGCGTGGTTGTTTTTTTTTTTAATGAAGACTCACATATATTCGTGAAGAATATATTGTTTAAAGTCTTTCCCATCACGGAACAATGGTGTTCCGGACCTTTGGGAGGCGTACGCGGAGCCGAAGCCAACACGCAGAGGCCCTGTCGACAATTTAATGAAATGTAAGGGGTACACCGAGCGGATGTTGCACCTGCCCGAGTCATGGGACGCACGCAGAGGCAGCACCCGCCAGGGTGTATAGACTATTGAGATTTAATGGAATCTAAAATATACTGGACTATTAGGTGAAAGTGGTGGACTAAATACTGGGTTATGGAGAGAAGAAAAAAATCGGACGTCTGTCTAACAAAATGGTAATCAATTTTATTTCCGGCAGACGGTGACTCGCCCACATAAGATGGGCCCCCACAAAAAGCGACATCTAAGATGGCTCGAGGGCAACACCGGTATGGGGGCTGGGGGTAGAGAGGTGTCACTGGACTTTAAACATATAGCCAACTCGCCACTTAGGTTTCCACATCGACCCTCGAGAACACAGCTCTCGCGACCCCACTCTGGACGGCCGGTTAAGGCAAGCCAGAGTCGGAGGACTTGGTCGGACGACGGAGTCCCCCAGGAGCGCTCAGGTACGTGGGGTCGCGACTCCCCAACAACTCGCCACAAGCTGCCCTGCGTTGACTGATTGCACCGGCCGAAACCAGTGGGCGATGGGGTCGTCACATCCCTACGCCATATTGTTTAAAGTTATTATTAACTTCTTCTTTGCGTTTTCCTGGCTTATGGCACGGCACAGGGAGCCTGGGTCCTTGGCAACTAATCCCAAGATTCAGCGTAGGCGCTAGTTTTACGAAAGCGACTGCCATCTGACCTTCCAACCCAGAGGGTAAACTAGGCCTTATTTCAGGTTTGGTCATAATATTTCCCTTCACCGAAAAGCGACTGGCGTAAGACAGGGTGGCAGTATGTCTCCAGCGCTCTTCAGTGTATACATGGATGGGCTCTCACAAGCATTGGCAAAGACCGGGGTTGGTTGCTCCATTAATGGTACAATAGCTAACCACATAGCGTATGCGGACGATATGGTCCTGCTAGCTCCATCTGTGGGAGCTATGCGCCAGCTACTCACAGAATGTGAGAGGTACGCCAGCCAGCATAACATGAACTACAACCCTGACAAGTCAGAATTCATGCTCATGGAGGCGGCGCATATGCCCACACACGTGCCTCCGCTATTACTGGATGGGGTTCAACTGCGTCGAGTTCATAAGGTCAAGTATCTTGGCCACATCCTGCTGTCTAGCTTAAAAGATCAAGAGGACATAGAAAGGCAAAGACGAGCAACTGCGGTACGAGCGAATATGCTAGCCAGAAGATTCGCTAAATACAGTGATGGCGTGAAAAGGCAGCTGTTCCTCAGTTTCTGTACCAGTGTCTACACAGTAGAGTTGTGGTCGGACTACACCTGCGCCGCGATTAGAGACCTGCGCGTGCAGTACAACAACGCGTGGCGAGCGCTGTTCCGCCTACCGCGCTGCTGCAGCGCGAGAGCGCCATGTTCGCGGAGGGGCGCGCGCCGAGCTGGGACGCGCTACTGCGTGCAAGGAGCGCCACCGCCAGAAAGGCAATCAACGCCTCCTCCAACACGCTCTTGTCGGCGGTGAGAGAGTGGGACGCCAGCCCGCTTCACGAGCGCTGGAGGACCTACCACAGGCCTGTCGCAACGGGATTGGGGTGATCCGAGACGCAGCAGGCTCCAATTAATATTATTTATTGTTTGTGATCGTTTTATTAAGCTATTGCATAGCTTCTATCGCGGGCCTTGAGCGCGGGGACCGAATCCAGAAATTCCGTAACGAAAAAAAACCTGACGCTCCCCACTCCGACGGACCGAAACCGACTTTATTCACTTTGTTACAAAGTTCTTTATCGGGGAAAGGATATATCTCCATACGAATGTCGCTAAGTGTCATATTCTATACAAAATATTGAGGACAGTAGCCCTTATTACCAGAGATACGGCGATGTCAAACGTCAAAATAAACACTATTATTTTTTCCCGCCAGAATCAAATATGTTAAATCGATTTTGTAATCGATGCATAATATACTGGCTGGATCGAATTAAAGGCAAAAGGCGCCTAATTTTTTATTTAGACTGCGAATCGTTTTGCTTTTTTAATCGATATCTTAGTGCAAATGGAAAGTCGTACTAAGTACCATTTTAAATTTGTGAATTTAGCACGTTAGTGCACAACGGAATAAAGTGGAAATTTCATTGGCATAAGAAATATTAGTACCTACAAAGAAGTAGAGTATCGAAATATGCCTTTGTCTTGTTTATCAAATATTTTCTATTGGTATATTAGATTTGTTCCTTATTGTGATAATCACGAAGGTGACATTGCTGCGTGCTGTAAATATTGTTCGAAGACGATGATCACCGTATGTTGTTCGCCTATAAAAAAGCTCTCTTTCACTGCAGACGAAAATGTACCCAAATTTATTTTAAGTTTGTATTGTTCAGTAGTGTCATAAACAAACAGAAATTAAACTTAAGTACATATTTGTCACTACTGACGAAAGTGCACAAAAAATACATAACTGTGTTTTTAGGAAATTAGTTGAAAAGTGACCAATGTGCCGGGATCCATTAAATCTATGTAAATATGATATGTTTAATGCTGTCATAAATTTGATAATAAATAAAATCCCACTAATATTATAAGCGAAAAAATTTTAGAGGGTTTTTGAAAGTTGCAATAGAGTATTAAATTTAGTAAATTGGAAGTTGTATTTATGCAATGTGATTTAAAAATGTCGATAGCGTGATGTAAAACATTTGCAATTAATGCAAACTTCATACGTTTCAAATACTTTAAACGTGTACTACTACGTGATTTCCCGTTTAAGAAGCATATTACGGTAAATTTAAGTTGATTAATTCCAACAGTTATTAATAATGTTCAAAAATCCAAATAGTACATTACATACCAAGGCCGTTTAAGTGGGAAATGCCCCGGATTCCATGTAATTGTCGGCCGAGGCGAAGCCGAGGTCGACTAACATGTGATCCGAGGCTTTCCCATTTACCGGCCGAGGTTTGTATACTATTTTTCAGCCCGACGGAGCCGGCAGGCGGCAATTTAGTTTTGCGTAAAGTGGCGCTTACCGGCCGGAGGGCTGAAAAAATATTTTAATTCAGGTACACTGGCGCCATCTATTTGCTTAGATATGAAGTAAGTGAATATGCCACGGCAAATTTATGGTTTTATGGCAATATTTTGCTAATCAGCAGAACTTATTTTAAATAAAATTGTGCCACATTTAATACGTTTATCGGAAGAAATGGGCACAAAGGCATAAAAGGTACATTTTCCCGTTCATATTATGTTTATTACACTGCCATCTATATATTACACGTAGAACTACTTAAGAGCTGTAGGTATCTAACTGTTTCGTTCTAAGGAAACATACTAAGCCGCGAAGTCTTCTAGATTTGTTTGATGGCGCTGTTAACAGTTTAGTAGGTTTTGTCAAACAAAATCTATGAAATGAAATGGGTAACCTAATGGTATAAATTGAATATACTGAAAAATTAATCACAGCCAGTTACTTAAAAACTGAATTACATATAAAAAAAAACCAAACACAAGTCTTATTATAATAACCCGTATTTCGCCGTTCTTGGTGCAAAAGAGCCCAGAACACTAGCGGCATTTCCATGCTGGATGGCTACGGACAACCTTGGATCGGGCTCCTCTCCCTTTTGTCTGAGTCGACGGCTTATGTCATGCAGAACAATTTGGGTTCCCCCAAAGCAGCCCGCAGTCTCCACTACCAAAGGTATGAACATGTATTGTATCCATGTCCTACAGACCTAAGTTGGTTATCCACGAATGTCATCTGATAATGATAATGCTATAAGTTCATGAAAAGACAAGTTGCATGGATAGCGCGACGGTGATTGCTGTCAAATGTGAGTAACTGTATAGAATTATCAGAAATTTACACACAAATGTAACAATGTGTTGGCCTATTACGTAAGTATCCCGCTATCCGTTTGGGATCTTATCTTAGAAGGGAGCGCACACTAATGCCGCTTCGCCGCCGCTAAAGTTTCGGCAGAGGGCTCCTGCGACGTGGGAAGTGCGAGTAATATGGGTAGTCGAAAATGTGCTGACGCATGTAGCATCCCACACCAAACACCGCCCCGTCTCCCATAGCACCAGCGTCACTCCATCTTGCTATCACTGCGCCTAAACTCAGTGGCTCCAGAACGGAATGAACAGCCGCTGACTGACAGACCTCAGGACAATATCATTGAGGCTATAGTGACAGATACGCGGAATCCAACCACTACAAAGAAGGCAACTCAATGTATAATATGGCTAAGCTTAGATTTTTTCGTATGATTACTATACTTAAAAGGCTAAAAATTACTGAATATGCACAACTTGATGGATGAGGATGGCACTTTATTACAGTTCTATCTATATGCCACTAATCGAACTAGGTATCGCCTATATCCTCCTTAAATTGATTTGATTAAAATTATTTTAACTTTGCGCAAAAACATTCTTAGATCATGTCGTTAGATTTAGATACATTTTACTTGGCATCTATTTTATTTTTGTTGTCAAGCAAACTGATGTTGCGTTAGTGAAGCAGTCACAAAACCAGAGCACGGTTTCTTCAATTAAATTTTGGACAAATTTCCATGCTATGCTAAATTGTAAAGATGAACTCTTATCTGTTACCATTTCAAAGTAAATTAAAAACGCTGAACGGATTAAGGTGAAATTTGGTATAGGGATGTTTTGACTCCTAGGAAAGGACAGGATAGTTTTTGTTACGGAAATCATCCTATATAGAGGTGCAAAGCGGAAAGAAAGCAAGTGAAATAGTCAATTCAATTACTGTGCATTGCACTTTTTTACAGTAGTTTTGTTTTTGTCTTATGTTGAGTAGGTACATGCGAATAAAGACCTATGCCGAACCTATCATAGGATCGTCCTTGGATAAGACATATATACTTACCTACTACCTAATGAAAGTTTATATGCGCGACGTAATTATTTTGGTATCCTCGCAATGTTTTTCTTCACTGGGAAGTAAGTTGTAATCAGGTATCGAATGGCATTCCATGGGTTAAATTCAGTGAGCTTAAGACATTGTTTTAAACTGTGATCAAAAACACTCGGCCTTGATTACTTATTTAATTAAAAGATACGAGTAATTTATGTAAACTTGGACGTACTTTTTACCATATCTACAAAGTATTCCAACCACTGAAAGATTAATATGTGGTAGATACAAAGAGACATACAGCTGTACAAAAATGCTGCTGATTCGATTAAATGCGTAATCGGTATCGTATTGTGATAAGCAGAAAAAATTAACAAAAAATGTTTGTCAAAAAAACATTCAGTCCTATTTTTTCTAAATCAGATTACAATATTGATCACCAGCATTTTTGGTATATCCTGAATTATTAACGAGAAAAAATAATAACAGGTTACTGTAGTTGCAAGTTAGTTATTTGTTTTATACGGCCCCGGAATTTAATTAGCAATTTACAGTTCAAGTCAATTTGGTCTTTAATACTTATGCTAATAAAAATACACTACCAAACATTATAATACTACGCAGACGAAGTCGCGGGTAACAGCTAGTCACTAATAATGGTAACTTTGTAACTTTACTGTTAGAAATAAAACTGAAAAGGACCAATTCCCTTAAAAATACAAATAGCTCTTAAATGCTACTATTAACTTTTTTTTACTAGTATAAATCTATCTTTCGCTCGACTAATATTTTGTGTAGCCGCCATCAGCTGCGTTTACGGCTGCTAAGCGAGTTTTCATTGAACTCACGAGGTTTTAAGAATAGTTCCCCCTAGCCTCCGTAGTATTAGTGTAGTAGTATTTGTTGATGAATATGTCCGCGTAAACTATTATTGCTTTTTCAACCGACTTCAATATTTCTAAAGGAGGAGGTTCTCAAATCGTCTGTTAAGTTATTGCATAGCTTCTATGGCGGGCCTTGAGCGCGGGGACCGAATCCAGAAATTCTGTAACGAAAAAACCTCACGCTCCCCACTCCGACGGACACGGAGGTGTGGCTTGAAGGCCGTGCATCGTCTAACGTCGTTTCAGTTCGGCAGTCTTCGACACGGCGTTGTCGACACCGCGTTGTGTGCTTGTTTATTTATTTAATAATAGAAAAAATTGTTTTCTTATCGGTCACCACGCTCAAAAAGTGTAACTTGAATTAATATCAAAGAAAAAGAAATACTGCATGAATAAAATAAATAAATAATTATAATTGCATAAGTTGATACAAAATGATATGCAATAGCTTTACCGTGGCAGTCCCCGAGTGCCACACGTATTTTTTTTAATTATAATTGTAAGCTGTTTTTTGTTATTATCTTTATATGGAACTAATTATTCTGGAATAAAAACTCATTCATTCATTCATTCATTCATTCAAATACCAAATGATATTTCTTACATAAGTTCCGAAAAACTCATTAATACGAGCCAGAAGGCCTACCACGAACCACGAACGAAGTTTCACCTCTCTGTCGCACTTGAGTGAGAAATCACAAGTGCGAAAGGGAGGTATACTTTCGTTCGCGGTTCGTGGTAGGCGCTCAGGGTCCGAACCTTGCGAACTTCGAGTTGAAAGTCGCAAGCTCTGACTATTGGGCCACTAACGCCCCTAATTAATTATTAACAAAGGCGTGTCGTATAATCGGTACAATACCTTGTTAATTAATGTAAGTAGCCATTCACAACACGTCAGACAATTATTTATATTGTTACCAAGCTTCCGCCACGCCATATTTAATGGTGTGGCTAATACTCCTATTACGGGAGGATAATGTTTCATTTGTTTATGAGAATATAATACATATCACAATATGGGGCACTTTTATAAAACTCGGTCAGGTTAGACAAATACCAACATAGAAATTCTTAAATACCTAATAAAACCGGTATGGGCATTTATTTGTGTGATGAACACAGATATTTGTTCCTGAGTCAAGGATGTTTTCTATGTATTTATGTATTTGTATATTATATATACTTATATCGTTGTCTAAGTACCCGTAACACAAGCCTTCTTGAGCTTACTGCGGGACTTAGCCAATTTGTGTAAGAATGTCCTATTATATTTATTTATTTATTTATTTATTTATTTACCGGTCAAGTGCGAGTTGAACTCGCGAACGAAAAAAGGCATAATTTAAACTTTCGTGAGTCATACTGATATTAAATTGCAACGGTTAACACTCACATATTTTTATCACAATAGGCGTGACATGTTTCGACTGCATCGGGCAGTCATCGTCCGACAGACAGAGTGATGTTGTCACCTTCGCGGCTCGGGCATCACTGATGGCTATTGTGATAAAAATACTTGAGTGTTAACCGTTGCAATTTAATATAAAATGGCAAAAAAAACACGATTGATGTCGTATAGGCCCTTAAATATTTGTGATATTTTAATTTAATTATATATTTTTAAAATTAATCATAGTAAGTGAATAAATAAATATTCTGTGAATATGTCAAGCGTCTACCTGTTGGGACCGAGGCTCTAGTTCGGATAATCGAAATCTGCGGCTTTCCGGACAAGATCTAAGAAAACGATATCTTTAAATATAAAAACCTAAATATAAATATAAAACTTTAAATTTAAGTATTAATATAAAAATTGGACGGTATATGGCAACCCTGGCCATGTAAACATTGATTTACGGAACGCTCTGGTTTATTTATTGTTTAAAATAGTATATTACTCACGGATAAGTCCAAGAAGTGTTGAGAACAGTAATTGTATAACCTCCGCTGCGTCGGGCACAACAAACAAACACCATGGAGCACGATTTTACTTGGAAACTGACGGTGCAAACACAAGGTACGAGGAAATCAAACTTTTAACGGATCATCATTGCCAAAATCCGAACAGCTGATAGGACGAGCGAGGACAGCTGCGCGTAGGTGGCCACAGACGCGGTCACACTGATGATAAATGTTGCCAATATAGGGTAGTTGGTTCAGGTATCTAACAGACGCGCGGCGACGTTTTAAAAACAATCCCTACCCGACATTCCTTGCCTCGCGCTGATCAACGGATTGGATGGTGTAGTAGGGGCTACGGGAGAAGGATCGGCTACGACTTTACAACGTGTGCTACGGGTGCCGCGCAGAGTTTTAGTATGCACCACTGACATCTTCGCGCCGGCGTACCTTTATGTTTTGTTGTGATAAGTTGATAACAGTCGTGCAGTCCCATGTTCCGGGTTCAAATCCGGTGAATCCCATGACTTATGTGGTCGATGTGTGTTTGTTTGCTTTATTTAAGAAATGTTTTTTTATTTTTATTTTAATGGTTTTATGTATTGTAACTATTGTTATTTTTCTTGTGTGTTTGGACTTAGTTAATTGGCATGATTTAATGCATCTTAAACGATATTGTAGAGGTAATTCAATTTATTAGTTGGTATAATTAGATTTCATTTAATTAGGTTTCCTATGCGCTACAAGCGTACTTTACTTGCGTGTACTTTACATTTCATATTATAAATTTTACAATTGTGACATATATATATTTTTAATTTAAATTAGATTAGAAGCAAGAGTGACTATGGCTGACTTAAATTTACTTTCTTTATGTCCCCATTGCCCTGACTCGAATAGAACTTTTACCGCTCATGGGCTTAGAGTCCACATAGGGCGCATGCATAAAGATGTACCCCGTCCGGCTTCGCCTCGACCTCTCGCGGTTTCACCGCGCAACACTCAGGCCGTGTCGCAGCCAGCGGCACAAGCAACAAGTCTCAGGGTTATAGGTTTGGAAGATCTGGCCACTTTGAAACAGTCGGTGCGGGTGCTGCGTCACATTCCCAAGGGTGCACGGAATCTTGCTGCAGGTAAATTGGCCGATGTCATAAACAGGTGCATAGACACGAATGGTGCAACTGAGTGGTTTGCTTTGTTGTCATTTGCTTATTCCGCATTTAAGACGCCAGATTCGGCGGGCTCGGGCAATTTGACAACCAAAGTTAAACGGAATATTGACTCGGCTTGCACCATCGGTTCAGGGGATGACTGTGAAGTAAGTACTGGGATTGGGAGACAATCCTCACTTAGGAAGACTATTGAGTCGAAGGTTTTTGAGGGTGATCTCAGAGGGGCGGTGCGTGTGCTTATGTCGGACGACGGCCTGGCGCCATCAGGCCCGGAGACACTTGCGGCGTTACAGACAAAGCACCCTGCCCCCTCTCGACCGCTAGTATTTCCTCAGGAGCCTGACAGTTCCATTCCTGCCTTGTCCGTGAGGCCTGGGGATGTGGCGCAGGCACTTGGCTCCTTTAGCAGCAGCTCGGCAGCTGGCTTGGATGGCATCCGGCCAGCGCATTTAAAGGAACTGACATCGGGAGCTGCAGGAGATAATGGTCTGCGCCTCCTGGAAAGTTTGGCGAAACTTTGCAACTTTCTGTTAAGTGGTCAACTAAATTTAGCTGTTTGTCCCTATATTTATGGGGCATCACTGTGTGCTCTGGTCAAAAAGGATGGGGGTATAAGACCAATTGCCATTGGCAGCTCGTTTAGGCGTTTGGTGGCTAAACTAGGGTGCCAAGCTGTGAGGGAGGAGATGGCCACTTACCTCCGTCCCTCACAGTTGGGCTTTGGCACTAGGTTGGGCTGCGAGGCCGCCATTCATGCTACACGGGCTTTTGCAGGAGACCCTAATAATGCGGAGTGCGTGGTTGTTAAACTAGACATAAAGAATGCTTTTAACTCCATTGAGCGTGATGTTTTGTTATCCGAGGTTAGGGAAAAGGTGCCTTCCCTTTCTCCTTTTCTCTATCAAGTTTATGCCATTCCTTCATTTTTATTTTACCGGGGCTCGCTTATTAGATCGCAGGTAGGCGCGCAACAGGGTGATCCGCTGGGTCCTCTTATATTCAGCCTCGGTATTCAGAAAGCGATATCTGAGCTTCGGTCCCCTCTAAACATATGGTACCTGGACGATGGTACATTGGGGGGTAAGCCGGAGGACGTGAGGCAGGATCTAGTCACGCTTCTTGCACGCTTTCAGGAGCTGGGACTGGAGGTGAACTCGGGAAAGTGCGAGTTCTACCCTTGTAGCGCTAATTCCCGGTCCTCCTTTTCTAGTTTTGGTGACTTGCTTCCCGGTCTCACGGAGCTGTCGGCGCAGACTTTAAGCCTCCTGGGCTCCCCCATATTTCCTGTTGCCATCCCTGACGCCTTTGAGGCACGAAAGCGGCTTCTGTTGTCGGTGAGGGCGAGGTTAAAGGAGTTGGCGGCGCATGTTGCGCTCGTTTTGTTGCGGGTTTGCTTCGCTGTTCCCAAGCTCACCTACTTTTTGCGCACCGTACCAACTTGGCTTCACCCTGAACTCTTGGACTCTTTTGACACCGTAATAAAAGAGTCTATAGAAACAGTGATAAACGTCTCCCTCAGTCCTGACCAATGGGACCTTGCATCATTACCAATTCGGAGTGGTGGTCTGGGTGTCCGGCGCGCGCGGGATCTGAGTCTTTCGGCATTCTTGGCGTCGGCGGCGGGGGTTGAGGACCTTGTTGCTCAAATTTTAAATTCTGATGGTGACAGGGTTGTTATACCTTTTGCTGCCGATGCCTTGGGGGCCTGGACGGTTCTTAATCCCGGTGAATCCGTGCCTGAGAAGCGGGACATTCAACGGTTGTGGGACGACGTTGGAGTGAAGCGGGTATTTGAAGGCTTATTGGGGGGTGCTGTGGGAGTGGGCAGGGCGAGACTCCTTGCGGGGTCAAGACCAGAGTCAGGCTCGTGGTTGCATGCGCTTCCCTCCCCGCATTTAGGCACTCTTCTGGACAACGATTCTTTGCGGGTTGCTCTTCGCTTGGGCTGCGATGTGTGTGTACCTCACTTATGCATCTGCGGCACAATGGTGGAGAGCAACGGCCACCACGCATTGAGTTGTTGCCGGTGTGTGGGGCGATTCCCACGCCATCACGCGTTGAACGACATCGTTCGCAGAGCGCTCGTATCTGCGAATGTGCCGTGTTTGCTGGAGCCCCCTGGCCTTAGCCGGTCAGATGGCAAGAGACCGGACGGTATGACTTTAGTGCCGTGGCAGAGGGGAATGTGCCTGCTTTGGGACGCTACATGCGTTAGCACTTTTGCGGCTTCGCACGTTAGTCGTACTGCGGTACTGGCCGGGGCTGCTGCTGAGTTGGCTGCACTTAAGAAGCGCGAAAAGTATGCGTGTTTGGGGGGATATACGTTTGTTCCTCTGGCAGTGGAGACGACTGGGTGTTGGTGCACAGAGGCAATGACCTTCTTTAAGGAGCTCGGTGGTCGTTTGCGGGAGAGGGGACATGATCCCCGTTCTGGGTCATTCCTGGAGCAAAGGCTATCCATCGCGGTTCAACGCGGAAACGCAGCGAGCGTGTTGGGTACTTTTGCGTCTGGAATGGTTCGGGGTGGGTTATTTGACTGAGTAATTAATTGACATTTCGTATTTGTTTTATTTTAATGTGCCAGGGTTTTTTGTTATTATTAGTAAATGTTTTAGGTTAAGTAACTTATGTATGTTTTGATGTATTTTTATGATTGTGATTTATAATTAAATTCTTATATCTCTCTGTCTCTAAATAAATGACTGTATTATGTTTTAAAATTGGAAAGACCTATTGACATTGTATTAAAAAACGAAACTTGAAAACAGCAGATCTAATAGGTATTTTGTTTAAAGTTTCTTAAATCTAAAATTCGGATACTTGGATTAGAAAGAAATTGCGTAGTAAGTAGTAAGTATCAAGTGAGTTCGGATAATTGAGCGATCGGATAAACTAAGGTAGCGTTCGAATAATTGAGAGTTCGGATAATCGAGGTTAGGATATTCCAGGTTCTAATGTATATAACTTTGACATAAAGTGCCCAAGCTATATACAAAAATTCCAAAGGCGCTTACGACCTTCATGCCAATAACAGTACCATCTTACGAGGTCTATAGCTCAACAGAGCCACTAGTATTTATTTTCATTTACTAGCTTTTGCCCGCGACTTCACTCGCGTCAGAAAGAGACCAAAAGTAGCCTATGTCAATCTCCATCCTTTCAACTATCTCCACTTAAAAATCACGTCAATCCATCGCTCCGTTTTGCCGGCAAAGACGGACAAACAAACAGACACACACTTTCCCATTTATAATATTAGTAAGTATCAATGATTAAGTCAAATTCTATATATAAGCAAACTGTGAGGCGAAAATGTATTTCTAATAATATATTAGACTAAATAATATATGATTGACAGAAATATGACGGAAAGTTTATGCGGCGCATCCGGTGATATTATGACGTGCTGTAAGGCCCATATTACACTATGGGCATTTTCTTGAGAAGTTAACTAAAAACTTTTTTTTAGACCAGTAAATTAAATGTTTTTCATTTTCGAAATATATATATATATATGTTGTGGTCTCGGGCAGTGATGCCCGAGCCGCGAAGGTGACAACGCCACTCTGTCTGTCCGACGATGACTGCCCGATGCAGACGAAATATGTCACGCCTATTGTGATAAAAATATGTAAGTGTTAACCGTTGCGATTTAATATCAGTATGACTCAAGAAAATTTATATTTTAGGTAAATTTAATGTTTTTCCTACTCAGCATCACGAGCTCTTTCGATCATACTAGGAGAAAAAAATAGTCCCAATTTTTTCTATTCCGTTACCATTTTTCAAACACTTTGTACAGCGGTTACAAAATGGAGACTAGGTACAATACGTAAAACGTTTGAAAATTTAGAGACCTTTTTTTTCTCGTAGTTTATTTCTCTTAGATTGAAAGAGCTCGTGAAATTTCTACAAATTATCCCTATATTATGTCCTATTGTTACCTATAAAAACTATACCTAATATTATATTATATTATATGTCAATTTAGTTAAGCTAATTAGTCATTATTCTAAAAATATGTATACATTTATTAGGTTAGGGTAAAGTAGGGCCAGGGTTATGCACCATGTTGCACTGACATGACCTCGTCCATCGAATAGAAGGACTTCTTCAACAAAATCTTCAAATAAGTTTTAAGGCGATTTTTAAACAAAAAAATAGTGACTTCTTCAATTCACTCGGCAACTTGTTGACTAGTGTAGGCATATTATATAAATCTTTGATCAAAGAAGAAGTGTTAGTTACACTATGTATAACTCGAGAACGGCTGGATGGACTTGGCTGAAAATTGGTGGAGAGGTAGCTTAGAGCAGTTTAAACCAGGAGACGGGCATAGGATACTTTGAAAGACATGGCAAAAAACTTAAAAAATGAAATGAATAAAAAACTATATGGCATGTTCACCGGTCGGAAGATTATCTGCGTCGATTGTTCTTGCAGCTGATAATAAAACAAAAAATGTCTTGTATCACAAGCACCTTGGTACTGAAGAGTGCAAGCTATGCACCAACAAACATGAACAATAAAGTCATTATAATACTGGGGGGTGAAACATTATAATAAACATTATTATGGTGGTTAATATCACTAAAACTATTTCACAACATGTTACCCAATAACAATCAAAATCAACGTAAGAAAACAAAACTTATTCCCAATATATATCTAGATATGTTGATAATGTAATATAGGCCTAACCTACAAAACTATATCGAGATAAAACGAAAACCAGTAAGGCGGATGTCACACTGAGCGTCAATTGTTTTTTGCGTAGTGTTCAAAACGGTTTGTATTTACTTTTTCTATAAATGAATAAATAATAAATATTGTGGGACAATCTTACACAAATCGACCTAGTCCCTTAGTCTGTGGGTACTAGGTAGGCGACGATATATATAATAGACACATACATATCATAAAATACATAGAAAACATCCATAACATGTGGTACCACTACCAGAATACTGTGAAAGTAGACCGACATTCTTTCAGCCTAGCTCATTGATGCGAATCTAAATATCTCGCCTGAAAGACTGTTCCATATTGCCTCCATTTGAAATGCCGATGGAATGCCGATCTGAATATTACACGTATTGCATAGTGTTTAATAACACACAGACTTGCTACAGTAAGACAAGTGACAATAGAAATTTAAAAATAATATTGCCCATTCTGTTATTATGAACATAAAACGGGTCTACCGCGAACGTTACGACGTTGTTCATAATAATGTGTATGTAAAAAGTATATAACGATAAATATGTATGTATAAAACGCGAAAGTTTAAAGTGTTATATGGGCATTTTCAGAAAAAAGTGCACAAAAGTGAAAATGGGTCCTCGATTTTCCATACAAAAGAAAATTATCAGTTTTGTAATGGCCCATACAAAATGTATGAAAAAATGCGTTACGAAAATGACCAAAAAAAACGGGACACTGGTTATAAAAAAACCCAAAACTATTTTAGGAAATGCCCATATTGCCCATTCTGATTTTTAAAGATTTGATTTATGTATTAGTCTTTGAACATAAGCCGGTCATTCGAGCATCCGCTGGACTTATTTCCGTACATTGCTTGGCAGATCCGGATATATAGGCATATATTATGCCCAAACGTACACATATGGTTGGCTATTGCGCACATCAACACTTACACAATTTTAATGTTTCTTTTTAACTAAATCATTTTATTTAGAAGTAAAGTAGTAGTGACAAAAAATATTTGCAATAAAATAGGTATTTCTCATTTTATGAAATTGAGTAATATAATGTAAATGTACGTACTTATTGTTTTTTTGCTATTGTAGTAATAATAGTTAACAAGTCTTTGACAATACGCAATCTACTATAACTAAGCTAAACTTTAGTATGAATGCGGACTAAATACATTAGATGCTAAGTACCTACATATGGCTATTTCATCACGTCAGTGCATACAAAAAATTACACAAACGTGCTAGTTTTTGGCAGAGAGGAAATACTATTGAAAGCCTACTCCTATTGTCTATGTAAAAATTTAAGGTTTTTAGTTCCAAATAAAAAGTTTTAGCACCAGCGCCTCACGCAATACTGTTCTAAAACTCCCACTGTGACTGAAAGGCAAATTTTCCGTTACTCATAAAATATGAGCCATTGAACTCCAAAACGGCCGGAAAGATTATGCAAATCCAGCTCTATTATCGTGACTTTACGATCCACATTGCCTTGGCTATTTTAGGAACAAACGGGAACAACCACTAACCATCGTTGGACCTTATGCCGTCGCGATAGGGATCACAATAGGTCAATTTGCAGGGTTGGCGATGGAACGGTCGGCTTCATAAATATATATTCAATTTTGAACCTTCCCCCCCAGTATTAAGTTCCGAAGTGTATACATATTAATAGACTTGACTGTAAGACGAGCGTAGACTTTGTTGTCGTAATTTCGTAATGTTTTGTGGAATGGAAAGAGAAACAGGAAGACTCGGACATGGATTTGGGTAATCCGATTAAAGTAACGTCCGGAAGTAAAAATAAAAATAAGATAAAAGTAAGATAAAAATCCGCTTAAACCGCTTCAAGACCTTTTGGATTTGACACATTTTAAGGGTTCAATAGCCAAAATGTCAAATCGGAACCCTTATAGTTTCGTCCTGCCCGTCTGTCGGTCCGTCCATCCGTATGTCATAACGCTTTTACTAAGTGACTATAAAATATACACTCATGTATAAAGGTTTTGGTATTTTAAAAGTTTTATATTAAAACTAAATGTATTTCCTTTCATGGATGAATGAAAGAACATTTATTTATGTTTCATGTTTTTTTGTTTTTTAAGTAGTCACACTACTATATATAAATTATAAGTTGATAGAGATGTCATATACTACCCACAGAAAAAGTGACTAAGGCCCCCGGTGAGCAGGACTGGAATCGAACCAGCGACCTCCTGCTGACGATCACGATCGGGATCGGGTAGCCCAGTGGTTAGGGCGTCTGCCGCGAAAGCAGGAGGTCGCTGGTTCGATTACAGCCCTGCTCACCGGGGGCCTTGGTCACTTTTTCTGTAGTATATGACATCGTATAAATTTATTTTTGAAGAATATATTAGGGAAAATTAAACCATGACCTTCACCTTCAAAGTCTTCAAATGACTGAGGTCACATTGGCGTGCTCTATGACGGTACTGCGCAATGGACCATTACAATTCGTGGTTTCCATAGTGCTGAAGACACACTAGTTAAGTTTATTAATATGACCTTGACCTTCAAACCACTGATGTCGGTCTACAGGTCACATTGGCGTGAACTACGATACTGTGCAATAAACTATTACAATTCTTGGTTACCATAGTGCTGAAGACACAATAGTTTAGTTTATTAATATAAACCATGACCGTGACCTTCAAAACACTGATGCCAGTCACCAGATCACATTGGCGTGAACTACGATACTGTGCAATAAACTACTACAATTCGTGGTTCCCATAGTGCTGAAGACTCACTATATTAGTTTATTCATATAAATCATGATCATGACCTTCACCTTCAAACCACTGATGTCGGCCACCAGGTCACATTGGCGTGAGCTACGGTACTGTGCAATAAACCATTGCCTTCGTTCGTGGTTCCCATAGTGCTGCAGACACACGGTTCACTTAGTTTTAATATAGCCTGTCAAACTTAGCCTGACAGTAGATCAATAAAAAAACTATTTGCCTCCCTTTTGTGTTGAGTGACAATTCAAGTGTAAGAAAAAGACAGATTGTTCTCATTCGTATATAGTCAGAGAGTTCGTTGTCAGACTGTAAGTAATTATAAGTGTAAAATTGTAGTAATTGTTTATCCATAACCTCAGTGGGTTGGCACCCGGGGCGGTTCTCTATTTAGGCAAAACTACCATACGTAACTTAGCTGACCATATTAAATTGTAAAGCATGAAGTTGCATGGGCACTGGGGGCCTTGGTCACTTTTTATGTAATATATGACATCTATTTCAATTTATACCTCAACGCTAATTGAAACGAACAAAAATCACCTTCACTTGTTTTACGAGAGCACTAAGGCCGAATGGGGTTTAACTTAATACGCGGAAAAAGCTGCGGGCAGACGCTAGTCATTAATACCGTCTGTCTGCACCCGTCTCGTGAACGAACCTGATGGCGACGCAGTGCGGTGTGGCGATATCTCAACGCGACGCCGCGCGGTTGCTGCTACGCCTTCAAATGTCATAAATGTCAAGAAACAAACCGTGGATACCTATCAAAGTGTCCCAGTATCAGTACCATGAGTTGCACGCGACTGTATTCGAGTAAGACGCTCGAAAGTATGTCCATCTTGCTCCTATCATTACTCTGGCAGGAGCGAGACGGACATACCCCCGAATGCCACGGTCGCTATCGAATACGGTCACTCATGGTAAGCACATAGATGAGCAGCGCCCGGCGCGCCGCCCCGCGTCGCTTCGCGCTCGCGTAACGTTTACCCCGTAGGACACTCCCATATGTCTCAACGATATGTTTTTTCCGCATCGCGCCGCACCTCATCACCATCGCAATACACTGCGGTATAGGCATTAACTTAGAATAGGCTTTTACTTCAGTACAAATGTAGACAGGGAAAATGTGTGGGCAGCTTTGATCTCGCAGATAAAGTCGCGGGCAAACGCTATTAATAAATACCGTATATCGCGAATTTAGTTATTTTAAGCTTTATTGATCCCTTACAAATTTTACTTATAGCCAATTAACATGCATATTTTAAAGTGTATTTACAATCTTACGAGGTATATAATGTATATATATTAATTTATTTTACTTTACTTCACTTTTTTTCTATTAAGGGCCGCCTTTTTCGGTGAAAGCCGCTTCCAAATTGTGCCAGGTTTATCTTGTGCCATTCTTTTCATCCTCTTTTTATATATGGGGTACCAATTTGTTATAATTTTGGACCATCTATTGACTCAAGAATCAACTAAATTCGCGATATACCCGTTCTATGGTTATAATAATGTGTACACAAGTTAAAGTGTTAAAAATACCGTATGTCTGCACCCAGCTTTACTGCTAATGGTGATTAACTCTGATTGCGTTTTTACGATTCAATAAAACGTATCGACGCTTCCACCGAGCTGAGCTGCGGTATTAGCAATATACAGACTACTTGTAGGTATGTATGTAGACATATACACGGTGCTCGTGAGCATTGTGAGAGATTTTAACAGCGTATTCCTGAGGCTAAAAGAAACAAAAAATGTCATATCAAGTGCATTGTATTAGCGCTAGTTTCTGAGATAGTTGCAATTTTTATTTAAACATAATTTTACCGCCACTCGGTAAATAACGCGTTTTGGAATGTGATAATGCTACTATGTGGTCTAGTCTAGACATGATTTTTGACAGACTTCAAAGTGACACTGCAATGTCTTTGCAAAACTCGACTCTACCAAAAAAAACATTCTTTTTGTATTTTAAGTGGGCCTTTTCTAAATGAAAACATACCATGTATCAAAGCATATAAAAAGAAAAAAAAATGTATTTTGGTTTTTTTTGCGCAAAAATCATATGTCATTTTATGTTTCTTTTAGCCTCAGGAATACGCTGTTAAAATCTCTCGCAATGCTCACGGGCACCGTGTATACATATGTATGTTTTAACTGTCTATGTAAGTACCTACAGATATAGTACGACACTATTTATTCCTCGTATTTTCACGGACACGTCCGAATGTGTCATGCTATTTCATTTATGTAAAAAAAAAGTAGTAGAAGTATACCGAGGTCGATTGAAGTAGCATGACAAATACGAACGATTTCGAGGAAATATCTGTAGGTACTTACAACATCAATTCATCATCAATATTTAAGAGCTTTGCTCTTGTCGATGGATTAATCGTCACTCTTCTCTTTTCACATATTACTCTTTCGGTAGTAGGAGAAATATTACCTTCACCGCTCGGAAAAGAGCTCTTTACTCTTTGAAACCAACGTGTAAAGTTAGATTTTATCCACATCTGAAATAAAGTAATTTACGGATACGTTCGGGCACCGGACCTGCCAATAAGTGTATGGTGAATTTGTCGGTCCCAATGGATATCTGACTGACGGATTACCCGAACGTATATTTCCGGCTTATGAGAGAGACAGCGCTATGTACCTATACTCGTATATGAATGGACGATGTCATATTCACCGGAACGGAGTGCGGATCCGGATCGGATAAAACCGCGAGTTAAATTGAAATCCTCCTCCGGGTTTAAAGTGCATAGGTTACTATAAATATTCGTTCCCATTTCCATACCTATTATCCATCAGACCAGAATAGAAGCAATATAGTGATATCATTGCTCTATATAAAGACATACTGGGTTGCGCAAACACACAGTGTTCCTATTTCATCTCGATTGCAAAATTTTATAAAGGCCGTTTTTAATTAAAGTTGATCCTAACTTTATTTCTATGGAAAATTTTGTGATTTCTACCGAGAATCACGAGCTCTCTCGATCCTTTCGATGTCTCAAACTTTCCATACATTTTTCAAACCTTCCATTTCGGCACCGTCGTACAAAATCTATGAAAAAATGGTAACGTAATGGAAAAAATAAGGAAAGTACTATTTAAGTTCAAATATTACGATACAAGAGCGAAAAGTAGAATGCGAACACGTGTTATGTACCATATTGTGAAGGTCAGCATTTTGTGGCAAATTCATCGATTTTCAATCTTATTCCGTATATTTATAAGGTAAGTCATTCCACCTTAACCCGTCTAGTTTTTAGACAATGTATTTTTATTTATTAATTTTATGTATTCGAATCTCTTCTTCCTCGGTCCCTCGCTGCTGAGGATCGCGACCATCTCTGCTCCGTCTCCATAGTATGCGGTCATAAGCCATGTGGGTCACGTGCTGTATGTTGCCACCAACTATCCTCTTAACCGCATCAGACCATCTCGTGGGTGCTCTACCTTGCGCACGCTTGCCGTCCATTTGCCCCAAGATAATCTGCCTTTCTAGGTCATGCTTTCTAGACCGCATGATATGGCCAAAAAAGCCAAGCGTGCGATGCTGACAAATTGTGGAGAGTCGTGTTGTGATCCTCAGCTCCTCCAGGATAGACTTATTGGTTCTCATAGCCGTCCAAGGTATGCGTAAGAGTCTCCGCCAACAGCACATCTCAAAAGCGTCGATTCTTGCACAATCTCGGCTTTTCAAGTTCCATGTCTCGGCACCATAAAGAAAGATTGAGAAGACTAAAGATCGAGTCAAGCGCACCTTGGTTGAACGACGAATATTTCTGTTCCTCCAGATCCTATCAAGGTTAGCCATAGCACTTTTGGCCATGCACGATCTACGGCGTATTTCGTCGATGCAGCCACCGTCACAGGTAACCATTGATCCGAGATACACAAACTCACTCACTTTTTCATATTTATTGAGTGCATCGGTTATTGGAAGTTTGTTCGCTCTGTCTATCACCATTATTATGTATTCGAATAGGCGTAACCAAACTTTACCGACATAATACAAACATATTGTGCCCATGCCTTCTAATTTAGACAACCGAAAGGAATCAATTTATTTTTAATTTTTTAAAGGTTTCAACAACATCATTTTTCATCAAAAATACGTTTAATGTTCTCCCATCTTAACTTACTATACACTTTAAGTCGGTATCAAACATAATACAGGTATTATCTGTTTCTGGGTCAGGAGCGAATTACATGCAATTCCAAGGAATGTATATTCTAGGAATGCAATATGCAAGCACTTTAAGACACCAGTTTTGTAATATTCAAATACTTGATCAGGGCATTAATTTATGTGCTTATCACGAATATTTGTTCCCGAGTTATGGATGTTTTCTATGTATTTCAGTATTTATATGTATCTATTCATTATACATATACATCGTCGCCTTTTTTTTTTATGGGGAGGAAAAATCTGTTATGGATACTTCTGAACCGCAGGGACAGTGCAGAAGTTATGTCGGAGTCTCACCGACTAAAAAAACCCCCCTTTTTCCTCTTTGACGCAATTAGGGTGGCTCTGGGATCTCGATAGAACTCGCCAGTGCCACCCTTGCGTCACGCCTCTGAGGGTTCCTCCTTGTTTTAGGACGATGGCAGTCCCTAGCTGCCATCGTCTACGACCCCGCGGACTCCTTTTAGTCGCCTCTTACGACAGGCAGGAGATACCGTAGCCGTATTCTAATGCCCGGGCGCATACATCGTCGCCTAGTACTATCACAAGTCTTATTGAGCTTACCGTGAGACTAGGTCGATTTGTGTATGATTGTCCCACAATTTTTTTTTTATTTTTTATCAAATACATTTTCGTCAAATTAAGAATATAAAAATTAATAACAAAATAAAAAGAAAAATAAAAACACGAACACGAATTAAAACAAAACTAACCTACGACCTACGATTATTTAAACACTTTTATAAACGGATTTACTTGTCACGTTTATCATCACTTAACCCTGTGATAACAAGTGATGTAAAGGGCTTGAAACGTAGGGTCATGGTGTTAATAAACGCGATAAATCCGTTTTAAAGTTTTTCATTTCAATGAATAATAATTACGATAACAGAAGTTTTTATTTTTATTTGCTTTAATTTTAAAGACACTGGTACTGGTGTTTGTCGTTAGGTCCATTTCGGACCAACTCTTGGTACATGGGGTCCCAGCGCACGCAAGTTTTTCGTAGAAATCGCGAAACGTCTGGTTGATGTTACTGGTGACCGAAGAGCTGGTGGCTTCCTCGCACAACGTATCAGCATTGCGATACAACGAGGAAATGCCGCCAGCATCCTGGGTACAATGCCTCAAGGACCTATTTTAGATTTAAGGTAGGTAGAGGCAGGTAGTTAGGTAAGTTACACTTACTGTATATATTTCGAAAATAAATATTTTACTTTGATTTGTTTCGGAGGTAATCACTAATTTAGTTTTATCTGATGTGGTACAATACAATACAATAACTCTTTATTGCACCTCAAAACAACAAAAATAACACAAACTGGTATAGATTACACATGAAAAAGAGGCAAACAACAGGCGGTCTTATCGCTAAAGAGCGATCTCTTCCAGACAACCTTTGGGTAGAGGAGACACTACACTAAGAAAAGTATACATACAGTAGGTGGTGCAAAACTGGAAAAAGTATTATGTGAGAACCAAAATATATGACATAAACAGAAAAAACAAATCTACAAAAAAAAGAAAACAAACACACACACAATTACATATACATACATATTATATGTTCATACCAAAATACATAAATATATAAATACATATATACAAATACAAACTAATTAAGCGAAATGATGATAGCAGATTACTGATTTTACACAGTCAAATTAAAGGAAAACAATAGTTACATGAACAGGAACTAAGGAAGTGATAAATAGTGCTTTTTAAGGAGAGATTTGAAAGAAGCAACAGATTCAGCACGCCTTATATCAAGAGGGAGAGAGTTCCACAGCCGGGTTGCTTGAAAAGTGAAAGAAGTATTATAAAATTTGGAAGAGGAGGATGGCACAGTCAGAAGCAAGTTTTGAGAGGAACGAAGAGAATTGAGATAACTAAAACGCTGCTTGAGATAGGAGGGGGTTGCAGGGTTGAAAAGAATGCTATAGAGAAGTGAAAGAATATGGGAATTACGACGATAGCGGATAGGGAGCCACTTGAGTTGAGAACGAAAACAAGAAACATGGTCATATTTGCGTAACCCAAAAATGAACCTTATGCAAAGATTTTGAATACGCTCAAGTTTGTTTAGTTGCTCCTCGGTAAGGTCAAGATTGGTAGAGAAGATGGTAGTTGCAAGTATGTAAACGGAGTATGAGTATTGGACATGACACATGACATAGATATCTCAAACTTAATTGTGCCTGTTTTACATTAGCGGTGTATGCAACATGTAAATATTTTGTATAAGAAATATAAAAAAATATATATGAATTCAATAAAACTAAAAACGCCATGTTGTTACTTTATTTGCACCTATATACAGACCGAACTTAAAGCAATTAAAAAAAATACTTTGAATAAACACCAAGATTACAAATGTAAAACAACAAAACGTTTACGATGTTTATTCTAGTCCGTGATTTTTATTATAGCGTTGTCCACTATGTTTTTCATCACACTTGTGATTAAATATATATAATTTTACCCAAAGATCGTTCTTACGTGCTAAAATAAAAACAAGAAGCACAAAGAGGATTTTTGGCATGCTTCCTGCATGCCAAATTCCACATTCCACGCGTTAGGGTGTCTTTCCACCAGAGCTACAGCTGCGCGCGAACATACAAATCGGCCAAGGTATGCTACGAAGAGGGGGTCACATAGCTCTAGAGTTGTGCTCGCTCGGTCTTTGAAGGGATCGCTCCAATCTCGTTCAATCGGTCAAAGGAACTAGTTCTGTCTTTTAGGTTTAGTTCAGTGCGTATTTTGACGTATGGGATGGTTTGGTTACAGGGGCTCTCTACAGAGCGCCGGACTAAATGGACTAATGATTCTTTGCCAGAACCACACATCGGGTGTTTGCGTTTTGCCTCACCAAATTGAACTGGTGCGAGCGAGAGGCAAAACGCAAATATGTATGTATGTATGTATGTATGTATAAGCTTTATTGTACAATAACACAAGAAATACAAGAAACACAGTAACATAGACAATTTGATACAACAAAGGCGAACTTATCCCTATGAGGGATATGTTATGTGTATACGTATTGATGTTTTTTGCTCCGTCTGAACTGAACTGAACTAAAGACGGATTTAACTTTTTGTCGAGAAACTAGTTCCTTTCGGTCCGTGATGGGATTTCATTCCTTTTACTTCTTAGTTCCTGACTGACACAAGGCTACAAAGCTCGCGAAGCCTTTGTAAAACCAACACGGGTTACAATTAGGGGGGCGTGAAATTTTTCTTTCATACTGAGGGGATCGCGACAAAGTTATACATGCTAAAGGGGTCACACTAGGAAAAAGTTTTAAAAACACTGTGTTTGTTCTTTGAAACGTAGCGCATCGTAGCTCTGGTGACAAGGCATCCTTAATCAGGATAAGAGCTATAGTTTGCGCAAATAAGTCAAACTCCACTGTTCTAGACACGGCTTTTAAACATGCACATATTGTGAAAGTTATTATGCAATATGCACCATCCGCGAATTGAATTTCCTTCGACACTGTCTGGCATGCCTGCTTCCGGAACAGTATCGACAAAACTTCCAGTTTCCAATACATAGTTTATGTGCTTTATAAACTTATGTTTACACGCTTTAGTTTTAATAATACAGTATGATTTTTTAGCGACTGACCAAACTCTATGTAGTGGAGGTCATACTGAACTGTTTTATACAATCCAACATCCCACATATCGCAGAAGATAATGAAATGTACAGCAAATTTTAAACCACTTCCATACTAAGAAACTTGTTATAGGTATATTAATTTCAAGCTAACGTGGTCATTAATTACATTACAACTACCTACAATCTAAAATGTAATATTTACCACGTATGTTTGCTTTAATGCGCACCCAATATTTCGGCACTGTCGCAAGCGCCAAGTTCATGTTCATTAAACTGGACGGGTGCTCATTAACTAAAACACCATGGTAAATATCCCGTTTTTGATTTTATTTATAACAATAATTTTATTCCATGACGTGATTTTTTAAACAAATGTATGTAATGTGTGTCAAAAGTAGAAATTAGCTTATGAAAACTACTCATTCCTAAGGAAATTTTACCCGTAGTGACTGGTTTGGCTAGCTCAAGGTAAGTAGGTGCTTCAAATTATAAAATGGAATAGGCGGAGACATGCAAGAGTTGACAGAAAACTAGACTCGTCATGAAAATAAATTACTGTTCCCAGTTCCTATTTTCTCCTAATCAGACCAAGGTACTGACTCATATGCCAAACGGATCACCATTTGTGTTACACCCTGTATAAATATGTATGTCTTCGGCGCACTGACCTGTCTTCACATCAAAGAACTCTGCGTTTACAATTTAGATCTAATCTTTTGAAATTGGAACACTTTGAAGAACCTTTGAAGTAACGGGGCAACTTGAAATTCAACTTTAACTGGCTATAAATAGAGTCCTATTTGTCAGTGTTAATTTGTTGGTAAGTGTTTTATGACACAATAATTAACAGGTTTTTGAAAATGGATTACATATATGAGTCGCTGAACATGAAACTCGGGTAAATCCATCTGTCAGATTATGCGATTTTGGTATTAAGAAAAGGTAATAAGGTAGATATTTGCAGAGAGGGTCGAATGGATTTACCCGAGTTTGAAGTTAAGCGACACATATATATATATTTATTTTTTTATTACGACCGTGACCAACAAGCATACGGCCCGCCTGATGGTAAGTGGTCACCGTTGCCTATGGACGCCTGCAACTCCAGGAGTGTTACATGCGCGTTGCAGGAGGATTCGCTGTGTTGACAGCAAAAGGGGGAAGCTTTGCTCCGTGGGTCCCCAGCTGTCAACACAGTGAATCCTCTTGGAGCTCTGACGACCTTACTCACAAATAGAAACACAACACTATGAGTTGATATTTTAGTTGATTTATGATTCTCAAGCTTAGTGGAAAGAAATAATCTGAGATCATCCCTTAGTGTCTCCCATTAATGGTATCGTTTTTGAAAGCTAGCTGCATTTGCTGTCAGCAATCACATGCCAAATACGTTGGCAATTCGTCCTGTCTCCATAGTGGGTATGTCCGTCAGACATCCGCCAGACAAATTGTCCATGATTGGCAGATCCAGTGGATATGCCCGAACGTATGTGGCCATCAGTTCAACCAGAATTGTTGTCTCCGATGATGTCATGGTGGTTATACCTTGCTTTTTGTATCCTGCTTTTTCACTTGTTTTCTAAAGTATGATAATATGTGCGAATGAGACAGCTAGGTGTCAGTCACGTCGTCGTCAGTGGACAAAACGGGACGGTCTTTTCTTGTTTTTTTTTCTACCATGTGAAAAAATAGCTTAATTTCAACGGGCAGTACCCCAGGTCACCCAGGTGTATTGGGGTAATTTTAAATGTCCAAAAACGCAGGGCAATTTCGAAATGAGACTTATAAGAATGACTGACACTAGGACGGGACGGGACGGGACGAGACGGGACGGGACGAGACGGGACGGGACGGGTCGATATGTCAATTTCTAGAGAAAAAATCACGTGATAGCTCGGAGCCCTCTGATGTTATGTGACGTTTTTTTAGAATCTGACAGATCGTTCCGTCCCGTCCCGCCCCGTCCTGTCCCGTTCTAGCGTGAGTTATCCCTAAAGAAGATGGAATTATGGGTGTTCGTGGGATTTTCGAAATTACCAGACTTCAGTCAAGTTTATTTGATTTTAAAGAAACATTGTACGGTCGGCTTCATAAATATATATGAATCTGTATTCGATTTTGACCCTTCTTCCCCTGTAATAAGTTCCGAAGTGCATAGACATTTATGGACGTGACTGTACGCATAAAACAGCATGTAAACATTCGCGCGAGCAGAACCAGTTAATGTTACATTGAATCCAGTTTTATTACGCAGATGGTTCATTCATTACATTAACTCATTTATTTTCACACTTTAGGTGGAGTTAATAAAATTTATTTCTGCAGTTTATTTAACTAATTTATTGCGGCTGCGTTTAAAGTGAGAAATCTTTAAGGCGTTCCTCGAAACTATACAGCGTGGGTATTTGATACGGGCGAATAATTAATCCAGCTATAGTACCTGTTCATATGAATCGTATGGGATAATAATTTCGTTAAATTGTGTTAAGTATTAATCAGGTGTAATGATTTTTTTAAGGTGCGACAGAGCTGCAATGTATGTCGTCCAACTTTGTTTGACATGATTAATGACACTGACATGATACTCGTATGACGTTTAGATAGCTACGTTAATTAATGTGGACGCAATACATTGCGTGCTGAATTTTTATGTCTGAAAAAAAAAACATCTTAATTTCCTAAAGAAATTAATGTAAATAGGTTCCCTAGGTCCAATAGTAATCGTCATTAAAATATTCGCCCGTATCAAATACCCACGCTGTATTTGATTGATTAGAATTACATGGCCTAATGACAATAAGCTAGACGACTACAAAATCTATTTCGTGCGTCTGTAAGGGCCATTTACACCACCTGGGGTTAGCCACATAACCCGGAGTTAAGCGATTTTTTAATGGTATTTGACAGCTTAACTGCGTGTTAGTGGCTAACCCTGGGTGGTGCAAGTGGGTCTTAGATTATTAAAAAAAATTGAACACGTATTTTTCATTTTACGTATTTTAATAAAAAACAAGAAGATATAAAAGTACGGAGGTATAATAAGTGAAATAAGGGTTTTTAGTAAGATCTTAAAACTATAGGCATATCTACGAGTATGTCAGCTTGAACAAATTGGGGAAGTGGAATGAAAATCTGTAAATATAGTATAAATCAAACTTACCTATTAAATGTCAGGTACAGTCATCCCTTCCACCATCATCCAGGGTGGGGGGCGGGGTAAAGGGCCGGGGGTATAGGACTCGGACTAAAATATAGGTTATTGTAGGTATAGCTCGCTGCTTCTGGTAGGTTGGTCCCCTGAAACAAAGGGAAAAGTTGATTTTATTTGAATGCCTACATAAAAACAGTTATATCAGTTGTGAGTAGTAGTATATTATTCTTAGATTTTAAAAAGTGTTGACATGTAATATTTCTGTATTATCAATAAATGAGTATGAGTATGAGTACTTGTATAGGCTATAGACGACAAAAAAAATCTATTAAGTCCGTCTTTTAGATTATTAACAAATATTGTACACGTATTTTTTCTTTTGTTCGTCAAATCAAAAATGACGAATATATAGTGCGTTCAAGTTTCGCGTAACGTCACTATTAGGTACAATTCTAACCTAGTAGTGACGTCACCAGCCCCCACCCCGAAACTTTGATGATCTTTATCTTCGTCAATTTTAGTTAAATTTAAAAAGGAAAAAATACGTGTCTAATCATTTTCGAGAATCTAACTGACGGACTAATTAGAATGATAGTTTTTTAACCTAGTCGTCATCCCTATTGTGACAAGTGTAAAAATTCATAAAACCACTGAATTGCTGGAGTTTTTTTTCACTTGCATAGCACTCAGGTTCATTGACCTTATCAGCTGTTGAAGAATCGTTCGGGTCTTATGTTACAGCCTGTTCATAAATAAATAAATAAATAGGTCAGGACTTTCTTACACAAATTGACTAAGCCCCGCAGTAAGCTCTAGAAAGCTTGTGTTACGGGTACTCAGACAACGATATACATATACAATACAATACACAAATACATAGAAAACATCCATGGCTCAGGAACAAATATCTGTATTCATCACACAAATAAATGACCTTACATTCGAACCCAGGACCGTCGGCATAGCAGGCAGGGTCACTACCAACTACGCCAACCGGTCGTCGCATAAGTAATCACAGCTGATACTGATAGTGAAATATAAGTACCCGAGATACATTAAACCGAGAGCGTTAGTAAATGGATCCAGCACGTGCTGTCTCCCACGCTGTTTCGCGAATTGAAAGTTACTTCGTCCAAAACTACCTATAACCGTACGACTAAGATCAAGGGTCGGCAACGATTTAACAGCCAAGGGCCACATAATAGTAACAACGAAATTGACGCGGGCCGCACTTTATTAATAATGATTTTAACATACACATTACATAATAACAGCCTCCAAGCCTAGTCGGTAGTGACCCTGCCTACGAAGTAGGAGGTCCCGGGTTCGAATCCTGGTCAGGGCATTTATTTGTGTGTTGTGTGTTCCTGAGTTATGGATGTTTTTTTTGTTATGCTATAGGGGGCAAACGAGCAAACGAATCGCCTGATGGTAAGCGATTAACGTCGTCCATGGACACCCGCAACACCAGTGGTGTCGCAAGTGCGCTGCCGGCCTTTAAGGTGGGAGTACGCTCTTTTCTTGAAGGTTTGAAGGTCGTATGTATTTAAGTATTTATATGTAACTATCTATTATATATATCGTCGCCAAGTACCCACATCACAAGCCTTATTGAGCTTACCGTGGGACTAGGTCGATTTGTGTAAGATTGTCCCACAATATATAATAGTAACTCCTTAAGTGACTACTTTGCTTGCAGAATGGTAAATTCAGTGTTTCTATTTTGTAAGTTTCATCCGATTTATTATATATGTGTATGTATCGTCGCCCCCATGCTAAACTAACATATCTGCAATTTTGTCAAAATTTAGTTTTTAGTGTAAATCCGTATCAAATATGACAATGCACAATGTCACCAATTTTAAGACTTCTATCTTTTTAGCTTTCAAAGTTACATTTATACGAATCTGAATTAATATTTTTTTTATCCCATGGCAGACTTGCGAAGTGTAGATAAGGTGTTTTTCCTTGGCCCATAAAGTTATGACACCTAGGATAATTAACGAATCTGCCAATTTCGTTAATTTACTTTGAAGGTGATTAATAGCCACCTATACTAGTAGTCTAAAGCAAACTTGCGAATATGGCAGATACGGTTGTTTACTATGGTGTCATCTATTCCTCATCCATGTTAATAAATTATACCATATTTGCGAATCTGTAGATTCGTTTATTTACCATGATGGCAACTCTTACTCAACCACATAGTAGACAACTGTACATTTGCGAATCTGCCACATACGTTAGTTTATGGTGGCACTTAATGATTATCTACATTCATAACCTTTAGCATAATTGCGAAACTGCCCATCCGTTAATCTACTATCGTGGCAAATATAACTTAGCTACGAAGGTAGCCATTCCATATTTGCGATTCTGGTATATTCGTTACTATACTACTATTCCGACCCTTGATTGGAGTTTGTCCTTTATGCTCTGTTTAATAGTTTATATATATATTTATTATTTAATATGTGTATATATGTATTGATGTTTAGTGTTTATTTATATATGTAAATATTATACATATATATATATATATTTTATTGCGTATTTATTTATAGTGTAGTTACAATGTGTATTCAATATTTACTTTTTATTTGAAGTTTTGTTACTGTACAATTTTTGCTCTTAGTTTGTCTTTCATCGTTGCCTGTTTTTATCTAATTTCCTCAAAGGTTAACTGGAAGAGATCCCTCATAGGGATAAGTTCGCCTTTGTTGTATCAAATTGTCTATGTTACTGTGTTTCTTGTATTTCTTGTGTTATTGTACAATAAAGCTTATACATACATACATACTATTATATAGTACAACATCACATAAATAAGCCTTTTAAATTTTGCGATTTTTGCATTTCCGAGAGTTTGTAATTAATTCGTTTGTACGTGAGATTTAAAATTGCATAGCCGTTTTATGAATGATTTAATTCATAAAGTGGGTATGCAAAAAGTGGGTGTATGCAATTTTGCAGCATACCGTACCTTTATAGTTACTTAAAGTAAATATGCGAATCAGGCATTTCTGCAAGTTGATGATAAAATAAATTTATCGTTTTGGGTTGTATTTGAGCTTCTTTTTTACATTTTGTGAAAACAGGAGTGTTTTAAAGATGAAGAGAAACAAGAAGATGATTCTTAAAGTTTTTGAAGAAGAAAAATATGGCGAATATTCAAAGAGTATGTAGCTATCTCAGTTCAAATTTGTAAGCTAAACTAATGTTTAACAAACACGATAACAGAAAATAATTTAAACACAATAACTTGATAAGAATTATTTTTCACTTCACTTAGCAAATAAACTTTGAATTCCAAGGAAATTGAATCAATTTGGGGTTATTGTTTTTTGTGCTATATTTCAATTAATTTAATTTTTAACCTGTACAATGAATTTTAAGTAAAGCAGTTGTGGAACCGCACCAAATGATTTAAATAATAGATCATGTTTTCTATGAGCTTGGACACAGCCACATGGAGTGCGAGTCAGTTCACTCCAAAATTGAACAAAGGGCTAAAAATTTATCAATCTATACACCTGATGGATGGACTCAAGTAATGAGATCGGCTACGATGATCATGACGAGTTTCTGAACTTTAAGTAAAATTTGCAAAAGAGGCTTCGAAACGGCTACGAAAAAAGAAGAAAAATTAAAAAATAGTGAAACTGAAGAGAATGGGTCTCAAGAGAGAAGAAAAAGTAAAAACTAATTTAAATGATGCAGTGTGCATTTAATATCGAAAAGAAAATCCCAAGTCAATCTTTATAAAACTGATTACAATGCTGCAATGACACAAATTTCACAGAACCAAAATTAAATAAGAGAGGAAAAAGTACCGCAATATTACCAGTTTCTGCTGTTCCAACAAAAATACCCATTTCAAAGGCAAAACAAGGGGATCTCATAAAACTTTGTCATGATAATCAGATACCTAGGTACTATCACCCTTATTATGAGAGTCTTCCAGATTCTGAAGAAGTAATTGAATGCTTACCCGATGTCGACGAATATTAGTTTAGTGTGTCTGTTTAATACTACTATGCGAACATATTTTCTTTCGGCTGAAAATGTAAACCTGTTGCTGAATAAATAACAAATGCACAAATTTATTTTTGTTTTTTTAACTAACGCACTACTAATTACCATTTTAGGTCCACACCAAAAGAATAGCATGTTACCTAAATTAAGCAGTTTAAAACATCTACATCTTAATCACTTCCAGTGTGTTACGAATGTTAGTAATCCATTCATATGGCTGACTGGCGTAATACACTGAAAGTTATTCTAATAACTTTCAGTGGATTAATGTAGACGATTTAACCTGTTTAATTAGGAACAAGAAGTGACGGCCTTACCAATACATATATGAGCTCCGACCATTACCAATACGTAATGGTTGTAAGTATTTCGCTATGAAATGACATTGTAGGTATTATATTACAACATACTCTTGTTGGAATAAAAAATAAGTACAGATTCGCAGCTCAATTTTTAGTACAACTGAATAGAAAGGCATTCATACACACCATAGTAAACACACGAAACTGTCATTTTCGTAACTTTACCTCGTTTCAAATATAGTAAAATGATTTTTAATTTGCGAAAGTGGTACTTTCGTGAGTTCACTATGGTGAAATATCTTACCTTTTTTTTGCTACCTATGGAGATGCAACATTGTGAATGTGCTGTAAATTCTAATTCCAACAAAATAATGCATATCTGAAAAATTAATTATGTAGTACATGCATTGAGAAATTACTGTATGTAGACTATATCAATACAACTGCAAATACTACTTCAAAACAAACGAAATAAAAAAATTTGCTGTTTCAAATCGCTCCCCTTAAAAATTTCTTTTTTTACAGTTATGTTAGTTTAGCATGGGGGCGACGGTATGTATACTTAAAAAATATACGAGTATGTATTATAGCTAAGTATATATTATTTATATTGAACCCTATAAGGTGTATTCGGGTAATTCCGAATTTCGGAAAATGTCGGGTAATTCCGAAAATGAACTCTAATACGATGGAAATATAGGTCAGAATTATCCGACATTCGGAATTATCCGAAGTTCGGAATTACCCGAATACACCTTACGTATAATTGTTGGAATTGTGTAATTGAAGTACTTAATTTGTTTTGTAAAAATCACAGTTGATCTTGCACCGCCTACAAATTATCTTTGTCCAAAGGTTGGCTGGTAGAGAATGCCTTATAGCATTAAGTCCGCCGGTTGTACGTTTGTATTTTCTTTTGTGCAATAAAGATTAAATAAATTAATAAATAGTATGTGTTAGCGACTACACTATCTAGTAGGAGCGAGACCCACATACTTTGGAAACGCGCAGTCCCTCACGCCTACGGTTACGTCATAGTAAGCACAAAGGTTCGCGGGCTGCCTGTTGCCAACCGCTGTCTTAGATAATTAGGAAGATACGTTAATCGACACTCGAGCTCCAAACTTGGGGCTTTTGTCAACATCTTGCCGGTACTTACGCCGTCCACTTTAGATTACAGATTATCTTCATGGACTCCGCAATGGGCTACGTTCGCGTAACTGCCTAACGAGGCTCATCTCACGCTACCTAATCTGAAAACACGGTTTTTCTACTCGCCTACTTTAATCTGTCAATTACGAGTACATAGACAAAAGTAGGTACATACTTTTCGATATCAGGCAGTCTATGATACATTTTTTTTATACTACGATAGTGGCAAACAAGCATACGGCCTGATGGTGAGCGGTCGCCGAAGCTTATGGACGCCTGCAACTTCAGGGGTGCTACATGAGCGTTGCCGACCCTTTAAAAAAAGGAGGATTCGCTGTGGTCAACACAGCGAATCCAGCTAAAGGGGCAAGTTTTGCTCCGTGGGTCCCCAGCTGTCAACACTGTGCATCCTCTTGGACCTCTGGCGACCTTACTCACCAACAGAAACACACTATGAGTAGGGTCTAGTGTTATTAAACTGCGGTTTTCTGTAAGGTTCTAAGGTTCTTAAGGTTCTTAAGGTTCTTCCCCAGATGGGCTCTGCTCCAGATTTGAGCGAGACGACATTCGTTGTGCTGTGTCCTACCACACTAAACGATATGCATCCGCTGTGCCCATACCTCTCTTAAACATAAAATAAAATACATCCAACACAACTATAATATTTCATTGCGATCCGCTGTAGCCAACTATAATAATTTCAAAAAGAGATACAAACTTTATAAACGACGTAAAAATTAAATTGAATGTACTGCTTATAGAGTGAAGGACACAGTTCACGAAAGAAATCATATCAAATGTTGTGTATATCGTGTAAAACCGTTTAATTTTGTTTTATTTTTGTTCAATAAAAATTAAATACTGTTATAGATTCACAAAAGCTGTATTTTCAATAAAAATTAAATACTGTTATAGATATGAAGAGCAAAAAAATAATAGGCTCGTTGCCATAGAAACATAAAAAAGTTCTACCAGGTCACAGACCTATTCTGAATAAACTAAAAAGGTTTATGTTAAATATATATTATTTAACATAGTTGGCCCAGAGCAGAATACATTTACAATACAAGTAGCAACAGATGTTAAGTTATAAGTATAAAAATATAACAGAAAATATTTAACTCCAGTTAAATGGTTAAAACAAATTATTGGCTGCTACAATTCAAACATTAAATTAACTACATATATTTAGACTTACAAATGAGTCTCGAGTAATGAAATGAAATATTAAGCCACTTATTATAAGAAAATGTACATCACACATATAAAATACTAAAATGGTTAGTGGGCAAATCTTTTGAAGAAATCTGGTATCTATTCTGTAATTGGGTAAGGTAATCCCTTGACCAAATCCGCCAGAAATCTTGCTTTATCTTGGTTAAAATATTCTAAAATTTTAAACGGTCAATTGACTTATTTTATAAATCTACTTCTGGATAGCTTATCATAGATTTACCTATGATAAAGTGCCCCGGCGTGAGATATTCACAACTGGATCTATCGGAACTTAATGGCAACAAAGGCCTAGGCCTTATTTAGAATTGCTTCTATTTCAGTCATAATAGTATATAAAACCTTCAAATGTCAAGGCAATATTACCAACAATTCTTTTTAAAATGGTGTTTAAAGCTTTTGACCCCAGCCTCCCATTGGGCAGACAATAGCTCTCAACAACATCTATGTGAAACTGAGATGTAAATAGCTTATACAGTCATTTTAATTCATTTGAATATCATAATTCCCAATATCAACAATTAGGTCCAGTGTCAAGAATCTTTGCTGACTGAGAAAGAATCTCCGAGCTCAAGGTTTTGCATCTCAACAACAATAGGCATATTGACTTGAAACTTATTATCAATCAATGTAATAGTATCTTGAAAGCATTTTTCAGCTATATGAAATTCTTTGTTTAAATTAACTTTTTGCTCAGGTATACTTTCTCCAAGCCAGAATTGCTCCATCACATCCTCCAAATTATGATCATTACATATAATGAAATTATTCACCAAACATTGATCTTGAAAGTATTCATCAGGTAAAGAACCAGCTACGGCAAAACCAAATAATGTTTTTTGCAAAAATGGCCCGTCTGGAATTTCAATGTTACCATCCAAAGATATAATTTTGAAATTGACTTCAGCCCCTAAAAGTAAATTCATGGGACCTGGTTTATGGAACTCATTGTCAGACAACACAATGTTGTCAGGCATTTTCAATTTAGTCGGATCAATTGCTTTCAATGGTAAGTCAGATGTGATGGTGTCTACAACATTACATTTTACCTGCACTTGGACTTGTTCATTCACTGGAGAGTGTACAATGAACTCCACATATTGTTTCATTTTATTGTTATTGCCACAAACTCCTATTAGGCTAGAAGCCTGGCTTTTTGGAGTCAAATTTAACCTTTCTACAAGAGATCTAGTTATAAGAGATCCCATTGCACAACCGTCTAGTAAAGCTCTTATAATTATATCTTTACCGCGTTTATCATATAGTTTTACTTTAATAGTGGGAAGCAACACATTATCCGCATTTGTTTGTATAACATGGTTGACTAAAGCAACTCGCTCATCGTTTTCGTTGTGTAATAAAGTATTGTGGCTTCCCTTACATGTCAGGCATGTAAAATTAAATGTACATGTGCCATCATGTTTTCTCAAGCAAATAGAACATAGCTTTTTATCATATACAAAACTAAGACGATCTTCTATAGGAGACATCTTAAATTTAGGGCATGCATATAGAGCATGATCTGCTTTACCGCAGTATAAACAATTCTTAACCTTGATTGTGGCAACATTGGTTACCTTTGGTGTAAACTTTTTATAGTCTTTAACTTCAGAAGCATGGACAGGATTACTACTATCCTCTAAAGCAATTGCGCGTTTCTCAAGGAATTCAATTAATCCTGATACTGTTGGCAAAGTCTCCAAGTCTCTATCAAGCTGATAGGCTCTATTTGTATAGGAGTCCAATTTTCTTATCAAAATAGACAATAGCAACATACCCCATTCATTGACAGGTTGTTGTAAATTTTTTAAGGCATACAATTGTTGCTGTACACCTGCTACAAACGTCCTTATAGAGGCCGCTGTACCTATTTTCATTGCAGGCATGTCAAGAATGACATTTATATGACTCGAAATAATCCTGGCTTTATTGTCAAAGCGCTTTTGTAGCAAATCAAGAGCCTCTTTATATGAGTCATTGACAAGTGGGAGATTTATTATCACTGACAATGCTTCATCAGCTAAAAATTTCCTCAAATAAAATCGTTTTTGAACGTCTGAGAGTGAGGCATTCTTGTCAACTACTGCTTTAAATAAATCCATAAATGGAGTGTATTTTGTAAAATCTTTTCCACTAAATGTTGGTATGTCAATGCACGGCAGTTTTGAAGAACTTTTAACATCACTAGAGCTACTAGAAACCTGACTCACAGACGGTTTACAGGCATCTATTTGAGCAGTTAACTTTGCTAACACCGAAAAGTATAGGTTTTCGACAATCGCGACGTTTTCAGTGTCTTTATCATCAAGCATCAGAATGTCCACTTGGAGAGTTTCGTATTCCGTAAAAGTTTTTATTAACTTTTCTTTGCGAGCTTCCAAAATAGTAGAAGACGCGGACGTTAACTTTTCAGTATCACTTGTAAATTGCTCCATTCTAGTCACTGTACCTTTTAGCAGTCCTCGGGCAAACCGCAGTCTCTTTAACTCGTCGTCAGGAGGCATGATGAAGCAACGTAACTCACCAAACGTAACTCACCGCTCGTAAAACACTTCGTAAACTTTTATTTATTTAATTTAACCGCAAACTAGCAAACTGACACAATGCACTTGACACATGATATGACAGCAGAAAGATTGACAACGCCATCAACGATATGGATGTTTCAGACGATACGATCAGCAATAAGTTGGTCCAATTTACGCATGGCCAACATAAAAAACTTTCGAAATTTACATGTGACGTCACTTGAATCGACAATAGTATAGTATTATGGAATTATATTTAATGTAATAATAGCTTCACTCGCGAAACCGAAACACAATTATAGATTGTGATATTTAATATTATAATGATTCGACACTAAATTTATAGAATTTGTGTCGAAATCACCGGCGGCCGTTAACGAACGTCGTACTATAGGACGACAATTCTTCACTGCACTTCCCGTTTTTACATAGAATTATCACTGTTTTCCACTTTTTATTTACGAAGGACCACAAAAGCTGTATGTTCAATAAAAATTAAATACTGTTATGGATTCACAAAAGCTGTATTTTCAATAAAAATTAAATACTGTTTTAGATATGAAGAGCAAAAAATAATAAGCTCGTTGCCATAGAAACATAAAAAAGTTCTACCAGGTCACAGACCTATTCTGAATAAACTAAAAAGGTTTATGTTAAATATATATTATTTAACAATTTTGTTTATTCTTTTTTTTTGTCTTTCTGTTTCACTATTTTCTTTTGATATGGTTTCTTGTAGAACCACATATTGTAAATAGTTTTACTACTTTTGTAATTTCTTTTGAAAAAATAAGTCCCGCCGAGTTTCTTGCCGGTAATAATCTTCTCGGGCTGTGGTGTAGGGATAGAACCGGTAGTAGCTTTTTTTTTTTTGACGTTCATAAGTGCATTGTAATGTGCCTAAATTGAAAAATAAAGATATTTATCATTTATCATTTATCATTTATCCTAATTTGCTATACCTGGCAAATTTTCAGCATTTGAGACACATTTTTTTATCAGTCACGTTATCGGTCAATCAGACACAGTTTTGCAATGATACTTTGGTTGGAGATTCTGTTTATCTGCGTGTATCACTGTGTAATGATTGCTAGAACACAATACCTAACTTCGAAAATTGTTTTCAAAATTACTACAATATACCTTTGAAAAGGTTACTATAGTTCTCATATTAACTGTTTATTGCTTAGAATTGTTTGTGATGGAAGCGTATACGGACGTAAATTAAGATGAAATAGTTCCTCTGTGATGATGATGATGATTCGTAGAAAAAGTATCGTATACAATCGTAACATAATTAAGTTATTAAATTGCAACGGTTAACACTCACGTTTTTTTATCACAATAGGCGTGACATGTTTCGACTGCATCGGGCAGTCATCGTCGGACGGACAGAGTGTTGTTGTCACCTTCGCGGCTCGGGCTACTGCTCGGGCAGTGATGCCTGAGCATCACTAAGAGTGGGCATAGTTAAGTTTTTCAATCTCGTAACTTACTTAGGCAGCAAACTTCGTGGCCTAAACACGGCATTCGACTGAAAAATGCTTCATTATGTCACGATGTATAAAATAAGTACTATTTAAATACAACCCGTTTCAAATATTAGTTATAAGTTAATTGCCATGTTAGCTTAAAATCGTATAGAGGACCTATATACACGTATACATGGAGTGAACGAATGCTGCAATTGCCCTTCCATACTAAATCGACATCCACCGATGAACAGCTGCCACACGGTCGGATTTAATAAGTACTTACATAATTACGACACAGGTGTCATTCCTGTCAAAACTGTATACTTATTTAGAGGCACCGTGCGTAATAAGCTTCATCTCGTTCTAAAGACAAGTTGTTTGTACAAAATCTGATTTAAATATCACCTAAATAAACTCATAGTACACAAGCAAGCTTAAAAGCAAAGCTCCGCAATCCATGTTAGCGTCTTGACACATTGAAACTCAAAACCGAAAGGTTTCTAATGGAATTGAAGAGCCAACCCTAACCCGCATTTAAGTAAAAATCTACTCTAATTCTTAGCAGTAAAGTTGCAATTCCATTAAATGAATTGCCAACCCTAACACTTCAGAAGCTTCAAGCGAAAACCAACTCTAAGACAATGTAATAAAGTTGTATTTCCTGTGATACGTGCTCGCAGTCTTAAACTCCCGAGCGTTATGGAAAAGCAACTTTAGGTCGTTGAGATAAAGTTGATATTTCCTTGAAAGGATAGAGACAGATGCAAGATCGGGAGTACTTATCAATTATTGGCGAACCTGTTTGCACCTTGATTTGATTTTCAAGTATTTTACTCGTAACGTTTAATTGCTGGTTCGAGGGCTAAATTACAGCTAGGGCGAGGGGAATTCGAAAATGGTTTATAATTAATTGAGAAAGTCGTTTGATTCTATTATGGAATTCACTGACACTGTGTTCATAATTGTAGTTTATGCGACTGTACATAATGACGGGCATTACAGTACGAGTGTGGGTTCACACAAGTGTTTTAATGCTTAATTATGTATAGTTGCATACACTACTTTTCTACACACGTATCATAAGTGCTCTAGGATCGGTTCAGGAACCGTAGGGAAATTACCTGCATTGATACTAGTGCTATATGTAAAACATCTATAGACTAGTGGTTTGCCTCGAACGTCAACTTGCGACCCCTATATCACGGCAACCAGAAATTTAACGATGATCCGATCAACGATACTCGAGTTACCGTCGAAATAACATACATACAATCATACATACAAATATATATAAGACTAAGTAGATTGGGAGAACTCGCTTCGCTCGCTCGTTCGATTTAAAATAATGCAATATAAATTTAATTAAACACATACAGAAAAAAAAATCACTCGTAAACAGTAAAAAGCCAACAAACAAATGACAGCTCGGAATGGCGGCGTTTTGAACTGACAGCTGTTCCAAATTTAAACTCATTTCCCACTGTTTTCAGTAGGTCATGTTAAAATTTCCATTCCGTTAATTCTTGCTGGTTGGGAATGCTGGTTTGAACTGAACCAGGAAATATACTGTTTTGACAGACATTAAATTATAATAGCCTGATTTTCTCAAGTAACGTTCGAATGGAATACCTATTTATAGATAATGTATGCAAAAATCCTAAAAAATTTTCCTCCGGAAGTAGGCAGGTAAAAAGTAATAAAAATTAAACTTAACTAAGCCAATTTTTCAATTTACGGTAGTAAATATTTTTCTTGTTTGTGAACATGACGACATATTTGTCTTCTATATGTTAAAATCGAAACCGAAGAAAACTTACGAAATGTACGACGTTGGGTGATAGATCTGTTATTTCGCTAGAAACAAATGGTAATATGTAAAAAATGGTCCTGACCCATTTTAAACAACTAAAAAACTGTAAAACAACTGCAACTGTAAAATAATGATTGACATTTAAATTGTATTGTAATGTAATTTATTGTAATTTAAATTTAAATTTTGATTGGATTGTAATTATTTTATTTTATTTAATTTATTGACATATTTATTTTTCTTTTAATTTAGATGTAAATTATTAATTACTTATGTTAAATTATTGACTTTTTTTATGTATATTGTTCTGTTTTTGTATGTTTTAATTTTTAAATATTTTAATTATTTCAAATTTTATTTTTTAATTGTGATTTTAATTTTATTTTAATGTAATGTATGGATCAATGATGTCTGAATAATAAATGAATTGAATTGAAAAAACATATAATGCACGAAACTCTTAGGTACAAGAAAAACGGCTGAAACATGTGTGATATTTTTGAGCACCTTGTCTGCTAGTGTATTTTTGATGGCGACTGTCTCAAAGCACTTTTTGGCATACTTTTTCTCTCTTCCTAGCGTTTTCCCGGCTTTTATCCCGCTCAAATATGCGTATCTATAGAAATATATTTCTTTGTGTCCTCTACAATCTATAAAAATGTTATCATAATCAAATTCATTATTTCCACAAATCAACAATACATCAAACAACATCCTATAACCGAGTGAATTATGGTCTGAGCACAAAACACATTTTACCCAAAATCCAATGAATGGATCTGGAAATAATAATGTTCTGTCGAAGCGGATTGAGCCTCGTAAAAGAGGATTCCACGGGTTATTCCCATCTCGTGCCGAACATACTGTCTCAGGGAACCAGTAAAGGCGAATCCCCAGGGACGTCCAGCTTTGCCTAAGTACACTAGTGTTGGGTAGTGTAACGTCCTACTGATTGATACCGTGGACACGTAAATCTGGCTCACCGACGTACAGTCTACCCTTGTATCCCGGGCGGTGGTCTGACGGCAACTGCCGACCCCCACTCCTGGGTCAGACGTTTACGCTTGAGACAGGTTATGCAAACCTCAATACACTACATCCCTTCCTTGTTGTTTTTTTCTTTATTAGTTTGCATCTTATCAATCAGTTGTCAAAACAACTTATTTATAGAGTTACTAGTAATGACCTAATGACTGGAATGACACAAAGTAAATTACTTCTCCGAATTTGGATTTCTAATATACATCACTGTCTTCATCTGATCCCAAATTATTCTCAGTCTCCTTTCTCGATAATTTTCCTGATACTATCCATTTCCCGTCCTTCTCCTTTTGTTTTTTTTTTGTTTTTTTTTTTTAGATCATGGGCGTTGTGCCTGTATGTTTTACCGTTGTTATCATTAAATACTTCCACTTATATGATTCTCATCTAAATTTACTCAACAGTTACGTAGACATGAACGCATAGTTAGATCCATTTAATCATAAATCGGCTGTTAGTTTGGTAAAAACAATGATTAGCTCACGTGATGTTGAATACACTATACTACATAGTTAGAAAATACTATTTACCAAAGTAAATATAATTTTCGACATTATTATGTAACTATGTGTGTTTTAACATTCATAAATATTTTAACAAACTTAATGTCTTGTTGTAATTTAGATAACTTAGTTTATGTTACTCTAATAAGTGTATTTGCTGTTTATTATAAATCTGTCAATATCACTGAAAGCAACTATTGCCGTTATTCATAAACGCTCATCAAAACCTCTGTTAACTAATTTGTCGTTTCTCGTTATCTGTCAATTTGACATTTGCGTTTGTTAAAAGGGATAAAACATATTTTAACTAATATGAATCTGTTAAGTTTTTATGAATATGGCGTTATATCTATAATTTGAATGAGTAAGGCTTCAATGGCTTACTTTCTTTTTTTTTTATTATTGTTTAGTAATATCCCTTAGCTTGCACTATCAGGTGCAATCTAAGGGATCATATAAGTCATTGTAATTTGTGCAATAAAACCAAAGTTTAATTCAATACATCTACGGTAGGTACGTGTTAGTTTATTAACTTGCATTTCCGTAAATACTTAAATACGTGTGAAGTTGGTACATTACGCATTTAAGCGTCTCTAATGTGAGAAATAATTAGTATAGCACAAAGAGTAAAGTAAGTATATAGGTAGTATAGCATTACCATAAGCTATTATAGGGTTTAGGCTTATGGTACAATCACTTATGAGGAATTAAGTATTTATTTGATCATGAAATGGTGAGTACCTAGTGGCGTTCAGTATTATGAATATTTGTATAATATTATGATAATAAAACTTAATTTGACCTCATGTAATAAAACCACTATAACACAGGGTTCCCGGTTTAGCATTCATAGAACAATGTTATCTCTCTCTCACTTCATCAGAAAATATTGAGATTCACAGTAAAGCTTTTAGCCCTCACATTTTACAGACCTTCAGATTTTTTTTTGAATTTATGCTCGAAAATATTCTTATTTTTTTTTAAAATAAGAATGTCATTTTAATATTTGCAACATGGAGAAATATAAAAAGTTACTACTTATATAGGTATAGTATCATGGCGTAATTCCATGAAACTCCAACTGATATTACAGGTAACTAGGAATTAGGTAAGTATATTAAGTACTCAGGCTCTCAGCGATCTGAATGCTTTTCGATTCAAACTTAAGTGCTTATGTGATCCTTGACATCACTTTACAGGAGATGTTTAATGTGACTGTTTCTTTTAATGACCAACAATACATTGTCGCGCGCGGGCGGATCACCCCGTTTCGTCGCGCGCGACCCGTTTCCTACGTCGGTCTCGGGCAGTGATGCCCGAGCCGCGAAGGTACCAACACCACTCTGTCTATCCGACGTGACTGCCCGATGCATTCGAAACATGTCACGCCTATTGTGATAAAAAATACGCGAGTGTTAACCGTTGCAATTTAATATCAATATGACTCACGAAAGTTTAAATTATATAATACATTGTTTGTTGTGTAATCACCTAGACACCAAATAGTCATGAGCTTTAGTAGTTTAACAGCAAACTTCTTCTATTAAAAGGACACGCTATCGCCCGCAGATAGTTCTTAGACCTTAACATGACGATTTTAATGTAGGTAGCACAACATTCCCAAAACACCAGGGAATTATGAAGAGTCAATGCCTAATCCTACGCAAAGGTTATCTTGAATCTCTTTTTACCCTTTGTAACTGTTTATTTATATATTTTGTACCAATTTTAGTGCAATAAAGTATTACTTTGACTACTGCTGTATTATTATTATTCGCACTTGATAACCCTGATAATAATAACCTTAATAACGGATAACCTTCATAATGGTGTTAACCTATTTGTATGCTTTCTTAGTTATCCTAGACTTACTGTTGCGTGTACCTTTGTGTGATACATACATGTAAGAGTCAATGATGGTGGATACACGTTAAACCAATTTTATTATATTTTCCTTATCCCCTTAAGGACCCAGCCGTTGAATTAAGTTCGGTTTTAAGTTAGGTTAGTTTATCCTAAACTACATGAGGGATCCATATTCTTGATAAACACTTCTCTATTTTCAATTAGACTAGCTTCTGCAGCATCCCTTCTTTTATCTGAATTTTCCCTGTACTGTAGATTTACATTGTAGTTGTATGATTGCAGCCTAAGTATTCTTTGCTCGATGAACAAACAAGGTTTAGATTTTCAATAAACAGTATTTATAGTTGTTGTTTCACATTGAGTAGAGTGTGACTACCATATGTAAAAGCGTTTTACTTAAACTTGGTGTCTTATTGGTATTCTTTGGTTGGTTAATATTAAAAAACAAACTGATATTTCAATTATATTAACCTGAGATTAAATCACTTGACTATTTTCAATTTAATGAAGGTTGTCAACCATTTCCAATTTAATGGAAGCATTCATTTGAACTACCAGACATTTTCCAATTTAATGGTGGTTGTGTTAAACCATTTCAATTTAATGGAGGCATTCAATTGAACTACCAGACATTTTCCAATTTAGTGGCGGCTATGTCAACAACCCGTTTCAATTTAATGGAGGCATTCAATTGAACCACCAGACATTTTCCAATTTTATGGCGGCTATGTTAACCCATTCCACTCGGATTTCCTATGAAGATAAGCCTTTTGCTTTTGTTTTGCATCGAACAACAACTAGGGGACAATGTAATCAAGTCATTCAAGAATCAGATTCTCATCGCCCGCTTCCAGCGTTCCCACCTAACGCTGACTGAAGTAGGGTCCGCTTCACAATCGAACTTGTCTAAAGTGAGCGTCGATGACATGGTTTGGGCGACCTGCAATCAAACCGTTCAACGGTCAGATTCTCGTAAGAGCCATCTGCTCAAGTCAATGTAATGACCAGATAAATGTATCTGTTGTAACTAGGTCAGTTACTTTTTTTCTGTAGGTATACACATATTTTATGTATATATTATCGTATAATTTACTTCTTTCGGTATCAGATACATTTACCCGCATACGGTATAACTTGTTTTTTTCCTTACATGACAATTTAATGTCCAGATTCGGTAATCTGCTGTGTTTAATTCATGCATGACCATTGAATGTCCAGATTTAATAATCTGCTGTAAGTACCAATTTAGTCCATACATGACATTTTAATGCCCAGATTCGGCAATCTGCTGTGTTTATATACATGACAATTTAATGTCCAGATTCGGTAATCTGCTGTATTTAATATATACATGACAATTTCATGTCCAGATTCGGTAATCTGCTGTGTTTAATTCATACATGACAATTTAATGTCCAGATTCGGTAATCTGCTGTGTTTAATTCATACATGACAATTTAATGTCCAGATTCAGTAATCTGCTGTGTTTAATATATACAAGACAATTTAATGTCCAGATTCGGTAATCTGTTGTGTTTAATTCATACATGACAATTTAATGTCCAACTCCAGATTCGGTAATCTGCTGTGTTAGTTAACTTAATAACCAGACCACTGGATTTCCATTTATACATGACAATTTAATGCCCAGATTCGGTAATCTGCTGAGTTAGTTAACTTAATAACCAGACCACTGGATTTCCATTTATACATGACAATTTAATGTCCAGATTCGGTAATCTGCTGTATTACTTGACTTAATTACCATTTGGTAATCTGCTGTTATAGTTGACTTAATAACCAGACCACTGGATTTCCATTTATTGCCATCATATTCATGGCAAAATAATAAACACTGCTCAATGTTAAGTAAAACTCGACAGTCTGTGAGATTTAGGTACCAATCCTACCATTTGTTAAAGATTGAGTAATTTCCTGTATGTATTAGATAATTTAATAACCAGATAATTGTATCTGTTATAACTGATCTGGCAGTCAGCTTTTATAATTATATTATTGAATACAAACACATGGCAATTAAATGTCAAGATTGAGTAATTTCCTGTATTAGTTAATTTAATGACAAGATAATTGTACTGCTTTAACTGATCTAGTAGTCAGCTTTGTAATTCAATTATCATAACAAACACATGACAGTTAAATGTTTTGATTGAGTAGTTTCTTGTAAGTATTACTTAATTCAATAACCAGATAATTTTATCTGCTATAGTTGATCTAGTAGTCAGCTTTGTAACTAACTATAATATTTTCAAATACAATCAAACGCATGACAAATTAATGTCACGATTAAATAGTTTCCTTTATTACTTAATTTAGTAAACAGACATCTCCTATAATAGATATATTACTCTGCTGCTTATAATACAATACTCAATACGGACCAGTATGTTGGTCGCACTGGTCTAAGATTTTAGCATGACAGTGACGATATGAGAACGTCCACCATTGTATGTTGTTAAGGCTGTCCTATGACGTGAAATGACCCTGTCCGCCATGGCCATTACACTTGCCATGCATTCAGCAACAATATATTTATGACAAAATAATATATCCATATTCGGGCATTATTATTAAGTGAAACTCGTCCGCCCGTACCATATACACATACATATTATATGTTTAACCGTATAGTGTTTTCATCGGCATAATATGTATCCTGTATGTTTTTCATTATAAGTTAATCAAAATTAAAGATGCAGGTATCTTCGGTTTCTATAAATTTCATAGTTCAAATTCATGGACCACGCTGTCCACGCTTAACGATGTCGAGGTCATGTACTTAATTTGATTTACCTATACCTAATTAGTTGGTATTTTATGTAGGTACCTTTATTTTATTTTTTTAACGCTCGACTATCTACGTTATAGTAACCATAATGTGCAAGTTATCATTTACATTCATTTAATAATTGCACAAAGGAACATTCTAATGCTTAGGAAGATATTAGTAGGTACTCGTACTTTGGTCGAAGTCACCGTCATATTAACTCACCAGTTTCCTATGCTTTGGTTACGTCAGCCCAGATTTTTATATTAAAATGCACGCATAACTTTATGTAAAAGGCTTGGTAAACAACTTCGTTCAAAACAACTCACTTGGTTTCATCATAAAATCCGATATTAATGCAACGTAAATCCATTTTTTTTTTTGCAAAAACAGCGGTAGTCTTTGAAACGCCTATTTGGATGTTTACTACTCCTCCCTTTTGTTGTTTTAATGATTTCGGAATCTAATGTAACTTTAGTATTTTTTTCTCGTCGCCACATGTAACGTCCTACTGATTGATACCGTGGACACGTAAATCTGGCTCACCGACGTACAGTCTACCCTTGTATCCCGGGCGGTGGTCTGACGGCAACTGCCGACCCCCACTCCTGGGTCAGACGTTTACGCTTGAGACAGGTTATGCAAACCTCAATACACTACATCTAGGGTATCATTTTTAAATAAGTTTCAGTGAGTACCTCATTATTATGAACGTAGAACGGGTCTATCTATGTGTCATACTCATGGTCTCCGCTTGACTCTCATCTTATTATCTAATATGACAATGCTATATCTCATTTGAGGTGAGGTACTGGGTAGGCAGCATCACAACATCGATTTATCGGCAATAACAATAGTTAATTCAAATTATGAAAGTTGCCGGATGATTTAAATAAACGGCAAACATAATTTGAACTCTCGATACGCTAACGCGATCGAGAAGTAAGTTTCGTACAACTTTTATACTCGGCCTTCAGGTAGGTACTATAGCTGGACTAATTATTCGCCTGTATCAAATACCCACGCTGTATAAAGAAGATAATTTGACAGTTCCTTACATGTAGGTAACGTATATTTCTTCTCAGTAGTTTTCTAGAAAACACCGAGACCCTTTTCAGCGAAGATGTTTTGAGTGTTTTGAGTTAAATAATGTCGGTACGGTAAGTTTTACGAGTCAAGGTGTTTTGAGTTAAATAATGTCGGTAAGTTTTACGAGTCAAGGTGTTTTGAGTTAAATAATGTCGGTAAGTTTTACGAGTACAATTACTAACCAGAAAGTAACAAGGAAACTGTACTGATTAACTAAAATTTCGGCCATAAGGGTCAGATGCAGAAGGCGGTAATCCTGGGCACGGTGCGTATAGTCCGGTTCCTTTCTCTGCGGCCCTAACCACCGGCAGCCTGGGCCCTGCCCCGTTGCCTCTAGGTTAGGTTTTTCATAATATGTTTATATGTATTTTGTATTGTTTTTGAATGTGTTTTTTTATTTTACTTTTATATCCATATTGTAAAAACCTAACTTACGTCCATGTACAATGGTAACCACTTCCGCTCATCTGCAGCTAGGTCATTTGCCTCCTATATCATCAAATAAAGAACTCTCTTCTACGTCACAACCTCATGACTAAGGATTACGACCACCATAAGTCGCTTTTCGTTAAAGTTCACTCCAGGCTGGTCGGTCTCCTGCATTCATTAGGAACCCTTTAAAGTAATTTGTGACTTTTAAAAATAAAGAACTACAAAATGTTAAAGTTTTGCATGCAATAGCGACTGGAATACGGGACCCGTTTATTGCCTTTAGGAGTCTTCGGGCCCTCCTTTTTAGCCGCTAATTCTGTTGTTTCGTTGAATTATTGATGGCTTGTTTGATTTCGACGCGTGGCGGGATTTTTGCCACGCGTAAATTGTTTTTTTTTTCGTATGCTACGTATACAAGTACATATGCAATATACGTACATAATATTTTTAGTTACTTATACTTGTACTTAGTTTTATTTAAAATGATATAAAGTTTTTTATGTAGTGGCGAATCTAAAATTTGGTTTTGGTAGGAGGTTAAACTTAATGGGTTCTGCGTTTTGAGACCATAAAATGGCGGAATTAAGATATAATAGAATAGGAATTAAGATTAGGATCGAATCAGCGACCTCCTGCTTTCGCGGTAGACGCCCTAACCACTGGGCTGGTAGATCACAGCACGTTAGGGCGTCTGCGGCGAAAGCAGGAGGTCACTGGTTCGATTCCAGCCCTGCTCAACGGGGACCTTGGTCACTTTTTCTGTAGTATATGACATCTCTTTCAATTTATAATAAATATAATTGTTAAGTTCAAATGTGATCCAAATCGCTCGAGGGGTTACCGAGAAATAGGGGTCGGGCGAACCCCTAGTGTACCTTTTTAAAGTTACTCTCGGTTAAAACATGTAATGCCCTTAAGGGATGACACGCAAAGCGGGAAGGCCCGGGACAGCACGGGACGGGCGTTGTATTAATTTATATATTTCTAGAAAGTGTCACGTGATCTATACTCTAAACCTATCACGCGACACTTTCTATAACAAAACATACGTCCCGTTTTAGCTTGACGCATTATGGAATGTCCTGATAGCTTCCACACATCTTCAGAATGCAGCGATTGCGCAATCCTGTATAGTATACTCATGTTCCACATTCAGTCCACAAATAGGGGTTATGGCGCGCGTCGAATGATAACAACGAACTGTATACACAGTTCGACACCATAGAGTACAGAGACTAATTAAAAACCCACGAGAATTACGTTAACTGAAATACAGATGTCACATTATATGCCAGTCGCGTCAAAAGATGATCCATGTCACCAAGCAATTTATATTTAAGTCAGCAGTAAAACCACTTGCTCATCAAAAGTCTCAACTAAGGAACTCATTACGCAATCCGTTATTTCTTTTTTTACAATAAATAATTGAAAGTAGCCAGCAGAAACGTGACATTGTCAAGGTCCACGGTGAAATTTAAAAGCCGCCCTTTTACATTATCCGAGGGACTGTCAATGCCATGTCACGGGAAGTGGGCGGTTATGGTAATTCCGTAATTTGGACCAGGCGTTTAATTTATGGCAGCTCTGCGGTAACCGTTACAAGGGTTTGGGAGCTGTGGGATTATGTAAAATTTAACTCGATTGTACAGTTTACAAGATATCATTTGTACCAATAGTTCGGCAACAGACGGGCACGGTTAGCTAATAAATTATTTGATTTTTACGGTATTTGTTAGAGAGAAAGAATAATTTATTTGCAAGAATACGTACAATAAGTTCGGGTAATTGGATTAGTTAAAATATTCAGCCATTCGGCTTGCAAATGGTAGGTACCTATATACAGTTGAAACCATGAATTTTTAGGTAATAATTAAAATATTTACAAATCTAAGTAAGTACTCATTAACAGAGTAGAAACAACAACATGTCATGCCTATTGTGATAAAAATACGGTAGTGTTAACCGTTGCAATTTAATGTCAGTTACATTGACACACAGGAACATTGTTTTTACTCTTATATGAATTTTCATGAGTCATGAAAATTCATATAAGAGTAAAAACAATGTTCCTGAAGCCTGTTTGTTTATTTTGTTTTAAACTCTAAATCATGCAACAGTTTAATATAGTCAGGAAGCTTATTATTTAGTAGTTATTTTTACTGCTTCTAGTTTTAATATGATGATCATTATAATAATATATCTTTAATTAGAGAATTTACACTAACTAACTGACTAACTAATTTGGCTCAGGGACCCAAGAGAGTCTTGGCCTCCGAAACGCGACCACGCCGTCTGCTCCGACCATGTGCAACTTCTTGCCAGTTACTGACTTGAAGACTGCACCGATCTGCCTGCACAGTGTCTTCCCAGCGGTACCTGGGTTGCCCAACCGGGTGGCGTTCAGTGGGGCTAAGATATCAAGCTGATATCCTGATAATTGCTGGATAAGACGATAGTCTGTCGGCAGGTTCTGACAACTTCTGATAATTTTAAACAGTTCTGTCAAATGTCTTTGCATTTGGCAGCTGTCACTGTCGCGCTATCCGTGAAACTTGTCAGTTTATCAACTTATACCATTATCTTATGACATTCGTGGATAACCATCTTAGGCCCGTAGTCGGACATCCCATGTACGCTCTCCTGGCAGCTCGATCCTCTCCCATTCTGAATAGGTGACCGAACCAGCGAAGTCTGTGTGATTTTGTTACGCCTATGATGTTGGGTTCGGCCACCTTTTTGTTAATTATTTTTGTATGTCTTTCCCATCACGGAACAATGGTGTTCGGGGCCTTTGGGAGGCATACGCGGAACCGCAGCCAACACGCAAAACCCCTTTCGTTTTTTTTGTTGTTTTAATGTTTACGACGTTGTTGTTGTTGTAGGTTCTAGGGCACCCCGGAGGTGCATAGGGCCTCCACAAGACCCTTCCACGCCTTTCTATCTTGAGCAACCTTCTTGGTTTCGCTCCAGCTCAGTCCTACGGCTCGCAACTCGCACTCCACGCTCCGCCCCGCGTCGCCACGTGTGTACAGGGCGTCCACGAGCTCGCTTTCCGCCTTGAGGCTTCCACTCAAAAGCAAGACTGGTACTGTTCGTTGCTCCTCTTCATAGAGTATACCCGATCCATCTCCACTTTCGCAGCGCTACTTCTTGATCGATTGGAGACTGACGGCATATACTCCACAAATCCTCGTTCCTTATTGTCTTCGGCCAGAAGATGCGGAGTTTACGACGTACAAAAGTTAATTTTTGTACCACGTCCAGCATATCAGAGAAATTGAAAATACTGTATTTGAAATGTTTGTAACAGATAATTATTATTGAACTTTGACACTTCCAAATTAAAGAGCAAGTGCTCGGCGAAGTACTTATCTTATCAAAAGCTTTAAGTACATCAAATTTCGATGAAAAATGTTTACCATTTCTGTTTGGGATGGGAATCAAACGAATCAGATTAAGTAAACAGGGAAAATTGTTTCCATAACGACGAAGAGTTGTAGAGTTCTTGTGCTTCGAGTTTTCAGAAATCGATTATAATATTTACAAAAGAGTTAGGTACATGATAATGATAAATATTTTTATTTTTCAATTTAGGCACATTACAATGCACTTATGAACGTCAAAAAAAATTGCTACCGGTTCTAACTCTACACCACAGCCCGAGAAGATTATTACCGGCAAAAAAATCGGCGGGACTTATTTTTTTCAAAACAAATTACCTACAAAAGTACTAAAAACATTTACAATATGTGGTTCTACAAGAAACCATATCAAAAGAAAATAGTGAAGCAGAAAGACCACAAAAGAAGAATAAACAAAAATTAACGGTTTTACAAGATACACACAAACATTTGATATGATTCCTTTCGTGAACTGTGTTTTTCATACGCCGCGTCAAAACCACCGCTTCGAATTCGCGCCGCGACGGGTCTGGTACGGTCGGCTTAATAAATATATATGCATCTGTATTAAATTTTGACTCTCTCTCCGCTGTAATAAGTTCCGAAGTGTATAAATATTTATGGACGCGACTGTAGTACATACAGTACGGACACCGCGTAAGACTGGGAAAAAGTTCTTTAAGGCCATCCCTCTCAGTCTTATATTGACCTAGTGATGACATGTCTACGCTTTTACTTAATCTAAGCCTCTTCAATACTTTGTCATAATAAATTTCAAACTTAAAACGTCCAAAGTAATTAGGAAAGTTTTCCTTTTAACACGACACGTGTAAGTTAAAAGACAAGTTTTGATTTATGACTCTGGATTTTCTTGTTAGCCTGTTACGGGACCAGTAAAAAAATATCCCGATAAATTGTGGAATAGAAAATGCTATGAAAACTAAACATAATTATACACTGCCTTGGAGAAAGATGAAACGGCAACTTCCGGTCTTCAATATTATCTGGGATCGGATTTGAGCTGAATGTCTTAGAATCAATTGTTTTATGTCCAACAAACATAGCTTAGAAACATCCTGAAAACAAATCATACTTAAAAATGGCCAAGTTTTCGAGGATTGAGGGTTCTGCACAAAGGATACTCCCCCCATTTATAACCTTAGGTACTTGAAAATACTAGTGGCACGGTGCAGTGCGGTGCAATTATACGGTTTTCGGATTTTTTTCTGTACTTGTGCTACAAGTTCTTGCTTTTTGGCAATTTTGGTGATTCTCGATCAACGGGAAGTACCCCACACATTTTGATTCCCATTGCAAATGTATAGGGAATACGACATAAACGGCCGCATCTTTTGATTGCGTTGACGTAGACATTTGATTTTTTCACATCTTCAAGGGACCGCAGACTTGTGTATGTGGTATTAATTTCAACTTGCTGCCTCTAAACATTACCGAGATAAAGGGTCTTGACAGACAGACTGACGAACGGACAACATCCTATAAGGGTCCCCTTTTTTCCTTTTGAGGTACGGAAACCTAAAAATGGCGCGGTTCAACCGTTCGGGACTATCATAAAATACACATATCCATATACATATCCATATAAAATAAAATAAGATAGGGTGATACTTCTAAAGTCCCTCGACCCCTACCTACCCTATATATCGTATACAGGTTGTAATCAAGGAAGATTATTATCCCCAATAATCTGCGGACTCAATTTTGCTGGGCCATTGTCCGTACATTGTTGTAGTTATCAACACATGTATCTACGAGTACTATACTGTGTTGAGAGTAGGGTTACCAGTGCTACCACAAAAAAGGAGTAGGGTGGGATTTTTTTTTCGTGGGCAAGCAAAAACTACTTACTTTGGCATTTATTTTCTTCATGAGCTGTAGGTATTTTATTTTATAAATTATTTGCCCAATCAAGTTGTCGCATAAAGTTTATATGCAAACGTTTACCTTTATATTTCCCATATTAGACCTATAGTTATTTGGCATATGTTAGGTTAGGTTAGTATGCCAAATAAAAATAGCGAAACGCTTTGTGCCATTTGATAATTGTGCCAAATTCGGGAAAATATGGAAAAAAATGTGGTAAGTGATAATTTGCTGAACAATTATTTAAAGAAGCGAAATTTGTGTCTATTCTCGATTTTTAATAAATTCTCAATCTTACAATAGAAGTCTCATTGAGTTTACTGAGGAACTAAGTTGATTAGATAATATAATAGTTCTAATTCCTATTATATGAATAAATATTAAAGTGAAGGTTAGATTCAGACAAAGCTAAGTTTGTATCGGTTTTGTTATTAGAGACTGCGCAAGTGTTTTTTTAATGCTAAACTTCTATGTAATTATGACGTTAACACCTTCAAAGTCTGTGCTATCAAAATCGATGCTAACTTAGCGTGGACTCTAATGTTGACACAGTGGCCCCATGCGGTATTACAGTCCCTAACGCTAATCGCATTCCTGACAAATCATAATTCGGGATCTGTCCGGAAAATCTCAGAATTATGGTGACCCTATATGGTCGGGTAAAGGTCGCTCAAGCGCTCAATCCATCAGCGATCCAATTCGGTATATACATACTATATATGTGCGTATATACTGTCGCCACAGGGTTAAATACTTGTTGATTGATGGTATACCGCGTGGGACCCATAACAGGAGCAAAAATTTTAATCGTAGTGACCCCAAAACGGAACAACGTTTGACCAGCGACTTTTAAACATAATGTGAGTTTTGATTTTTATATAATAACACCATAGAGGGAAAGGTTGAAGGCAAGCTAAGAAGGGTAAGACCAATCCAGATTACTTCTCCGTATAGTGAAACTGTTTAATAACAGTTTTGCAGGGCTTCTGCCTGAAATGTAATTTTGTTGTAAGATTGATCATTAAATATTATAAAGCTTAATTTAATAATGCAAATATAAATTAAATATTCCTTTATATAAAATAATTTATAAGGATAAATAGTAAGTCAGTTAAATTGAGCAAGTTAGCAGTGAACTCATTATTTAATTTTATTACACGCAAGAAGAGGGGTTCAATAATGCAAATGATATCATGACTTACTTCCGTTTCCCGTCAAAACCAGCGATTACCGCAAAAGGTAACAGAATTACCATTACAATTACCATAATGTTTATTAATAATTATTTTAATAAATCGTGTTTGCGACTGCGCCAGTTAATCGAAATGATTAATTATGGTAATTTTAAAGGCGATTCTGGCACCAAGCAGTTAATTTAAGATAATTTATTCTGAATGAAATCAAGGTACATTTTACGAAGTTACAGACTAACATCTGCCTGCAAGTTTATCTGGTTTGAAGTTTGTTAAACTTTCAACTCCGTTTTTACCTGCATAATGGGTGATTTCTTAATGGGGCTCATTGCTTTTACGATATGTCTATAAAAGCGAAATATAAAACAAAAAACAATATACACAGTGAGAATGAGTATACCGACAGACTTTAACGGTGTATTCCTGACCGCATTTAGAGACTATAAAGTTATACAAAATTATCTGGATTTGGCTTAGTTTCAGAGATAGTTACATGTTTCTCTAAAACTAATTTACATCATAACTCGTACAACAAAGCATTTTTGACTGCAGTGTTACCACTATGTGTTTTAGTTTTTACATATTTATTGATTGGTATTAGAAAAAAAATTAAAACTTCGCAAAAATCCACTACATCTAAAAAAATATTAAAAAATTAACTTTAACACTCTTTTTTGTTTATGATTTATTATTACAGGCCGTGTATAAAAGTAAACAAAACTAAAAACACTTAAAAAAATATTTTTGTCCGATAATCACTAAAGTCATGTTACGTTTTTTGCTTCTTTTAATTTCCAGAATACACCGTTAAAGTCTGTCGGCTTATTGACGCCCACGGTGTATAAAACATTATTATCTTTATTTCTTTTCCATCTTAAGGTAGGTTTACATATACACCAGGCTGCCGGTGGTTAGGGCCGCAGAGGAAGGAACCGCCAGACTAAACGCGCCGTGTCCAGCATTACCGTCTTCTGCATCTGACCCTTGATCCAGCCACCTAGCGAGAGTCTCTTAAGGTGATGGTCGAGACTCTTCGCTATTATTGTTATTGCTGTTTTGATCTATTGTGGCAGCCCTTTATAGCTCATTGTGAATTCCCGTCGATTTCAGAAAATTACAGATCCTTTGGGCTGTGAAGTTGTGTACCTCATAAGGTTGCAAAATATGTTGACCTAGGTAGGTACTGTTTTATGCAAGGAGCAGAGGATGTGGTTTTATTAAAAATGGGACTTTCTGTCGCTTTTTTGTACTTTGTTTTATGAGTTAATTTTTAATGGGGAAATCTAATAATACAAAAGGCGATAAGACCGCCTGTTGTTTGCCTCTGTGTTAATCAAATGTTTGTACCTTGTAAATGTTTTGTTCTTTCTCATGTACCGAGGTGTGCAATAAAGAGTATTCTATTCTATTCTATTCTATTCTACAAAGTAGTTTAGTATCTAAATATTTACACACTAAATATAATGTGTCTTACATAAATCATAAAGTAATTCAAAATAATAAATAAATAAATAAAATAAATATTGTGGGACAATCTTACACAAATCCACCTAGTCCCACGGTAAGCTCAATAAGGCTTGTAATGTGGGTACTAGGCGACGATATATATAATAGATAGATACATATGAATACTTAAATACATAGAAAACATCCATAACTCAGGAACAAATATTCGTGATAAACACACAAATAAATGCCCTGACCAGGATTCGAACCCGGGACCTCCTGCTTCGTAGGCAGGGTCACTACCAACTAGGCTAGGAGGCCGTTAAAATATCGGGCTATTGCTTTTATTTTAATTACGGTTCTCGAGCCCTGGGGCCTTACCGTGACGTCTTAACGCGATTCAGTTTAGTTTCAGTTGTATGGAAGCGACTCAGTGCTAGTACCGAATATCGAACTATCGCGGATTTGTATCTCTATCTCTGTCACACTTGCATATTAGAGTGACAAATACGTTTTTCCGCCAATGCCGATTGTCGATGTTCGTGATAGGCATGCAGTTTGGGTCGTCAACTGAACTGCGTTAAGACGTCATGTCATGGTAAGACCCCTGCTATAAATTAAAACCTTTTGTATTTGTAATATTTTATAAATTAGGAACTGGTTCATGAACTCAATAATGGCGTCGTAATAACGATCCTCATACAATATATAATTGAAATGACGTCATAATATCTTTAACGCGGGACGTGAGAGTAATATAATCGACGAAGCTACCGGAATACAATTATTTAGTAACGAAAATTAATTTTCGTTACGGAGCTAACAACAGTCAAGTATATTTGTATCGTAGAACACGAGATCGAACAAACGAGGGACTTTTAGAAGGAAAAAACACGAAAAAATATCACAAAAACCGTGGAATATTTGTGAAATGTGACTCGTTGGCGGTTTAGATATAAACTTGTGGTTTTAATTGCAGACCCCTAAGTAACAGTAGATTGCGTACCGAGGCCTGTAAAGTAAGAAATGTACGGTCGGTCGGCTTCATAAATATATATGCATCTGTATTCAGTTTTTACCAGTTTAGATGTCAACACAGCGAATCCTCCTTTTTTTAAAGGGTCGGCAACGCGCATGTAACACCCCTGGTGTTGCAGGCGTCCACAGGCTACGGTGACCGCTTACCATCAGGCGGGCCGTATGCTTGTTTGTCACCGTCGTAGTATTTAAAAAAAACCCTTCTTCCCTTGTAATAAGTTCCGAAGTGTAAAGATATTTATAGACGTGACTGTATCAGATTTGGTGTAATTGTAGGTCGAAGGGAACCCACTGTGGGCGAGAGGAAACCACCAGGCATGTTCTGGCGGAATGCATTATGTAGTAGTAGTAGTAGTAGTAAAACACTTTTATGCCACACCTGGCCAAAAAGTGCCTTTTTCCGCACGCTGCGCGTACGGAAAAAGCCGATTTCTGCCCAAGTGTAGGCATAAAATGATGTACCTAACACGTGAGGTAATAAATAAAGCCCTTGATCGCATATTTACGTCCCTCGCTTGCAGCTCGGGTCGCAAACATCTGCGATCTCGGCCTTTCTTTGTTTTACCGCACTAGTTAGGTAATGTACTATATTGCACAAAAACAGGGGAAAAAAAAGATAAATAACACAAATATTTGTACAAAGGCGGACTTATCCCATTTAGGGATCTTCTTTATGTATTTGGCACTGCGGTCCCCAATTTCACCCCTGACAAGTGTGACAATTCCTAATATGACTGAATTACTGGCGTTATAAGCGTCCATAGGCTATGGAAACCGCTCACCATTGCGCGGGCTGTGCGCTCATTTGCCACCATTTAGATAATTTTAATAAAATCGTAAAGTATCGTCAATAAATAGATAATTTCTTGGTGAAGACTTTTTTACAATTGTCACGAGATCTAATAGTGTTTTAAAGAATTGCCGGTAGTTTTTGACATGAGAATGATCCTATGTCGGAATTTCGTAATATAGCCTCCTCCTGCCCATCATACTCGGAAAAAGCCATTGAAATTTAAACCCAATTATTTAAGAAACAGACAGACAGTTGATTTTCCTTTGTTTCACGTTTTAAGGAAAAACAGAGAAGATCTAACGTAACCTCAACCTATACAGGACTTTTATTCGTAACTTGCTAAAAGTTAAATATGTCCTTTAGGAATCACATTGGGCAGGACGAGGATATGTCGTGTTTCTTGCGACAAATGTCAAGAGCTCGTCACAAAAATAAATGTTAAATAAATGTTATTAAAATAAATTTCATTTCATTTCATTTCATTTCAAAAGCATTCGTTTTTAATGGTAATAATGATGATTTTATTTATAAATGACAGGTTGGCGGCAAACAAGTATACAGCCCGCACAATTTTAAGCGGCACCCGTAGCCCATGACACCTGTAATATCAGTAATAATGTTGTTGACAATTGTTGCACCTGTCGCCGTGGTGAATTTTCCGGCTACTATTAACATGTGGCATTAAGTCCGCCATGTGTACAGTTTTCTGTCTTGTGCATTAAAGTTTAAATAAAATAAAAATAAACATGTAGAATGACAGAGATCACCCCCTGTAATGCCCATTTTAGTAGCTACCTATACTTTTACCAAAATACAGCTTGCTACTTCTGTCATTAAGCTAAGCCTCAGACGGACGGACGGACGCACAGGCAGACATAGCGAAACTATAAGGGTTCCTAGTTAACTACGGAACCCTAAAAAACAGTTTTCCAAACATGTCAAATAAACGTTATTCACACCGTTCCTTCCCAATGTTAGCAAGATTAAAAATGTACGCGCGCGCCTTCGTCCCTTGAGGGTGCTTTGTCAACCGTCAATGAACCAATTAGAGAAATATCCGGGTTTGTATTCCCTTTGTGTTTGAACAAAAAACGGAAGTTTAAGAAGGTTTGACAAATCGATATTCGCATTTTTAAACGTGAGCTACCATACGATAATTATTAGAACTACTGTTATATTACGATACAAGTGTGAATAGGCGAAAATTCGCAATGAGTGGCGATAGAATAATACACGACATGGCTGATGTCAGAATGGAAGGGGGTACTTGAAAAGGAGCAAGTAAAAAACCTCAAGATTAAGGCTAGTTTAAGGTAATTAGTAAGTAGTTAAGTCTGAATCTTGTAACGCCTTGGTTATACTGTAATGCTACATAAATATGATTCTAATAAATAAATAAACGACCGGGACTGTTTTAAATCGCCACGAGTTGCGAATTACCTATTCGCACATGTATCTTACGACTTTTACAGTACATATGGCCCTTTGAATTTTTGACATAGGCACATAAACTACTCATTATCGCACTAGTGCGGTAATGTAGCACCATATGTACTGTAAATGATTTGTTTTTTGCATCTGAGATGTAAAGCGAGTGAAATATAGGATACATCTTTCATATAAATAATACAATGTAAACAAACATAAATTTTCCGGTAACTATTAACATGTAGAATGAAAGATTCGAACGTGGGCATTACAGGGAGTGATCTCCTTGTAATGCCCACGTTTCAAAATTGTACTTCTATACGTAATTTAATATTCTTGCTTTGACTAAGTAATTACTTATGTAAGTACCTAATCTATAATAGGTAAAGATTTAAGACAATTTTTTAATTGATGATAGTGGTCATGGCGTTAGCCGCGTAAGCTGAAGACCCGAGTTCGATCCTCGGCTTGGACTCGATGTTGTTGGTCTTTTTCTTCAGTATATGACATTTCAATTTAGTTACTACTTTAATAACAAATTGAAATATTTACTTAATTAAATAATTTGATTTGTTTTATCAAAATGTATTGATGACAGCGCCATCTCTCTCGTCATACCGGAACCCCTAAGTTTGGTTTGGATGGAAGTACAAAGCGATGATGCTTTTACTTAGAGAACGGCCACGGGCAACTTGTTACTAAGATTGCATATACTCGAGAAATTCGCCAGCGACCAGGTGGGCTAGTGGTTATGGCGTTAGCCGCGTAAACTGAAGACCCGAGTTCGATCCTCGGATTGCCTCCGATGGTGTTGTTCTTTTTCTTTGACGTCTATTTCAATTTATAAGTTTATAATTCTTTTATGCCACACCTGGCCATAAAGTGCCTTTTTCCGCATGCTACGTGTACGGAAAAAACCGATTTCTGCCCAAGTGTAGGCATAAAATGATGTACCTAACACGTGAGGTAATAAATAAAGCCCTCGATCGCATATTTACGTCCCTCGCTTGCAGCTCGGGTCGCAAACATCTGCGATCTCGGCCTTTCTTCGTTTTACCGCACTAGTTAGGTAATATATTATTGTACGTTTTTCTCTTGTTTATATTTTCGGTCACGACTCTCTAATCATTTCTCCTTCATTCGGTTCGTCCCAATGTTTAAAAATGTATGTACGCGCCGACGGACGCTTTGTCAGACGTCAATAGACCAATTAGAAGAATATCCGACTTTGTTCCCTTTGCCTTTGAAGGAAGTTTACAAAGTTGATTAGCTAAGAGGCCTTATTTTAGACAAATCGATACTCAGTAATTTATTGAATCAGGCGTTACTTTGCAGAATACCATATTAATAACTCTTGATCCATGGGGTCCCAGCGCACGCAAGTTTTTCGTAGAAATCGCGAAACGTCTGGTTGATGTTACTGGTGACCGAAGAGCTGGTGGCTTCCTCGCACAACGTATCAGTATTGCGATGCAACGAGGAAATGCCGTCAGCATCCTAGGTACAATGCCTCAAAGACCTATTTAAGATTTAAGGTAGGTAGAGGTACGTAGTTAGGTAAGTTACACTTACCGTATTATATTTCGAAAATAAATGTTTTATCCCGCTAGTTTACGTGTTGGACCTAGGTATATGCCCATCACGCAAGCCTACCAAAAAACCAGGATGTATTAAGCACGACTTTCTCGAAACATAATTATTTTATTTCGAATTACCTACATTAACAAGTCCATTTCAATCAAAAATATATAAACAGCCATGAAATTTAGATCCATTTCCATAAAGCAACACCAAAAAGTTATAAAATATCTAATTTTTTAAGTCACAAGTACCGTATTATTTTACAAATAAAAATGGTTTCTACAGCCTTTATAATTAGGTTGCTTTTGAAACTTCCAAACCGATACAAAGTTCGTATTCCAGTGTATTTTGACTAAGTAACTTCGCAACAGTTTGTAACTCGGAGCGGAGTTGCGAAGCATTTGAATAAGGTTTTTAGGTTTATTTTTAAGTAAATTGCCCTTGGCGCGGCTAATTTGACGGGTTAAGGAGTTGACTACCGCCAATAGATTCCGCATCAAACATCTTAGTATCGACCTGATATAATAAATAATAATATAGTTCGCATTGGCCAAGCAGCGTGCTTCTACGGTATCCGTGAATCGTGCATATTTATTATAACTAACATTTGAAACGGGATAGTTAGTTTGCATATTTACTTGAACAATACTTGTCAGTAAGCGCCAATCAATTATATTCATAGGTATTATCTTTCACTACATTAGCCCATGCCAAATATTTTTTGTTATTTGTATTATGTACAGTAGTATTTGATGTTATGAAGCCCGCAAATATATGACACGCCCTTATGGCGATACAAATAAGATTGTATCAGATATTTTTGCCGTCTTCATAGCGTCAGATAGGGCCCAGGTGATCGTACTCAAGTAGAGCAACTATGGAAACAAATATGGTGGTACTGTGATGGTGACTTCAAATCGTCTCAATGCTCTATCTAGAAATGGCAATCTATGGTTTAAGAAAACTGTACAACGTTCAGAAACTCGACTATGAATTATAACTTGGCCGGGAGTTGTAGAAAAAGCATTCATTTTATTGTACAATAAAATGTACAAATGGCGGAATAATAGCGGTCATTTATAATACGGATGACGACTAGGTTGAAAAACTATTATTCTATTTAGATTATCCAAAATGTATAACACGTATTTTTTCCTTTTTCAAGATAACTAAAACTGACGAAGTTTTTTTTTCACTTTAATTAATAATACCTACACGATTTTAAGCTAACATATAGTAATTTGGATTATAACTAATATTTGAAACGTGATAATTACCATGTAGGTATGTTTGTTTTCTTGAGCACCCAATACGAATATTAGTTTTTTTATCCCGTTTCAAATATTAGTTTTATTTAAATAATAAGTACTAATGATACTAAGACACAGTCCACAATTAACCAGTTTTGCGGTTGTTATGTACCTATCGGGTCTCCCTCGACATCCCTAATTTCGTTTGTCCTAAAGTCACTTGCCCTGTTTTGTCATAATGATCATAATTAACGAACAATTGTCCTAACGGTTATTTGCCATAATCGAATTCAATAATTCGTGGTCAATCCCAAAAACGACCTCACACAGAACCGAATCGCTGTTAGAAAAGTCGGTTAGGTCTGGTTGATGTTACTGGTGACCGAAGAGCTGGTGGCTTCCTCGCACAACGTATCAGCATTGCGATACAACGAGAAAATGCCGCCAGCATCCTAGGTACAATGCCTCAAGGACCTACTTTAGATTTAAGGTAGGTAGAGGTAGGTAGTTAGGTAAGTTACACTTACTGTATATATTTCGAGAATAAATGTTTATATTTTATGGTTAGGTTAGAACCGTGACCTCACACTGAGTCGAATCGCTGCTAGAAATCTAGTTTAAACCAAAAAGGAGATGGCGGGATGACCTAGACTCATTTTGTAGCGAGTGGCGTGAGCATGCACTGCCGTGACGAGTGGCGGAGAAGAGGGGAGACCTTTGCCCAGCAGTGAGACACTAGGCTATTAAAAAAATTAGTTTAGGACAAGTGATCATTATGTCAAACGGTATTAGGGAATGCAAAAATAAGATTAAAAACATTAGGGATTCCGATATAGAACCGTATCTACCTTTTGCATGCTCCTGGCTTTTACAAAAACCAAATTCTAAACAGTACACACGTAATCAACCAATCCTTTGATCGTCGGCACTCATCGGCACACCTCATTAAGGTTACAAAACGACTTATATTTCTACATTTCTGCTGCCGCTTACTACCTTTCGGTTTTCGAGCCCTGGTTAGAACAAAACGACATATGGTTATACAATTTACTTGGCGTTTAGGTCGTTTAGTCTTAGAGAAGATTATCCGGTGAGCTGGGGGCGGCGGGTACATTGTGTACGAAATTGACAAATTTGGAGCTTTTGGAAAATGAGGTTAACTGATGAGTGGAGATGATTTTAAATTTAAATCCATTGTATAAATATTGCCTAAGAATGTGAAAGTTTATATTTTTCATCACACTTGCTCATAAATGGCGATATTATATGCAAGCATACTTAGACTAAATGAGCTGTATGGTCTTAAAGGATTCTCATACTTCTTTACCGCCTTACTACACTACCGCTTATATTTATTGTTTCTTTATCTGCCTAGAAAGTTTATTTATTTCCTCGCAAATGTGATGAAAAACATTTTATGTTTCGGTGTTTATTCTTCACACGATATGTGATCTGATTTTTAAAAGTACTTTTGGCACGTCTTAATATATAAGTTGGCCATTATAGCTGACCATATACGTTCGGGCATATCTAACGGATCTGCCAATAAATGTATGTACGGGAAAATTGTCTGGCAGATGGCCGACGGACATACCCACAATGGAGGTCTGATGGATTTCCCGAAGGTATATGGCTGATGATGACTCAGGCACGAAGGTTACGTACCATTATTCTTAAAAACTAAAAAAAAACACTGTTGTTGTATGGGAGCCCCTTAAATATTTATTTAATATTTATTTTATTCTGCTTTTTAGTATTTGTTGTTATAACGGCAATACAAATAAAATAGAAATAGAAATTATTTATTTGATTCACAGAAAAAACTTTATCTATTTACATCTTGCACAAAATATCAGAGAGAACCAAAATGGATGCCACTCACCATATACCGAGCTAGGATACGAGATACTTAGCCATGGCGCTGGTTTTCAGGACACCCATGGAAAAAAAGTAAACAGAAAGATATATCACATAAAGTTATTATGTTGAGGAAAAATATCAATAATCTGTGAAAATTTCAACAACAACAGAGAGACGGACATACGGACGGCGGAACCTTAGTAATAGGGTCTCGTTTTACCTTCTGGGTACGGAACCCTAAAAGGAAATAATTGGAATGATCGCAAAGCGTGAAGCTTTTTATTTTCGGAAAAAGTCAAAAGGTTACTTTTTGAAGCGAAATGCTTCTGTAAGCAGGCAATTTCCTTACAATCGACGTGTAGGTAGTTATATCAGCTTCGTATTTTTAACTCTCAAAAGCATATTTCTTGAAGTTATTTCCGAATGATACAATAACCTGCAGTTAAGTTATTTTAATATAAGTATTTCCTTAAAGTATTCCGTATGAGGATTGAAATAAAGTAAACAAAGAAATAAACGTATTTAATTTGATAGTTTGAAAAAAGATCCGCCTATATAATAAGGTAGCTAGCACATCTGTAAGAACTAGCATTGAGATTAGCTGAAACACAAAACGCTAATGCAAATAAGCCCAAGATTATGAGAAATGAAAAAAGACAAATGGTACCAATTACTTAGCTCCCCAGTCTTTTTTTCACAAGGAAAAAATCATCTTTAGTTTTACTTTTAGTTAATTGACGGGATGTTTCCGGAAACACCATAACTTTTTTTCGGAATTGTGTTTGTGACGTCATCATGTTGGGGTCCAAAGGATTTACGCAAGGCAAAAAAAATGTTAGTCCAAAAACTATTATGTTTTTCAAAATATGCAATTAAAATATCCTGCATACAACTATGTACTTAAAAAATTACATTAAAAACACTGAATTAAGAGCAACAGTAAAATAAATTGTATTACTTAAATTTACAGAAACTTAGTGGATGTAATAAGATCATTTCATATAAAAAAATATTTTAGGTAAAAAAGTTACTCATCTTTGCACAAAAACAACGCAACTAACCAAAATTTTAAAAACTGTATAAGTGCCAAAGTATATTTCATATAAAGTCTCAAAACAAATAAAGAGATATTTCTAACTTTGTAACAATATACATACTCGTATATAACCTCCCTGAAAATCAAGCTTCAATCGTTATTATTCAAAGAGAAAATTAGTTTTACCGTTCTCCTGTAAAATTATGCTCAATGTAGTTATGTTCGTTTTGTGTCAATTGTAACTCTCTATATATCCTCTGGAGATCTATTCGAACGCGTTTAAGCGACATTTCGATGCGAACTTCCGTGGAGATGTTCAATATGACATGATAATGTAGGGATATGAAGTGGAAATGTCAAATGTCAGTTTAGCACGTTCGAATAGGTGTCCTGAGTCCTAACCGATACTTTTTAACGCAATTCAGTTTAGAACTTAATCTGAGTCGCTGCCATACAACCAAGCCCATAAACAAAGCACTTTACGACCTAATTTGTAACCGGAAAAGTTCCAAATTAGGTGTTAAATGCATAGCATTTTTTAGAAAACTATTTGATTATATTATACGAAGACGAATTTTCTAAGCTAGTGATCACGTGTAAGCCCTTCGTACTTGTAATAAGCAGTTAATAAGTTGCTTACTTAGTATACTGACTTATCCATTGACCTTATAACAAGGTTAATTATGTATGCTTGTAGGCTTGACTCCGACGTCAAAGGAAATTACTATCCTATTTTAGTCGTATAGTTTCTAGTTATTAAATTTGTTCCTACTACTAGGACAACCCACGCACGCCCAGTGTAATACAACATTGTTCACCTCACTATCGCGAGGAAAATATAAACTGCATACGTTCAAAAATCTTATCCAAATGTGAGTTATCTTGAAGAAACCATTCAAAACTCAAGGCCACAAAGTGTCATAGAGTTACTCCTGGTACTAAGATATTTACCAATTAGGCTTGACCAATTTAAAGTTGTGACCTCCATTGCGTATATTTACTTCGGTCCGTTGTTTAACTCTCGGGCTTATATTGAGACCCGAGCAAGCGAAAGATTCCAAAATTGAGCCACGAGCGTAGCGAGTGGTTCAATAACTGGAACCTTGAGCTTTACGAGGGTCTCAAGGCACGAGAGTTGAACAAACTTTGCCGCCGAGTGTAATACAACATTTTTCCCCTCACACGCTTGGAAAATACAGACTAAATACGATTATAAATCTTATCCACATGTAAATTATCTTGAAGAAACCATCAAAAATCAATTTCAAAATTTGTCATAGAGTAGGTACGCTCCTGGTACTTAGATATTGCCAACAGCTTACCAAGTGCGGGATAAGACATGATCACATGTCCAATTTAAGGTGTGACCTCCGATTGCGCATATTTACTATGGGCATATAGGACTCACTTATACTGGACTGGTGGTAAGTGATAGGAATTAGATTACTTTGCCCCACATGTGGATAAAATGCGTTTTTCCACGCCAGTTTTAAAGGACAAAACAGCTTTCCGGGCTAGTGAGGGGAAAATAGATTTGTGCGCTATTAGACATAAAAATCGTATATTAGACATATTTTTATATTTTTATGTCTAATATGACGTCGACTGTACGTAGGAGGTCGTGGTTACGTCTTCAAAAGTCGATACGAACAAATTCAATAAATATGAAGTATGACGATATAAAATGCGAGGAAAGGATATTAATTTCTTTTTACGTAATAGTTTCAGTTAGGTATGTACCATTGACTTATAAAAAGATATAGACACAGAACAAAAACGTCAAAACTGTGGGTCAGAATGACATTAACGAACTTGCATTGATAATGATACAAATGTTTCGTGTTATACGAAAAATAACTCACTGAAGTAAGCGATGCGCGATGCGAGTGCTAATTTCGTCAGGTTTACCAACGAGTGTTCTTTGGGGTCATACTGAATGTATAATTATGATGCAGGAAAGCAGGAGGTCACGAAATCGTTCCCGGCGGGTGACATAAGGTTAAGTTTTTGAATTTTTTAAAACTATTGTACATTTATTTTCCTATTTTTTTGACTTTGGTATATTATTATTATTTACATTTGTTTGTATCAGGGAGCGATTAAAAATTAACTGTTTTTAAGTATTTCGATAAATTCTCGTTCTCTAGAAAATTTTCAGAAGTTACCGGAAAATTCTCATATGGAATATTTCGCAACTTTGGAAACTTCTCGTCGGTGCATTGCGAATACAGATCTGTGTATAACATATAAAATGAGACATTTACCATGTATATTTGTTTTTGTGAGCTCCCGATATTTGCTGGCCATACAAGTTCGGGTATGTCTGCCAGATACATGGTAAATATCTCGTTTTAAATAGTAATTATAAAGCAACACCTTTTAATATAAAACCAGTACACTATGTACATTAAAATTGGACGAAGTACCTTAAAAACGCCTGAATATTTTGTGTAAAATCTAGTCAGCCTGATATTCGGATTGATGAAAGAAAATGCGTAGTATCGAGTGCGTGCGGATCATTGGGCATTTGGATAAACTAAGGTACGTTCGGATAATTGAGGGTTCGGATAATTGAGGTGTTACTGTTTTTGTAACATTATTAGGTCTCAAAGGTCATCATGAATAATTAAAGGAAGTAATTAGTCTGAGATCCACATTAGGCCACTGATTTACTACCCTCTAAGAGTAGTTTATGCAACATTGATCTAATAAGGGTTCTTAAAACTTGAGGGTCGCCGGTGCAAAACGAGACGAAGTCGAGAAGTTGTAAGAATAGCTAATAAAACAAACTCTCGAAAGGCCTGGAAGATGTCGTATGCCCACTAAAGAATTAAAAAAAACAGTCCTCATTTATTGTATGAAAATCCATAAAAACATTGTTTACCAGTGTTCGTATGGAACACCATAGATAACGTTATAATATATACTTTTTTAATGTCGTTGTCAGTCATCTAATTGACAGAATAGAAGTGCTGAAGTAGTAAAACATTTTACGAGTATATGCATTTCCAGTCAAACAATACTAAGTTTGTAAAAAAATGTGAAATATAATGGTATAAAAATAGATACTTAATTGTGATGGTATAACCATTTTTTGGTTTAGTTGAACATTTCAGCCGGAAAATTCATGTTGATTTTGTTTGTACCAAACTTAGGAAAGTGAACTTAGGAACTTGAGAAAGGAAAGGAAAGGAAAGAAAATTTAGGAAGTGTGTATCAGTTGAAGCTGCAGTTACGGCGTACTACGGTTATGCATCATTATTGCGATAAGACCGCCTGTTGCTACCTTTATATATTTTGTGAATTGGTTCTGTCTTTTGTTTCATATGTGGTGCAATAAAGAATACTTTACTTTTTACTTAACTACTTTACTTAACTTAAACTATGGACTTCTGGTTTTGGGAAATTCAGTAGACGTAAGTAGGGCGTTTCTTTGACAAAAAAAGTGCATTCGTGCTATAGCCGATATCTGGAACACAGACGACCTTTACGAGACGAAAAATTGCTACTAGCCTGTATGTACATCAAAAAAGACATGCCTCTTTGCCAAAAAAACATTCCGAACTGTTCAGAAGCAGGGCCACCGTATTCGTACGAGAGCAGAGGACCCAATATATGGGTGTATTATACCGTCAGGCCTGTCCCTCTGGGATTCATCGCAAAAAACTCGAACAATATGACGTGTATTCCAGAAGAAAGGAAGGTAAATGGAATATAATCAATCTTCAACTGGCGACCGAAGAGCTGGTGGCTTCCTCGCACAACGTATCAGCATTGCGATACAACGAGGAAATGCTGCCAGCATCCTAAGTACAATGCCTTAAGGACCTATTTTAGATTTAAGGTAAGTAGAGGTAAGTTACACTTACTGTACATATATATTTTGAAAATAAATGTATTGATTATCTTCAAAATGTTTAAGTAAATGGTTTTTATTTAATAATTGTTTATCTTGGTTGGTGGTTTATTGTTTTGTATAAAAAATAACTCATGCACATCTACTTCAACCGCTATATATTTTCTAACAGTTTTAAAATGCACTTTAGCGATGTTCATGTTTCTACACTTTTCACTGTGCTTTTCTCGTATGAAATTCAACTAGCTGAACGGCGGGACCCCGGGCGGGTCGCCGTGACCCGGTCACACTCCTGAATGGCTGCACAAACATCCCTCAAAGAACACTGACAGTGTAGTCGCTAACGGGAAAATTGTGCGGTACGAGTTAGAGCTCTGAAATTTACACCAAAGGGTCTCAAAATAACTATTTGTAGATGTGGAGGAAAAACCAATTCCCCCCCTGAACGAAGGGAGAAGGGGGTAAATATACAAGCGGAATGGTTTATTAAATATTTTATCACTAATTATATAAATTATCATTTTCATATAAATCAGATATGGAGAATTAATTTTTGACGATAAATACAATACAATACAATACAATAACTCTTTATTGCACACCTTACAAAACATTACAGAAAAAATAATATAAATTAAAATAAAAACACACACAAAAAGTAGAGGTAAACAACAGGCGGTCTTATCGCTAACAAGCGATCTCTTCCAGACAACCTTAGGGTAGCGGAGCAAATAAAACAGGAAATAAAGAAACAGTAGGAGGTGCAGAAACGAAAAGAACTAAAGCAAAAAAACTCATACACAATTATAAAATACATATATATTTATACATTTATATATACTAAAAAATACTTATATATACTCAGATAAAGCAAATAAATATATATATATAAATATATATAAGCAGCCTAATTAATAAAAGTAAAATTGAAAAACAAACTACTCGGAAAGTGAACGAACCATTATAAAACTGAGAAGAGGAACTAGGAACAGAAAGAAGTAAATTCTGCGAGGACCTACTAGAAATTAGAAAGCTAAACCGTTCTTTGAGATAGCAGGGCGTTGCAGGAATAAAAAGTACACTATAGAGAACACTGAGAATTTGCAGATTACGACGATAACGAATAGGAAGCCACTTAAGTTGAACTCGGAAAGAAGACACATGATCAAATTTGCGCAAGCCAAATATGAACCGTATGCATACATTCTGAATACGCTCCAGCTTGCTCAGATGCTCCTCATTGAGGTCAAGGTAGGAGATATCGGCGTAATCAAGAACCGGAAGTAACAGAGTTTGAGCAAGCGCAATTTTTGTGGAAATGGGAAGGAAATTACGAAGTCTTCTAAGGGAAGCGACAGCAGCAAACAACTTACGACTGACCATCCCCACTTGTGGTATCCAAGATAAGGTGCGGTCCATAATGATACCTAAATTTTTTACCTGGTTTGAGATAGGAACCTGGATACCATCAAACAATATAGGAGGTAAACTAGAGAAGTCCACGCGAGATATCAGCTTGCTACTGCCGATAATGATGACTTGAGTCTTAGAGGGATTGACTTTAAGACCATAATTAGTGCTCCACTGTAAAATACGAGCCAAGTCATCATTCATACGCTCTATGACAGAAGAAAGATCTCCAAGTACACCCTGCGAATATAATTGGAGATCGTCGGCATAAAGATGGAATTTAGAAGTAAGGTTGAGTGATAAATATGTGCAGTTTTGTATTAAAATAAAAAGAATTAACAAGACAAATGTAAAACTTTCGCAATTTTTTTTCGTTAAAACATGATATTATAATGTATTAAAAAGGTATTAATTCAACTAAGAAAAATACAACAAGATACTTAGCATATTTATTGCACTTTGTAAAAATATTTACTTTATAGACACTTACTATACAAAAAATAACTAAAAAAAATGACACCTATTGCGTACACACATACCTCAAGCGGAAAACAGACATTGTTTGTAAACCTTAACAAAATTACTCTGAGAAATTGACAATTTGCGTTAAAATATTCCATTCAATATATATTTTTTATATTGTTATAATTATAAAATAAAATAAATAAAAAAATAAATAAAAATCCATTTATTGCCACAACTGGGGATAATCCTTAAAAAGATAAACATTACAGAAAAAAAATAACTTAAATAACATCTTCTACATTATTAAAAAACAAACAAGCAGCAAAAAAAAAAAACATTACATTAGAATAAAAAAACAGAAGATAAAGATAAAGAAGAAAAAAAAAAGTTATAATTTTGAGATTCCCTCGTCTCGGCAATGGGTCCCAGTCTCAGCTTGTGCTAGATAAATACACAGACTGTACCTATCCAGCGCTGATTTTCAGACTGGTCCCGAGGGTAGGTCGGCCATGGTGCTAACGACTGTCTAAGTCAGTTGATCTAAGCAACTAAATAAATTATGTAATATAATATGAGTGTGCCAGTGTTTGAGTGCGAGTGTATGTGTGCGTGTATGTGTGTGCGCATGTTTGTGTGTGTGTGTGTGTGTGTGTGTGTGTGTATACTTACATTGGGATGCCCAAATGATATATGGATATTTATATATATATAATGTCAATGTTGGATTGTGCTATTAATACGTTATTATTATTTTTATTTTTATTATTTTTTATGTTTTTTGATTTATTATGTTATATGAAGTAATGTTATTTTTTAACACAATTTTGGTCAATTTTGTTTTAGTAGCGACTCTACTGAAGCGAAATCCGGAACGAAGACACGCTTCCGAGAAAAAATATGTCTTTAATCGAATGTTTTTTACGAGTTTTGACTCGATAATCCGCCACGAATACTATAAGTAGAATTATAAAACAACCTGTCAATGGTTTATCAATCCTTTATTAATCCTTGATTTGCAATAGCCGGATTTTGAAACAAATGTTTAGTTAATTTTTAATTATATATATAGGCTGGATTATATTATTTGTATTATACAACGTGTTATTGGCCAATTGCTTTAAATTGAAATAGATGTCATATACTAAAGAAAAAGACCAACACCGACGGAGGCCAATCCGAGGATCGAACTCGGGTCTTCAGCTTATGCGGCTAACACCATAACAACTAGGCCAACTGGTCTCACCGAAATGCCGGCGAATTTCTCGAGTATATGCAATCTTAGTAACAGGCAAGACGCCCGTGGTCATATTAAAATAAATAATTTGATTTGTCTGAACAAAGTATTCAATTGCTTTAAATTCAAGGGTGCATTCGTTAGCTTCAATTAAGTTAATTTCTCTGAGACACTGGTATTCTAATTAGGTCTATTTAGAAAATAACTACTAATTTAATTTTATCTCATATGGTATTCGACATGACATTGATATGTCTTAGTTGTCACTTAGGTACTTAGTAAAGTGAATTCTAATGCTCGTTTTACATTAGCGGTTGATGCAACATGTAATTATTTTGTACGAGAAAAAAAATAGTAGTTTATGCAACAGTGATATAAAAAGGGTTCTTATAACTTGAGGGTCGTCGTTACAAAATGAGGCGAAGCCGAGTTTTGTAATAATAGACCCGAGAGTTTTAAGAACCAATTATGAGCTGTTGCATACCCTAGTTTTTCTACGACAGCTAAAATAGCGTAAAAACCAAAATATAGAAACGTGGCAGAATAGGGAACATGTTGTGCCCACTATAGAAATTAAAAAAAAAACAGCAACAGTGCTAATATATTGTATGAAAATCCATAGGAGCAGTGTTCTTATGGAATACCATAGACAACGTTATAATGAATACTTTTTAAATATCGCTGTCAGTCATCTAATTGACAGATAGAAGTGCTGGAGTAGAAAAACGAATTTAATAGAACTAACTATGCCATTCTGTTTCCTTAATTATACCAAGCCACATGACGAAGTTAAAGCAAATGCTCAAGAATAACTTGTAATAAATAGGTACCCACAAATATTATATTACTACCATCGACATTGACGCTAACGAGTGACATACTTATTTATATGTATCCTCTGACGCGGATTTCCATCTCTATCGTCAAACGGTGACGGGATGGTTATAAACGCCGCTGTAACGTCTTGTCCTGTTAAGTGTACGTAATAAAAATGGTCCATTAGCATATCCGCGTTTATACCCGTTAATTATTTATTTGATGTAGGTACAGTCGAGTTCGTAAATATATGTGCAGCTGAATGCATAACTTGTCCTTTCATCTTATTGTGAATGTCCTAAGGGTTTTCAGATAATTTTTAAGCCTTGGAAATGCTCATATATTTATGAATTCGACTACACAGTCGTCTGAAATAGTATCTCCGGAAGGTCGCACGAAATGTGTGTGTGTCTCTGTGTGTGTGTGTGTGTAAGCGGACGGTACTAGTGCCAGTGACAACAAGCAAAATAAGCGAACCCGTAAGAGGGTATATTCGCTATGGCTTTCTATTGAATTCATAAGGATTTTTATAAAAATTATGCTGTATAGACCTAAATTTGGAGTAGTCCACCAGACTCGGAACATCGTTGTGTTTGACCCAGTCGTGTGACCCTGACACTTTGCTCTTCCCTCATCAGCATTGTGAACGCGTTGTTCCACTTTGCGTCCATAAACTTTACTATTAGCATATCCATCGGCACGGTTTATAGCTGACAATTAAACGGATGCGGTCATCGCCGCATAAGCACCTTTACTATGTATTTGTATGTAGTATTTTTGTAGACTGAATACCTATGAGAGATATGAAAAATGTGTTAATACTTTTGCATCGTAATCTTTTATATTTTGACAGAAATATACGGTGTTCTTAAGCATTTGCTTTACCTTCGTTGCTCGAAGTTCCGTAAACTTCGTTCGTTCAAGAGAACGAACATTACTGATATATCGGTCATTGGCGTTGAACCTGCGGTGCCAATTTATACGCCTTTGGCGTGGAAAAGGTTAAGGGCCTATTGCGAACATTTTCAAAGTGACTGATGTAAGCGTGATCTTAACTCTCATTCTGAATCGAACCTACGATTTGGAAGCCAGTAATCCTAGCGCTAAAGTTATGTCACTCACCATACAGTGTGAAATAGTTCATTAAATGATTTTTAATGAAAAGTAGTACATGTAGATTCTTATATAGAGGAATGCAGCAGTACAAGATATACAATTGTCCCTGAACTAGTTTCGAGCTAGCAGCAGCGCTATCAGCACCATCGGGTCGTTGAGCACGGCTGACCCGCTTACTACAACTTCTAATTTATAAAAAAACTATCATGAACTTTCAAACATTAGTTACCGTGAATAATTCAATTCAATTTCATATATTTCAGCTAAATAATACTAGTAATAAACTTTAGAACGGATTAATCGCGTTTATACCACCATGACACTAAGTTTCGAGTTTTCGAGCCCTTTACAGCACTCGTTTCCACGGGGTTAAAATGATGACTGCAATCATCATTTTAGCCCTAGTATTCGTTTTTCTAAAGTGTTTAATTTCAATGAACATCAATCGCGGAAACAGAGGACAATATTAAATAATAATTATTTATTGTAATGAAACAATTTGAAACGGATTACATCGCGAATCTAGGTCTAACGTAAAAAAGTCAAATATATGGAAAATGTATTTTCGTATTTTATATCGTCGGACAGACAGACATGCCCGAGCCGCAAAGTTGACAACACCACTCTGTCTTTCCGACGACGACTGCCCGATGCAGTCGAAACATGTAACGCCTATTGTGATAAAAATACTCGAGTGTTAACCGTTGCAATTGAATGTCAGTATGACTCACGAAAGCTTAAATTATAGAAAAAATACATAAGTTATAAGTATTATAATCGTTTCAATTAAATGTCAGTACGAGTAGGCCTCACGAAAATAAAAATTATAATGTATAGGTAGGTATATAGTTGTCACAAGTAAAAATACACAGTTGCCACACTTTTTTCCCTGTGCGTGAACTCTGCCTACCCCTCCGGGAAACATTCGTGGTTATATACATCATAACACTTACAACTTAGTTTACGATAACCGCTATTCCCTGAGAAACATCTTTAATGCTTGTCTTGGAAGCAATCAATGGAATTTACGCGTTAGGAGAGCACCAGGGACCTCTCGATCGGGGCTTTCAAGCGAATTAAATTACATTGTGTTCCTCCAAATACGCTCCAATACGGTCGGGCTTATTGGCGTGACTATTAAAACGTGCTATTTTTAAGCCGAAAAGTCTGCGAACGATACCTAATTTCTGAGAAAGAAAGGATAACTAGAAAAGTTCATGACCTCGGGCGGGATTCGAACCCGCGACACCGAGATACCACACCCGTGGCCCTGAATTTCTCCACCATATCCACCTAATAAAGCGTAATATTTTTATGTGGCCAAGTTGACGTGGGATCACAAGAGAGCGGATGAACGAACGGAAAATGAACGACTTGACTTGACCAATTGACTTATTACTTATTAATTTGTTATTTCACTTTATGGTGTTATTTTTATTACTGCTGACGTTTTTATATTTCTATTTCAATTTAATTCTTTATATTTTGACATGTTTACTAAAATTCAGTGTTATTTTTGTGTATTATTTTTATTTTTAATTAATCTGACGTTGAAAAGTGCTGATGGCCTACTTCAATAAATGCTTTTGAGTTTGAGTTTTAATTTATGTCTATATCTTGTTTAGCCGTTTAAAATGGGTCAGGACTAGAGAATGCAACCGGTAAATATTTTACTTATACAATTTTTTACCGGTTTGCATTCCCTAGTCAGGACCAGTCAACAAACAAATGGTAATAGGTAGTACCTACGTGAATGAGTTTTCACCGATTTCGCTTATAACAGATAGAAGACAAATATTATTGTGTCGTCATCTTCACAAACAAGAAAAGTATTTATTACCGTAATAAAAAAATCGACTTAGTTAAGTATATCTTTTTACTATTTACCTTCTTCCAGGAGTAAAGTATAGTAGGATTTTCACATTAATATATTATATATAAATATACCATTCGAACATAATTTGAGAAAATTAGGCTATAATAATTACATTTCGGTAAAAACCGTAACTTTCCTGAGTGACTGGTATTTTTGGCTTATCAAACTAGCAGAAGATAATACAGTTATTGTTTTATAACAGCTATAACATTGATAATATTACCTCTCGCTATTCCCCAAGAAGTATACTTAATAGTTGTTCTTGTAGAAGTAATCGGGAGAAAGAAGTTTGTCCCGTTTATTACGTATTAGGAGTGCACCAGGGACCCGTCAATCGGGGCTTTCATGCGAATAAAATTACAGTTTTCTACTCCAATACTGATGGTCGCGTTGTATAATGTTAAGATCTCCAAAATAGTTATGTATAATATAAATGAATGACCTGTAAAATATTTTTTACCAATAAATAAAAAAAAAATGATATGTCATAGTTGTCACTTAGGTACTTAGTAAAGTCAATTCTAATGCTCGTTTTACAGTGGCGGTTGATGCAACATGTAATAATTTTGTACGAGAAAAAAAAACGAATTTAATAGAACTAACTTTGCCATTCTGTTTCCTTAATAATACCAAGCCACATGACGAAGTTAAAACACAAATATTATATTACTACCATCGACATTGACGCTAACGAGTGACATACTTAGGGGCTTTCAAGCGAATTAAATTACATTGTGTTCCTCCAAATACGCTCCAATACGGTCGGGCTTATTGGCGTGACTATTAAAACGTGCTATTTTTAAGCCGAAAAGTCTGCGAACGATACCTAATTTCTGAGAAAGAAAGGATAACTAGAAAAGTTCATGACCTCGGGCGGGATTCGAACCCGCGACACCGAGATACCACACCCGTGGCCCTGAATTTCTCCACCATATCCACCTAATAAAGCGTAATATTTTTATGTGGCCAAGTTGACGTGGGATCACAAGAGAGCGGATGAACGAACGGAAAATGAACGACTTGACTTGACCAATTGACTTATTACTTATTAATTTGTTATTTCACTTTATGGTGTTATTTTTATTACTGCTGACGTTTTTATATTTCTATTTCAATTTAATTCTTTATATTTTGACATGTTTACTAAAATTCAGTGTTATTTTTGTGTATTATTTTTATTTTTAATTAATCTGACGTTGAAAAGTGCTGATGGCCTACTTCAATAAATGCTTTTGAGTTTGAGTTTTAATTTATGTCTATATCTTGTTTAGCCGTTTAAAATGGGTCAGGACTAGAGAATGCAACCGGTAAATATTTTACTTATACAATTTTTTACCGGTTTGCATTCCCTAGTCAGGACCAGTCAACAAACAAATGGTAATAGGTAGTACCTATTACCATTTGCTTCTAGCGAAATAACACATCAATCACCCGCTCCATACATTTTGTAGATTGAACGATTTTACGTGAATGAGTTTTCACCGATTTCGCTTATAACAGATAGAAGACAAATATTATTGTGTCGTCATCTTCACAAACAAGAAAAGTATTTATTACCGTAATAAAAAAATCGACTTAGTTAAGTATATCTTTTTACTATTTACCTTCTTCCAGGAGTAAAGTATAGTAGGATTTTCACATTAATATATTATATATAAATATACCATTCGAACATAATTTGAGAAAATTAGGCTATAATAATTACATTTCGGTAAAAACCGTAACTTTCCTGAGTGACTGGTATTTTTGGCTTATCAAACTAGCAGAAGATAATACAGTTATTGTTTTATAACAGCTATAACATTGATAATATTACCTCTCGCTATTCCCCAAGAAGTATACTTAATAGTTGTTCTTGTAGAAGTAATCGGGAGAAAGAAGTTTGTCCCGTTTATTACGTATTAGGAGTGCACCAGGGACCCGTCAATCGGGGCTTTCATGCGAATAAAATTACAGTTTTCTACTCCAATACTGATGGTCGCGTTTATCGGCGCGAGGGCGTGATAATGACAGCATCGGCAGCGTCTATTTCTTTCAATTGTCCTGTATTTCAGTACAGTCACCTGCAATAGTGTAGGAATAGTCCTACACTCTTATTTTAACCCTATAAAATTTTCAAAAAAATTTATTTTTATTAATGGAGTTTTACTAAATTTTAAAAATAAAATAAAGTCTTCTTTCAGCATAATATCCTATCTTCCATATTTAAGGTACTTTCCCTCCATGTGGCATCGCCGTGGGACACCCTGTTTACCTATGGCACTATAACAATATCACTATGGGAATAATTAAGTACCAATTAGGAAGGATTTAAGCTGAATTAGTTTTTGCTTGCCCGGTTTCGCTAACGCGTAATTAGATAGATGTCTGAAATAGCAATGTATTTTTACTTAGAATACTTAGATACAAATAATACAATAGGTACTATTTAGCAGTGGCGGATAGTCAAAATTATTTTTTGGTGAATCCAGAGCTGATATGGCTTGCTTTTTCTTTCAGTCGTTAAGGAAAAAGTGCTGGACTCTGATAGACTACATAGTGTTGGCGATTATATACCTAAGCCAAGCCCCGAATTAAAATAACAGGGGATATTATGAAACGAAATACTTAAGTCTTCATTTTATATTTAAGTGCTTAAACCAACTAGTTCTCTGAATCACGATTATCAGATTCTTGAAATCAGATTTTTGCTTGATGATTGATGAAAAGAGGTGGATGCAACGAATCGTTACAAACACTACCAATACTGCCTTGCCTAAAATAGGTAAAATTATCTGATTCTATTATCTAAAAACAAGAAAATTTATTCTATAATGAACAATTAAAGGTTTATAAGTAATTGTTTTTTTCAAATTAGAAGAATTTAATATAAATCTATTTAGTAATAGATTTATATTAATATCGAAAATATAGTTGGCCACTTTATTTTAAGACACGAGCAAACATTAAAAATAATACTTACAAAGGGTCTCGTACGTAAAAACAGTTAATTCACACCACTTTACTATTTACACACAAACACAAGAATTAAATCTAACACCTATGTCCCGTCACCACACCGAAACATATTGTGCACTATGTCGGCAGTTCCCGTAACACAACCACAGCCATATTTAATATTTAAAAAAATAAACTTGAAAATTGAACTGTTCGAATTTCGAACACGCCTTGATTCCGCTTTTATTTTTTAATTTTTATTTTTCTACGCGAGATGGTCGAACACGGCAGGGCGGACTGGCGCGCGCAACCGTGAGCCAACTTCAGGCCGTTGGGATGCGCGCGCAATAAACAAAAATGGCGGACTTCATGGCATTCCCTGACCTCATTTTGGGCAATGAATTATTTTCGAGAGTGCACGCATCCTTATTTGTACGGTTTTGTCATTAAATGTCTACAATGTAGTATTTTCATTTTAAGAATGCGGCGGTTGAATTTTTAATGGTTGTTTGATCGTTTTTAGGGTTCCGTACCTCAACAGGGAACCCTTATAGGATCACTTTGTTGTCCGTCCGTCCGTCTGTCACATACACAAGTCTGCGGTCCTTTGAAGCTGTGTTAAACCAAACCTCTACGTCAGCGCAATCAAACATACGGCCGTCTATGTCTCATTTCCCATACATTTGCAATGGGAATCGAAATGTATAGGGTACTTCCCGTTCACCTAGAATCACAATTTTTTTGCAATTTTGCAAAAAGCAAGGGCTTATAGCACAAGTACAGGAAAATCCCGAAAACCATATAATTGCTGCACACTGAGAGTTCCGTGCGACCAGTATTTTTAAGTACCTAAGGTGATAAATGGGGGGTGGAGGAGCATTATTTGTGCGGAATCCTCGGTGGGCGAGTCCGACTCACACTTGGCCGGTTTTGTTTTATTTTCAACTCCAACCCTTGATTTAAATTAATTGTACTTGTTGGTATCTTAATTATTAAGAAAGGTTTAGCAAAATCAAAATTAAACATGCTTTACCGATGAAGGAAACTTTATCCCTAAGTTCTTTTTACAGGCTCATACAATTTAAATAGAACTATTTCTTGGCATTCGATGGCCAGAGGATCTTAATAAAAAAACCATATAATCTGAGATTTGGGCATTTTCACGAGATGAGATCGAAATTTCCCATTTTTTTAAGTAAGTAGGTTAATTTAATTATAAGTAATATTTAAAACGGGATAATTTACCATGTATTTTTGTTTTATTGAGCTCCCGATATTTCTGTAACCGCTGTTACAAAGTGTTTAAAAAATGGTAACGGAATGGAAAAAAATTGGGACTCTTTTTTTTCTCCTAGCCTAGTAGGAGTAGGATCGAAAGAGGTCGTGATTCTGAGTAGGAAAAACATTACGTTTACCTGTTTTAGAAAAAATCGTTTTTGGATCTCTTTTCGCAAAGATGGCCCAGTTTTCATTTATTAAAATGGGCTTGATGAAGTAGTTACACATAAACTTGTAAAACTAGTATGAATCAAAACATTTTTGGACGAAAAATATATGTTTACAAAATTCAAAAAGGGGGCTAAGATTTTTGTCCCCAAGAGAGGTTCCGCATAAAAAGGGTTGGAAACCCCTGACATAGAATGTATTAATGGCCGTAAAAAGGTGACCTAATAAAAGTTAACCGGGCCTGGCGGGCGAGAGACGAAGGCATGGTTTACTGACATGGTTTTAGATAAGTATGTAATCTTTAAATTAGCCACCCTAAACTCCAGTCCATCCAAAAGTAGCCATCCAAAATATTCGTAATTTTTTTTTCTACAGCCATAAGAGCGTGTCGTCTATTTTTGGGGCCTTCATAGGGGAACATACTTTTGCGGGTGACTTTACATATAACTACATACATATAATAATTTAGCAGTGAAGAATACAAGGTGCTTCTACATTAGCGTTAATCTAGCTCTAGGTTCCAATTCCAATGTTCTATACTGCGCAGAAGAATATAAAACATGCACAACAATATTAGAATTTAATATTCGACGAGGTCTTAGCGATCTCAAGCTGAAGAGGCTTTTTACGAGTACACTTGTGATAAGCTGATAGGGCGCAAAGAGGCCAAATACAATTATACGAACAGAAGGTCAATTCGGACTTGCATTTTGATGCCAATGTGATATTATTTGCATGTGTGTCTTGCTAACGTCAATACAATTATATGGAAAAGAGTCCCACGTAAGTGACCATAAGTTATACGTGGCCATATCCGATAGCAAGTGCGCGATTCGATAGTATTTGCATGTCAGTCCCTACAGTAAGCGAATGATAATAAAATCAGTAATATATTTTTGTCATATGGTTGCGGGTTATAGTTAAAGCGCTAGTGCCATATTATACAAATTTAAATGAATAAAATAATTATTGTTATCGGTACAAGTAACGCAAAAAAAACTACGTTCAAAAATAAATAAAAAGTAGCCTTGAAAATAAAACAATCAACCTATTCAAAAAGTCCCCACGGGACGTACCGGGCGCAAAGGTACCCATCACACCTACATCAACAACCTACAAAGCGGACATTTTAACAACTATATTAAATCGTTTTATTCAATGACAAGAAAAAGTGGTACGTAGCACGTACAAAATTCTCAGAAAGAATGAGAATGTGGAAATATTTATGACCGCAGGCGGGACTTGAAATCACGATTGACTTTTTCGATTCTAGTATACAAGCCCATCGCTCTTCCAACTGAGCCACCGAGACCACCGTAACTCCGAATTGTTCCACCATGTCCCTCGTATGCGCCTTAGTGGGGCGCTTAGCAACATCTATCGTAAGAAAGTACTTCTTAATCGTTTCTACTTAGAAATAATAGCTTGGCACGTAAAATAATAAAAACAAGTAAAATATAAAATAATATAAAAATAGTAGGTATTTAAGAAGCAGAGAAATAGATCTACGGCATAAGGTGCCTTGTGCAACGTCGAATGAGCACCCCCGTTGTAATCACCCGGACATGTTGCCTTCCCCATAATACGTTACGTTCACGTTACGTAGCATGTTACGTTATGTTCACGTTACGTAACATGTTACGTTCTCCATATACGTGTAGGTTGCGGAAGTAGGGCGCTAAATTATTTGCTTTTTAACGTAAACATGCCGTGTTCTGTTTATTATTCCATAGTAAGGAGGCCACGTAGGTACACATAACATTAAGCTACTGTTACACATGCTCATTAATAGCATGATTCTTGCCAGGGCCGTAGCCGGAGTTGTATTTAAGATACAACTCCAGGGCAGTCGTCATTACAAGTAAAAATTATATAGGAAAAATTGTTATTTCGAGGTAGGGCATCGCCCCATAAAGCCCCCCTAGCTACGGCCCTGTTTCTTGCTTATTAGCGAAGGGGAGGGAGCGCGCCCCCACTTCCCCTCTTATAATGTACTTGCTAAGCATGCTAGTAGGTACCGATCTTGTGAAAGCACCATTACTTGGTGTGTGAAATGAGCAGCACTATTTTGAATTTAGTATTTACTTAAACTATAAGCCTTTTCGACATGCAATCGAAATTGTTAAGCTGGGTTTTCATACTGCATATATTATATGTGTCCTGTAAATCTAGATGAAGCCTAGCTACTTACTATACTTCCTAAATTTAGCTTGTGAATTCCCAAACTAACTCACACTATGTTATTGAATCTGAACTTCAGACCAATTTCTCCTAGTTACCTAACTTATAAGTAGCGAATCAATAAACTTATCTAAGTTGACAGACTGAGAATACGGGTTGGAAACTTGAGCATCAAATATGAAGTTTGATTTACAACTAAATCAGAATTTTAAGGCCAAGCATTTCGTAGAAATCGCGAAACGTTTGGTTGATGTAACTGGTGACCAAAAAGCTGGTGGCTTTCTCGCACAACGTATCAGCATCCTGGGTACAATGCCTCAAGGACCTATTTTAGATTTAAGGTAGGTAGAGGTAGGTAGCTAGGTAAGTCACACTTACTGTATATATTTTGAAAATAAATTATTTACCTTTGATGGGTTTAAAACGTATGTGAATGCAAAAAAAACATTAATAAATTAAATAAAAACTTTAAAACACTCACGTTTGATGTATGCTCCCTAAAATGTTTGTTTTATTGTGTCTTGGGGTCTAACTATCACGGTTCATGAGATACACCCAGGTGAAAGACGGACGGACAGACAGAGAATCTTAGTAATAGGGTCCCGTTTTACCGACCCATTAAGCCCCCTTTAAACTCCTAAAAATGAAATAAACAACTTGCACACCTGTGACATGACTCAAAGACTTACTTGTCATATTTGACATTTACTTCTCGACCACGTTAACGTATCGAGAGGTCTAAATATGAAAGTAGCCGGATGATTTATATAAACGGCAAACATAATTCGAACTCTCGATACGCTAACGCGATCGAATAGTAAATATCAAATACGACTGTATAAATGTATACTTGGCCTACAGATTAATTTTACTTTACACCCTTTTTTGAGTATTTTATGAACACTCAATTCTGTCAAAACAATTTTATGAGAGAATAACTTGTCTATACATTTAGGTCGGTGCGTATGGGTTTACCTTGTCTGAATTTATAATTAAGCTTTCACCGAACAAAAGACTTACACACATCTAGTACAAACACGTACCCAAGCGTCTGTACAGTCGCGCACGAAACGCCGGTGATTGACAAGGGAGATAGCGGCGGAAACGCTTGCGAGCGCGATTGTGTCGATGTGATGGCTGATACGGTGTTTACGTATGTATTTGTGTATTTGTGTGGGTCTGTTATTATTAAGTGTATGGATAAATATATTATTATGATGTAAAAAAATCTGAAGGTTATTGTTGTTAATTCCGTTACAGGGATCACATATTACCATAAGACATAATGATAAATTCGCAGAATGCTTACTTTGTAGAATTTAAGCACATAAAGCTAAGCTAAGCTAAGTTAAGCTTCAAATAGCATAAGTATTATTTTAAGTTATAACTAATATCTATAATGGCATATTTACCGTGTAAGTTTGTTTTATTGAACACCCGATATTTCGGCACTATTGCAAGCGCCATATTCACGGAGTAAACCGTTATAGGTTACCTACACTGACCTGCTTCAGAGTAGAATAGGTCGGGAAATTTACCCAGTTATTAGAATTTTGGAAACTGACACAAAACCCATTTTTAATAGTTTTGTAATGAAAAACAGTAATTTGCGTAATTAAATGACACATTTACCCTTGAGTACGAAAATAGGCGTATTCAGATACTAGGAGCAGTATTTAATATCATGTAAAGTTTCATTTAATATCATGTAACTTTTTTACTTGAGGGATAGAATATGTATTACAGATGCAAAATATAAGAAATAAGGGTAACTACAAGGGTTCGCCAGATGGCGCTGCACAGCCCTTTTCAACTTTTTCACCTCAGCAGTGAGAACATGTTGAATAACGAAGGATAGTTACTTATCGAACGAGCGAGCGAAGCGAGTGAGTTCTCATCTACTTGGACACTCCGTGGTTTGTATGTATATGTTTCTTCGACGAAAATTCAAGTAACGTTGATCGGAACGTCGTAAAATGGCAAATATAAACTTTGGTCTCTTATTATACTAATACCTATTTATTTTTGTTTTGTTCGCAGCTAGAATAGCAATACAATATTCACAGTAAGTTAACCTAGCTTAGATCTAGCTTAAAACTTACTGTTTGTTAATTATACTAACAAAATATTGTTAGTTATACAGGATGTTTTTGGGTCATGGAGCAGGAGTGAACAGGGTACCGGGGAGATTTTCAAACCAAACAAAGTGGAGGGGGTACCTTTGAAAAAAAATGACCCTACTATTTAAATTAAATAATATTTAAAAAGCGGAATACGCCGCATGTCAAGGTCGCGGACTATCGCCCTCAAATATTAAGTAACGCGCGCTCCCAGCGGACTCGTAGCACGCTCGTCGTAGCTTGTTCGTAGAGGGTCTACGCTGCACTGCGCTACGCTGAGGTCCGTAGCATTACGTGGTCTTGGTCAGAATAAAGATAATCTCTATGTCAACTTTGAGCATAGGTTACATAGTTGTATACAGAGTGTAACAAAAATACTGATGATCCGTTGAAGGCATATAGGATAATAGAACTGGGTACCCAATCAACCGAAAAAAAGGACACCGTAAAAGTGCAGCAGTTGCGACTCTTTTTCATATAGTCTGGTTTAGAACGTCACGTTTCGTTAAGTGAAAAACAGCCTATAAACTTTTAAAGTGTATGAATTTGACACTTAATGCTTACTTCAGTAAGTTCTTTTTCGTACGACACATTAAACGTTTGTATCATTATCAATGCAAGTTCGCTAATGTTATTCTGACCCACATTCTTGACGTTTTTGTACTGGTTTTTGTGTTTGTTTCTTTTTCTGAGTCAATGGTTAAAGGGAATATTCTGATTCAGAAAAATGACTTTAAAAAATATGTGTGAAGGGTAAAAAAGTATGTTTTTTTTGCAACAATTTTTCCCTATTTTCTCCTAATCAGACCACTATACTGATTATGCCTACTTTCACCTTATTTGATGTACTAACGCGTTCAAAATTCCATAAATTCATTCATAAATTGCCAATGCATTTATGAACGCATGTGTACCTATAGGTACATAGTTGATTGTTGGGTTTGATTCTAATTAAAAATTAAATAGATTGACACCATCAAAAAATCTAGGTATTTAACATGCGTTTTAGTAAACAGTTACGTTAAGATCATCCTAATCTCAATTTTAAGTAACGAATTTTCCGTCGCCTACTGCTAGCGCTTCATCTAACAAGAAAATGATCTGTGGGTCATAAAACGATAATAACATAACTATGATCTTTTGATGTTGATTTGTCTGAGACAATTTATCATTTATATTCTGCGAGGTCTGTGATCATTTATCATTTTCATTTCAAAACTGATGCCAATTTTTGTGAATAATATTTTGATCTCTTTATTAAAAACAAAACGAGCGATAAAAACTTTGTTTAAAAACATAGTTTTTTTAATTTAGCCATTCTGTTTCCTTAATTACACCAAGTCACATGACGAAGTTAAAGCAAATGCTCAAGAACATCCTGTATTTTTTTAATATACTGCACATTTTGGTTTGTCAGACGATATGCCAAGACTCCATGACCTTTCAGTCAAAAATAAAAACTAAAAAAAAGAACTCACCGTTAGTACTCCAAGTCCGTTCACATTTACCTCACAATCACAACTGCGACAAATGAATGGATTCCACTGATTCACACTTTCATGAATAAACTGACAAAAATGCAACCACTCACTGTTTAGTCATTTTGGTACTCCAACATAATACAGCACCCACACCAAGGAAATCCACACCTTGTTAACTACTACTTAAAGTTCAATTTCGAATGCATTGTTACATAAAGTTGATAGGCCCACAAAAACGTGCGGTTTGTTTATGATAAGAACACGTTTTATATTTTTTAGCGCCTTTATGCTTTGACGGGTGTTTTTTTTAGTTTGAAAAGTTATTTATAACGTTAACGCGATTCGTTCGTTCGATCGGAAGTTTTCGGTAAAAATAAACGGCGCGTGGCGCGCGCGCAGCGGCGGTAGTGATGCGAATTAGGTACCTACTCTACTGATATCGATAAAACGATTTGAGTATGTTCTATTTGTGAGTTCCTGTAATTGGCTCTGCGTCTCTGCTTAAGCTCTACTGTTGTTGATCTCCTCAAATAAATAAATAAAATGAGTTACAGATACGACGGTTGAGATTAATTTAACGAATTCGCAATCTTGATAGACGAAGATACATATCAGTTAAATATATCTTGTGTTATGCCTGAAAGTTCGCTTATCTCATAATTTCGTATGAGTAAAGAGTGCTGTTCGAGTAAAATAAAGCGGGATAGATTTAATTGCAAAGTACGCAAAAAATTCAAAGGCGTCTCAAAATAAACATTGTAGTCAGATAAGCGCTTTAGAACTAAACATTACAATTTTTGTAGATAAAAGCCTTTACCAGATTTAAGAACTGGTCATTACTTACCTATTTCACTCTTAATAATTTTAATAAGCTTTTGAGATTATTAAAATTATTAAGAGTGAAATAGTGGCTTCGATATTCTAAACATGTAAAAAGGGACTACGTTTGAAAAATAAAAGTATCGAGGCTTTTGTAACTAATCGTGTTTTCATGTTTAACTGTTTAAAGGAAACATGTTGAAGTTTTATTTATATTAATATCAGGAAAGTTGTCATAAATATTAAGTCTGAATGATAACAACTTGTCCTTTTCGGCCTCTTAAGTCTGTAGCGACCTATGAGAGATACATGAAAAGAAAAAAGGTGTGTTCAGCTAAACTGTAGCGCCAATAATTCCTGTGGTCAATAGTTAACAGCTTGTGGACATGTAGTGACTTTTATCATGCAATTCAATAAGAAAATCAACCTTCATAGCCCTTAACTTTCGAAAAGTTTACCGGAAAACCTCCGAACACAACACAAACCAAAACCACTGCAATAATTGTATTAATATGATTAAGTGATTTGTTTCTCTTAAAATAAAATAAAGCTAAGGAGTTTGTCATGCAGAAAATGTATATACCTACAATAATACAGTGTCATACTTGGTTAGATCCCTGTAGGCCTTGGGAAATTGGTTAAACATTTTCGACTATTAAAAAGTTAACTCGTAAACTATAGACAATTTTGTCGACATCGTCCCCACCCTTAACCTTGCCATCGGCGCCAGCGCATATATCAAACGCAAACTATCCCGGATACGAGTAAATATGTTCATTTAAACGACATGTCGTTCCATGTCATTCTTGGAATGCCGCGGTATTGTTATTTCAAGATTATATTTAGATGTGTAGGTATTTCCGGTTCCTGTGTACTTCCGGAGTGTTCATTTTTTCATGATTCAGGGTAGTTTAGTCATTAAACGTGAATATTTGCGGAGATGGCCGACATATAAATGTAAGGATCATATGATTTAAACTATCGTGAGTCATACTGACATTAAATTGCAACGGTTAACACTCACGTATTTTTATCGCGATAGACGTGACATGTTTCGACTGCATCGGGCAGTCATCGTCGGGCAGACAAAGTGGTGTTGTCACCTTCGCGGCTCGGGCATCACTTGGACTCTGTTGGTTGGATTCTGCCACCGGCTTGGAAATCAGTGCTTCCTATAGTGAACGTGAATTTGTGTGGTGACGATTTAGTGGACACGGTTTGTTCGGTGTGCTTGCGTTGATCCCGTCAGACGATCCGACCATTCAGACTCCCGCAACGACGACGCCGGATTGCTCGAATCAGCCTGCGGCGACGCGAGCGGCCCGTTACCTACACCGGTCTCGGGCAGTGATACCCGATCCGCGAAGGTGACAACACCACTCTGTCTGTCCGACGGTGACTGCCCGATGCAGTCGAAACATCTCACGCCTAGTGTGATAAAAGTACGTGAGTGTTAACCGTTGCAATTTAATGTAAAATGTAAGAATGTATGAACGTGAAGACTCCGACTTAATCTAAACCAGCGTGGAGACTATAGCTCAATCCCTCTCGTGTAGTAACCGTTTCCATGCCAAAGACGCATATTCCACCGCAGGTTCAACGCGAATGCCGGATTAATCGGTCACAATCAAACCTTAAGAAGCAGTTTTGACATTTCAGTGACGTGGGGTCTTAGTGAAAGTGTTTGTATATAACATGGCGCCGAGGACTTCCAGTTGATACTCAAGATGGCGAAGGCGTTTCTGGAATACTTTTTGTTTGTTTTTTATGTGCTGAATGTTGTTTAATGTGTAATACTTACAGCTTATTGTGCATTCGACTAATGAAGAAGCGTGCAGCTAATGAACAATTAATCCTGAAACGCGTGTAATCGTTAATTTCAACCGACTTCAATATTCCTAAAGGAGGAGGTTCTCAATTCGTCTGATTTTTTTTTATGGATGTTACCTCAGAACTCCTTCATTACTGAACCGATTTAATTTTTTTTTGGTTTCTTAAAGTAGATGGTGTCACTACCCGGTTGTCCCGGAATCTCGGCCCCCTGAAAAACTATTTTGTTGCGTCTTATAGCTATAAACTTAACAAGTAGCGAGGCCAATTACCGAACAACCTCGCCCAAGTGGTAATATACTATTTATACAATACATATATGATATACTTATTTATCGATAATACTTGGCATTGGCAAAATTGTCCAACTCTCAGACAGATGCCATTGTTTAAAAGAAGAACATGGCGTTGAAAAGGTTAAGGGCCCAGCAGTGGGACGTATATAAGTTACAGTGGTAAAGGTGGTAGCTTCAGCAGCGAGCGTGTGGAGGCGGATTCGGTGTGGCATCGGCAGGAACGTAGAGCTGCCTAGACATTCGAGCAGTGTGTACTTGAATCTCGCAAACGTTTGCATTTATTTAACCTTTTCGCCGCCATTCGCTTGATATCAACCCCCACACGCCGCAGCTTCATATTGGTATCATCTTGAGTAGTCTCATTTTGTTTTCGTCATCCTCTTCTTTCGTTTAGCCAGACTACAAAAAACATAGACATATTAAACGCGCCCAAAAAAGATGATGACCAATATCGAATGAGCCGGAATAAGAAGAAGACATAAAACAAAAATTACCAAAAATGAAAAATACTACCAACGAAAATGATGAAAGAAGAATAGGTGACGAAATCAGATCGGGATGTACTTAAGAATTTGACCAAAAATGAATGTAACGACCCAAGCCGATACCTTCATATCAAGCATAAGCTAACCTATGTTTTTTTGATGCTTGGCAATCGTGGCAGTTCATTACTTTTTTGCCATGGTGGCGAAATTTTATCGATGATTGATGCGGTACCAGAATCCACTATACATTATGAACAGTCTTGGTAGTAAAATATTTAGCAAGGTTCTTAGAAGCACTCACCACTGACGACGACGCTCGCCGATCTAATTATAAAACTTACGTAACACTTTTGACCATTTTCTGGACACCACATGACCTGGTGATCACATACCAGTCGATAGATAGCTTGGTGGTCACACCATACATAAAATACATATGTACTAAGCAAGCGTGTGGGGCTCGAAATGTCAGTACATTATATCAAGTCAATGGCGGCGAAAAGGTTAACGACTTCTAGGTTAAGGATTTTCAGATTTCGTTAACCCTAAAATCGTTTACCTAGAAGTTGTAGGAAAAATGCTAGTGTCAGAAGAAAGTAAAGTTTTAAAAGCCGAACATAATGGATTGTATTCGATGTACATATACAATTATAAAATTAAGCCCTAGATGATTGATAGGAAGATACTCAAGTACAGTTTGCGCACGAGGTCCGTAGAATCTAAATAAAACCCCGGGTATGGTTGCGATTAACATATTAACATGTCTTTATCTAATTTCAACGCGTTAAGTGCTGTTAAAATATTTTTGACCACATTCGCTGCTGCAATATATCTGTCCTGAGTCCCCAAATTCTTAAGCTTCTAAAAAACAAAAAAAATATATACAAACACCGATATTGAGTAGGAACACAACGGAGTCTAAATCAGTAGAACAGCTGCTTTTCGAGATTTAATTTGCAAAACATTTATGTACCTCGAGCGCTACCTGTACTCGAGACATCATCAATCCAATTGCATTTTGTAAAGTAACACTGCAATGGTAAAACAAGTACCTAAATATTATTCAAAATTCATCCAATATCGTTATTTTGCAGTCTTCAAATATGCAACGAGGTCTGATATCTCCGCCGGCTTTTTGAGTCCCGCAAACACCATTTTGGTCCCAGGCACGAATTTTTTCGGATTTGCCAGGTATTCAGACAAATTTTTTTCGTCCCACGTTACTCCTTTGTTCTTCATAGGATCAGAGTAGGCGAAGCCGGTGGCGGTGCCAGACTTACGCCCGACAATGCCGTGGAGGTTGGGCCCAACCTTATGTTTTCCCCCCGCTTCTACGGAATGACATGCGGCACACATTTTAACGAAAATCTTTTTACCACCGTCGGCACTCATGTTTCACATTCAGATTTCTTCGGCGTTGGAAAAAAAAGGCTGCTGGGGATTTTTTCAAACATGGGCGATAAAAACGGGGCTTGGATTTTTTTGACGTTTTTGACAATTGTTGTTTTTTGTTTGTTGATTTTGTAGATAAGAACTCTTTGCCGCAATGACGCGGTTTCGCCCTTTTTGCATTTTGTTTGACAGACTTCAGACAAACGTTCTGAAGCTGTAATTTTTTGTCTATTTTAATGTAATTTAAGACAAATTGCTGCAATTTATATTTAATTAAGCTTCAGATTTTACGTGTTTAGCTTGTGAGGGTCTGTTCTTATTTGTGCATAGGCAATTAGGCAGAGAGAGTCGTACTATATTTTTTTACGCTTGCAGTGCTACTTCGAAAAGAAAGAGATGAGCGTAGTTTTTTTTAAATATACTGCGCATTTTCGGTTGGCAGACTATCTATAACTCAAGACTAACCGAGACACACGCTAGACCAAGCCCCCCGTCAAAACTAAGAACATAAAAGTCATAAACCCGTCCTTCACTTATTAAAATACTTAGATCGGGTTACTCACGTCTATAAAGTCGAAAATAGCTCGACATGTTTCGGGACGGTCCGCGCCCCATAATCATGAGTGAGAAGCGCTTGCGGCGATTGCTCTGCGCACATTGGGCACCTTCCTTCACTTCCTCACCAAGTAAAGGATATGTCAAAAAGAGATGTATATATGTTTGTCATTTCGCCGATTCTGTAGGTTGACAACAGTTTTGCTGATCTCTTTTGATGTAATTCGTCCAAGCAGCCAAATTAAATACATCGTTGTAATTTGGTAGTCGCTATCAATGCATTACAACTTAACTTAGTCGCATATTTTGGTAGTTGATTTTTCAAATGTCGTAAGAGGCACGTTATTAGGTTAGACTTACGACTTTGCGAAATCCACTGCCAATTTCAAGGCCGCTCCAAACTGTTGTCATTTGACAGTTTTTGTACTACTTCCATGCTTTAGTTATTCTTCCGTGCGCTAGACTAATTAAATTACTAATGACTGGTCCCAAAACAAAGGTCACTTGAATAAGTTTTAACCCCAATAAATGCACTAAAAGGTACAAATATGTATATTCAAAATACGATTTTATGTTTTCTCGTACTCACAGCTCCAACTTCTGAATTCAAACCTATCTTGCATACACGGTGTCTCCGACTTGGGGGCTTTAAATCCAGGGTTTGATTTTACTCTCCAAACCGAGCATTTTTTACTATGGGGCCAACATTGAAAGAGCTATAATTATTTCTTCATACATTTCGGAAAACCAGATGTTAACACTTTGTATTACTAGGTGGGAGACACCCACGGGACGGGACGGGACGGTATCATCTTATTGTTTTTCCAGCAGGGCTCTCACAAGAGCGAAACCAGAAGGAGAAAGAAGAACATGACATGTACAAAATAAAAATAAATGTTTATTTAATAAATTAGACACCTTTACAACATTGCAGATGAAAAAAAAATTTCAGCTTTCAAACACTTTTACTAACTACCTCCAAAATGCCACATTTTCAATCGCTCTAAAAAATGTTACAAAAACGTGCACTGAAATTTTACACGTCGATTTCATACAAGATAAATAACCCATTCACTGCTAATGACGACACGTTGTTGTCACCCCTCTACGCGCCATTTTCGCTAGAAAGCGGGAAATGCATGTTATCGGCTACGGCGTAGCGCTACGAAAAATCCTTAGCGGTGAATGTGTTCATGGGCAATTTACATAATACGAGTTTTTCCTATATTTGCCGGCTATATACGTTTAGGCAATCCGTCGGATCTGCATACTCTGGATAGCGGCATCCGCCGGACATATTTACCATACGTTAATTGGCAGGTATGGCGGATATGTCCGATATATGTAACCTGCTATAGGCGTGGTCAAAATATCGCAATATAATATTTACTTTTATGCGATAATTCGATAAATGAAAGCTCCTCCAAAGTCACATGAAATGAAACTCGTATGCACGATGTTATCAACACACCTACCACGAACATCTAAAATTGGCATTGACGGGAAAACCTCTTTGTCACTCCAATATGCAAGTGTGACAGAGACGGGGGTACAAATCCGCAATCACTCGATTTCCGTGGTATAGGGCCTGTTCTCGCAAATGATATGCAATTTATCACGAGCGGGTCGCCACAGAGAGCAAAAAAGCTTAGATTAGAGCGAGCTTGTAATATTTTGCATACTTATATGCATGCGGTTATTTTAGGAGTTTGTTGACGGTGTTTGAGCAGGTATTGAACGACTCATTTTCTCTTTTAACCTTTTAACCGCTTAGAATTTTTCATTGAGCGTGCTCGTGTCGCCGCGTCACCCGAAATTACACGAAGATTTGTCTTATTTATCAGACTTCGGCGAAATGAGCTGGCAAATGTGTGCCTTATATATCGGACTATGGCGGTTAAAAGGTTAAATCTGACGTTGCACGCAGTAGGCGGTCGGTAGCGCCCTAAAGTTGGCGGCGGAAAATGAAGCCACGCACCACGCACGCGAGGTACAGTCAACCAATTGGAAACCTAGGCCACTGTAGGACTATGTCATAGTGACAAGCAGTAAAACGTTTCTCACAATCTCCCTTATAGCGTCGCTATGACATAGTCCTACAGTGGCCTGGGTTCCAATGAGGATTACCGAGAGTCGATTTTCTACTAGGGGCGCTAGTGGAACGTGGGTCCTGCGGGAACATTTCAAACGTCACTTTGACAATTCCCTCATACTGACTGACCCACGCATGAGCGGCGCCGCCTGGTGAGCGATACGGTAGCTCCCATTGGAACCCTAGGTCACTGTATGTAGCACTATGTCATAGTGGCAAGCTGTAATAACTTTCTTCCAATCTCACTTATAGCGTCACTATGACATAGTCCTACAGTGGCCTAGGGTTCTAATTGACTGTACACTTTTTGATTCATGTTACCCATCGGGTCTTTCAGAATGAATTTAGCGACAAACTCGTACTATGCAAACTTACAAAGGCCATTTTTACTTTATCTGGGATATTTTTTTAAAGTAAGCGATGATGTCCTCTCTCTCCTGCGGTTTCTTCAGACCCACGAACAACATCTTGGTACCAGGTATGTGTCTTCTGGGTTCTTCCAAGAACTCGTTCAGCGAGGGCTCGTCCCAAGTGTATGCTTTTTGCATCATACCTTCCGAGAATGTGTAACCTGGAATATAAAACTATCTAGAGATCTAGTTCGGGGACAATTATTCAGGAGGCTGAGGGAAAGAGGTTCCCCCGTTCTGGTTCTTGGCTTCTACAGCAGGTCTCCATCGCCACACAGGGACCTTCAGCTCAAAATGGGCGTAATTTAAGCTAGTTTTAAGGGACGAAGGGAGGGAGAGGGAAGGGGTGATCGGGTAGCCCAGTGGTTATGGCGTCTGCCGCGAAAGCAGGAGGTCGCTGGTTCGATCTCAGCCCTGCTCACCGGAGACCTTGGTCACTTTTTCTGTAGTATATGACATCTCTTTCAATTAATAATTTATATGGTGTAACTACAAAAAAAAAGCATGAATCAAAAACATTTGCTACATTTAATAAATTATTTGGTTCGTGCTTTACAATTGTATAGTTTTAATGGTTTCAAAGAAAGCTAAATAGGAAAAAAAACTTGAAAAAACGAGGCTGTAGATGCACGTGATTTGTTATTATGTTTTATTTGTGCCGGATTACCGAGTTAGAATTTCAAAAAACAACTAGTCTATGATGGTCGGGTTTTTATCGTTTACCGACGTTGCTGTCACGTTCTAACAAGTATGTATGTGCGAAAGTGACGCATAGCGTGATAAGCGATAAAACGGCAACCATGCTAACCCTACTGGTTTGCTCAATTTATACAGGCAATTACTCATATTTAGTAGTTCTGTGGTTTAACTTATCGGGTTTGACCATTCATCCCTCGAAATACCTTCAGCCGTGCACGATCTTTTGTTAAAAAACCCAAAAAGATTGGGTCCCACTTTATGCTTCTCCCCAAGCTCCATAGAGTGGCAAGGCGCGCATCTCGTGATGAAAAGTTTCTTGCCAACACTCTCGCTCATTGCTTTCAGCGTTTACGGTAAAAAACTACAAATTTAAGGATTTCTAACTAATTTAGGCCAAAAACTGTGTAAGCATACGATGTTGATTTTGGTTGACAGATTGACGTTCAGTTTTTTTTAATTCTTGGTGTAATGAGTTCCGATCTCTTGTTTACATGCGACATAAACCCATTTACAATTACGAGTTTTATCTTCTTCCGTGCGTTTTATAAATAAATGATAAATATCTTTATTTTTCAATTTAGGCACATTACAATGCCCTTATGAACGTTAAAAAAAGCTACAACCGGTTCTATCCCTACACCACAGCCCGAGAAGATTATTAGCTGCAAGAAACTCGGCGGTACTTAGTTTTTCAAAACAAGTTACAAAAGTAGTAAAAATATTTACAATATGTGGTTCTACAAGAAACCATATCAAAAGAAAATAGTGAAACAGAAAGACAAAAAAAGAATAAACAAAATAAAATAAAATTTAAAGGTTTTACACGATATAAGTACCTACACAAACATTTGATTTTAAGAGAGGTATGGGCACAGCGGATACGTACCTATCGTTTACTGTGGTAGGGCACAGAACAACGAATGTCGTCTCGCTCAAATTTGGAGCAGAGCCCATCTGGGGAAGTACCTTCACCTTCCAGAAAACCGCAGTTAAATAACACTAGACCCTACTCATAGTTTTGTGTTTCTGTTGGTGAGTAAGGTCGCCAGAGCTCCAAGAGGATTCGCTGTGTTGACAGCTGAGGACCCACGGAGCAAAGCCCTTGGCCCGTTTGGCTGTCAACACAGCGAATCCTCCTTCTTTTTTTTTAAAGGGTCGGCAACGCGCATGTAACACCCCTGGTGTTGCAGGCGTCCTTAGGCTACGGTGACCGCTTACCATCAGGCGGGCCGTGTGCTTGTTTGTCACCGTCGTAGTATTAATATATATATATATATATATGATTTATTTCGTGAACTTTGTCCTTCACTCTGTAAGTAGTCCATTCGTTTATAATTAGGAGTTTTATCTTTTTCCGTCCGTATCTTTCGTAAATCCATGGCATCAGGGATTAGCGGCCGATGTTCCATGTTGTCGGCGCCTTGCAATGTAAACTACGTTTGATTTCTGACTTTGTTCACGCGAAAACGATTCAACATCCGCTAATACAGCCGTTGTTATAAAATTATTACATTTGGTATGAATCAGAATTACTAATAATGGGGCTTAAGCAACACGGGCTTCCGATTAATGGTATAAATACGTTCGGGCATATATCCGCCAGATCTGCCAATAAATCTATGGGACCGCATTCATAAAAAAGTTAACAAAATCTTTAGTTAAATTATGTTTTCTCCCATTCTCACAAACGCGATTGTGAAAATGACGGATAAGGACAAAAAATCATTAAGCTAAACTGTTGTTGAAGTGCGTTTATGAATAACGCCATTTGTCTGGCGGATGGCCGGTTGACATACTTTTTTTTAATAAGTCAATGAATTGACTACACAGTGCGCTGTGGAGATCTGACAGATTGCCTGAATGTATATGGCCAGCAAATATAAGACTATATAAAAAAGAGACGCAACTGCTGCACTTTTACGGCGTCATTTTTTTCGGCTGATTGGGTATCCAGTTCTTTTATCCTCTATCTATGGTATTAGTACATTGTATATTAAGGGTGGTATAAACAAGAAATTACAAATGAGTGTGAATTTAACTAACACGAGTTCGTAATAATTATACCGCCCACTCGTGATATATACAATGTTTTTCATCACATTTGCGAGGAAATAAATAAACTTACTAAGCAGATAAATAAACAATAATGATTAGCGGTGGTGTAGTTCTAATAATTAAATTCTCAATCAGCCATTTTACGCGCGGAGATAGATCACTGTCGCTAAAAAAGGAGAACGATCCAATGAAGTACAGTGAAAAAGTAGAATAGATGTTAACTTTATCTATTACCAAAGATTTATTTTATTACAAACACTTTTGTCATACTATGACCTTACCTTAACCAAATATCAGCATCCATACTTATTTCATCCTCACCAAAACTTTTTACACAACTGGCCGCAAATCTTTCTCCGTTTCAAACCTTCTATTCCATTAGACATATCTAAAAATCTTCCGTCAAACATCAAAACATCAAACAGAAAAAGCGTTTTTTATCCATCCAAACATTGCAAAACATCTAAGTAAGTATATTTCACATTTACCGGTGGAAATTGACCTGAACTGTTACGACGCTAGGTAGGAATTTGCAGGTTGAAGACATGACATAAGGACACAGTATGGCTTCCAACCCTGGCTCCAGATCCGAATATTACTAACAGTGCTAAGGAAACTCCATGCCGTAACATCGACAAGCGATTTTCACAGAAAGGTGAGTTTGTAATAAACATAGTTTAAAATAGGTATATGTGCATCTCACGAGAATATCGCTTATTTACTGATTTATTTAAACTTTATTGCATAGTAACGACAAGTACAAATGGCGGACTTAATGCCGCAAGGCATTCGCTACCAGTCAACCAATGGGCTAAACAGAAAGATTATTTGGTGCAGGGTCATAATAAAATGTGTAACCTATGATAACCATACGTCGTTATCGCGGGTACAATAACCAACTAGATAAAGAGCACATATAACAGAATGTCTATTTGGTAGAAGCGGGCATATTCTGCCTACAGCTACTAAGCATCTAAGAGGCTCTCTACACGTGGAGCTGGAGAGTTTTCGCTATAATAATTGAAGGCATGTTTACAAAAACAACATAACTAACGTTTTTGAGTTATATAAGTAGTCCGAAAACGGTCTTTAAAAAGGAAAAAAGACTAAAGAGTTTGCATTGCGACTGCATAGTTAATCTATTTAAGTATGTATTGATACTCAAGTCAAGTATGGAGGTTGGATATTAGAAATACCTAATGTTGATAAGTTTTTAACTCGTACGAGTAGGCATAGATGTTCCTCAAAATGAGTGTCGAGTCTGTTAATGCTTGTTTTTCATAATCTTCCTGTACTGTCAAATTGTTTTTGCACCCGCGATAACGACGTGTGATGATAACAAATTAATGTATATTTCAATACGAATACACATACATACAAATATATATGCATAGGCATAGGGCCATGCCGGCGTTGTCTGAAATCAGATAGAGCCTGACTTCCCTTCCCACAAAAACTAGTATTTTCTATTCCATTCGTCAGATTTTCTTTATTTGGTCGTTCCTAACACCGGGTTTCCATTGTTCCAGCTACTTAAAATGGCAAAAGCCGACCTAAGCCGGTACTTTATGCTCTTAATCGTTTTATTCACTATAATATCTTCAGTTTTCGGCTGCAAGTGTTGCAGAAAAAAGGTCCCTTGCTCAGGCAGAGCCCCGTGCAGACGAGGACCGTACAGATTCTAACCTTAACATCATGGAAATAAGAGTCAATATGCTTAAGCAACTTGTTTGACGTCAAAGCGAAAAATTAGACAGGGCTTACTACAGAAGAGGTACTGATAAACTTAAGCCTAAAAACCATGGGAAGGACCCAGCTACCGCCGGATTTAAGCCGAAAACCATGGAAATAATAAACAGAAACAATTAAGTCAAAAACTCGATATTGGCTTATAAATATTTAAACAAAGTCCATATTTCTCTGCTTCTCTACGACGGAAGAAACTTACAAAAAGGCTAAACAAGGACTCTTCAGACTTTAGCCCTATAATTCATAAAAGCAACACTTTATCAGTCACTACTTCATCTTTAATTAAATATTTGTTATTGCCTGTACCTAATACAATTAAAAAATGTACCATTATACTGTACACTGACAACATTTAATCCGCTTTTTAATCGTAGCATTTGCATCCACAGGCAATTTGGTGTCACGCGTTGTTTTTTTAATACTTTCATTAATGACTTAATGAGTGGTTAGATCAGTAATTCAGTACCCCAAAGACATTTCCTTTTAGGACGATTCCCGGTCGCACTATTTCCCATTTTGTTTTTACCCTGACGTTTGTTTTCAGAACAGTGATTTTTTGCACACGCCTCATTGTTTTTCTTCAAAGTGTCATCCTAAAAATGTATCCATGACTTCACAACTAGACTGAGACCCAACGCTGGGCTCCTCTTTCTGGGCTATTTGGGTACTGATCTAGCTAATCTCATTAATCTTGAATAGGTAGCTTGGATTCTATGTGCATTGAAATGACGTGTGTGATGTTAATGTTAAATCATTAGTTTTTAGTAATTATCTATAATTTTCTTAGTTTTTGTTCGCTTTCTGCACGAAAAGTATTGGTTCGGGTCAAATTCCACCTTTTTTCTTGTTTTCTGTTAATTTTCGTGTGTATTTAGATGTAGTTTAGATGTATGTCGGTGGAAAGACTCAAATCAATTCTTTTTGTTGCAGATTGAGCGTGGAGAATGATTTTAATTCGCCTATTAAGATAATAACTGCAAAACGGGGGCAAACACATGAGTTATTGTGAGTATGACTTATGTATCTAGTTTTAAGGGGTTGGCAATTGCAAACTAAAAACTGCCGGAGTAAACTAGTTCGTACTATCACCGAACAGTTTTAAGGAGAATAAACGAAAACTATAGTGGCGGCATCAGTAATGACCAGTGATGACAAGGGACCAGTCATGTACAGTCAACCATTTGGAACCCTAGGCCACTCTAGAACCATGTCATAATGACAAGCAGTATGAGATTTCTTACAATCTGATTATATAGCGTCACTATGACATAGTCCTACAGTGGGGTTACCTATTGGTTGACTGTACATTCACTCATTTAAGGATATAAGGTTCATACAATTGTTTGCGTCAATCAATTGAACGAAGTATCCATCATTGGTGCCTGTCAGCCTTAAAGCGTTCATCGTTGGTGCCGCCATCCTATTGAAATAAAAAAATACCGTGGTAACTTTACGAGATATAACTCACAGCCAGAAGAACGTGTGGATATAATTTTGAACACTGCCGACTTAGGTAGTTCTGCTATTAACTGTTCTTCTGAGTACGGCAAGATAATTAGTATTAGTATAAGTTTGGTGAACGAGTAAAAATGTAAGTACATTTTTCATTTAATTATTTAAGCATTTGGGTCAAACACAAAACGATATTCGGAGTCTAATAACTAATTAAATAAAAATAAAAAAATATTTAAGAAGGCTTTTATAGATGGTAAGGAACCCACCGTGCGCGGGTCCGACTCGCGCTTGGCCGGTTTTTGGGTTGTCCACCAGAAAGTTGTGTTTGATCCATCCAGCGCTTATTTAGCACAGCTCAGCTATAAATATAAAATATACGATAAATATTGTTTAACGACCTCTTAGTCGAGTTGGTAGTGACCCTGCCTACGAAGCGGGAGGTTCTGGGTTCGAATCCTGTGTTTCACACGAATATTTTGTTCCTGAGTTATGGATGTTTTCTATTTGTGTTTCTATCTACTATATACATCGTCACAGTACCCACATCACAAGCCTTATTGAGCTTACCATAGGACTAGGTCGATTTGTGTAAGGTTGTCCAGTCGCCTGCAATAGTATATGACGCTGTGAAGGCCGCAAAAATATGTGACACGCTCTTATGGCGGTACAAACAAGACTGTGTCACATATTTTTGCGGCCTTCACAGCGTGATATATTGCAGGTGACTGTCCCACAATATTTATTATTTATTGTGAGACAAACAGCTCAGCTCAGCTATGCAGCTTTGTTTCAGAGAATGCGATGGAGCTTAGTGCTCTTACTGCTAGTTGGTATATTGGCCAACCTTCTGGTAGCGGCGTGTAAATTCATAAGCGCAGGGTCCTGCCTGCCTAGCTCCAGACCGGCCAGCCGCATTTCAAGTGTTAATTCGCCAACTCGTGACAGTGCCTCCAGCCGTACTGTATCCAGAAAATAGGTAACATACAGTACCTTACCATGAGTTGCCTTAGAATGACATTCTTTAACGCTTGTGCGAAACTCGCTCCCACTAATGAGAAAGAGGATGCAAAATACTCTGGAATCAGGCAAGCTAGAGAAACGTGACTGTCAAATCCGCACTCAGGTTGTCCTTGCGTGTACTTTAGTATATATGCGTAACGATGTTTATAGTTATAGACTTTATAGTTTAGTTGTTTGTCCGTCTTTCACGGCAAACCGGAGCGACGAATTGACGTGTTTTTTTAAGTGGAGATGAAGATGAAGCAATGGCAAGCAAAGAGTGACATAGGGGCAGTTACGAAGAAATGATCAAAATTACTATTTGTTACTTTAGAGCAGCCAATATGCAACTAAAACTCATAATGTAGTAAAATAATCCTCATACAATAGTCTGAAACCTTCGTCTTTTCAACCGACTTCTAACTTTTAAAAATAGGAGGTTCTAAATTATTTTTCTCAGAACTCTATCAATACTGAACCGTCCCTTTTTTTGCTAAATTAAGGGTTAACTGGCCATCAGTAGACTTTACGTCCTTGCACTACGGACTATAAACGGGCATGCTGTATCTACTGTTCCAGTCCTCATGTCATGGAAACCGTGGTGGTGCAGGAGCTGATCATCCTCTTCGTGACCCTAGTCCTGTCCTACTTGGAATCCTTTTACGGCTCTCGCGGTGTTGAAGATAGTTGCTTCTAGTTCAGAAATAACAGTAAAATCCTGCATTTTGCTTATTTACCGGTAACTTTCTTAATTCCTTCGTTTCCTTTGTACAAGTCAAAATATATTAAAGGATCCGCAGCAAACACAGGAAAAAGTGGTTTTGGTTAAATTTCACGAAATTGTATTATGAAATGATATGTATGTACATAAGTTCCTAGAAATTCACTGATATCGGCCGAAATCGAAGAAGGAAGGTTTGCGACCACTGCTTTTTTGTTTACCCGTTTGACAGATAATTCTAATCTTAAAAAAAAACGAAGTATAGATAACTACGCCTGGCAGACACTAGTCCATATGTCAAGTCGACAGATGTGAGAAGTGTCGCGCCTTTGGCAGGTTAAGCTAAGGAGACAGTTCAAGACTAATACCTGAGACCACCTTGTAGATCACCAGGTCCCAAGGAGCGCCTTGGAAATATTTTGTAAAAAAAAATTAAGGAAAAAGAACAAAAAATCCATGAAGAATAAACATTGATGAACGAACAATATCGGTTATGAAAGGTACCTGCATGGATTGTCTGGTGCTTGTGGTGCAACTACACCTGGAATTTACTAACTGAAACTACCAATGTTCATATTAAACTGTTTTCCATCCTAAAATAATATTTCTGTTATTTCCAGTTTTCAAGGTGGATGCTAATGAGCTTATCAATATCCTGACGGTCTTGGTCCTGACATTTCTGCAGTACTGTTTCCAAGCCTTGCTGGAGCTGATCAAGATCGTCGTGCCCCTGGTCCAGTCATATTTGGAGACGACAGCATCATCCTCATCCTCTTCTGGGAGAAGAATAGATCGAAACAGATAATTTGGGTATCTTTCACCAATTTTTATAACTTTTCATTATCACTGATTGTTCTCGAGATTCTGATGCCCCAGGTAGAGCAGTGGATTCCTTCGGTATTGTCTTGAGTTATCCCATTCGTTTTTCGTCAAGTTTTTAAATTCATCCCGTTCTGCTTATGCCACCCATTCATATTTGAAAATTTTCGTAAATAGTCTTTTTGCAGGCATCTTTGGTGTAACTTTGTTGTTTGTCTTTTTCTCATTCCGGCTCATTTGGGTATTTGTCCACATCTTCTTTGGGCATGTTCATGTTTGTACATGTATTGTATTGTATAACGGGCTGGTTTCCGCTATTTTGCGTAGCAGGAGGGGGGGGGAGGGAGGATGGCTATCCAAACTCCTCTAGAAATCCTATCAAACCTTTAATGTTTTCCACTCTATTGCATTCAAGCACTAGGTGGGTGGCTGTTTCTTCTGTCTCCATACACCTTCGGCATAAGGGACTGTCTGTAACACCTACGTTAAAAACATTATTAAAAAGTTCATGCAATGCTCCGACACTGTTACTATTGTTACTGTTACTGTTACTTACTGTTATCTACTGTTTTTAACCGGAACTTGCCAAGTTGGCGGAGCTTCCTTGTAAGTCGATGGCAGATGCAGGGCAAGGCCAGTTTGGCCTACCTGCAATCCTCCTGTATACTATCAAGGGTGACACGTAAATACTTTACCTCATATTTTAGGTGTAGCTCAGTATGATGCAAATTAGGATTAGTAAAGTTGCCAAGCACCCTTTTGTTGGTGAACATTACTATGTACTATAATAAGAATTAAAAAAAAGACAAAAACTAAGTTTACCGAAGATGAAAAAGACTACCCTCGAAAATGACAAAAGAAGAATGGCTGACGAAAGCAGAACGAGACGAATTTAAGACCTTGACAAAAAACTAATGAGATGACTTAAGACGATACCGTCCATTCATCCATTACTTATAAGCTAGTCTAGAGGTGTATGATAATGATAAATAACGTTGAAAATATCAACCTAACTCGCCGTTTTAACAGTATTATCGTGACTGAATGCCAGGGAATGACGTCACAAATCACGGTGGTTGTTCTTTCGTTCCTGTAGCCAGCTTCGTCACTCGCATCACGATCATGTGTAAAAGTGGTACAACGTTCATCGTACTTGGACGCTGTACCAAGTGCAAGTTGCGCGACGAGCTGACGAACTCACTTACTCACCGTGATGCACGTGACCGCCGTGGCAAAATCACGTTGATATTTCACTGTGACTTTTTAGGAACTGAAACATCTGTCACGGTGATATAAATGTAGCACTTTTTCCCATATATAAGCTGGTCCTAAGATTTTAACGCCCTCTCCAGACATAGTGCGCCGAGCAACTGCTTACTGTGCTCATTTGGTAATTTCCTCCACGGTTCCCCGGCCTACGTAGCAGTAAGTCCCGGGGTCGAATCCCGGTGAAGACGTTTGTCACTGTCGTGGTGACGCATATCCTTACATTCTTGGAGTACTGCAGCTCCAGCTAATCAACATCGACGTGCCCCTGCTTCTTTCGTATTTGGAGATGGCGACGTCTTCCTCCTCTCCTCTTTTGAGAGAAGAAAAGATCGGAAGTCTATTTAGATGTCCATTAATCTTAAATCTATCGCTTGGAACCATCTGTGTATGACAGACTCAGATCCGGCAATTTTCGTGGCACCTTTGATCACTTGTTTGACCGGGCCAGCGGTGGTTTAGCATCAGCTCAGCTATCCAGCTTTGTTTCAGAGAATGCGATGGATCTTAATGCTACTACTGCTAGTTGGTATATTGGCGAAACTTCTAGAGGCGTGCAATACAAAGAAAGTAACCATACCCTGCGTGCGTAGCCCCAGACCCCCTTGTGATACACCTCCAGTTCCTGCCGCTAAGGCGCCTGTTGGTGGTGCTTCTAAAAAATAGGTAATATATATTTAATAAAATCTTAGACTTTAGAAAATTTTAGGAAAGTTTATGTAGATAATTAATGTAGAAGCCACTAAAGAGATATTATAAATAGTTTTCGAGTCACAATCAAATAGTTGAAAAAGAGACCTTTCCCCTTCTCCCCCTTTCCTGGCTTCTGTCCCTCCCTCGAGGATATTTAGCACGTTCACTGTCCCGATTTGACACGAGAACCTTACGGTTTTGTAAAAGAGGCGAGCCGTCCCCACACATGGGACACGGACAGTGAACGTGTTAGTATATTCATCTGGACACCTTAAGGAATAATTGTACCAACTTTGAAAACTACACGAACTATTTGGTCTGATCTCTTTAATTTTCCCACATTACTTCTCATTAATCATTAACGGACGTAACTATATTACGAAAAAATAAAAGTTAAGGTGTTACAACCGGCGGTCTTATCGCTAATGATGGATTTTTTCAGATATCTTAAGTATTTGAGTAATTGAGTACCTACTTCTTTTATACCTATGTTTCGATATAATATACTAAGTCCATGCGATCCATTTAAATGAACTCAACCGACTAAGTTGAGAATCTCTTCTTTAAAAAAAAATAAGGCGGTATAAAAGGCGGAGCTTCTCAATTCGTGCTTTTTAAATGTTTGTTACCTCAGTACTCCGTTATTACTGAACCGATTTTAAACTCATCTTTTGTTTGTAAGGAAATACCATCAAGGTAGTCCTATTTGATTATAGTTCTATTTTGATGATGGAATTCATGAGGAATTGAGAGAACTCCTCAAATTTTAACGGCACATGCATTCTGATTTGAGGGTTTCCTTAAGTAACTTGAACATTGTTTTGGGGAAGCCAACATTTTGATGAAGTGGGCCTGATGATGAAGACCAGGGATGGTAAAGTGGCACTGGTCGATAAACCTAGCTCTACTTACTCGTATTATCCTAGTTATGACTTTCATCTTTTTGATTTTCTATTCTGATGATGGAGTTCTTGAAGAATTCAGAGAACTCTTCAAATTTGAACGTCACGTGCATTGTGATTAAGAGGTTTCATAATTAGCTTGGGTAGCTTACTGAAGCTATAATTTTGCTCGTGTAGCTCTGATGTGGAAGACCACGGATGGCATCATAGTTGATCTGCTCTATAATTTCCAGCTGTCTTTCTATTTGAGGCATTCTTTTTTTGTTTGTGAGGAGGTATCTCCAAGGTAGTGCATTTGATTTTACTTAAGATCTAATTACCATTAAGAAAGATCCTCAATTTTCAATCATGTATGTGATATGGATATTTTTGAAGTAAACTGGTTAACTTAAGTATATTAAATAATATTTAAAACGGGTCACTCACGTAATTTAGTCGATTTTCGCTCGACATGTTTCGTTCTTTACGAAGAACGTCATCAGGAGCGCCCACTCGCGACAGAGGCAAGTCGTACACTGCGGGCTAATGCCCTATCTGCTCTGGTACTTGCAGCTGGCGGTGGGAGCGGCGCGGGGGGCGACACGGCGGACGATCTACCCTCGTTCTCATTATCATCGCTTTTGCCAACCGGGTTGCAAACAACACTCACTACGTCACTCGCTAAGGGCACGTTCACACAGTCCACTGACGCGGTACCCAAAACCGTTTTCCAACTGGGAGGCACTGACCAACCACAATCACGGTTGAAGTTCGGATGACGACTTATTTCAATAGCCTCCCGTATTTTCCGCTGAACTACGAATTTTTCTCTAGCCAACACGGTTACCCTATCAAACCTAATATAGTGCGTCGAATCCGAGTCCAATACGTGTTCCGTTACCGCAGAACCACGGCCATCTCGGTTTTTCATACTACGTATGTGTTCTGTGAGTCTCGTAGAAATATTCCGGCCGGTCTCTCCAATATAATTCTTTCCACAAGAACACGGAATCATATATACCCCAGGACCATTTAAGGGCTCCTTGTCCTTCGGCGAACGCAACCATTGTCTCAGCTGAGTGTTTGGACGGAAAATCGTCTTGATGCAATATCTACGGCGTAACAAGTGTCCGATTTTATCCGTCACGCCCTTAATGTACGGCAGGTATAAGGGCAACCTTTCCACTGCAGCCGATCGACGACGCGCCGATGTGTTCGCAACACGTTTACTTTGCCTCCAATTGTACCCGTTGTTTTCCAACACACATTTCACGTGGTTCAGCTCACGGTTTAAGTGCTGCGGATCGCACAGACTCAAGGCACGATTAATCAAAGTTCTCGGTACTGAGGACAATTGCGAAGGATGATGGTGTGAATCTGCCCTTAGATACCGGTCCGTATGCGTCGGCTTGCGGTAAACTGTAGTATGCACTCGACCACACGGTTTACGCATAACCAGGACGTCCAAAAACGGCAATTCTCCTTCTTTCTCCTCCTCCACAGTGAACCTGATTTTCGGATGCAAGGTGTTAAGATGTTCCGTGAATTCCCGCAGACCATTTTTAGAGATGACAGCAAAAATATCGTCCACAAGTCCACATACCGCCACCAATATCTAGGTACCACAGGCGTGCTTTTTAAAGCGTTCTCTTCTAGCCACTCCATAAAGATATTGGCAGTAACAGGAGCTATTGGTGAACCCATGGCCACACCGTCATGGCCCGTTTTAAATATTATTTAATATGTTCGAGTCTCACGAGAGTTTTATAGTTAAAATGGTTAACTTAAGCTTTAATTTTTGCCCTATGCATCTTGTTACATAGCTCATGGTTGAGTCATGGTTAATATCCTCAGCAGTGATCCTGTTTATGAAGCTGGCGGTCCTGGGTTCGAATCCCGGTAAGGGCATTTGTGTTTATCAAGATTATTTATCCTGAATTGGACGTCTTCTTATTAACTTGCTGTGAGACTAACTCGATTTGTGTAAGATTGTCTCAAATATATAAAGAGAACAATAATTTTCAGATAAATGCCTTTTGTCAACGAGTTCTCCCTCCTTTTCCTGCACATCGTGGTGTCTCTGATTAGCTTGGCACAGGGAAAACGAAGGGGTCGTCGGTCGAACGAGCGTCGACACAGTCAAGGAAATAACAGAGCTATCCGACTAGAGGTAATGGTGAACAGTCATTCTCAAGATCCATTGAAGTGCCAACTGCAAAGTGCAGGTCATCTTAAAATGTTAAAGAAGTTACAGATCGATTCACGAAAGCTGGCGAGGAAAATGTATAAAACTTTCATTAACCTTATAACCGCCATAGTCCGATATGTAAGACAAACATTTGCCAGCTCATTTCGCCGAAGTCTGATAAATAAGAAAAATCTTCGTATAATTTCGGGTGACGCGGCGACACGAGCAACCTCAATGAAAAATTCTAAGCGGTTAAAGGGTTAATTTCATAGACATTCCGCGCCAGCTTTCGTGAATTGATCTGTACTGTGAATGGGGCAGGCCCCATTGCAGCAGGCCACATGCAAGTGGTGGGATCGCATCGTGGCTTCGAGTGAAAACTTAAACTTGACGTACTACTTCTTAAAAAGAATTAGATTTTTTTATTTTTTTCGTCATAATTAAGAGTTAATCCCCTATGATGCCTCGGACAGGTCATGCACGTACGGTCCTTTTAATCACCCTGCAGTAGTACCTTCTGCAATGAAGGTCGCAATAAATATCTCACACAATCTTATTTGTATAGCCATAGAGTTAAACCACGTTATCTCTGCCGAGCAAGTGACCTGTCACACTTTAAAGTGTTATTTTAAACGTCAAACTTCTATGAAATAGGGATGAGGACTAGGTTGAAAAACTATTATTTTAATTAGTCCGTCAGTTAGATTATCTAAAATTATTAGACACGTATTTTTTCCTTTTTCAATTTAACTAAAATTGACGAAGATAAAGAGCATCAAAGTTCCGGGGTGGGGGCTTGTGACGTCACTCCTAGGTAAGAATTGTACCTAGGAGTGACATTACGCGAAACTTAAACGCACTGTATTTTTGTCATTTTTGATTTGACGAACAAAAGAAAAAATACGTGTACAATATTTTTTTATAATCTAAAAGACGGACTAAATAGATTTTTTCAGTCGTCTAGCCTATTATGACGTTTCACATTATTTTCTTTCACGTTCCACTTTCACATTCTGTGCTATAAAAATCTAGGAAACTTAGAATAGACTGCCTAAGAGTGTGTTAAGTACATACTTTTGCGGCAGGTGGCTGTATTTACCCTATAAAGACGATTTATGTACTTATTTACTTAGTTGGTCCTTTTTCCCCATTGCAACTTTTTGCTGACTTGTCACTCTGACAAGACAATAATCTATGTATTTTTTATTTACAGCCTGCATTTGAAAACCGAATGAAACACACATGAGCCTGAAGAGTATAATTTTTTCTGTGTACTCATTTATTTTCCATCCATTTGCGGAAGTTCTGCGAAGCGTGAGAGCTATATTGTACAGACGGCCGTCCATTCAAGTTCTTTACTTTAAAAAGGTCGGTGTTAGTTTCGATAGCCAAGGATATTGTAACCAGTTTTTCTTACCCCTGCCGCGCTTTGTTCCCATGACGACGGTTAATCTTTTCGACGCTATGTATATATATATAATGTTCATGGGGCCTTACCATGACGTCTTAAAGCGATTCATTTTAGGTTCATTTTAGGCTCAGTTGTATGGAAGCGACTCAGTTTAGGTCGTCAACTGAATTGCGGTAAGGCTCCTGTTCGATTAATACTTCACACAAGACTGTTTATAATTATTTTAGGCATCAGAAACCGAATTCCCGAACGAATTGCCCTGTGAAACCGCTTAAAATGTGTGGAAGGAAGAAACACTGTAAGTGCACGAAGACTTATATGAAGCAATTAAAAAAAGAAGGCAAGCTCGTAGGCCAGCCTGGTGCGGCTGCGGATAGCAAACCATGCTTTTGCTCAGCTCCGTTGTTTGAGAAGGAACTGAAGAAGGAAGAGAAGAAGTCTAAAAAAGGAAGCAGCGGGAAAGCGTGCTTTTGCTCTCAAGCTATGTTAGAGGCGGAAGAGGGGTATTAAAGAGGTATGATTATATAAGTTCATTGCTAAGGGCTTACCAATGGACTGCTGCTAAACTTTTTAAATAGATAGGTAGATAGATAGGATGGGAGCGTTGGTCGCCACGCGGGAAGACCGTGCAACTTTCAATTCGAAGGTACCAATGAGTTTTTCGGAATTTATGTGCGAAATATCATTTGATATGACGCTGGATGCAGGTCGCTTCCAATCTGTACATATGGAGGTCCAAAGTGGAGTCCTATAGTCAGCAGTGGACGTCTTATAGCTGATATAATGATGATGAGAAAAACTAGCGTATGCTCATAATTGGTTCTTAAAACTCTCGGGTTTATTATTACAAAACTCTATTTCGTCTTGTTTTATAACGGTGACCCCTCAAGTTTAAAGAAACTGCTGTATCTTCTTCTTCCTAGCGTTTTGCCGACTTATGTCACGGCTCAGGGGGCCTGGGGTCCGCTTTGGCAACTAAATCCAAGATTTGACGTAGGCACCAGTTTTACGAAAGCGACTGCCATCAGACCTTCCAACCCGGAGGGTAAACTAGGCCTTATTGGGATTAGTCCGGTTTCCTCACGATGTTTTCCTTCACCGAAAAGCGATTGGTAAGTATCGAATGATATTTCGTACATAAGTTCAGAAAAGCTCTTTAGTACGAGCCGGCAGGATTTGAACCCGAGACCTTCGGATTGAAAGTCTCACGTCATACCACTGGACCACCAACGCACTGCAACGCACTGTTGCATAAACTACTATAATTTAAATGCTAAAAGAATGCTTATAGCTGTTGTGCTAACCTTAAACGTCTGAATACAGATTTTAGAGCTTCTATCTTTTTCTTTGTGCTTACTATAAGTTCTATGTTAGCATACTTAGTCAATAGCGACTGCGAGAATTCGACAGTGTTTGCATCTTGCCAGTAAAGAACGTAGATACAAATACTATCGAATCGCGCAGTCTCTAGCGACTAGGGCAATAAGACAAAAGTTCCCATGGGTCGAAGAGTCCCCCCCCCCCCGTATCATGGGTAAGTGTGGACCCCTGACTCTACATAAGATAAGATGAGACACCTGCGTGCGTATCCAAGATGCCAATCGCTCACGCTTCATCTCGTATCTTTGTTATGTCTCTCTATCACTCTTCCTTATTAGTGTGACAATGACAGTTGCCATTTGTTAGTGATTGAGCGTTAGCAATTGATCGTTAGCGATTGGCATCTTGGCTACGCACGCTGTATTTGAAAAGATTACATTTTTCGACAGATAAAAAGTAACCATGGGAGACAACTGCTGCGTCAAGCTCCTCCGCGCCCTCGGGTGCATGAAGAAGGAGGACAAACCGTGCACCTGCACACGTGCCTTGTTGGAAGGGATGGATAGTGACACGTCCGGTGCCAGCAGTAGTGCTAAAGGAGCTGATAAGGGAGCTGATAAAGGAGCTAAAAGTAAAGCTAAGAAGTGAACGAAAAGTATTAGCAGGTATCTTCACTTTTTTAGCAGTTTTGTACACGGGCTTTAGAAATGGAAAGTGACACGGCAGGTACCAGTAGTAGTGCTAGCAGAGCTAATAAAGAAGCTAAAAGTATAGCTTAGAAGTGAACTAGTAGCATATACAACTGACTGGGCAATTGACACTAATCACACCTAATGGAAAGTGAAGACAGAGACCGGTGCAGTACGTGTTACCCTCTCTCTTTTTATAAATTGAAATAGACGTCATACACTAAAAAAAAGACCAACACCGACGAAGGCCAATCCGAGGAATCGAAAGAAAATCGTATTTGTCAGTGAATACGGAAGATGGGAGCGCATTCTATTTCTTGGCAGTTCGCCGGCCAGGGGACAAATACAGCACAGTTTGAAGGGAATATAAGTACCAAAACAACTGCTTTGTGAATTTGAATGGCATATGAATGAAATTGTTGATTAACCTACCTCCTCTACTAAAGCTCACCTTCCAGATCTACAATGAAACTAGTCTACCAACTCCTTGTGATCATACTACACATTCTTGCTCATTGTACGGGGCGCGCGCTCGGATGCCGAGCTCGCGGCGTGACCAACCACCGCTCACAGACGAACAGGCCCCGGGTCACCTTCTCCACCGTATCTCTACAACCATCTCGTAAACCTAGTAAATCTTCATGCTGTAAGAAGACTCCTACACCGGTAATAACATCATTTATTAATCAAACTAAATCAAATCTACGGTTGAAAATCTTTCTCCCAAATCTCTATTAAATTTTTCTGTTTTCGGCCTAGTTTCAGAGATCGGTATTTCCTTCTACCTAATACTTAGTTTTCTTAAATGAATTTTAACTTATTAAATGAAAGACAAGTCGAGCGTTTTGAATTTTTTAAACAAAGTTATTATTAAAGAACCCCGTACCAAAAGTATGGAAATGGTTTCAGTTAAATATTCTGAGATTTTGATATAAGTAATATAGATTTTAACATCCTGAACAAAAGTCTCTATAGGGGCTACCACTGTTGCCGAGTCCCTTGATAGATACGAGTGCGTTGATAGACAGATCGATAGATTAATTTATTGAAAACTTAACAATAAAAACAAGTAATAACAATTGTTTTTTTTTCAGCCTGATTACGCAATTCTGAAAGGACGACCGACGAGACAGTGTTCTCGTATAGACGTACCTCTTGATCATCCGTGCAAAGAAAACCCACCGGCCAAAAGTAAAAGCTTTTAGTAAGTAAGTATGACATACCCAATATAGAGATCTGACGGATTACCCGAATGTATATGGCCGACAATTTACTTATGTTTTGAAAAAATATTTTCATTATTAAGGATAATTAAGGAAACTACACATATATCAATTATTATTTTAGGTTACTGATATAATCGCACTATTCGCCAACAAACTGTCTTCAGTTTGGCGAAGGAATATCTATGTATACTTAGCCACGTAAGTTTTCTTTTGAAACAAAAAAAAAAAAGATTACTAAAACGGGGCTTAATCGTGTAGAAACTTTTAAAACAAACCTCCGACGTTTCAAGGGCGACATTGCCCCCGTGGTCCCGGAGAAAGACAGAGTTTATATAAGTGTGATATAATAAGTTTGAACTGTACTGTTACGTTGCATTCCCATAAAAATAATTATACATTCCTAACAGGTAAGTATCGTAGAGTAGAATAAGCGATTCACCGTATTTCTATCTTAACAAATTAATTTTACAGAATAGCAGTAATAATGAAGCTCGTCTACCAACTCCTCTTCCTGATCCTGCATATCCTGGCGTGTTCGACGGGTCGAGCTCTCGGGTGTAATTCCAAATCAGGCTCATCGGCCCGAAGCGGCTCAAGGACATGCAAGAATCACTGCACGAAAGCAGAGGCAGTTAATCAAGCCTCAAAGTCTCAGGTAAGGCCTCCTGGCCAGGTCTTTGAAAATCTCTCTAATGTAAGCTACGGTATTGTCGCTCACCAGGCGGCGCCACTCACGCGTGGGACCTGTGTCCGTATGAGAGAATTGTCTAAGTGACGTTTGCAATGTTCCCGCGGGACCCACGTTCCACTAGCGCCCCTAGCGGAAAATCGACTCGCGGTAATCCTTATTCGAATCGACTGTCTTTTGTCTCGGATCAGCAAGCCTACCACGAACATCGAAAATTGGCATTGACGGGAAAACCTCCTTGTCACTCCAATATGCAAGTGTGACAGAGATGGAGATACAAATCCGCAATCGTTGGATTTTCGTGGTATGGCCCATGGCCCCAGTAGCGGCACGCGCGCTCGCCGGTGCTAGCCGCCGCCGCCAGTATTATACAGGGCGTCCTACGCCAATGCCACAAGGAGGGAAAGTACCTTAAATATCATAGATAGCATATTTTGCTGAAAGACGACTTTATTTTATTTTTAAAACTTAGTAAAACTGCACACGCGGTTTGAGAACCTCTATTTGAAAATTTCAAGTCGGTTGAAAATAATGAAAATGACGGCGACTTTTATACTAACTCTGTTAGTGATATCTATTTACATTTTCATTTAATTCTCTCTAACTTGTTGTCTGTCTGTCTTACAGTCATTTTCAGATGAAGCAGGACCGGCCAAAAGGAGTTCCAGTCCATGCATTCACCTTCCACACAAAAATCCAATGGTGAACGTAAAAGTTATAAAGAATCAGGTAGGTAATTTTGTTAATTCTTTATAATATTTTACAGTACATATGGTGCTACATCTAGTGTGATAATGAGCACTTTATGTGCCTGCGTCAAAAATTCTAAGGGCCATATGTACTGTAAAACGTCGTACAGTCAGCCACACAGCTATGAATACAGCCACAGTGCCAAAAATATTAATGACCATAATGCTCAGGCAATAAAGTCCTGTATACATATTTTTGGCACTTTGGCTGTATTCATAGCTGTGTGGCTGACTGTCTGATACACGTGCGAAGAGGTAATTCGCAACTCGTGTCGAACTAAAACACTCCCTTCGGTCGTGTTTTATTCTATAGCCACTCATTGTGAATTTCCTCCTTTTCGCACTTGTACCTATCGTAATGTACTAATATAGATGTAATATCTAAGATCAAAAAGGCTCCTTATGAGCTGTTTATAAAAAGACTGAAGGATTTTTAATCGAAAACTATTTGCTACATACTTGCCACAGAAGTTGACGAGGTTTTCAATAGTTGATCTTTCAAATTTTGGCAGAAGTCTTATTATTATGATTACATTCGATTCGATTCGAGTAGATCCTATGCGTTGGTGTGAGATTACCCCATAATATTTATTTATGAAAACCGAAGGATTCAGATAAGTGTTTGTTTTTATTCCCCTATTTTTTTTCCAGGCACGTGATGGCAGCAATCGCAAAGGACCACTATGACGTCTAATCTTGCACCCTGTGAGTAAGGTCACCACTACTCACGCACACGTGTCGTCATGTGCCTGACGCACATGTGTCGTCATGGCCATTTACAATGTTTAAGGTTATTTTTGACTTCTGCTATCAATTGATTATCCATTTAACCATTGCAGGATGTTGTGTCATAATTGAAATTCATCAATATGAATAAGTTTGTGAATTTACATTGTTGATAATGAAGCCCTTCTATCAACTACTGCTCCTGATTCTGCACATCCTGGCGTTTTCGACGGGGCGCGCGCTGACCTGCCAACGTTGTCGTCGTGCCAAGCCTGGCTCCATGTGCCCTTCCCAACCCACACGACGATGCAACTATCCCGTTTGCGTAACACCGGAGTTGCAAAAGCCCTCAGGAAATTAGGTAATAAACTTTATTTTAATTTTTCGTTGGAAAATAATCATACCAAAATTATTTCTAACTTGTATTGTATATTACTTTGTTTAAAGACTTTTATAAGTAGTCATAAAAATCGCGAAGGCCGATTCAGATCGAAAGTATTGGTACCTATGTGCCCCGTAAGTAGAAGCTTTTTTATGTGCGTTTAATTTTATTTTTTTTAGATGACAACCATTACGTCTAATCTTACACCCTGAGTGAGGACACTGCTGCTGACGCACACGTGGCCCCATGAAAATGTCATCGAGAATGAAGCCCATTTAAAATGTTAAAAGTCCCTTTACTCCCTTTGTCCTCTGTTATTAGTTGGTTATTATCCATTTAATACCATTGCAGAAGTTTTGTGTGACAAAAATATTGAAAAGCATCAAAATGAATAAAAAGTTTGTAATTAAATACACATTTTCAAAAATAAAAACATGTTAATATAAAAACTGTTTATTGAATACCTATTTAACCTTAAGTAATTGAATATATTTTCAATAATACATAGTAATAATAAACAAATTTAATTTCACACTAAACTATAACCAAACGAGTAAAGTAACTTGTTTTAATATAAAATACTCGCGTACCTTCAAGTGTTTAAATTTATTTTCTGTTATAACACCTTACTTATCTCTTTTCGCTATGACTAAACACGTTACGTCTAGCATTATATTACAAGTGGAAGAATTGCCATGTCACTACGAATCTAGTCTGTCCGTTACCGTTAATTCAAATAGCCTTAACACCGCATTGACGCATACGTGTCGTCATTGAAATTTAGCACAGGAAAGGCAACAAAAAAAATTTTAATACCCAATTATAATATCCTACTATAGTATTAAATATCGTTTAATATTAGCATATATGTTTGCCTTTCCTTGGCATAATGCGGTGTTAAAATTAAAACAACAACTAATGCCAATAATTTATTTACACTCTTCGTAAACGATTATATTTTATATAATTTTAACAAAATTAATTTTATAACGTAAATTAACATGGAATATATTATAAAATCCTAGCTATATAATAACCGGTGAGCGAACATGAAATACATTTATGACAAATAGGTAGTTATTGAACCGTCAAGATAAAAATCTTGAGCGGTATTAAAAACAATATTATAATAGGTAATGAAACTCATCCACAGTATAACTGATTCTATATAAATACACTTTCATGGGCTGTGTAAAATATTACAAACATTCACACTGTCGATAATATAGTTTTTATTTCTGACACATTGCACACTCATATAATACAAAATGGAAAGTAGATTTTCAATTCCCTTGTCTATTAGTCCTGCATATTAAATGGACGAAAGTTTTAAATCTAAAGAAGGAACTTCTCGCAGAGCAAGGTCTTATTCATCATTCAATCTAAGTAATCAACCAGTATGAAATTTGGGCCACATGACAGTTTTACAGTCAAGTGTAAATGTATGGGACCTTACTCAAAAGTATGTTCCATAGCATCTTATTCCAGTGTGTTAAGAGCGTAGAATCACCTGGAAAAAAATCTTCCGCTATGGTGATCGTCAGGATGGCGGGTTTACATCAAGAAATAGAGCTGCGGTATACGTTAGAGTTAGTGCTGGCAATGTGCTGAATGTGCGCCAAAATTCGAGCAATGTGCTCTTTAAACTCCGAAGATATTTAAGAAATTAATGACGCCGATACCGCAGCTCTATTTCTTGATGTACACCCGCCATCCTGACGATCATCCGCTATGAAGGCCGCAAAAATATCTGACACAATTTTATCTTTACAACCATAGGAGCGTGTTACATGTTTTTTTTGCATTTGACGGCCCTGTACGTAACTTCAAAAGGTGAGATTAAAAATGTAACATCGTAGTGTCGTCCCTTTCAAAACAATATATGTAAGAAAACGGGACGACTTTTTCTGTCGCTCTTCACCTCAGTGACAAATATTACGTCTATGAGGGGTTTTAGGTAACTGTTACTGATAGACAGTACGAAAGGACCAAACATTATATCGAATGTGTGATGCTGATGGCTTCAATATTAACTGATGATGATTCGTAAACTCTATTGGAATGATCTTAGACCACCGAAAGTCAGTTAAGTATTACTATTTACTGTCTACGGTATTTATCAAAGGACATTCAAATCATACTTTTCATACGGTCTAATAGGGAATATATAATGCACGGGCAGTGAATATGTTAATACATGTCTGTACTAATAACAGTGTCAAGTCTCATTCAGTGTAGTATAGACGTTTTTACCTGTAATATAAAATATATCATATTAAAATGTGATCCATGTGATTTCCTTCTAGTATTAGACTATGCGGGCGTTATTATAGTATACAGACAATGTCAGTGACGGTGCAGAAACGCAGTTACGAGCACTTAGTGCTTTAGAGCGATAATGAGCACTTTACGTGCCTGCGTCGAATATTCAAAGGGCCATATGTACTGTAACACGTCGTACGATACACGTGCAACGAGGTAATTCCCAACTCGTATCGATATAAAACACTCCCTACGGTCGTGTTTTAATTTATCGGCACTCGTTGCGAATTTCCTCTTTTCCGCTCTTGTATTGTAATGTACTATAGTACACATGACTGCGTTTACAGTGCGTCAACTTATTCTATGCAGCAGTGTGGGGAGCATACGGTAAACCCGTGGCGCTTGAAGCACATCACAAGTCCACACAGGCTTATTAACACGCGAGCGTACTTTCGCATTTAATACGACATTATTAGTTGCCAAAAAGCGGCATTTAACCATTGCACGCTTAATAATTTGTGAATATGGCAGAGGTAAGATAAGTAATCGAGTCTGTCTCCAACTTCCACAATGATTAATGTCCAGCGCCGATCACGACACGTCGTCGTCAAGCATACAAATTATTTTTTATACAGATTTTAACACGGGAGACGAATTGTTGACCATTAAAACGGCCGCGGGCTTATGAAGCGCGCTTAATAGTACAAATGCTATAGCAGCGCGCGGATCTCCTTGTGAATGTGGCAAAGGAAGTCCACGTAGGAGGAGGAGCCGTCCACGCCGCGGTCCTCCACAAGGAAGTGTCGGAGGACTGTCTCCAGCTTGTCGTGTTGGCGCATCACGGTTAGCTGCAACAAAATAATATGATATTAATATTGTCTTGTTTCCACGATTGTTATGCATTGATTTTAAACACTTTAGAACGGATTAATCACGTTTATTAACACCATGACTTTACGTTTCGAGCGCTTTATATCACTCGTCGTTACAGGGTTAAGATGATGACATTGATGACTGAGAGAATGCGAATTCTCCCCGTCAATAAAAAAATCAATCTTATCAATCATTTTTCGTAATTTTTAAAGTACTTAATATTCAGTCAGTAAATATGGACTAAATAAGTAGTAAAGTAAAATGAATGGATGAATGCTTGAGATGATACACACGTTGATGTTAAATAATTATGTTATAAACGTAAAATATCACAGAAATTACAAACAAGTCAGTTATGTTTGAAATTAAAACAAACGTTACAAAAATATTAAAAAAAAACGAATTTCGCTGTAGGTTAACTGTCAAATAAAGCTTTCTAACACAAAAAGAAAACACTCGAATTCAAAAACCTGTAACAACAAAACAACTGGAAAACCTAAAAAAACTCAAGCAAAGCTTGTAAGCAGATTAATTATAAAATCCCAAACCTTTAATGCCAATTGTAAACACTACTCACGACTTAAGGCGTTCTTGGCGTCCCAAGAGTTAACACGGCGTCAACTTCCACTGCATTCAGTTTTTGAAAGAAGCTTATAAAAAACTGGACGCGTAGCACAACAAAATATACTTGTGTAAGGCGATTGAATTTCGTCAAATCGATGTTGAATTTAGTGCAATCATTATTTTTACAAGCTTCTTTTACCAATTTTAAGTTAATCCCTTCACCATCAAACTCCTGCACGCTGCTCGTCGCCTCCCTCAAAGCCCCAAAAAGTTTAGCTTATAGAAGTATTGTCACGGTTTGCCAAGTTTAGTATTCTATTACATTTCTATACTAATTTATGTCTTAAGGTGCCGCGACAGTTTGGAGCGCGAAATGCTCCCGTCAGTTAAAAAAGTTACTATAAGGCACTTGAGGCCACTGTTCATTTGTCTGATAACGCAACTTAAAGGAGCGCCCATTCGACAAATGCGCTATTAAAACTTGCATTTACCGCATCTTAATTTTAGACAAAGTTAACAAAATAATTAAGAGGCTTTACACCTTTAAACAACACTTCAACACAAATTATGACAAAAGTTTAAAATCATTTATTCTCGAAATATATACAGTAAGTGTAAATTACCTAACTACCTACCTCTACCTACCTTAAATCTAAAGTAGGTCCTTGAGGCATTGTACCTAGGATGCTGGCGGCATTTCCTCGTTGTATCGCAATGCTGATACGTTGTGCGAGGAAGCCACCAGCTCTTCGGTCACCAGTAACATCAACTATTTTATAAAATTTGGTCAATTTCGAGTAATTTTTTAAGTGCTATTTCTTAATAAAAATTCACTTACGATGAAAAGAAAAAAAAAGATTTATTTACGTTAAATTACACAGAAAAAGTACTAAATTCATGAACGATTTTAAATGAAAAGTACCTTCAAATTAAAGTGTACAGGTATTTTTGTTTGCAAAATCGCATCTATATCTTATACCACGATAGAAAACATTTTAAAAATCAAACTGTGTCAACACTTCCACAAGCCTCACTCACATACGTTCTACACGAGGTCCTTGACCCGCCGATGCATGTCCATCAGCAGCTCCAGATACGACGCGGAGCCGTCCAGCCCGCGGTCCTCGGCCAGCTGGCGGCGGAATATCGCCTCCCGCTTGTCGTATTGGTGCAAGATCTCCAGCTGGACGGTGGAAGGGATAGGCGTGCTTGAGTGCGTGCGTCAAGCATTGGTGTACGTGCGTCAAGCATTGGGGCTCACCCACGTAAGGCATGCATAGCTTACTTTCAGACTTATTTTCAACCAAAATTTTATAATGCATTTTAAATAGTCAAATTGGATAAAAAAAACAACAAAATTCAACCCTTATGAATCTATAAATGTAACGCGAATGTAGCCACGGGAAACAGTATTCAATAAGTAATTCCAGGCATACAATTTTAACCCTCGTGAGTCATATATAAATGAGTGACATTAATATTTAAAAAACAGTTGAAACATGTTACGCAAATTGTGACAAAAATACGTCGATTTTAACAGTGATTTTAGGTAGTTTCTAAAGTCTAGCTTTATCTATATTGATCTGTACAAGTTTGTTATATATGAAACAAGATTCCGCATGCATAATACTAGAGCTAGACACTAGTAGATTTTTGCGAGGTATTAGAATGTTTAAGCATGTCCATGAGCAGATCCAGATAATACGCAGAGCCGCCCAGCTTTCAGTCCTCGGCCAGCTGGCGGCGGAACATCGCCTCCTGTTTTTCGTATTGGTGTAGGATCTCTAGCTGGACGGTTGAAGGGACAGACGTCAAGCTTGAGTGCGTGCGTCATGCTTTGGCGTGCGTGCGTCATGCATTGGTGCTCGCTCACGTAAAGCATGCATAGATAGGCGAATAAGTAAATTTGGCAGAAGGTAACGTGCAAGCAGCTCTATCTGCTATGACACTTCGAACTTAAAGTCTTATTACAACTACTTAAGGTTAATTCTGCTTAAGGTTTTACCAATAAGTTACTCACCAAAAGTGCAAACACCAATCTACACAAATTACAACGACGTTTGAAGAACGTTCTAAGGTCTATCAAAGTCTCAAAATCTTATAAAATTTAAATTTAAAAAAAAATTAAAATAAGTTGAATTTTAATTTTATACAATGTAATGTGTTATTTTAATCTTTAATTGTAATTTACGTGATTTATTTGACATTCCTATTTCATTTTAAATTTATTTTTGACATGTGAAATTGTGTAATTTTATTAATAAATGAATATGAATATGTATATATCAACCGAAAACAAATATACAAAAACATAGGTGCGCGCAAGCAACAAGATTGGAATGTTGGTGCAGTGAAGAGCAGGATGAATTGGATAGGGCTACGCCGTCTTTTAAGCCAAAAAAGTCTTGTGCCGTGTACCCCGGATACGCATGCTTGTAGCATGGATTACGAATATTATAATTTTCGATCTAAGCCAGCCATTACCACACTGAGTGATTTTTCCCCTCGTTCGGCGATGGCTTCACCAAGATGTTTCATTAAATCTTATTACGACTTAAAGTCTACAAAGAAGTTACTCACCACTAGTGCAAGCACCAAGTGCAAGCACCAAGTGCAAACACCAATTTGCGCTTTTGAGCTTTATTACCCCTTTGACCGCTTTCATACTTGAATGAAGTGATCAGTCAGACGCCAACCACGTAACGATAACCAAAAACCGAATCTCGTGCTGTGCAAAACGATTCTAAATAGATTTTATTCATGATCGAAGTACACCTTAACTGAGACGACTTTAGGCGTTGCTGGCGTCGTGGGTACGACACACGGCGCCTTTAGGCGTATTCTTGGCGGGCAAAGGGTTAAAACGTCTTAAGGTGTATCAAAGTGTCAACTTACTCGCATAGCCTTTCTTCGCGCTCTCGTGGCATCTTCTAGAACTCCCCTCACGGCTGCACTGAGCGGGTTGTCGAGCTCGGGTAGCGTGCACACGCGGGTATCGATCTGCTGAGGCGACGCCGCGTCGAACACGTCACGGACGAAGTCCGCCGGCGCCTGGGATCCCACCCAGATAAGCATGTGGACTCCGTTCTCTGGAACAGGCAGTTGTTTTTAGTATATGGGCATTTTCAAAAATATGGTACCATTTTTTTTTTTAGGAAGTTTTGGGTTTATCATAACCAGAATCACGAGTTGATTTAAAAAAATAATAAGAGGGTTTTATCGCTAGAGTCTTATCGACCTTTGGCTAGAGGAGACACTACACTAAGAGTAAGTATACATACACTTAAACTTACTACTTTAATAACAAATCAAAAAATATTAAATTAAATAATTTGATTTGTTTCAACAAAAAGTTGTAAGGCGAGGAAAAGTGGAAATAAAAGACGCAACAGGGCCACGGGTGTGGTCTCGGTAGCTCAGTTGGAAGAGCTATGAGCTGGTATCTCAGAGTCGCGGGTTCGAGTCCCGCCCGAGGTAATTTACTTTTCCACTTTCCTTTCCTTTCTGACAAATATTAGTTTATAATTATCGTTCGCAGACGTTTTTGCTTAAAAAGAATAGTTTAACAGAGCTTTGTTAGCTTCTAAAATATTACGACCCTGGAGTTGTCAATGATGGGGGCTATAGTATTTTCACTCACCAGTTGACTCGTGTCTAAAAATGGAAGCTTAATGAGGATTACCGCGAGTCGATTTTCCGCTAGGGGCGCTAGTGGAACGTGTGTCCTGCGGGAACATTTCAAACGTCACTTTGACAATTCTCTCATACTGACACAGGACCCACGCATGAGTGGAGTTGACTGGTGAACGGCAATACGGTAGGTCCCATTGACGCGAAATCAAGTGACGTTTGAAAGTTTCCCGCCTGACCTACGTTTCACTAGCGCATTTAGAGGCAAATTCACTCGCAGTATAGGTAGTTCCACTAAAGTTGAGGTCACGCACACAACATTGTCATAGAATGTCATCGGTATTTTGAAATTACTGCTCTTTTTTCGAACTATGACAAGTGCAACAGTAAATTGTAAGAACAAGGAGTTTTTATAGGTACCTATTAAAAATATGTCTTGAAGTGTTTTCATTGACATTAACATTTTCTTAATTTTTTTTTGTAATCAGTACTTCATGTAGCTGCGTGTGTATTCACCTCAACTCTAGTGAAACTACCTATAATCCGCATATAAACTTCCCTAGCAAACGTTTTTAGGTCTTACCTAATAAATACACGCCCTGGTCGTTCATCTTATCCATGGAAGCCCTGAGGGGCGACAGCGAAGGCTCCTCGGCCAGACGGTGCAGTGGTAGCAGACGAGGGTACGTGTAGACAACGGACGTCGACACGTCGGCCGTCAGCGTGCGATAAATCGCGCACGATTTATCGTCGCAAGTTATGTCGGTGCCTGGGGACAAAGATATACTTCCGATATAGTTATATTTTAACATTTTCGGTTTCATGATAAATACAAACGTTTTCACTCAACACTACGTCACCGAAGTGTCATAACTGAAGTTGAACTTCATGAGTGTTCATTGGGATTGTCGTTTGTTACTCAAGATGGCGATAGCGTCTCTGGAATTTTATTTTGTTTTTTGTTTGCAAAATGTTGTTTAAAGTGTAATATTGATAGCTAATTGTGCAGTAAACTATCGCAGTATACAGCTAATTAAGAATCAATCCTGAAACGAGTTCAGTCACTCCTTTAGTCAAGCGGCAATCCCGGGATCTTGGTCCCCTGGGAAACTATATTTTAAGTCTTATAGCTATAAGCTTAACATAAAGCGAGGCCAATTACCGAACAACGTCGCCCAAGCAGCATTATACTATTCTATGTATATATATTATACTCAAATATTTATAATACGTGACACTGGCAAAATTGTCCAACATACAGACAGAAGCCATTATTTAAAAGAAGAAGAAGAGTGTTCATTAACGTCACATAGACCTTAATGAACACTAATAAAGTACAGCTGTATAATATGTCACCGGTTAATCCGCCTTTGGTTTTAAATCTGAGGTGCCAATCTTTGAAGTGGAAAAGGTTATCAGCAAACTCTCAATAATAATTAGGTAGAATAGGTATTGTAAATATTGTAATTAGTTTGTAAGCGATGCTCTCAGCAACACATTGCTTATATACACGCGTTCAGAATTGCATGGGCACTTTATGAATGAATTCATTCATAAATTAACCATGCAATTCTGAACGCTATAGAACTTGCATGTACTATTTGCACACCTGCGTGCGAGTTGATTACGATGAACCTATTTTAAAATTTTAAGATCTGTATTGTACCGTGTGTGCAAATAAATAATTTTTGATTGATTTTGATTGAATAAACTCGAAAGATAAATATTTTGATAAAAATTGTTTAATCAGATTAGGAGTTTTGATGCCACAGACGGACACACAGTGGTGTCTCTCACTAACGACGATGTTACTGACAGACTAAGCGTTGAATCGAATCAAATATCTAGTGTAGGACTAGTTATCCGGCGCCGTAGGGCGATACACAAAGTCCGTTCGGCTTATCTTGGTTGCTTCTGATTTAGTACACAATATGGCATTATATTCTGCGGAACGTTTTACTAATAGTACCCTTGCTACTCCTAACGCTATGAATCGTAGCACACAACTGTACAAAAGTGCGTTTTGCATCATGATTAGTTCTAAGATATTACGCCGTATGGCATTATATTGTGGGGAAAATTAATGGAGTAGTTTAGAGAATATTTCCTCCTCGTAACGCGTTGCACAGCACATAAATACTGATTAGCAATGCGCTACTCAGCACACAACTCTTGTACATCAATGCGGTTTGCATCATGATTGGTTCTAAGATATTACACCGTTATACTCTGTGGGAAATGACGGGAAAGTTTAGGTGATGTTACTTGCTCCTAACGCGTCGGACCGCAGCACACAGCTGGTGTAGAGCGGCAGCAGCTTCATGCTCTCGGGCAGCACGAGCTGGCCGGCGCTGGAGGGCGAGGCGCAGTGCCGGCGGTAGGTGATGTTACCTGCTCCTAACGCGTCGGACCGCAGCACACAGCTGGTGTAGAGCGGCAGCAGCTTCATGCTCTCGGGCAGCACGAGCTGGCCGGCGCTGGAGGGCGAGGCGCAGTGCCGGCGGTAGGTGATGTTACCTGCTCCTAACGCGTCGGACCGCAGCACACAGCTGGTGTAGAGCGGCAGCAGCTTCATGCTCTCGGGCAGCACGAGCTGGCCGGCGCTGGAGGGCGAGGCGCAGTGCCGGCGGTAGGTGATGTTACCTGCTCCTAACGCGTCGGACCGCAGCACACAGCTGGTGTAGAGCGGCAGCAGCTTCATGCTCTCGGGCAGCACGAGCTGGCCGGCGCTGGAGGGCGAGGCGCAGTGCCGGCGGTAGGTGATGTTACCTGCTCCTAACGCGTCGGACCGCAGCACACAGCTGGTGTAGAGCGGCAGCAGCTTCATGCTCTCGGGCAGCACGAGCTGGCCGGCGCTGGAGGGCGAGGCGCAGTGCCGGCGGTAGGTGATGTTACCTGCTCCTAACGCGTCGGACCGCAGCACACAGCTGGTGTAGAGCGGCAGCAGCTTCATGCTCTCGGGCAGCACGAGCTGGCCGGCGCTGGAGGGCGAGGCGCAGTGCCGGCGGTAGGTGATGTTACCTGCTCCTAACGCGTCGGACCGCAGCACACAGCTGGTGTAGAGCGGCAGCAGCTTCATGCTCTCGGGCAGCACGAGCTGGCCGGCGCTGGAGGGCGAGGCGCAGTGCCGGCGGTAGGTGATGTTACCTGCTCCTAACGCGTCGGACCGCAGCACACAGCTGGTGTAGAGCGGCAGCAGCTTCATGCTCTCGGGCAGCACGAGCTGGCCGGCGCTGGAGGGCGAGGCGCAGTGCCGGCGGTAGGTGATGTTACCTGCTCCTAACGCGTCGGACCGCAGCACACAGCTGGTGTAGAGCGGCAGCAGCTTCATGCTCTCGGGCAGCACGAGCTGGCCGGCGCTGGAGGGCGAGGCGCAGTGCCGGCGGTAGGTGATGTTACCTGCTCCTAACGCGTCGGACCGCAGCACACAGCTGGTGTAGAGCGGCAGCAGCTTCATGCTCTCGGGCAGCACGAGCTGGCCGGCGCTGGAGGGCGAGGCGCAGTGCCGGCGGTAGGTGATGTTACCTGCTCCTAACGCGTCGGACCGCAGCACACAGCTGGTGTAGAGCGGCAGCAGCTTCATGCTCTCGGGCAGCACGAGCTGGCCGGCGCTGGAGGGCGAGGCGCAGTGCCGGCGGTAGGTGATGTTACCTGCTCCTAACGCGTCGGACCGCAGCACACAGCTGGTGTAGAGCGGCAGCAGCTTCATGCTCTCGGGCAGCACGAGCTGGCCGGCGCTGGAGGGCGAGGCGCAGTGCCGGCGGTAGGTGATGTTACCTGCTCCTAACGCGTCGGACCGCAGCACACAGCTGGTGTAGAGCGGCAGCAGCTTCATGCTCTCGGGCAGCACGAGCTGGCCGGCGCTGGAGGGCGAGGCGCAGTGCCGGCGGTAGGTGATGTTACCTGCTCCTAACGCGTCGGACCGCAGCACACAGCTGGTGTAGAGCGGCAGCAGCTTCATGCTCTCGGGCAGCACGAGCTGGCCGGCGCTGGAGGGCGAGGCGCAGTGCCGGCGGTAGGTGATGTTACCTGCTCCTAACGCGTCGGACCGCAGCACACAGCTGGTGTAGAGCGGCAGCAGCTTCATGCTCTCGGGCAGCACGAGCTGGCCGGCGCTGGAGGGCGAGGCGCAGTGCCGGCGGTAGGTGATGTTACCTGCTCCTAACGCGTCGGACCGCAGCACACAGCTGGTGTAGAGCGGCAGCAGCTTCATGCTCTCGGGCAGCACGAGCTGGCCGGCGCTGGAGGGCGAGGCGCAGTGCCGGCGGTAGGTGATGTTACCTGCTCCTAACGCGTCGGACCGCAGCACACAGCTGGTGTAGAGCGGCAGCAGCTTCATGCTCTCGGGCAGCACGAGCTGGCCGGCGCTGGAGGGCGAGGCGCAGTGCCGGCGGTAGGTGATGTTACCTGCTCCTAACGCGTCGGACCGCAGCACACAGCTGGTGTAGAGCGGCAGCAGCTTCATGCTCTCGGGCAGCACGAGCTGGCCGGCGCTGGAGGGCGAGGCGCAGTGCCGGCGGTAGGTGATGTTACCTGCTCCTAACGCGTCGGACCGCAGCACACAGCTGGTGTAGAGCGGCAGCAGCTTCATGCTCTCGGGCAGCACGAGCTGGCCGGCGCTGGAGGGCGAGGCGCAGTGCCGGCGGTAGGTGATGTTACCTGCTCCTAACGCGTCGGACCGCAGCACACAGCTGGTGTAGAGCGGCAGCAGCTTCATGCTCTCGGGCAGCACGAGCTGGCCGGCGCTGGAGGGCGAGGCGCAGTGCCGGCGGTAGGTGATGTTACCTGCTCCTAACGCGTCGGACCGCAGCACACAGCTGGTGTAGAGCGGCAGCAGCTTCATGCTCTCGGGCAGCACGAGCTGGCCGGCGCTGGAGGGCGAGGCGCAGTGCCGGCGGTAGGTGATGTTACCTGCTCCTAACGCGTCGGACCGCAGCACACAGCTGGTGTAGAGCGGCAGCAGCTTCATGCTCTCGGGCAGCACGAGCTGGCCGGCGCTGGAGGGCGAGGCGCAGTGCCGGCGGTAGGTGATGTTACCTGCTCCTAACGCGTCGGACCGCAGCACACAGCTGGTGTAGAGCGGCAGCAGCTTCATGCTCTCGGGCAGCACGAGCTGGCCGGCGCTGGAGGGCGAGGCGCAGTGCCGGCGGTAGGTGATGTTACCTGCTCCTAACGCGTCGGACCGCAGCACACAGCTGGTGTAGAGCGGCAGCAGCTTCATGCTCTCGGGCAGCACGAGCTGGCCGGCGCTGGAGGGCGAGGCGCAGTGCCGGCGGTAGGTGATGTTACCTGCTCCTAACGCGTCGGACCGCAGCACACAGCTGGTGTAGAGCGGCAGCAGCTTCATGCTCTCGGGCAGCACGAGCTGGCCGGCGCTGGAGGCAGTGGCGCATTTACCAATAGGCTGAGAAGGCTGAAGCCTAGGGCGGCAGATTTTAGGGGGCGGCAAAATTTGAGTTTTTTTTGTCAACAAAATCGTTCAAGTCGTCTCAGGCGACTGGCGGCCGCAGGGTAGAGTCAGGTCAGAAGCAGCAAAAGTTCAACATGACTAGCATAAGTCAGATGAGTAATTCTCGTATTTGCGAAATGGTGTCGCAGCCCCGTTTCCGCTAACTAAATTGAGTTAAGTTGGAGTTTGTCGTTCTGGGCCAGAGTTTGAATAACGCCATACGCCGATTTTGCCGCCCTTTGTGTTAGCTGAATAACCAGAGTGCCTGGGCATAGCACTAAAATCTAAAAATTTGTGTCTCCCTCTATATCAGACTCAATAGAAAACGGCACAGTTATACTTTTTCGACTTCGTGGTATATATACGACGCCTGGGTATATAGGCGTTTTGATTTTTATACGGTATCATTTAATAGGGCGGCAAAATATTCGTGTTTTGGTAAGCATATAGGTACGGTCAGTTGCAGAGTGCGAGCTTCGCTTAGTCGCCCGTTAGTATTAGTTATGTCAGATCAGAGTTGATTATGGATTAAATTTGAAAGTACAGTTACTTTAAAATTTAATCCATAATGAATTCTGATCTGACATAACTACTGGGCAACCAAACGAAGCTCGGAAAACATACTCATGGAATCTCGAAAGGCGGCATTTCCTTAGCTATGATACTATTGAATACAAGCTAAATCAATTGGTTGCCCGCGAAAACCCCCATAGCTAATTTCATCGAAAGACATACCTATGTCGCTAGGGCCGATGCTGAGATCCTCGAAAGTAACTATACTTTTACGTATCAAAAATAGCGCGTTTAAAATTGCCAAAATTAGACTAACCCTCACAGTGCGATCCCATTTACCTACGCATACACATCGAGTTCGAGAGCGAGAGTTATATATAAAGCGGTGAAATCCAAGGTAGTCATATCTCGTGTATACATTAAGGCCGTCCCCTATGCCAATGACCTCGGCGATTTGAGCTTTCTTCCCCTCCCGCTTCCTTTCCTCACCGGTTATACAATACGTCAATAAGCATAAGTTGCCACCTAGGAAGAGCTGCTTGTACTAGGACGCAACCCTATAAACTACTAGTGCCATCTTACACGACTGGCCCCCGTCGCCCGCGCAGGCATCTCGAGCCGGCGTTTTCGGAAAAATGCGTGTAATAGCTTTTTCTCGAAAAGTACAAAACCTATCCAAAAATCAGTAGATGCGTTTAAAGTAAACATAAATATATGCTGCTTGTCTTAGTTTCTTGTACTTACGACGCATAATAAGGGAGTAGATACAGATTTAAGGTAGAAAAAAAGGGTTAACGGTTTTTTTTCTCTCTTGATGTATTATGTTTTTCGACAATTTAGTAGAACCAAATGTAGACCAAATACCTAGCTACATTATGTATTTTTTTCAAGCGTTGTGCTTGGAGCTAAACAAAGCCTATTCACTTTAAAAACAGTGAAATATGCCGGGTAGCACCCTTTCAGAAAGAGCTCACTTTTTGGAAGAAACATATCCTCATGATATAGAATCTAACTTTATTCATGAATGTCTAACATTTCAAAATCGTCTCTTCGTGTATACCCAAACAGACATAACAGTTCGCATGGCTACACACCAGCAACAAACTGCACTGGTCGGCGAAGCTTTTCCTGTCAGTTTTTTTTTAATTATTGATTATCAGATAACTTAAAAGCTTAAAACCTAAGCTTGTGGTTTTATTGTATTATTTATTACTTTGTTGTCTGTGACTGAGTGCCATAAAAACATTTCTATTTAATAAAACGTAATTGAATTATCTCAAAATGTTTATAATATAATATGTCTAGACTGTTTTTTATTTATTTTTTAAGCGCATTTGCACCACCCGGTTTTAACCAACTAATGCGTTTACCTGTCAAATTCAACACTAACAAAACGCTTAAATCTTGTTTTTTCGGCTAAGCCCGGGTGGTGCAAGAGACGCTAACATAAGTATGAATTAATCTAGATTTCAGATGCCCATCAAAGAAAAGGGGTATGTTGATAATTAGGAAGGCCTATTACCTATGCCGAAATCTCTTTTTTCGTCACAACTATCCGATTTGCCAACGACCTAGAGTTTGTGCGGAAAGAGAAAAGTCGTAAATTTCATTCATTCCTATAAAGAACAAACTCTTCTCTTTTTGCACAAACTCTACCAATCCATCACTCAACGACGGCTAGACCCTAGACCCTAAAGGGCCACGCACTATGCGGGGTAACAAGGTTCTCCTTCCACGAATGCTCCGGCTGTGAAATGAACTACCGGCCAGAGTGCCGAAGTCGTCCTAAAAGCGTACTGTATGAAGTTTTAGAAAAAACTATTGTATTTTTCTTAAGGGATCAGCCATGCGCATGTGTATCTCTGAAGTAACAGACGAGGTAGCTTACTGTCAGGAAGGCCGTATGCGCGTTGGCAACCGTAGTGGAAAAAAAATAGGATATATAAGTACGCTTCGACTTTCTTCATAGTTTTCCTAACCAGCTACTCGAGTTAGCACAATTGATAGGGGCGGCAAAATCTAAATAGCCTACAGGCGGCAAATTTCTAAATGCGCCACTGGCTGGAGGGCGAGGCGCAGTGCCGGCGGTAGGTGATGTTACCTGCTCCTAACGCGTCGGACCGCAGCACACAGCTGGTGTAGAGCGGCAGCAGCTTCATGCTCTCGGGCAGCACGAGCTGGCCGGCGCTGGAGGGCGAGGCGCAGTGCCGGCGGTAGGTGATGTTACCTGCTCCTAACGCGTCGGACCGCAGCACACAGCTGGTGTAGAGCGGCAGCAGCTTCATGCTCTCGGGCAGCACGAGCTGGCCGGCGCTGGAGGGCGAGGCGCAGTGCCGGCGGTAGGTGATGTTACCTGCTCCTAACGCGTCGGACCGCAGCACACAGCTGGTGTAGAGCGGCAGCAGCTTCATGCTCTCGGGCAGCACGAGCTGGCCGGCGCTGGAGGGCGAGGCGCAGTGCCGGCGGTAGGTGATGTTACCTGCTCCTAACGCGTCGGACCGCAGCACACAGCTGGTGTAGAGCGGCAGCAGCTTCATGCTCTCGGGCAGCACGAGCTGGCCGGCGCTGGAGGGCGAGGCGCAGTGCCGGCGGTAGGTGATGTTACCTGCTCCTAACGCGTCGGACCGCAGCACACAGCTGGTGTAGAGCGGCAGCAGCTTCATGCTCTCGGGCAGCACGAGCTGGCCGGCGCTGGAGGGCGAGGCGCAGTGCCGGCGGTAGGTGATGTTACCTGCTCCTAACGCGTCGGACCGCAGCACACAGCTGGTGTAGAGCGGCAGCAGCTTCATGCTCTCGGGCAGCACGAGCTGGCCGGCGCTGGAGGGCGAGGCGCAGTGCCGGCGGTAGGTGATGTTACCTGCTCCTAACGCGTCGGACCGCAGCACACAGCTGGTGTAGAGCGGCAGCAGCTTCATGCTCTCGGGCAGCACGAGCTGGCCGGCGCTGGAGGGCGAGGCGCAGTGCCGGCGGTAGGTGATGTTACCTGCTCCTAACGCGTCGGACCGCAGCACACAGCTGGTGTAGAGCGGCAGCAGCTTCATGCTCTCGGGCAGCACGAGCTGGCCGGCGCTGGAGGGCGAGGCGCAGTGCCGGCGGTAGGTGATGTTACCTGCTCCTAACGCGTCGGACCGCAGCACACAGCTGGTGTAGAGCGGCAGCAGCTTCATGCTCTCGGGCAGCACGAGCTGGCCGGCGCTGGAGGGCGAGGCGCAGTGCCGGCGGTAGGTGATGTTACCTGCTCCTAACGCGTCGGACCGCAGCACACAGCTGGTGTAGAGCGGCAGCAGCTTCATGCTCTCGGGCAGCACGAGCTGGCCGGCGCTGGAGGGCGAGGCGCAGTGCCGGCGGTAGGTGATGTTACCTGCTCCTAACGCGTCGGACCGCAGCACACAGCTGGTGTAGAGCGGCAGCAGCTTCATGCTCTCGGGCAGCACGAGCTGGCCGGCGCTGGAGGCAGTGGCGCATTTACCAATAGGCTGAGAAGGCTGAAGCCTAGGGCGGCAGATTTTAGGGGGCGGCAAAATTTGAGTTTTTTTTGTCAACAAAATCGTTCAAGTCGTCTCAGGCGACTGGCGGCCGCAGGGTAGAGTCAGGTCAGAAGCAGCAAAAGTTCAACATGACTAGCATAAGTCAGATGAGTAATTCTCGTATTTGCGAAATGGTGTCGCAGCCCCGTTTCCGCTAACTAAATTGAGTTAAGTTGGAGTTTGTCGTTCTGGGCCAGAGTTTGAATAACGCCATACGCCGATTTTGCCGCCCTTTGTGTTAGCTGAATAACCAGAGTGCCTGGGCATAGCACTAAAATCTAAAAATTTGTGTCTCCCTCTATATCAGACTCAATAGAAAACGGCACAGTTATACTTTTTCGACTTCGTGGTATATATACGACGCCTGGGTATATAGGCGTTTTGATTTTTATACGGTATCATTTAATAGGGCGGCAAAATATTCGTGTTTTGGTAAGCATATAGGTACGGTCAGTTGCAGAGTGCGAGCTTCGCTTAGTCGCCCGTTAGTATTAGTTATGTCAGATCAGAGTTGATTATGGATTAAATTTGAAAGTACAGTTACTTTAAAATTTAATCCATAATGAATTCTGATCTGACATAACTACTGGGCAACCAAACGAAGCTCGGAAAACATACTCATGGAATCTCGAAAGGCGGCATTTCCTTAGCTATGATACTATTGAATACAAGCTAAATCAATTGGTTGCCCGCGAAAACCCCCATAGCTAATTTCATCGAAAGACATACCTATGTCGCTAGGGCCGATGCTGAGATCCTCGAAAGTAACTATACTTTTACGTATCAAAAATAGCGCGTTTAAAATTGCCAAAATTAGACTAACCCTCACAGTGCGATCCCATTTACCTACGCATACACATCGAGTTCGAGAGCGAGAGTTATATATAAAGCGGTGAAATCCAAGGTAGTCATATCTCGTGTATACATTAAGGCCGTCCCCTATGCCAATGACCTCGGCGATTTGAGCTTTCTTCCCCTCCCGCTTCCTTTCCTCACCGGTTATACAATACGTCAATAAGCATAAGTTGCCACCTAGGAAGAGCTGCTTGTACTAGGACGCAACCCTATAAACTACTAGTGCCATCTTACACGACTGGCCCCCGTCGCCCGCGCAGGCATCTCGAGCCGGCGTTTTCGGAAAAATGCGTGTAATAGCTTTTTCTCGAAAAGTACAAAACCTATCCAAAAATCAGTAGATGCGTTTAAAGTAAACATAAATATATGCTGCTTGTCTTAGTTTCTTGTACTTACGACGCATAATAAGGGAGTAGATACAGATTTAAGGTAGAAAAAAAGGGTTAACGGTTTTTTTTCTCTCTTGATGTATTATGTTTTTCGACAATTTAGTAGAACCAAATGTAGACCAAATACCTAGCTACATTATGTATTTTTTTCAAGCGTTGTGCTTGGAGCTAAACAAAGCCTATTCACTTTAAAAACAGTGAAATATGCCGGGTAGCACCCTTTCAGAAAGAGCTCACTTTTTGGAAGAAACATATCCTCATGATATAGAATCTAACTTTATTCATGAATGTCTAACATTTCAAAATCGTCTCTTCGTGTATACCCAAACAGACATAACAGTTCGCATGGCTACACACCAGCAACAAACTGCACTGGTCGGCGAAGCTTTTCCTGTCAGTTTTTTTTTAATTATTGATTATCAGATAACTTAAAAGCTTAAAACCTAAGCTTGTGGTTTTATTGTATTATTTATTACTTTGTTGTCTGTGACTGAGTGCCATAAAAACATTTCTATTTAATAAAACGTAATTGAATTATCTCAAAATGTTTATAATATAATATGTCTAGACTGTTTTTTATTTATTTTTTAAGCGCATTTGCACCACCCGGTTTTAACCAACTAATGCGTTTACCTGTCAAATTCAACACTAACAAAACGCTTAAATCTTGTTTTTTCGGCTAAGCCCGGGTGGTGCAAGAGACGCTAACATAAGTATGAATTAATCTAGATTTCAGATGCCCATCAAAGAAAAGGGGTATGTTGATAATTAGGAAGGCCTATTACCTATGCCGAAATCTCTTTTTTCGTCACAACTATCCGATTTGCCAACGACCTAGAGTTTGTGCGGAAAGAGAAAAGTCGTAAATTTCATTCATTCCTATAAAGAACAAACTCTTCTCTTTTTGCACAAACTCTACCAATCCATCACTCAACGACGGCTAGACCCTAGACCCTAAAGGGCCACGCACTATGCGGGGTAACAAGGTTCTCCTTCCACGAATGCTCCGGCTGTGAAATGAACTACCGGCCAGAGTGCCGAAGTCGTCCTAAAAGCGTACTGTATGAAGTTTTAGAAAAAACTATTGTATTTTTCTTAAGGGATCAGCCATGCGCATGTGTATCTCTGAAGTAACAGACGAGGTAGCTTACTGTCAGGAAGGCCGTATGCGCGTTGGCAACCGTAGTGGAAAAAAAATAGGATATATAAGTACGCTTCGACTTTCTTCATAGTTTTCCTAACCAGCTACTCGAGTTAGCACAATTGATAGGGGCGGCAAAATCTAAATAGCCTACAGGCGGCAAATTTCTAAATGCGCCACTGGCTGGAGGGCGAGGCGCAGTGCCGGCGGTAGGTGATGTTACCTGCTCCTAACGCGTCGGACCGCAGCACACAGCTGGTGTAGAGCGGCAGCAGCTTCATGCTCTCGGGCAGCACGAGCTGGCCGGCGCTGGAGGGCGAGGCGCAGTGCCGGCGGTAGGTGATGTTACCTGCTCCTAACGCGTCGGACCGCAGCACACAGCTGGTGTAGAGCGGCAGCAGCTTCATGCTCTCGGGCAGCACGAGCTGGCCGGCGCTGGAGGGCGAGGCGCAGTGCCGGCGGTAGGTGATGTTACCTGCTCCTAACGCGTCGGACCGCAGCACACAGCTGGTGTAGAGCGGCAGCAGCTTCATGCTCTCGGGCAGCACGAGCTGGCCGGCGCTGGAGGGCGAGGCGCAGTGCCGGCGGTAGGTGATGTTACCTGCTCCTAACGCGTCGGACCGCAGCACACAGCTGGTGTAGAGCGGCAGCAGCTTCATGCTCTCGGGCAGCACGAGCTGGCCGGCGCTGGAGGGCGAGGCGCAGTGCCGGCGGTAGGTGATGTTACCTGCTCCTAACGCGTCGGACCGCAGCACACAGCTGGTGTAGAGCGGCAGCAGCTTCATGCTCTCGGGCAGCACGAGCTGGCCGGCGCTGGAGGGCGAGGCGCAGTGCCGGCGGTAGGTGATGTTACCTGCTCCTAACGCGTCGGACCGCAGCACACAGCTGGTGTAGAGCGGCAGCAGCTTCATGCTCTCGGGCAGCACGAGCTGGCCGGCGCTGGAGGGCGAGGCGCAGTGCCGGCGGTAGGTGATGTTACCTGCTCCTAACGCGTCGGACCGCAGCACACAGCTGGTGTAGAGCGGCAGCAGCTTCATGCTCTCGGGCAGCACGAGCTGGCCGGCGCTGGAGGGCGAGGCGCAGTGCCGGCGGTAGGTGATGTTACCTGCTCCTAACGCGTCGGACCGCAGCACACAGCTGGTGTAGAGCGGCAGCAGCTTCATGCTCTCGGGCAGCACGAGCTGGCCGGCGCTGGAGGGCGAGGCGCAGTGCCGGCGGTAGGCGGCCAGGGACTTGGCGCAGCGCGCGGCGAGCCCCTCGCGGATCTGGCGCGGGTTGTGCTCCCGGAGCGCCCACACAGCTGGAATAGGGATGACGAGTAGGTTGAAAAACTATTATTCTAATTTGTCCGTCAGTTAGATTATCTAAAATTATTAGACACGTATTATTTCCTTTTTCAATTTAACTAAAATTTACGAAGATAAAGAGCATCAAAGTTCCGGGGTGGGGGCTTGTGACGTCATTCCTAGGCAAGAATTGTACCTAGGAGTGACATTACGCGAAACTTGAACGCACTGTATTTTTGTCATTTTTGATTTGACGAACAAAAGAAAAAATACGTGTACAATATTTTTTTATAATCTAAAAGACGGACTAAATAGATTTTTTCAGTCGTCTAGCCTATTGTAGATTAATGAGGACTACCGCGAGTCGATTTTCCGCTAGGGGCGCTAGTGAAACGTGGGTCTGCGGGAACGTTTCGAACACACACATTAATCTTCCCCCGGATTTTACACACTCACACACCCGGAAACAAGGCGTATACCGTTAGCGCCAACTTTCTGGTTACATAACGCTATACAGGGTGGAGGGGTTTAGTCCGTATGCGGCTGGGAGCAATCTCCAGCCGAGTCGGGCATGCTGCTGGAAACCGGGCCAGCAGTATGCATGAGCATTACCTCCACCTCTGACAAAAAAAAAAAGTCACTTTGACAATTCTCTCATACTGACACAGGACCCACGCATGAGTGGCGCCGCCTGGTGAGCGACAATACGGTAGCTCCCATTAAGTATTTATTTATTTAATCTTTATTGCACAAAAGAAAAAGCTTATCGTACAAGAGGCGAACTTAATGCCATAAGACATTATCTACCAACTAACCTTAAGTATTTCAATAAAATCAAGTTTTTTTATATACTACGACGGTGAGAAACAAATATACGGCCCGCCTGATGGAAAGCGGTAACCGTAGCCTATGGACGCCTGCAACTCCAGGGGAGTTACATGCGCGTTGCCGACCCTCAAAAAAAAAGGATTCACTGTGTTGACAGCTAAAGGGGCAAGCTTTGCTCCGTGGGTCCCCAGCTGTCAACACAGTGAATCCTCTTGAAGCAAGTGGCTTGTTTTAACCCTTTAAATGCGAAGAGCCCCTAAAGTGGTCGTGTGCCGTCGTGCCAACCACGCGAATAACCTCTAAAGTGGTTATGGCGGACGCTGTCAAAGTAATTGTGCTGCTGATAAATAGGGTTTATATTCGTTATTCACTAGTCGAGATATTGGCGTGTAAACCACATTTTGAAGCGAGAGGGGAAGGTTCAAAAGGTTAATAATCCTCGAACAGCCAATACTCCAGTTACTTTATACATTCAGTGTCCGTCAAATCTTGTTGTAGTAATATTTTGCAGACTTGTCGACATCATAAATGTCGGCTCAAATATGTGACCTCGAGCGCCGAACGCAACTTTGTCAAAAATATAAATAGTGCGAAAGTTTCGGATTTTTAGTTTTTGAAGTTCTATTAATAAACCGCAGTTATTTGGGCGTTGGTTGTTATGAAACATTAAAAGTATATTCAATTTCAATAAATTTGAGTTACCTTGCATCACCGTTTTTTTTGTCAATGTTGAATTTAGCAAACGTTTTCAGCTAAATATCTCCTCAATTAATTATGGTGAGAAAAAAATTTAACAAAAGACATTCGTCTAAAAAGTTGCAAAATGCAAAATATATCTATTGCGTAAAGTAAGCTTTATCTTAGAAACTATTGCGTCCAAATAGACCTATAGTCTCATATTGTAGTAAATTTAGTTTACTTTAAAAACACCTAGAAAGATACTATCAAAAAATAATCCTTAAGGGTTAAAATCGCCAAAATCTAGAAAAAATCAGAATATTCGCGTTTTTTTTTAATTTTGACAAACTTGCGTTCGCTCAACGTCACATACTTCGATATTGAGCCAACATCATAAACAAATCTGTAAACAATCAGAACTGCCGGCTTTCACGCATACGAGCCTGATATATGATTGATACTGGGCTACAAATGGAACTATGGTTAATGAAAATGTGTATTTGATTTTATAGTTGTCCGTATACATAATGTAAAAAGCAAAGGCTTATTAAATTGAGTGTGTAAAGCTCTTCAAACAAGGTTAGCACATCATACCTACTACTAAAAAAGAAACAACTAATATTTAGAAAAAAAAACAATTTGGAATTAACACGACCTTGTGACAAATACATTAACTTATTTCATGTTTATAACACAAAAAACACCCCGTAACTTACACAAAGCGCACTTAATGCTATAGAACATTTTCCATTATTTAAACTTCGAGCAAAAACAGATAAGTCGCCACATTATACGTAACCTGAGGGTACTCATTTAAACTTAGTTTTAGTACAAATTGTATATAACAATCAACAATATTTTCTTAAGAACTTACCTTGCTTAGTAAGGAAGTTGAGCATCATATCAAGCTCCATGCTCCTATAAACATCTGCCAGTTGCTACAGTCAAGTGCAAAAATACGTATCGAAAAAATCGTCTCATAAATATGGTACTACGCTCTTATTACACCGGCATAAGGTGCTATGGGACATATTTTTGAGTAAGATGTGCACCACCATATTTTTACACTTGACTGTACATCGCACCCTGGGCCAGATAACGCACCCTGAACCTCCGCTGTCCGCGGTGTGTGTAAAACAGAGAAGCCTGTATATAGACGCCATGTTAGCTTGTGTTTTTACCTTGTTTAGTAAGGAAGTTGAGCGTCGTATCGAGCTCCATGCTCCTATAAACATCTGCCAGTTGCGGCGCGGCGCCCAACGCTAGATTAAGCACCCTGAGTCTCCGCTGTCCGCTGCGGTGTGTGTACAACAGAGCAGCCTGTATATAGACGCCATCTTCGCCTGTTAGCTTGTCGTCGTGTTTGATTTCGACGCCGATCGCTTTATCCGCGTCTGGAAACAAAAAATAATAATAAATAAATACTTAATAGTACATTATTGCAGAGGCCGGGAAACCGAATTTCGCGGATGAGTATTTTCTGTCGGACGAAGCGAAGCTGAGTCCGACAAATACATACGAAATTCAATTTCCGTCCGAGGCATATATAGTGCTTTTCTCCAAACATGAAAGGAAATAAAATGTATTCTTGCATAAGATTTGAAAGGAAAAATAAGGTTCCCGCCTAAACTTTCTTTTAATGCACGGTTGTGTTCATAAAAAAAGTTGAAATGTCTTTAGTTTTATTAAGCCGTATCTACACGACCTTGCACAGTGAGCCGTATGCAACTCGCGATAGAACGAGACAACCAAGCATTTGATCTCCTTCTCTCTAGAACTACTACACTACTACAAAGCCAGCCCAGACGAGGCATTTTTAAGCACGATATGATCAGATTGACAATTTGATGTCAATCAGATTGTCCCGTCTGTGCAGACCGTTTGGTCGCGGCTAAAGTATATTTGGCTGTTTGCAATATTGATAGTTAGTAGTAGCATATTTTTTTTAAGTAAAAAACAATACAGTAATGGATTTCAGTACAACTTCCTTGACGCTAAAACTGTAAAATAATGAATTCGTTTTATTTTTATTTGAGTCGGTACATAAGGAGGTTCTTTTCGTACCAATTTTGCTACATTAATGTGAACATTTCCGAGCATATTGGAGAAAATAAATATTATGGGACAGTCTTACAAAAATCGACCTAGTCCCACGGTAAGCTCAATAAGGCTTGTGATGTGGGTACTAGACGACGATACATATACATAATTAAATAGATAGAAAACATCCATAACTCAGGAACAAATATTCGTGATAAACACAGTAATAAATGCCCTGACCAGGATTCGAACCTCCTGCTTCGTAGGCAGGGTCACTACCAACTAGGCTACGAGGCCGTTAAAATAATGTACGGTATCCTGCTTATTCTTCGAATTTTATTTTGCATACCAACATTTCAACTCAACATTTTTTTTGTATTGCAGCATATTTTGTTTGAGTAAAAAAACATTTATTTGTTTAGTTATCAAATTATTATTTGCCAACTTTTATTTGGTCGAATTTTCATCAGGTTGAATTATGATTGGGAGCTGCAAGGGAAGACCTCTCGAGTGCCAGGGCTCATCTCATTCTTCTTGATCCGGGAGAAAGGGAAGGGTTTCTGAACGGTGCTGCCTGGGGGCAACGGTAAGTTACCCCTTGAAGGATTCCCTACCAGTGCTGCAAATATCTTGTCATAGGGGGTTGGGGGGTTCAGCAAAGGGAGGACTCTCATTGAGGGAGAGGATTTCCGAGTGTTGGCAAAGGGGGCCTAAGGGCCGCTTGCCGTAGAGGTACAAGACCGTCCTGTATAGTCGGTCCCGTAACATGTATAGGAAGAGGACCTATAATGATGAGTTGCCACTGGTCCGGAAGTTTCTGGCTGAGAAGTGGCCATGGAAGTTGGTAGCCCGGACGCTGGTAGATGTATGGATGTACGGACTGTAGGAGTGAGACAGATATAGTGCCAGTACGTCCCGCTCTGACACATTTTAAGCCATCAACTTACCAATAGCAGCCAGCTCAACGTCAGTAGTGTTAGACATGAAGAAGTGTCCATAGAAGTCCGTGGCCCGGACTCCGGTGGATGTACGGACACGCATGACCGCGTCATGCGCTGTAGGTCTTGATACTACGCGGATCACGTCGGATACTATCCGGGGTCCGTCTAGGTCCGCCTGGGAACAAAAAGGCTGGGTTAATCTAAAGTCAGATGTTTCATTCACTTCAACTCTCGTGCTACCTATAGTGATTTAGTTGTTCGGCGTCGCCAAAACTATGTCTCCAATATCAGGCAACACTTGTGGTGTGCGAGCTGCATGTAACCAACAACAAATTTGCACACTGGAAAGCACAGTTGTCCTTTATTGCAGTGATGACGATGAGGTCTACTATCGCATGCGATAACAAGAAAACATCTAGAAGTACCACCCATTTTTATATTAAAATTCTAATAGCGGGTTACTCACGTCAATAAAGTCGAAAATAACTCGTCATGTTTCGGAACAGTCCGTGTCCCTTATTCATGAGTCATGCGTCTAGCCGCGGCGGCTGCTCTACGCACACTGCGAGCCCCAGCGCGGTCAGCTCTCGACCCATTTTTATACCCTACAATTTTTTTATCAGGAACTCTGGGGTTTTAATTCTCTCTAAGTGAGACGTAATTATTATTTTGTGGTGGCTTGTAGAATTACGCGTGACGATTGTGACTGCCCTGGCCTAGTGACACTGATAGTAGGGCTTTCTGTACCTTTCCTGTCCAAGTAGGATCTTAGGCCTAGAAGCCTTAACCTTCTTTCAGTTCTGTTAACGCGTACTGAAGCATGTGAGAAACCTATTATTAGAGTTCTAAAACTTCTAACGCGCTTCTGTCATGTAGCATCTGTTGGAAGTATTGCGAGACGATGGATGGTAGTGGAATTTTATATAGGGAAGAGTCGGTTATATCGTACCACCTCTAGATTTCCAACTTAACTACCAATTTTACTTGCTTGTGGGGCACCCAACAGAGCGCCTATGTTAAAATCATCTCCCCTACGTGTTTTTTGTTAGTGTTGTATACCATAGCGTAGTTATTCTGAATTGTGAAGTAATTTGGTTTATCATCATCATCATCATCATCATTTCAGCCGAAAGACGTCCACTGCTGGACATAGGCCTCCCCCAAAGATTTCCACAATGACCGGTCCTGCGCCACCTGCATCCAGCGGACTCCTGCGACCTTCACCAGGTCATCAGTCCACCTTGTAGGGGGCCTACCCACGCTGCGCCTTCCGGTAGGCGGTCGCCACTCGAGAACCTTTCCGCCCCAACGGCCATCGGTTCTACGTGCAATGTGCCCCGCCCACTGCCACTTAAGTTTAGCGATTCGGAGAGCTATATCGGTTACTTTGGTTCTGCTGCGGATGGTCTCATTTGGTAATTTGGTTTATACTGAATATATTTCCTTTTCGTTTGAATAAATAAATAATAATTTTTAAGAAAAAAAAACCGACTTCATTTGGTTCCCCGTAAAAGTGAAATTTTGAATTTGTTTGAGTTAGTCAGTTTACTTCACAAATATCCAATACACCGCACGTGTACGATTGAAAATTGAGGAGTTTTCTTAATGTCCCAGGGCTTCCATCATTACATGTGAAGTATAATCAAACGGAACTCCCTTGTATAATAAAACAAACAAAATAACAATGTGTTAAATTGGATGACAGACTGTAAATTATCGAGCAATTTCAATATGCCATCCCTGATTATCAACATCAGGTACACTCCAGCAAAATGATGGCCACAGTAAGAAAATGCCTAAGCTAATTATGAATACCCTCTAATCACAATGAACGTGCCGTTCAAATTTGAGGAGTTCTCTGAATTCTTCAAGAACTCCATCATCAGAATAGAAATCAAATCAAAAAGATGAATGTCACAACTAGGATAATAAGTAGAGCTAAGTTTATTGACCAGTTCCACTTTGCCATCCCTGGTCTTCATCATCAGGTCCACTTCATCAAAATGTTGGCTCCCCCAAAACAATGTTTTAGTTACTTAAGGAAACCCTCAAATCAGAATGCATGTGCCGTTAAAATTTGAGGAGTTCTCTCAATCCCTCATGAATTTCATCATCAAAATAGAACTATAATCAAATAGGACTATCCTGAAGGTATTTCTTTACAAAGAAAAGATGAATGTCTCAAATCGGATGATAGAGCTGGGAATTAACAAGCAGTTCCACTTTGTCATCCCTGGTCTTCATCATCAGGTCCACTCCACCAAATTGATGATGTTCGTAAAGAAATGCTCGAGTGTCTTAAGAAACTACCCAAATCATCATGCATGTGCCTTTCAAATTTGAGGAGTTCCCTCAGTTCCTTATGGATCCCATCATCAGAAATTGATTTTGAAAAAAACGGGACAAACCTGGAACCATCTATTTTCAGACAAAAAAATATTTTTTTAAATCGGATGATAGTCCTGGGAATTACCAAGCAGTTCCACTTTGCCATCCCTGGTCTCCATTATCAGATCCACTCCACCAAATTAATGATTTTCGTAAAGAAATGATCGAGTTTCTTAAGAAATCACCCAAATCAGCATGCATGTGCCTTTCAAATTTGAGGAGTTCCCTCAGTTCCTCATGGATCCCATCATCAGAAATGGATTTTGAAAAAAACGGGACCAATCTGGAACCATCTACTTTCAGAAAACAAAAATATTTAATCGCTTCAGTAATGACGGAGTTCTGAGGAAACATACATTAGAAAAAAAAAATTCAGACGAATTGAGAACCTCCTCCTTTAGAAATATTGAAGTCGGTTGAAAATGCAACTCGCCTGGAAGTATGTGTACTTGTGCAGTTCGCCGCCGGTGAGCCGCGGCAGCTGGCCGACGGTGGCGCAGTCCACGTACGCGTTGTTGCACACGAACAACTCCACGGCGACGCCGGCCTGCGAGCACAGTTGCCCGAGTTCGTTGTATGCCGTCGTTTGGGGCGCTGCGAAAAAAACTTCACGTCAGTGGACGATTCGTTGCATTTTTTTTTTATGGTGATCTTTCCTGTGAATATTATGTTATTTCTACTCAATCGCGAACTGTTTCCTTTCCAATAGGAGAAAAAAATGTCTATTACAGTGTCATAAAAACGGAACCTTTATAAGATCTCTTTGTTGTCCGTCCGTCCGTCCGTCCGTCCGTCCGTCCGTCCGCCCGGCCGTCCGTACCGTCCGTCCGTCTGTCAAGACCCAAGCAAACCTGACATGTATTTCCGAGGACCAATTACCCCATTTAATTGAAATTAAACACTTTAGAACGGATTAATCGCGTTTATTAACACCATGATCCTACGTTTCGAGCCCTTTACAGCACTCGTTTTCACAGGGTTAAGATGATGACTGAGAGAATGCGAATTCTCCCCGTCAATCAAATAAGTTACTTGTGCAAACTACCTACATACAAAAATATAAAAAATAATTTAAAAATAAAAACAAAGGTTGGTCTACAATGCCCAGAGGGGCTTATAAAACTAGTAATGCATAGCCTAAAGGGCATTCTATAATTAAAATAAAAAATATTTAAAAAATGTTTAAACCCCGGGGTTTAAACATTTTTTATTTTAATTATAGAATGCCCTGTGTGAAAACGAGTGCTGTAAAGGGCTCGAAACGTAGGATCATGGTGTTAATAAACGCGATTAATCCGTTCTAAAGTGTTTAATTTCAATGAATAACAATCGCGGTAACAGAAGACAATATTATACCCCATTTAAGTTAATCGTTTTATCATAAAACAAACTTAAATTACAACTTTATTAACTTTATTTTTTAAATCATAATGTAATGTATGACGACCGGTTGACGTAGTTGGTAGTGACTCTGCCTGCTAAGCCGATGGTCCTGGGTTCGAATCCCGGTAAGGGCATTTATTTGTGATGAACACAGATATTTGTTCCTGAGTCATGTTTTCTATGTATTTGTTACTATTTCCTATATGAGAAAAAAATGTCGACACATTTTTCTTGCCCCAAACAAAACCATTTTATGGTGAAAAGAGCTCGTGATTTTTAGTAGAAAGATAACAAATAGTACATTTCGATGCTAGTGCGGAAAGTATGTCTTGAAAAATGACATATCCGCACGTGAATCGAACGACGTTTTTCAATACAGATGCGAAAAAAATTAAAATATATAAGAACGAATTTAAAGTTTTTTTATTATTTTCGTGACACGATTGTAATACAGTTGATATATTAAGAACATCTTCAAAATGTTTATCTTATCTTCTTTACTTCGTCATTTTCAATCTCATAATCATTATTTCTCATAAACAAAATAATAAATCGCATGTGGCAAATCGTATCGTCCGTCATGTCTTATAGGGCCTTCGAACATGTTTACCTGATTGAAAAACGCCTCTACTTTGACTGACGTTTCGTTGGCTCCGTTCCGTTTCATACACATAGATTTATAAGAACTGTTTTCAATGATAATATTTTTAATGAATGATCATTAGTATGATGAAGAAGTAATTATTGAAATATTAAATATCAATATCTGTAATATTATTGCGTTAATAGTAGGTATTTAGTTTTATTACGCCCCGGTAAATTTAACGAACAATAATACTCTTCGGTAAGCAGTCATGAATTGGAACACAACTAAATTTAAAAAGATTGGAAAAGTAAAAAGCACTAGTTCGCAAAAACAAACTTTGCGCACGCAAAACAGCCAAATAAAGGGCACTTTTTGAGCAACTGTATTGAAAATTTATTTATATAACGATAAAATAAATCGACAAAACAAAGGGATGATCTGCTAAGTTCTAGTAATTTTATAGAGGCGATTTTCATTGGACATCAAACAAGATTAGGTTCTACATTCGATTATATTTATTTTTTGTATGTCTATTATAGTATCAATTTTTTATTTATTTATTATGCCTATTCCCTGTTAATTGTAAATAGATTTTGATATTTTTAGGGTTCCGTATCTCAAAAGGAAAAAAACGGAACCCTTATAAGATCGCTTTCTTGTCCGTTCGTCCGTACGTCAAGACTCTTTATCTCGGGAGCAAATTGAAATTAATACTACATACACAGGTCTGCGGTACCTTGAAGCTGTGAAAAAACCAAACCTCTACGTCAAAGCAAATAAAAGATACGGCTGCTTAAGTCGCATTTCCCATACATTTGCAATGGTCCTACATGACATAGTCCTACAGCGGCCTAGGGTTCCAACAAGGATTACCGCGAATCAGTTTTCCGCTAGGGGCGCTAGTGGAACGTGGGTCCTGCGGGAACATTTCAAACGTCACTTTGACAATTCTCTCATATTGACACAGGTGACGCATGAGTGGCACCGCCTGGTGACAATAAGGTAGCTCCCATTGGTTGACTGTACATAATCTAGTCACACAATAAACTCACAAGTGATCTGTTTCTCTTTGTCCGTGCCTAGCAGTTTTCTATCTTCCCTGTTGATAAGTTTGCCCGGCGCGTTGTAGGAGGGCAATGTTGTGTGGAACACGAGCAATTGGCCCGACGTGTCGGCCGCTTTCAGCGCTTCGTAGCCCGCCTGTTGAAGAGAACAAGGATAAGTTGACGTAAATGGGCAAAGTTGCTACATTTGGGCAAAGTTGCAAAAAAATCTTTGAATGTAGCTAGTATCTGAGACTTAGGCTTTCGCTTGTGGGTATCTGTCGTTGCGGTAATTCTAAACTTAATTTTTTGAATTATAAGTCAAATTTTCACTACAAATGTTTTGACAAGCCACAGATAAAAAAGGGTGGTAGTTTCCTAAATAGAAAAACTTAGAAAATATACTTTTTTATCCAAATTATAATTTTTCTGATCGGTCGTCAAATAAGCCAACCCTTCATAAACAGACGATACTAGCAAAGTGGGCAAAGTTACCACAGGTAGCTCAAGTTATAATAAATAGAAAAAGTTGCGAAGAACATCCAATATTACAAGAAATGGGAAAATTTGTAAAAACTTATGGCCTCGGGCGAGACCCGAACTCACGACTACACGCCTATTGCTACATACGCCTTAGGGGTTTAAAAAAATCATACCTGAACTGCTGGCAGCAATATCGTCTCCGTCTCCTTGTTGTCTGCAAACATGTTGGGAAGCTGCTGCAACAAGGCTTGCAACACCACGCCGCTCTCTTCAGGCGTCACGAGGAAACCTTCCAGTAACGGCACGAACATGTCTGCCACGTCACCCACTGACAGCATTTGCGGCTGCGCTAGTGAGCCCTGGGAAAGAAGAACATTATAAATTAAATAACTATATATTACAGGACATTCTTACAAAAATTGACTAAGTCCCGCAGTAAGCTTAAGGCTTGTGTAACGGGTACTCAGACAACGATATAAATAATATACAAGTACATAAATACATAGAAAACATCCATGACTCAGGAACAAATATCTGTGTACATCACACAAATAAATGCCCTTGCCGGGATTCGAACCCAGGACCATCGGCTTAGCAGGCAGGGTCACTACCAACTACGCCGACCGGTCGTCAAAATGCATATGTATTCAATTTTGACCCTTATTCCCCAGTAATAAGTTCAAGTATTTTCACGGAATCGCCCGAACGTGTCATGCTGTTTCAGTCAGTGTCAGTAATAAAAGTACCGAGGACGATTGAAGTAGCATGACAAATACGATAATTGCCGATAAAATACGAGGAAAAAATCATTATGCACTACATCTGTATGCGTATGATATATTGATGTATGTTTATTAGTGAAATGTGTATGTATATTAGTTATTCACACTTTTGATTATCATCTTCCACCGAAAAAAAATTGTTTAAGCCATTGGGTGACTGATAGAGGATGCCTTACGGCATTAAGTCCGTCATTTGTACTTTTTTGTGCAATGAAGTTTAAATAAATAAAGAATATATTTACTTAAATAATAAATAGGAAACATTTATAACTCAGGATTCGTGAAAAACAGCAATAAATTTAATGCCCTTCAACTGTTAAAATAAAAATTAATATATCTCAGGCTAAATCAGTTATTATTATAACGTAAAAAACCAAGAAAGTATTAAAAAATATATGTATTTTTAATTAAAAATCAATGTGGGCAAAGTTACCAGATGGAACAGCTGTCAAAGCGGGCAAAGTTGTAAATAAACTTACTTTGATATTGTAGAAGTGCACAGTGGAGCTGTACGTGACGAAACCGACGCGGGTCCAGCTCTTGCCAGTTTGCTCGTCTTTGGGTATCGCCTGTGAAATATTAACCATTATAAGCCTTAACAATGTGCCATATGGGTCGATATTGTGTCTAATCACAATTTTATAGCTATAAATGAAAATTTATACAGTTAGTAAGTAGTAAAGAACAAATAATGTTTTGTTCGCATAAAGAAAATTTCTGTGTATGTTGTGTTTTGTTTTAAAATGCTGTCACGGCGTTTCTTTCAGGCTCACGAGGATGGGATTCGAACCCACGCGTGAAAAGCATAGTGTAGTTGCATGGTAAGGAGGCTAACTTGAAGTTGACTCAAGAGCTGCTAGAACATAACAGTTTTGATAATATTCCATCATAATAAGAACAGTAACATTATAAGAACAGTACCTCAATAATCTCCTGGATGTTTTCACAGATGGTGTGGACGAGGCCGCTCTTGACCGAGTTGTATGAGACGTCAATTAAAAAGACTATGGCGGGCGGGTTGGGTAGCGTGTTGTTCTGAAAAAAAAGTGCTGATTATAAATTGAAAGAGATGTCATATACTACAGAAAAAGTGACCAAGGTCCCCGGTGCACAGGGCTGGGATCGAACTAGCGGCCTCCTGCTTTCGCGGCAGACGCCCTATCCACTAGGCTACCCGATCACTTAAAAAAATGAATCTTAACATTTATCATAAATAATAAATGATTTAATTTAGGCTTAACAATTGTAAAAGTTAGTGTTATAATCGTTTCACATAGCATCCTGCGGCCCATCATACAAAAAAATGCTATTAGAATTTGAAATCTATAGTCTATGATAATGAGGTTGAGTTCCTTATTTTAAAATCAAATGAAATTAATTCAACTTTGTTGTAATTGCAAATAGTTCAAATTCTATTAAACTAATTAGTCCTATGAGTAGGGCAAAGACAATAATTTCGATTGTTATAACGTTATGGCAATAGAGTTCGGACAACCTTTATTTGTTTATTATTATTTATTTGTTCAATCTGCAAACTTTACATAAAATTATATACCCAGACACCCCATTATAACGCGTTTACGAACAGAATGATGTCATATTAATATACTTATATACGCACACGCAGACGCAGCGCGCGCATCTCATGATTATGGGATGCGGACCGTTCGAACATGTCGAACTATTTTCGACTTTATTGACGTAAGTAATCCGATATAAGTATACGAACACGGTGGGTGAACCGAACTGATCAATAATGTACACTTGTTTCTCAACTTTTGTATTTCTATTTAACTTCAATCGTACAACAATAAATAAGGTTTTTTTAACTATTTTCTTACGTCTAATACTCACGACTCACTCACTCATTGAGAATAGAAGAGGGAAGATGTTTGGGCACCTATTACGACACGACGAATTCATAAAGAATATTGTGGAAGGGAAAGTAGAAGGAAGGCGGAAGAGAGGGAGGCCAAGAAGAACATACATGGATCAGCTTAAGGAAAAGATAAACGTCGTGTCGTATCAGGCGGTCAAACGTAAGGCTCAAGAAAGAGATACATGGAAATTGTTCCACCGACAAGAGCTTGACTCTTGAATTTATGATGATGAATACACACGGGCGTTTTCTATTCAGAATGATGTCACCACACATATGCACTTAAAAAGGATATATAAAGACTATACATACTCGACAATACTCTTTGGTAGCGACGATCTCGTAGGCGCCGAGCGCCATCTCAGCGGGCAGGTGCCCGTACTGCTGCATGCTGTTGATGTACTGCGTATACTCCATGGGTACTGTGGACAATGAATTTTTATGTGACTATTTAATATTAGGGTTTTTTAACCATTCGAGATCCGTACGTCAAAAATCTACACACAATTTATAAATTTTTTTATACTACGACGGTGTCAAACAAGCATACGGCCCGCCTGATGGTAAGCGGTCACCGTAGCCTATGGACGCCTGCAACACCAGGTGTGTTACATGCGCGTTGCCGACCCTTTAAAAAAAAGAGGATTCGCTGTGTTGACAGCTAAACGGGCCAAGGGCTTTGCTCCGTGGGTTCTCAGCTGTCAACACAGCGAATCCTCTTGGAGCTCTGTGACACTAATTAATTGAGGTCTTATTTAAATTGTCAAGCTGGCTCCCCAGGGAGCCGATTGGGCTTGAAAGGTTAATACCACGTTGGTGGCAAACAAGCATACGGTTCGCCTGATGGTAAGGTCACTGTAGGCAAAGGATGCCTGTAACTCCAGGGCCGGCGTTAAAAATTTGTACACTTTTTTTTAAGAACTCCATACTTTAGCCCTTCGAGAAAACCTCGACAGGGAGCACATACCACAGCCGCAGCGTCTATGAGAGGAAATTCCTCTTAAACCGCGCAGTGCGCGACCATTTAGATTGCAGGATATAACTTTGCCCACATTTATAACTTTGCCCACCATTTAAAATCTCTCAAACGAGATGAATAAAAGAAACAGCTAAAAAAAATTGACCATAGAAGTGCTTCAGTTGAAGCACTTTTTTACATAGTCTTGTTTGGAAAGTGACGTTTCGTTAAGTGACAACAGCCTATAAAGTTTTAAAAATGTGGGTAGTTTTGTGTGTGAAAATGACACTTAATGCTTACGCCCGTAAGCTCTTTTTCGTACAAATCATTCTGACATCATTTTGACGTTTTTGTTATATCCATTTCTCTAAGTCAATATCTAAGGTTGTCTGGAAGAGATCGCTCTTTAGCGATAAGACCGACTGTTTTTTGCCTTGTTCACGTGTAATCTATACCAGTTTATGTTATTTTTGTTGTTTTGAGGTGCAAGAAAGAGGTTTTTCTTTATTTTTATTTTTTTTAGGAAAGAAACAAACAGTCTCTTATGTTTACATTTAACACAGTAAAAGTTAATAAATTGCAGACTTACAGTTTCCTTATGTTAAACAAATAACAAATACAAGTACACAAATTAACTACTACGTGTATCGTTATAAAGTAATGGTGAAACCGAACATATGCAGCTTTAAAATATAAACCTAAGTTTTAATACATTGCAATGAGAGTCGCTTGAAACCGTATAATTTTTCGTGGAGTTAAATAATAAATAAATAAATATTTCAAGACATTCTTACACAAATTGACTAAGTCCCGCAGTAAGCTCGATAAGGCTTGTGTTACGGGTACTCAGACAACGATATATATAATATACAAATTCATTAATACATAGAAATCATCCATGACTCAGGAACAAATATTCGTGATAAACACACAAATAAATGCCCTTACCGGAATTCGAACCCAGGACCATCGGCTTAGCAGGCAGGGTCACTACTAACTACGCCAACCGGTCGTCAACCGGTCGTTATTGTATTGTTGTATCTAAAACAGCTGGACAAAACTGGATGGAAAAAGCGAAAACTAGAGAAAAATGGAAGGAGATGGAGGAGGCCTACACTCGAGGAGAGGTTCTTAATATATGAGACATACATCTTTATAAATATTTTTTTTGACGAACATTATGATTATGACATGGAAAACGTGATATTAGTGATAATTAATAAATAAATTCAAAATAAGATGCATGTATAAACGTCTGACAATTGTAAATTTTCTATGATGATATTAAGAAATAAATGACTTTTTATTTTATTTTATTATTTATGTATCTAAAACGAACCTTCAGTGGTGGCCTTGCAGAACGCGCACTTGAAATGTCTGCCAGCGTCGATGAACTTCATGTTGGGGCACATGTACGCCTTGCAGCGCGAGCAGCGGACTGGGCCCAGCGCTGGGCTCCCGGTGAGTGCCGCGAAGTCCAGCAGCGGGGGCGCCCGCTCCTGCTCCAAGGGCTCCGCCATGGGGGATATCTAGAAAACCACAAAGATCAGGTGACTACCGTTGAAGAAAACTGGAAGAAATCCGATTTTTTTCCCAGACGACGCGTTTTTTCGGATTCTTTAGGAAAAAATCAATGAAAGTTTCCGCTTTATATTTCAACTCTAAATCAATGCTTATTAGGTCTAATTTACACCTACAACATGGCTACATCGATTACATTGAGTAAGAAACAATTGAAACAGATGAAAGGAGTGACAGTGATAGTGACATTATTTATTTCTTAAAAAGCCAGAAAACTTCGGAAAAAAACCGAAAGTTTGATTAAATCATGAAAAGAACATTTGATTTTTTCCGGCATTTTCAACGCTACAGGTGACCAATGAGGATTAGGCGAGTCGATTTTCCGCTAGAGCGCTAGTGGAACGTGGGTCCTGCGGGAACATTTCAAACGTCACTTTGACAGTTCTCTCATACTGACACAGGACGCACGCATGAGTGGCGCCGCCTGGTGAGCGACAATACGCCAGCTCTCATTGACAAAATTTTAAAATTGAACACTTTAGAACGGATTCATCGCGTTTATTAACACCATGACCCTACCGTGTTCCGAGCCCTTTACAAAACTCATTTTCACAAGGTTAAGATTTTTATTTTTATTAGATGTTATTCCACAAGTGGTATAACATGGCAATACAATCTAGCCTTTTTAGGCTAATAAGTATTTTGATTTTAACCTAAACTACGAATACAGAATAAACTAAGAATGTGTCCATTAACACTTTTCTTATTGTCTCTATTAAGGCGAAGACACTTTGTTCATGTGATCTTTATATGTAGTACTCACTGCACTAAATTCACTATTCACTACACTAAAAGTATTAAATCAACTCAAAAGGTTTTATTCTTTTCAGTCTTCTTTTTAAATTCGTGATGTCGAGGAGCTGGATGGCCTCGACGTTAACGTGATGATGAAGCCTTTGATCGTGGGCTTTGGCGTATTTTTTAATAATATCACTAACAGATTCCACTCCTAGATCCCGGTGGAGGTCATCATTTCGTATGTACCAGGGGGCGTTTACTACAGCTCTTAGTACTTTGTTCTGGAATCTTTGAATTATCTGTAGATTGCTATGTTTGGTACAGCCCCACAGCTGTATACCGTAAGTCCATATTGGCATTAGAACTTGTTTGTACAACAATAATTTGTTGTGCACTGACAGCGCAGAGTGTCTTCCAAGCAGCCAGTACATCTTTCTGTAGCGAAGGTCTAATTCTTTGCGTTTCTTTTTGACATGAGCTTTCCAGCGAAGCTTAGTGTCAAGTGTCATGCCCAAGTATTTGGCTGAATTTTCTTACGGTATCACGGTTTTATTTATGTATATAGGGTGGTATGATGGTTTCTTGTTCGTAAAGTCAATATGTACGGACTTGGACTCGTTGAGTTTTATTCGCCATTTTGTGGTCCAATCATATACAACGTTAATGGAAGATTGTACTTTTTCCACTGCTTCTTGGTGGTTTGCCCCCACAGCCATAATAGCGGTGTCATCCGCAAAGGTTGCAATGGTACTATTTTCTAGAACTGGAATATCACTTATGTATAGTAGGTACAGGATCGGTCCTAGAACACTTCCTTGCGGTACTCCAGCTTGAATTGGCTTACATCCTGAGTAAGCATTTTCTTGTTTTATTCAACAAGGTTAAGATGATGACTGAATCATGGTGTTAATAAACGCGATTAATCCGTTCTAAGTATTTAATTACAATGAATAACAATCGCGGAAACAGAACACAGTAATAAAATGACATAATTTTCAATATCCCAATACACTATTTCGAGACAAACACATGTAGAAAGAATTTTTAAAAAAAATTTCATTGTGTTTTAGTAAAAATCCTTAAAAATAGTTAGGGCCACGAAGCTGATTCAGTACTGAAACCGACTTTGTGACGTCACATTTTCATCATACGAATTGATTATTTAACCAAAATATACGAGTTACGCAAATTAATAAGAAAATACGGATAGGTGGATCAACTATTTCTTTTTTTTATTCTGCCCTGTCAGCACAGCACAGTTTGTTAGGGATATCAAATACTACAGAAATAGTGACCAAGGCCCCCGGCGAGCAGGGATGGAACCAGCACCTCCTGCTTTCGCGGCCGAAGTCCTATCCTGGTTTGATAGTTTAATTTTTTTTATTAAATAGATTTCGTTTACAACTTTTACAAGCGGTACTGTATTATCATTTTGTAAAAATAACTCACCACAAGACAGAACGGCATGGCGGTCTGTTTCAACAAATCAGCAGTGACTGGCACGTTGTACATGGAACTTCTGATGAATCTAGGACCTGAAAGGAAAATAAACTGTTTTTAACACGCAATCGTAAAACGAATAACAGATTTACGATCCAATATATAATTATCCAAATAGGTTTGGAATGGCTGTAGGTACGACACCGAGGTGATAATGAGGAGAAAAATGTTGTATTACACTTGGCGACAAACTTTGTACAACTCTCGTGCCTTGAGACCCTCGTAAAGCTCAAGTTCCAGGTTTTTGAGCCACGAGCGTAGCGAGTATCGAGAATTTTGGGCCCTTTCGCTTACTCGGTTATATAAGCCCGAGAGTTAAACAACAACTTTGCCCCCTTGTATAATAATTGACTACTATAGAAATATACGAAAAATAATCAAAAATACATGGTATTAATTAAACTAGCATTTTTAACCAGCTGTAAATCAACGCACAAGCGATTATTTTGATACGATACGAAAAGGTTGAAAACACTGCTTTACACTACATTGAAAAATCAAACTTCAAAGTCAAACTTACTAGCGTTTCCCTTATCGTCGACGATGAAGTCGGTGGTGACGAGGGGGGGCACCGCCCCCTTCTCGTTGGTGGCGAACACCCCGCCGCGGCTCTGCTGGTCGTCGGCCATCACTTGGATCTGAAACATCAATTAATCATGTTTTGCAATTGTAATAAGTTCCGAAGTGTATACACATGACTGTATAACATAATAAACATGACTGTACATTAGTACACAACCCTAGCATTTTGCGGGGGAGGGCTTGGCAGAAACTAATTGATACCGGTTTACTAAAGCCAAATGGGCCGCTCTTTTTTGGCGACAATGATATGTCTTCGCGCTGAAAAATGTCTGATTTAGTTTTCTTTTTATATATTTTTTACTACCTACATCTACCTACCTTAAATCTAAAATACAATCTACCTTAAATACAACGAGGAAATGCCGCCAGCATCCTAGGTACAATGCCTCAAGGACCTATTTTAGAATTTAATTATACCTTTTTTTGGTAAGAGGTAAATGCCCAATATTTTGAAATACCTTATCAGTGCAGTATACTTGATATTTCCCTGGTTAGGGACTGTAAATTTACCCGTATTATTTAACTCAAAACATCGTGACAGAGTGGTTAATCGGAAGACAGAAGGCCTAGTATAAAAATTGTACGACATTAACTCCTCGACCGCGTTAGCGTATCGGGAGTTCAAATTATGTTTGCCGTTTATGTAAATCATCCGGCAACTTTCATATTTTGACCCCTCAATACGCTAACGCGGTCGAGGAGTTAATGTCGTACAAGTTTTATACTAGGCCTTCTGTCTTCGCTAAAAAATGGCCACTCTGTCACGGTGTTTACGCGAAAACTACTAAAAAAAAATACCTTATCGACATGAAAATAACTATCACAAGTTTATTTTTTTAAACATTTACACCGTCTTCATTTTACACAAGTTCAAAAATCCGAAAAATAGAGAAAATCGCGTTTAATTTTTGGTAAAAAAGAAGAACGACCCAAATATCAAAATTCCCATGTTTCTAAGATGTCGCAACGTCAGAACAGAGAAATTCCAAAATTACAAAAATCCCAAATAGTCTTGTTTTTAAAATAGGAAATAGTCATAATTATGTTTAGACACTACCTACCATTTCCAAAAGGTATAGTCGGTGAATAGAATAAATCCTTCAAATTGAAATTATACACTTTAGAACGGATATATTCCCGTCAATCAAAACATTGACGGGGACAAATCATTGACGGGGAGAATTCGCATTCTCTCAGTCATCATCTTAACCCTGCGAAAACGAGTGCTGTAAAGGGCTCGAGGGCTCGGTCATTGTGTTAATAAACGCGATTAATCCGTTCTAAATTGTTTAATTTCAATGAATAACAATCGCGGTAACAGAAGACAATATTAAATCCTTCAAATACTGGAAAAAACATTTATTTTCGAAATATATACAGTAAGTGTAACTTACCTAACTACCTACCTCTACCTACCTTAAATCTAAAGTAGGTCCTCGAGGCATTGTACCTAGGATGCTGGCGGCATTTCCTCGTTGTATCGCAATGCTGATACGTTGTGCGAGGAAGCCACCAGCTCTTCGGTCACCAGTAACATCAACCAGACGTTTCGCGATTTCTACGAAAAATTTGCGTGCGCTGGGACCCCCTGGATCAAGAGTTTCGACCCCGAATGGTACAAAAAGGTACTCTCTGCCCAGGCTCTTATATTTATTACGTTTTAAAATTTCGGCGCATTCAGCCGCTCCGCCCGCTTTTACATTAGTTCGTTGGAGATGGGACGGCGCCAGCGTGTCTACACAGGTAGCATCCCACACTAGCATAATATAAATACCTAATTCTGGGTGGTACTCACAGGGCTGGGCATCTGGTCAGGATCGAGCCGCTTCTGCGGCTGCTGGCCGTACTGCGCGGGGTACCCGGGCTGCTGCGCGGGGAACGGCGGCTGGTACTGAGGCGGGTACCCGGACTGCTGTCGAAACCAACGAATTCATAGTAGATAAATATAGTAGCTCCATATCACCACCCGGCTTTCAACTACATGTTTTCAGAGAACTATGACATTCTTTGGTCATGTGGCACGTCAAGATGCTAGTAGCTTTGAAAAGCTTGTTATGGTTGGCTGCGTCGAAGGAAAGAGAAGCAGGGGGAGGGCACCTGCACGATGGTCAGATGCCATCCGCGACGTCACAGGCGTCAACATCCAGGGAGCTATTCAGTTAGCCCAAGACCGAGGGGCTTGGAAAGCAGTGGTGAGAAACTGGGCTCTTGATGGTCACGACCCTCAGCCCTGAGGAACCGACGAAGAAGAAAATGAGAAGAGCATAAAGTAACCCATTTTAGCCGAGGCTAGTTATTGGTACGAGTGCAAAGAGGACCAATATAGTAGTCGAGTATAAAATAGGTATTTACGCCAGAGATATACACTCTGCTTTTCACTTCGATCGTGAGGAAAATATTAGGTTTTATTTCACTTTAAATCGTTGAAAATTAAATATCCCCCTCGCAGGCGACCGGCGGACGTCGGTGAGCACCGGCCCCCTGCGATTTTACTCTATGCTGTAGACCATCTAGAGCATAAAAAGCGATTTTATGTCATCTAGCCGAGAACTCTAACTTTTCGAGCGAGAGAACTGAAAATTAATTGAATATGAGATTATAACATCGTGAAAATAGCGCCGAAATATAGGGAGCTCATCGCAACAAACCAAAATGGTACATATCCATTTTAAACTGTAGTCAAAATGTAAATCATTGCATCATGGGTTGTCCTGACATTTGCTGCCCTATCATTGGAGGTTGACTGGACATTTGTTGTTTTCCCGACATTGGATGATAACCTTCCATTAGAATAAAATCATACCTGTTGCTGGTATCCTTGCTGCATCGGTGGTTGCCCAGGCATCGGCGGTTGACCGGGCATCGGCGGTTGTCCAGGCATATGCTGACCCTGCATCATTGGTGGCTGCCCTGGCATTTGCTGCCCCATCATCGGAGGTTGACCAGGCATTTGCGGTTGTCCCGGCATGGGGGGTTGACCTGGCATGGGAGGTTGACCTGGAAATGTAAGTCCTCTTAAAGAAATATCCCAAAAAATAATTTGATGCCAAAACTCGATAAGTGTGAATATCACAAGAAATAGTGCAGTTTGAAGCGACAGCTCGAAAATTATGTGATTAATTTTCAAGTCACGAGGTACCTGGGAAAATGGAAAGACTCGCGAATAAAAAGAGGTGAGTCGAGCAGCGACACAGAGTACAGTCGCCATCAGATATATTGGAACTGTCAAGGTGCTCAAAATATTCTGAACAAGACTTGACAATAGGCTACGATACCTCTGACGACTACTGTATAGCCCTTACGCAGTTGTCAGTCAGTTAGTGTTGGCGATGGTTCACTCACCATAAGGTGCCGGCTTCCCCTGGAACCCTGGCTGCTGCTGCAATGGCGGCGGCATGTGCGGCATGCCGGGCAGTGAGGGCGAGTACTGGTTGAATTGGGACGTTGGCGGTTGCTGGGGCAAACCGGGTTGAGGTGGCAACCCTGGAAGGTGTGTTTACAAATTATCTTCTAATGAAAAAAAAAGGTTTTTTTAAATTATCGCCGTATATCAGATCCCAACCAATTTATCGCAAAATGTAATTTAACCGAAAGTAAAGTTGCCAACGGTAAAGTTTCACAAACATATTTTTACGTAGTTGGCAAATGAAAACTCGGGCAAATGAAAGTTGACAAATAATAATTTGGTAAATGTTGGTACGCCAAGTTGGATGGCAAGTGATATTCGGCAAAATTTAATTTTGGGAAAAGGCAACCTAGTGTGCAATTTTTTTGCAATAGCTCATAATCATCAAATAAACAAAATTCTTTAATTCATCACATATCCACGTTTGGTTCTATTTGTAAGATTTAACTATGTTTATTTGTATATTCTCGCGACGAAAATTGCCGAACTACAGCACTGATAAATGATAATAAGTAGCATACCTGGCTGTCGCATTTGCTGGCCGGGCATTGGTGGTTGTCCGGGCATCGGTGGTTGTCCAGGTATTTGTTGGCCTGGCATTGGTTGTTGCCCAGGTCTTGGTGGTTGTCCAGGCATTGGTGGTTGTCCAGGCATTGATGGTTGACCAGGCATTTGTGGTTGCCCAGGCATATGAGGTTGATTTGGCATTGGCGGTTGCCCAGGTTGCGGCGGTAGCCCAGGTTGTGGGGCTTGTCCTTGAGGGAATTGCGGCGCTCCGAATGGTGGCATTCCTGGTTGCCGTTGTGGCTGAGGTGGTTGCATTGGTGGTTGTCCAGGTGATGGTTGCCCTGGCATTTGTGGTTGCTGAGGCATAGGTGGTTGCCCAGCCATTGGAGGTTGTCCTGGCATAGGTGGTTGCCCTGGCATGGGTGGTTGCCCTGGCATATGCTGTTGAGGTGGTTGCATAGGTTTAGCTCCAGGGGGACCCATAGGTCCTTGTGACTGACTATGTGGAGGTAATTGTGCCTGTGAGCTTGGTGGCATCTGTCCAGGACCTTGATGACTTTGAGGCAGGCCGTGTGGTCCTGGGGGCATTGAACCTTGGCTTTGAGGGCCTTGAGGCATTTGACCAGGACCTTGAGGACCGGGAGGCAAATGGGGTGCACCCTGTGAAGTAGGTGGCAATTGACCGGGATGACCAGAACTAGGAGGCATTTGGCCAGGCTGTGGAGGTAATTGCCCTGGACTCTGTGGGCCAGGCATCTGGCCAAACTGATTTTGTGGGGGCAGTCCGGGAGGACCTTGGCCCAGGGGCATTTGCCCGGGTTGTGAACTAGGTGGCATGCCAGGATGAGGTTGGGGACCTGGTGGGCCTTGACCCATAGGTCCAGGTCCTTGACGACCTGGCATCTGTCCAGGTGGGCCTTGCTGACTAGGCTGAGAGCTAGGTGGTTTCATTGGCCCTTGTGGGAATGGCCTGCTTTCTAAGTTAGGAGTCTGACTTTGCGGCGGTTGACCAGGCATTGGCCTTGGTGGAAACTGGCCTCCTGGCTGGCTTGGTGGTCGGAAACCAGGCTGACCACCATAATTGGATGTTGGAGGGAATGCGCCAGGGGGCAACTGCCCTGGTGGTAGTTGGGAAAAGCCCTGTTGGCCGTTTAAGTTCATGCCCTGCATTTTTTGCGCCATATCGCTGTCATATGGCTTTTGTGGTCCGTTCTGGCTATACATGTTGGCGTTTTGGACACCGTTGTAGTCTGCCCCAAGGGGGTTGTTCGGTGCATTGTTGTTTGGCCCTGGGGGCAGGTATTGTGGATTCATGGTGCTGGTTTAAGCCTTGTACCTGTAATAAAGAGTAACAATGTAGAACTACCATTCATTTTAGTGCTTTGAATGTATTGTAGGCCTAACCAAAATAATTTATACTAGCTGACCTGGTGCACTTCGTTCAAAGCTTTGCTGAACTTACCTTATCCCATATGAGATAAAATTAAATTAGTAGTCATTTTCTAAATGGAGCTAGTTAGAATACCGCTGTCTTTGAGAAATTAACTTAATTTATGCTAAATGCACCCTTGAATTTAAGGGGCTACCCGGCATATTTCACTGTTTTTAAAGTGAATAGGCTTTGTTCAACTCTAAGCACAACGCTTGAAAAAAATATATAATGTAGCTAGGTATTTGGTCTACATTTGGTTCCACTAAATTGTCGAAAAACATAATACATCAAGAGAAAAAAAAATAACCGTTAACCCTTTTTTCTACCTTAAATCTGTATCTACTCCCTTATTATGCGTCGTAAGTACAAGAAACTAAGACAAGCATTTTATATTTATGTTTACTTTAAACGCATCTACTGATTTTTGGATAGGTTTGTACTTTTCGAGAAAAAAGCTATTACACGCATTTTTCCGAAAACGCCGGCTCGAGATGCCTGCGCGGGCGACGGGGGCCAGTCGTATAAGATGGCACTAGTAATTCATAGGGTTGCGTCCTAGTACAAGCAGCTCTTCCTAGGTGACGACTTATGCTTATAACCGGTATTGTATAACCGGTGAGGAAAGGAAGCGGTAGGGGAAGAAAGCTCAAATCGCCGAGGTCATTGGGATAGGGGACGGCCTTAAAGCAATTGCTCAAAAACACGTTGTATGTACATGTGAACATTATGATTACAGCAAGCAGATAGGATAGGAAAGTTACCAATCCGATTTTATTAATTTAACTGACAAAAACAGTTAACTGAGGCTCAATTGTAGATACCAACTGAACACCGCCTAAAAGCCCTCCCGCCTTAATGCACCTAGGGGATCCTCCCGGTATTTATTTTGTATAGCGAGAACCAGGAGCATGCCCTACGAGCGCCCAAATTATTGCACTGAAGGACTACAGCAAGTAAAACTGCATGAGACCATGTGCTTGGTGAAAGAACTGAAACCTATACAAGAACTTGATCTTCAACTGAGAGACATGACTTCACAATCCTAGCATTGAAGGAACAATTGTAACTACTTGTGATGATGACAAAAAATAGGTAATATTTGTATGAATACCAAGATCTATTTCTGTGGTCCATTTTGAATGAGTGAGTGAAGTTCTCTGAGTCAGCTGGAAAATCAGGTGTTTGTATATTTGTTAAGCAATACTTTCAGTATTTTTAAACCGTTTGTCTCAGGGATTGGAACCATTTATTTTAATAACCCAATATTTTAGAATATTTTATGATTGTTATGTAAGACTCAATCTTTTATTGCAGTAACAATGTCGTATTATTAGATTGCCCCGTTAACAATGGACTTATAAGCCAAAGAACGAAAAGAACAGAATAATTCTGTTCTATTTGTATGGAGAAAATACCGTTTTGTGATCCCCGGTTTGTCTTGAAATTTGGCATGTGGAGACAAATAGAATTTTGCTGTCACATTCTTCATTACAAGATACACTTTTTAATCTGATCTAACATACTGACACAGCATTTTTAGTGTCCGCGAAAAACACTAGGCCATTTATTTGTGCCAATTAGTTAAATTGCATATCAAGTAAATAACCACTCCACAGTTAAGAACAGTGTACACATAAATTTATGATACACATATTTTTTCACAATAAATTCAATGATATGGAATCTATCTATGTCAACTTGTGTGATAAGAACTGTGATTCACATAGGTTAGTCTCTTATTAAGTAAGTCTTTTAAATTAAAAAATATGATAAATAACCCCTTATGATAGCACAAACTACGATAAATCTGGAATGACAACGCGATAAACATTGCAAAAAAGTCTAATTAGGTTTGTATTAGGAACTGTTAGGTCACTAAGCGTAACCAAAATACTAACAAACATCACTCATTTACCATCAAACAACAACCTCCAGTTATGTCTTCAGCCTTGTATTGCTTAATAACTCCGTAAATACAACGAAAATAACATAAATCTGCTGAAATACCCCTAAATATTGTTAAGTGAAATCTGACAGCTGCCGTTCTGGCTTACCAAGGTATTTTTACACTAATAAAACATAATTACACTGTTAGAATTTACACGGAACGGAGATAAAATATCACTTTTGAATACTTACGGCTTATTGAGTGTTTTTTCACGATATTTTCTAGTAAAAAATATAAACAGAAACACGACCAGCGGAATATACAGGGGCCACGTATCTTGGCGGTGTTGTCAGCCACCAAGCGCTTATGTGGAACTTTTGACTGTTCAGTTTCTGCGCGTGAAACGGAACGTATATTCGTCAAAATTGTCTATCACGACTATAGCAATCATTACTAATTCTTACAACATAATTAAATTAATGATATATAAACACATGAAACTTATCAAAAAAATTCACGTTGCTTATTCTTTCAATACACATAGTGATTCATGTGAAAATAATTGTGGAGCGGAGCGGTGTGACTCAGCATGGCAATGACAAAATCATCTGTCACACTCAAAGCAGTGGCAAACAAAACTGAACTTATGTGAAATACTAATAGAGTATGTATTGGCTTAAGACAGTGAAATTATGTTAACCTACTTTTTACCCGATTGCGGAAAAGGTAGAATAGATTTAGGGAATGCAACGGTTAACCGTTTTTGTATGAAAAACCCGCGGGTTATGTTAAAAACCTAGTATTTCCCTTACATAAAATAACCGACAGCATTAATTAATTTTTTTTAAGGCAAGTTCATTGATTGAAATTTGAGTATTTAGACATTTTATGTTATTTTAGTGGAAAGTGCAGTACAAGGCAAGGACATAAATTTGCATGTCCTTCCAGGAATAAAATGGCGACAGCGTGTTCGTTGACTCAAATTTAAGAAGTACAGAGTGACTCATAAATTTCTGTGTTAAAAAAATATCTTGAACCACTGTGTACTGCTCTGTGTACAATTATTGTGGTTGATAAAAATTTCGAGCATCTTTCACTTTTATATAGTCTGGCCAACTACATAGATTTTCTGTAAGTGTCTAGTTTAAAATCAGACCACGCATGATACCTCATTCGTTGTAATCTCTCTAGGGGTGGTGTACTCTGGTAGTCCGTGCCAAATTAAGATAGGTACATAACGGTCGAAAAACATAACCTTTCTTCAGTAGTCAGGTAAAAAGTAAGTAAGTACCTAACACTTTATTGTATACAAACACAGCTGAGAAAAAAAAAGTTCCGCGATAAAGGGTCTTGACAGACAGTCGGACGGACGGACGGACGGACGGATGGACGGATAGACGGACAACAAAGTAAGGGTACAATTTTTTCCTTTTGAGGTACGGAACCCTAAAAATGGAGTGCCTAACAAACTTGTATTGAAATGATTTATCAATTCAGACCTCGTTAAGATAATAACAAACAATAGTAATTCGTTAGAAGTTACAACCAATCAACTAATAAAACTTTATCTAACTTCACAACTCAATTAGAACTTTGAGGCATCTGATATTGTATCAAACGTCATACATTGCCGCTTTAGTTAAGACATAATACGATTTATAATACGAAAACCAGAAATGTACAGAATACAATCGTTCAACATATTATGCTGCAGAAATACGTTAATACGCGTGAAAGCTTCTGCGCAGGACAGAATTCGAAATTCAAAAAATCCAATCATCCTTCATGTTCACTCTAATTGATTTTGAAGGAGAGAGAGTGAGATGAAAGATTGCTCTTGATTGACGAACGTCATGGTGGAGATGGCCGGGGTTGACACACCCCGTGTAGTGCGCATGCGTGGTTCAGTGTTCAGAGGGTTGGTAGGGATGGGGCAGCTATTGAAGCGAATTGTCGATAAATTGTACTTATCTTTAGTGTATTTTTTGTTAGTTTACCCTAGTTTAATTTTCATTAAACATTGGAGTGGTTTGTAGGTAGGCGCATTCCATGAGAATTTCCCCTGCGAAATGCTTTTGCCTTGTATGACTGTAGCAGTCAATTATTAAATTCGTAAAGCTCAATAATATACTTACTACAAATTGGTTGGCCACAAACACAAGATCGCTTTCTTTGCGTTTTCAGAAGTGTGTAAGAATTGCATTTCGTAAGGACCATCCTCGTCTAATTCCCCTGTATTTAAAGTGCTTTTTAAATTTCATACATTATGTCGAGCCCAAGGGCCAGCAGTTCCACGGAGGTAATTTTAGCCTTGGACAAAACGGAGTTAATCTTGGAGTTAAAACCCAATTAAGGTTACAATTTTTAAAATTTTTAGTTGAGTTTAGTTTTTTCTAGTTGAAAATAATCTGTAAAGATTATCTAGAAGACAGCACTAGACGTAAGTCTGAGCTGTAGGATTGGCGGAACGTACCTTAAACGTTTAAAATAAGAAAGGATTGCATATACTTAGGAAATTTCGGACTCTGGTCGCCGTGATCGGGTAGCCCAGTGGTTAGGGCGTCTGCCGCGAAAGCAGGAGGTCGCTGGTTCGATCCCAGCCCTGCTCACCGGGGACCTTGGTCACTTTTTCTTTAGTATATGACATCTCTTTCAATTTCCAATTAAGGTTATTTAAACCAATGATTATTTTAACCCTTTAATTCGCAATGTCGTTAAAAAACTACGTCCATGTTTGCAAAAATCCTGACTTCCTGCTTTTGGCTATAATGCCTTACAAGTTAAACTACTTAACTTCTCGTATTTCTGAGAACTCAAAATCGGTGGGTTCAATGCTCCCGAACTCGAAATTTGAAAATTCGCGGCAAGATGGCGCCGAGTCGACGCGCACCGACGAAAGTCTCGGTTAGTAAAAAAACATTAAAAATATTTGTCTATAATTTTCGTTGTGTTTTTTAATGAAATAATGTTTTGCAATGACTAGATTATATGTTATGGTATTCACCATTGCAATATACACTAACAGTGACTACTGATAACATTGCAAATATGAATGTAGTATTTTAACTACATTGCGAAGTACCTACTGAACAAGTAACCTGTTTGCCCTTATGTTGTTTTTTACTAACATTGCGCGTTTCTCTGACATTACTTTTTCATGTGTGGTTTAAGGTTTTTTACCTATTAATTTCGCTCTTTCAAACTGTTTGTATTGAATAACTAAATTTTATCCGGTGTTTTTTTTTAACTCAATACTTTTGGTTCTTGGATTGTTTTTGTTGCATGTTTTGTTATGTTTCTTTGCTTCAGGGTATTAATTGGGAACGCATTTCTAAGAAAATAAGAAAATAAATAAATCAATATTATTTATTTCTAAGATAATGACTCTTAAACTACCTGAAACTGCAGATTCGTCTGACGGAATAGCTCTTCTGATGAAAAACCCGATAACGCCCAACAAACCCTACAAAAAAGCCCACAGGAAAACTCCTATTACAGCTCAGATCCACAATCGATACCTTCACCAACGGAAACATATATTATTTCCAATACTTCAGATGAAGAACCAGAAGACTATAAATAAGCTCTCCGTTACAAATAAACTTAATAACTTCTTTCCTGATATTGAAAAGGTTCCCCTTATCCCTATAATGGTAAAAATGTTTCACAACTCGAATCCTGAAAAATGTGGATATAAATTCTTCGTGCGAGCTGGTGTATCTGGTATCGTTTACGATTTTCTAGCATATGGCGGTGATGATACCTTCCGCTATATTTCGTTTTCGGATCACGAGGGCAATCAAGGTCTTGGAGCAAAAGAACTGTTGGCTCTTTGCAAGAACATGACCAAAAAGTAGTCAGAATAGACAACCGACATCGGTAGACAACCTTCTGACAATTTCTTCACCGCGTTAGAGCTGATCCGGTACCTTTTCCAAAAGCTAGGAATATTTAGCCTGGATACAATACGAAACAACAGGTTACGTGGATGTTGACATCCTCGTAACCTGTTGTTTCGTACGTACAATTTTTTAACCGACGAACATCTTTCTGAGATGAAAGGAGGATCGAGCAAGCAAGTTGTCTGTAACAATAATCAGTTGGCTGTTGTCAAGTGAAAAAACAACAAGGTTGTTAGATTGGCTAATAGTTCATCAACTGAACAATATGCGAATCTACAAATTTTGTAGATTCGCATACTGTTCAGTCGATTCGGCGCTATTCCTAAGAAGCCAAAACGAAGTATATAATGACTGTCCCCAAATTGTCAAACAATATAATATGCATACCGGTCGAATATGAAGACATGGCGTTGGTGCAAAAATTCAGAACACAAATTGCATATTTTAAAGTATAATTGAACGAATGTCAAGAGTATTCAGCACGATAAACCCATGACCATTAAAGACCCTGCAGCACCAAGGCCTTCAAACGGCATTCGGTTTGATAACTATGGTCATTTGCCTGTGATTTCGTCGGCTCAAGGGAGGTGTAAGTACTGCAAAGGTGGATTCACAAAAATGCAGTGCGTTAAGTGTGATTTCCAATACTTTTTTCTGTCACTTTAAATTCCTGTAACCTCCGCAGTGTTGTATTTAAACTACATTCTTTATAAAATGTACAGTTGTGAAAATTGGACAATGTTGTTTTTTTCCTACATACGATATTTTCAGACCTGATCATGAAAGAATTTTTATTTTATTTTTCTACACTTCATACTATCCCTAATGACCCATATTTTAACAAAATTCTACTCAGAAAGAAGAAAAAAATTCTTGAGCATTAAAGGGTTAATAGGTACGTAAGCAGAGGCGTCTCTCGTTTCTTATTACATCTCCCCTATAAGTTTAAATCGATAAGTCTTGCCTCAAACATCCCTACTGCAACTGCCCCTCCTCTATCGATCTGCACCGACAAAGCCTAATTTTGCCTGTTTGCACAACACTAGCCACAACAAACGTCACAAGTAACACTACCTCATAAGCGAAAACAGACTTAAAACATATGGAGCTAAAGTTGACTTTCAATTGTCACTGTTTTTAGGTGAAGCCTATTGGGGATTGATTTTAATTTCTTCCCATCACGTCACAGCATGCGATAATGTATTCTAGTGTACTGAAAATAGATGCTATTTCCGTGAGCTGCATATTAAGTGTGGTTTCATAGGCCGCTAGAAGAAGGTTTCAGAAAAAATGTGTGTTTTACTATGATACCTGTGTTCCTAGGCTCGGAGCGACGGTCTGAGCTAGATTGTGTGATGGTGTGGGCATAGTGGGAAAGTGGGCAGTGGGATTCAGCATGTGGGACTGTGGTTTCGGTAAGTTTCTTACGAAGTCTCGTGGACTCCTCATAAGTTTTCGGGGATGTTGCATAAATTGATTAGGTACTCTAGTTTTGTATAAGGGCTCTTAAATTTTCTTTTCAGAGTGTCATTTAATATCTGATAGTAATTTGACCCTGAATTTAAGTTATTAATGTAGAGGCTAAATATAGGTATATAATTATATCTTCCAATCGAACCTCAAAGCGAACTTAGCATGCCCGTAAACGTCAATCCACAACTTTTTACTTTGATTAGAATCAGAAAATATTTGTGATACTTAAACATTTCTATCAGAAAGCTTTTCTTGGTTTAAATCTTAGTGTCAATGTTTTCAACAAGGTAACATACGATTTTTGGATGTGAATGCTCGTAAAATGCAATTATGTAGGTACCCGAAAAACAGTAACAGTAACGTTTTAAGGGTTTTTTTTAACTATCATCCAGAAACGGAATGAATCCGGGGTTAGCCAATTTAACCTGGAGTTAAGTGTTTATTATTCTGTATTTTATATGAAACATAGTTGACGCTGGGTTAGCGGCTAACCCTGATTGGTGCAAATGGTGTCATTGACAAAAGTTTATCAGAAACTTAATACAAAAAAAATCTGGTGAAGAAATATTTGCCCCCATCACCATGGCATCGGTTTCACTGTTGTTTTTTTTATAGGTACCTATACGGGAATAATGTTGCTTTAATCTTTAAGAACATCTCAAGGCCTAATTTTCAACGGGCATTTTCCCAACTAGTTTAACAACTGATCATTTCTTTACAATTTAAACTTTCATGAGACATACTGACATTAAATTTGAAAACCGCACATGCCGTCTGATTCGTGGAGGCGATAATACCACTCTGTCTGTCCGACGATGACTGCCCGATGCAGTCGGAATATGTCACGCCTATGATAAATATTCTCTGCATTTTCTATCGCATGTATTATGGGGAGTGTTCCGAGGAATTGTTCGGATTAATCCCTGCCGCTTCTTTCCGCCATCGCCCTACGCGACAATATTTCCACTCTCACCATTTAGATGCTTGGCAGTCCTCAACTGTGCGCTTTTCCCGAAACTTCCTGCCTCGCACAGCTAAACTGTGGAACGAACTGTCGCCAGCGGTGATTCCGGACCGATACGACCTTCAAACCTTCAAGAAAAGAGCGTACTCCCACCTTAAAGGCCGGCAACGCACTTGCGACACCTCTGGTGTTGCGGGTGTCCATGGACGACGTTAATCGCTTACCATCAGGCGATTCGTTTGCTCGTTTGCCACCTATAGCATAAAAAAATATATATACGTGAGTTTTAACCGTTTTTCAAAAATGATATTTTTTTGTCCAGCGATATGGCTGCTCCTGGCGCTGGTGGCAGCACAGAAGCCAAACCTGGACGCCATCTTGAATCGGCGAACCGACGTGTACATCGCCGGCTTCTTCCCCTTCGGGAAAGGCGTCGAGAACTCGCATACTGGTAACTATCCGCTGCCTACAATCGTGGAAATTTCTGTCGCACTCCACACTTTTGAGGTACGGAAGTTGCGGAACCCTATAAACAACACGAAATGACCTTAACTCAACATGATACTGGCGACTGCCAGCGCTGATCTTCATGTGAAAGTTGAAAATAAAAAACAAATTAAGTTTGCCTCTACATATACTCTTAAGTATAACAATTTGAACAAAAAAAAAAACAAAATCGATTTATTGACATATACGAGTAACTGGCAGTAAACGAAGACTCACGTTATAAAAAATATTTTCTCAAATTTAAGACCAAGCTAGATCGATTTTTCTCGCCAAAAACCCCCATATACCAATAGGGATGACGACTATGTTGAAAAACTATCATTCTAATTAGTCCGATAGATTAACAAAAATGATTAGACACCTATTTTTTTCTTTTTCAATTTAACTAAAATTTACGAAGATAAAGAGCATTAAAGTTCCAGGGTAGGGGCTGCTGACGTCACTACTAGGTAAGAATTGTACCTAATAGTGACGTTACGCGAAACTTGAACGCGCTGTATTTTCGTCATTTACGATTCAAACAACAAAAGAAAAAATACGTGTATAATATTTATTAATAATGTAAAAGACTGAGAAAATAGATTTTTTAGTCGTCTAGCCTATTGTCGTCGAAATCGTTACAGGCCTTTTTGAGATCGCTATAGGTACGGTAGGTATACAGTCGAATTCAGTCAATTTTTTTATAAAAATATTAATGGTTTCGTAAACTCTACTGTAGGGCGAGGTGTGATGCCGAGCGTCAAGCTGGCCCTCGACCATGTGAATGAACATGACAGCGTGCTGAGGAACTACCGCCTGCATATGTGGTGGAACGACACAGAAGTGAGTATTTGATAACGGATTGCAAACCTTATTACAACGCCAAATAGTCTACCAATCATGATGCCGGAACATCACACGGTGTCCAAAAATATCCAAACATTAGCCTTAATATAGAGGCGCAGACAACTGTGATCACTTTAGCTGTATGCGCCTCTATTTCAAGGCGAATGTTCGGGTGAATGAGAACTGAGGCCTTCATGACGTCTTAACGCGTTCAGTTGACGACCTAAACTGAGTCTTCTCCATACAACTGAGCCTAAACTGAATCTCGTTAAGACGTCATGGTAAGGCCCCAGGAGCCTCGCATCGGGCAGTACTTAAACGTCTTAAACCCAGAAAGCCCTTGATAAAATTGTTAAAAAAGAGATGTAGATCACTCTATACCTACTTCAAGCGCCGTTATAATCCAGTAAAGTTCGGATATATACCAAAAACCCTTTCATTCCTTTCCTTTTAATTACATTTCTCCATGATTGACATGAGGTACTACTTGACAGTTTTTAATTACTTATTTTATTTCAGTGTAACGCAGCGGTTGGTGTGAAGTCGTTCTTCGACATGATGCACTCGGGCCCGCATAAGCTGATGCTGTTTGGAGCAGCCTGCACCCACGTCACGGACCCTATAGCGAAAGCTTCCAAACACTGGCACCTCACACAGGTACTTATAGGACGCTATAAATAAGATTGTAATTGTCATTTTGACGTGGTTCTAGAGTGGCCTAGGGTTCCAATTGGTTTACTGTACACGTTAAATTACCCCATAACAGTTAGCCAGAATCTTAGTAGGGTTAGAGTAGCGAAAGTTGGCATAATCCTTATACATATATCCTAAGTTATTATCGTGTCGGAGGCCAAGACTGGCTTTGGGTCGGTGCGCCAGTGAGTAAGTAAGTATATCCTATGTTGGTATTATACTTATGTGCCTCCTCCGTTACATCCTAATGGAACTAATCTTTTATGCAGTTTTTTTTTGCCCAAGAAGCAGCCGTCTGATTGAACTTTATTGATATTAGTCAAAATTCGTAAGATTTTTTACATACAGTAAAATATCTCATATAGAAAAATGAGGACTGACAATGTTCATGCAATATCGCGGTTCTCTGCAGAGAACGATAGTTAAAGCTACTATATATACATTAATGGCATCATTTGCATTACCCTCAATAGATGGCGCTGAAGTAGGGATTGCTAGTACAAGCAGTCTAATCAGGGAAAGTCAGCGTTGTAAGGATATTGTGCTATTGAAATAGCGAAGAGTTTCGACCAACATCTTCAGAGACTCTCGTTAGGTGGATGGATCAAGGGTAAATGCAGAAGGCGGTAATTCTGGACACGGCGCGTACCTATAATATAATAAGACTTTTAAAAAAACACTACAATAATAAATAAATAAACAATTTATAACATAGAATATACATATATTTAAATATGTAATGTAAACTCCTGATTCCACAGACAAACTAAGTTTTCTTGAGTTTTGTGGGACTATGTTTAGTTTTAAGATGTATCCCTGTACTTAATAATTAAATAAATAAAAATAAAATATAGTCCAACAGTTCCTTTCTCTGCGGCCCTAATCGCCGTCAGCCTGGGCCCTGACCCGTTGCTAGCAGTACTCTAGGTTGGTTTTTTATATTGTCCTTAATTTTCTTCCATTTATTTCCAGCTCTCATACGCCGATACTCATCCAATGTTCACAAGAGAGGCTTTCCCTAACTTCTTTCGGATAGTGCCATCCGAGAACGCTTTCAACATGCCGCGCATCAGGTTGCTACAGCACTTCAACTGGACCAGGGTCGGGACCATCTACCAGAACGAGCCGAGATATGCACTGGTAAGGAAAAGTCTGAAAGAGTGAAGTGAGAGACTAACCCCAATTAGGTCTAGTTTACCCTCTGGGGTTTGTTTAAAATACTACGATGGTGGCAAACAAGCATACGACCCGCCTGATTGAAAGCAATCATCGTAGCCTATGGACGCCTGCAACTCCAGTGGGGTCACATGCGCGTTGCCGACCTAATAAAATTGTATACACTCCTTTTTTGAAATTGAAATATAAAATGTAGGTACTCCAATATTTTTTTATGTCTCCAGGCACACAACGGACTAATCTCCGACCTGGATGAACACGACATCGCGATCATGGAGCAGCAGAGCTTTACCTCAGAGGTGAAGACAGCACTCGCCAAGCTGAAGGAGAAGGATATACGCATCATCCTGGGGAACTTCAACGAGACCTGGGCTATTGAGATCTTCTGTGAAGCTTACAAGTATGTTTGAAGACAAGTACACTAGAATCTTTCCATTGAAACACTTTGGCTGTTAGTTCCTGAAAGAACCCTTTTTTTATGGGGGGAAAATCCATTATGGATGCTTCTGCACCGCAGGGATAGTGCAGAAGGGATGTCGGACTCTCACCGACTAAAAACCCCCCATTGTTCTTCTTCGACGCAATCAGAGCAGCCCTGGGATCTCCAGTGGAACGCACCAGTGCCGCCCTTGCGTTACGCCTCTGTGGGTCCTTCTTTGTCTTTTGGACGGAGGCAGTCCCTGATTGCTGCGGTCTGTGACCATGAGGAGTCGTTTTAGTCAGCTTCTACGACAGGCAGGAGATACCGTAACCAACAGTTTATCCCTATCCGTAACCGTTTACCCAGTTTCGAAACAATGCCTTCTGCCGACTCAGAGAAACTGCTAAAAAATGCTATTTCGTACATGACATCCCAGAAACTCATTGGTATCTATGGCAGGCATTGGCATCTACTAAACCTAATTTGAGTCTGTGTGGAAAGAGAACAGTTGAGACTCATATGAAAACTTACGACCGCACGAACTCTTCCGCACAGATATCTAAGAAGCTAACAACGGCCATCTGTACAATCCTGTCCTGCGCAACTTCCTTTGCAACTTACTAGTAGCTGATGGGAAGACATTGCTGGTCAAGTCTGTCTCAGCTCTATCTTCCCAGTGGACCCACATCCAATAGCTATTAAATCAGCGATCACATTTTTCAGACTGGAGATGTACGGACGTGCCTACACCTGGTTACTCCTCGGCACCTATTCCCCTAAATGGTGGAAACGCCACGCGCCCTGCTCCAAGCGAGACCTCGCCACAGCGCTGGACACTGCCATCCTCACGGATTTGTTGCCACTGTCTACCACTGGGCAGATGACTGTTTCTGGTATTGTAAGTACTTCGCTGATGAAATTTTAATTCTAACGTGCTTTTAATAAATTAAGCATGTTGTTATTTATTTACTCCTTGTCACTGATCACGATGCTCGTATTTCTAATACAGAAAACTAATACTCACTCATTGACCTTTACGTGAGATAGCGCTACTTGTCTCCGTTGTATGCCATGGATATTCCGGGCGGTGGTAGTGGCTGATGCTTCTGTCTCGGATGACAAATCCGGGTCCATCATGTCGCTCCATCATTCTCTGGGGCGTCCAATAGGATTTCAGATATCGAGGCTAAAACTGCCCTGATACTGCCCTTTCACATTCCATTCTACACCGTAGTTACCCAAGAATACGAAATCTGTGAGTTTTCGTTCCCCCTATTATATAAGGTTTAAATTTTAAGATAAATAATCTGAGCAGAAAAGTAAATCTCAATGGAAAACCCTACGAACATTGGGCGACGAAGTTTTAAACCAGAAATATTATCATCCTAATTTTATTGAAATATTCTGCCATTGTTTTCAGAGCCCTAAAGAGTACCAAGTTGAATACGACAGGAGAAGAGGCGTGGAATACTCTCGATTTCATGGCTACACATACGATGGTAAGTTCGATATATTTAATGGTCAATCGATTTTGAATATCTTTATCGACCCGGTATTTCGTTCGATGGTAAGACTCACTCAAGGGGTATATTTATTTATGTGACAGGTATCTGGGCCATGGCGCTGGCGATCCAGACAGTGGCACAGCGAGTGAAACTGAAGTACAAGGAGAAGACGGTCCTGGACTTCCGGTACCGGGATAAGGAGTGGGAACAGTTATTTCTGGATGCTCTTAGCAACGTCACGTTTGAGGGGGTCACGGTAGGTCTACCTTGGATGATCACTTGGACAGCAATTTTTTTTATTAATTATTAAGTCCGTCTGATGGTAAGTTGTCACCGTAACCCAAGGACTATCTGCAGCCGTAGCTAATGCGCGTTGAAGACCCTTACACAAACCTGTACCTAACACAAATTAAAGCGGTAAGTCAAATACTGTTTCATTATTTTCCATTCCCGTTCCGTTCCATTCTATTTCATTTTATTCTAGAAAAGATCTACCAGATACCAAGTGCAGCAGTTGTAAAGCCTTTCAAATATTTGAAGTAGCATCAATTGAACTCCTTTATTTACCAAATGTTTTACCAAGATTTTCCAAATTCCAGGGTCCAGTCCGCTTCCACAACAACGAGAGGAAAGCTTCCATATTGCTGAAGCAGTTCCAAGGGGATGAACTTGGGGAGGTAAAAGTGGGGGAGTATTGCGCGGAGCGAGACCACCTGGACCTTACCAATGGACAGATGTTCAAGTGGTTCGGGAAGTAAGTATCCGGACACTGTTTATCTTCAATCCGTGTGATGATGTCTTCACTGTGATTGTGCCTGTAGCTGATGCCTCCACTAGAAAGAAGTGAATGCCATTGGCACAATAAATTCAAATGCAAAGCATTTGTAGTAAAATGAGATCGACAAAATTACACAAACAAAAGAAAAAAGACAATTACATTATAATTTACAATATTTACTACGAAACGAACTCGTCTCAGCATAATGCTAATCCGAAAGCGATTTTCTGTTACACTACTTACTCACTAGAAGACGACCATTCTGACCTTAACCCATAATGTGAAGTAATTTAAAACGGTTTTTCATATCCAAACTGTTAATCATTAAATTGCGGAAAGTCATTTATTTTCAAAATATATACAGTAATAAGTTTAACTTACCTACCTACCTACCTCTACCTACCTTAAAACTAAAATAGCTCCTTGATGCTGGCGGCATTTTCTCGTTGTGCGAGGAAGGCACTAGTTCTTCGGTCACCAGTTACATCAATCAAACGTTTCGCGATGTCTACAAAAAAAACTTGCGTGCGCTGGGACCCCATGGACCTATAGTTTTGACCCCAAATGGTACAAAATGATATTCCCTGCCTAGGCTCTTATATTTATTACGTTTTAAAATTTTGGCGCTTTCAGCCGCTCCGCCCGCTTTTACATTAGTTTGTTAGAGATGGGACGGTGCCAGCGTGTCTACGCAGGTAGAATCCTACACTAGCATCCGACCCAAACTCCAAGGTACCAAGGACACCCCATCGGATCTCTTGCCATCATCAAAAGCAACGCATGATCTGGACCTGTAGAGTTATTTAAAAGAGTATTGTAAGTTAAATCGCAGTAAATATTAACGTTACTTAATTTTTTCATCAAATTTAATCGTTTCCAGGAACCCTCCAAAAGACCGCACGCTGATCCTCATCGAGCACACGCAAGTGAACATCACCATCTACTCGTTCCTGGTCTCCTGTTCCGTCATGGGCATCATCCTGGCCATCGCCTTCCTTGCCATGAATATTCATTATAGGAACCAGAGGTATACTTTTGTTTCTCTGCGATTTAAACTAATTCCCACAAAGTAGATAAATAGATAGATAGAATACTCTTTATTGCACACCTCAGTATAAGAAAGCATTTCCAAGGTAAAACATTTGATTAACACAGAGGCAAACAACAGGCGGTCTTATCGCTAAAAAGCGATCTCTTCCAGACAACTTTTGGGGAGCGGAAACATTAAAAGCTTATCCTTGAAGAGTAGGCGTTGCAAAAGTAAGGACGAAATGCACTTAACAATCACACAAATCAAGCAAAACAATAAACATACACATATATGAATAGTATAATAGATATATACATAAACTTACATATATATAATATCCTTATAACAGCAACATACAAGCCATACAGTGAAAAAGAAGCAGATAGAAAGAAAATAAATAATAGGTAAGAATATACATATATTACGGGAGTGACAGGTAATGCTCTTTAAGCAGTTTTTTTTAAACAGCAAGATATTGCGCGCGCCTGATTTGTAGGGGCAGGGAGTTCCAAAGTTGAACAGCCTGGAATGTAAAAGAACAGTTATACAATTTAGAAGAGGATGACGGGACGGACAGTAGCATATTGTTAGGTGATCTAACAGAGCGGAGATAGCTGAAACGTTCTTTAAGGTAACAGGGAGTAGCTGGAAAGAAAAGAGTAGTGTAAAGAAGGGACAGAACGTGATAGTCACGGTTACGTGTTAATTTGTATCCGCCAAAATAGGTCGATGCTTCTCAGCATTATAATCATATTTGAGAGGTAAATCGAATTAGTATCTTTCTTTCTATCGTAACTTCGAATTTACGATTTTACGATGTTTACCTTTTAGGCTCTGTCATTATTATGGTACGAGCCTCTCTTCGAACGAGAACGTCTTTATTCTTCCAGGTACATAAAGATGTCCTCGCCACACCTCAACAACCTCATCATCATTGGCTGCATGCTGACCTATCTCAGCGTCATCTTCCTCGGTCTGGACTCCAGCCTCAGCAGCATAGGTATGCCCTCCTCCAACCACCTCTCTGTTCTCTCCTATCGCTATGTCATTAATATCTGTGTCTTCTCTTCGACTTTTCGGACAACAGGTAATCACTGATCATCTTTTAAATTCTCACAATTCAATCATGTTTATCTTTAAAGCTTAGACCGCTGAAGCTTGAAGAATGTTCTGTCTAACAGGACAGGACTAAAACGGTAAAATAACTGTCGGGCATGCGACATCCGAAGCTAATCATCTGATCTCATCATGTTCATTGATTCTTAGGTCTTTCTCAGGAACCCCACCGTGGAGGTAACGACGCTTGCTCCCACCCTCAGCTTGAGCTTCGACCCTGGCGATGTGGATGCCGTTAACCAAATTTTGGGAACTCTAACCCCCGACTATTAGACTAGAATTTTCATTCTGAGAAAGACCTAGGTCGTTTTTCTAGGTCGACGAGTCGTCAGCATGTTTCCAAGTTTTGGTTTCATTTTCCTTTACTGCGAAGCTTGTGTCGGTGGTATGTGATCTGTTGTAACTGTAGCTATATCGACTGGTGCAGGGGTTCCCATTTTTTTTTACACTTTGTCTCTTGAATCTAGAGCCAGTGTTATAAATACACTTGGTTCTCGACGCGCCTGAATCGTCACAACTCTTCAAAGCTTTACAATTTTGGGCACTCCTATACCGGTGCTTGTTTTTACTGTCATGTTTTGCTTCAAATTCTTATGCAATGCATTTTTTCTTCTTTGCATACGTACATCAAGACTTAAGTACCCTACTCTTGAGCAAGTATCCTGATTATGACACGTTTTTTGCTCATGAACACTTCTGAGCATGTTGGGATTGTTTTCTAAAGGAACGATGACCAACTTTGAATTGAACGTAATGATATTGAATGTCTAGACTTTTGGAGTGGTATAACGAAGATACTGGTAGCCCTTGAATGTGGAGTTGGATTGTAAAGTACCTACTGATACCATAAAGGAAAGGCTTCTGAATATAATAAAACGTAGCCTTGTTGTTATTTTGGTACATGTGAGACCGTTAAAAAATATTGGTGCCTGTATTATACACTTTTAGATAAACACTTCTAAAGCTTTTACAGATCTGAATATTCAACAAGGTTATATTTTGTTTCTTAACTCTTTGTGATGTTTTTCTTGACACGAGCATACTCGTAATTAAAACAAAGAAGAACGTAATCAATTTATTTACGGCTGACATTATGACACTACTCACCTATTAAATTAAGCCTTTTTTTGTAACAATTTACCTGATAAACTGAGTCATGCAAGGTGCTTACTTAATTCATTTCAATTTCTCTAAAGGTTTGAAGAAGTTTTAAATACTCGGCTTAGAGACATCGACTTTAAGACACGTGGAGACTTCAGAGACATGGAGATTTAAATGCTGTAACTTAATTAGTTTTTGTAACGAGAAAGACACCACACGTTTGTCAGATAGCCTTTCCCCCTCTTGCACCATATTCAGACATAGTCTGTTCACAGCGGCATTCCCGTACATCTGCACGGCTCGAGCTTGGCTGCTCATGGCTGGCTTCAGCTTGGCCTTCGGGGCCATGTTCTCCAAGACTTGGAGGGTACATTCCATCTTCACTGATGTCAAGCTTAATAAGAAGGTAAGCTGGTCAGTCGATCGAATAATTTCCTTTGCGATTGTTTCTCTAACTCATATGTATTACGAGTACAACGAAAATCAAATAGCTTCTAAAGAAAACCCAATAGAAAACCTGCACTTGGGTCCATTGAACCAGAATCATGCTGATGTGAAGGATCCATTTATGTTACCCACGTATACACGTATATATATACACTGGACATAACACCCTTAACAGGCATCTTAAGGTGATGGGCATAAGCAACGAGGCAGCCTTCCGCATTGTGGGCTAGAGGAAACCAGCAAGCATGTTCTGGCCGAATGCATTAAGTATGCGGCAGTGCGTAATAATGTGTTTGGTAGGGATACGCTGGAGGAGAAGGAGCTAAAGGACGTCGACCTTAAGGATGTCCTGAGGTTCTGTAAGGCGACAGGGAGGCTAGAAGGAAGTAAGGGGGGGAAGCCGTTGGAACAATAATCTGCAGCTCTAGCAACGGGGAAATGGGATGAGAGTACATCAGGTGCTCGATAGCCCGCTCAATTCCCGCCGAGCGTCCCTCCCATAAAACGTATAAATTTGACCGTTGTATTCTTTCTGTTCTTGTTTGCAGGTGATCAAGGATTACCAGCTGTTCATGGTGGTAGGCGTGCTGCTGTGTGCAGACTTCGCCATCATGATCACGTGGCAGGTCTCTGACCCGTTCTACCGGGCCACCAAGCGGATGGACCCTGTTGTAAGTAGCAATGTCTGTTTTGCACTGACAGTTCACAATCTATATTAGCAGGACCCTATTTTATCATGCTGGCAAGTGAGACAATTGCTAAAATTACTGAATTACTGGCGTTTCTGGGGTCCATATGCTATGTAATCGCACGTTGTGTGCTTGTTAATCACCATTTCAATTATTTCAATAAAAATCAATAAACAGAACATTTTTAGATGCAGATCACAATAAATAATAGTGTTTTGAATAATTTTCGGTAGTTTTAGACAGGAGACTCTTCGTGTGTCGGAGTTTTGTTACATATGTGGTCCTTCGTGGCAAACTGTCAAGAGCTCTTCATAGAATTATTAGTTTTTAGTGGTAAAACTGGTGAAATTGATGTTTTTATTTATAAATGACACGTTGGTCGCACACAAATCATACAGCCCCGTAGCCCACAGACGCCTGTAATATTGATGGTGACTATTGGCACAGTTGTTGCCGTGGTGAAATTGGGGCCTGGAGTTAGTTAGTTTTTGCTACACGCCTTTCTTTTCTCACGCCATTAACTCTTTCTCTCTTTTTCTCCTCTTCTGTCTCCGGTTGTACGAGCAAGTGTCTTGGACTCTTATAGCTCGCCTTCTTTATCAGCCATCTTCTATCTGATACGCTGGTCACGAGTCTTTCTTGTACCATGTCACTTAATTGAGCTGTTTTCCTTCAAATTTTAATCCCTTTCAACTATCTAAGGAATATGATCGCCTAACCGGACCATCGCTTCTCTGGCATATACATGTTACCTCATCCATAGGTAGGTATATGATGCTGATGACATATAATGACTATAATGTTGATTACGAGACATGTTCTGATACATTATCACACGTGAATAAAACAAGGAATTACCAATCTCTTTTTAAATAACGCTATTGTTCCAGCCACATCCAACTAGCGAAGACATCGAAATAGTCCAGGAGAATGAATACTGTCAGTCGGAGCAGATGAATATCTTCATTGGAATCATCTACGCTTACAAGGGGCTGTTATTGGTAAGACATTTTCTGAATTGAAATAGACAGAAGAAGAGACCACGGCTGGGATCGAATCAGCAACCTTCTGCATTCGCGGCATTCGCCCTAAGCACTAGGCCACCCGACCACGGCAGCTAAGGTCTGAAATTTCCTGAGTATATGCAATTCTTTCTCATTTTAAACGCTTAAAGTGCGTTTTGCTAATCCTACAGCTCAGACTTACGTCTAGTGCTGCCCTCTAGATCATCTTGACAGATTATTTTCAACTAGAAGCGGGAAATACGTGTACTGGACATTTTCTTCTTAACAAGTGATACCTACTTCCAATTTACGATTTCGTATTCTGACGCAACTAACGGTCTACATTTACTATTAGAGTTATTTAAGCATGTTTTTGTAGCACATTTGTATCCTGCCATTTCTAACCGTTATCTGATGTTCTAATGCATGCAGTTTTTCCCTTTGCTCAATATTTACAAAATAAAACTAACCCGATTTTATAATTGAATGAAAAATGGAAAAATTCTCTGCGTTGAGCGGGATTCGAACTCAGAACCTCTCTGAACACCGGTCAGATTGCTGTGCCAATTGAGCTATCGACGCACGATCGAACCCGGCGATTGTTTCCACTATTTCTTTCATTTGGTTGTACGCTTTAGGGAGACGCGTGAGTCGTGATCGTGAGTTTGAATTTCGCTCGACGCGGAGAAGATTTCCATTTTTCTTTCAATTGTAAGATTGTTAATTTGGTACGCAGACGTCTCTGATTAATACAAAATTAATTTAATACTAACCCGGTACAGTAGCATCACCAATAAGCAATATCTCTAGGTAAAAACAGCTAAATAGGTTGACATTTTTCAGGTGTTCGGCGCTTTCTTGGCTTGGGAAACTCGTCATGTGTCCATCCCGGCGTTGAACGACTCCAAACACATCGGCTTGTCCGTCTACAACGTGCTGATCGTGTGCATCACTGGGGCACCTCTTGCTTTGGTCAGTAACTTTTAAGACAACCAGCAGACGTATCGCCTGATCGTAAGCACCAGCCACCATGGATATCTGAAACAGATGAGGGGTTCCAAGTGAGACGTGAGTACGTGTGAGATTCGCCATCTTTAGGAGATGTATTTAATTGTACGTAGCGGGACTTCGCGTGTTTATCACAGCGCTCAGCGATTTCAAATACATCGTCCTGCCCTGCCCGTCTACAACGTGCTAATCGGGTTTACCACATTAAAAAAAACGGAACCCTCATAGTATAGGGTTACTTTGTTGTCCGTCCGCCCGTCTATCTGTCTGTCAAGACATTAATTTATCTAGGAACGAGTAAAGATAACAAGTTAAAATACAAAATACTGAAGTCTGCGGTCCCTTCAAAACGAAACCTCTATATCCACACAATCAAAAGATGCCGTCGTTTAAGTCGCATTTCCCATACATTTGCAAAGATGATCAAAATGTATAAGGTACTTGCCGTTGATCTAGAATTATGACATTTGGCAAAAATACAAGAGCTTATAGTAGAAGTACAGGAAAAAAACCGAAAACAGTGTAATTGCCGCGCACTGAGAGTTCCGTGCCACCAGTTGTCATCTCATAACTCTTTTTTCCGGGAACGCGTAAAGGTTAGCACGATCTGGATTGACAATAAAGCTTGTGTGGGGGGACATCCTTTGTGCGGAATCCTCGGTGGGCGAGTCCAACTCGCACATGACCGGTTTTCTTAATAACAACTTACTTAAGTATATTATCTTATTTTCAGGTGCTTGCGGACCACAAAGACGCACTCTTCGTCCTCATCGCTATTTTTATTATTTTCTGCACAACGGCCACTCTCTGTCTTGTTTTTGTTCCTAAGGTAAGAATTAACATTCACATAGCAAAAAGAAAAGTCCGTGACGGTGCCGGTAAAGTCAAAAATACAGTTTACTACACAAATACTTCGCGTTCAAGTACTTATCAAGTATTTTATTAAAAAAAAGTTCCCTTGAAAAACATAAAACAGATTTTTGTAGCGCCTGATTATTATTTACGGTTTTTTCTCTAGAAACGTAGCCAAGATGCCCATCGCTCACGCTCCGTAGCGTATCGTAGTTATATCTCTCTATCACTTGACGGCCTCCTAGCCTAGTCGGTAGTGACCCTGCCTACGAAGCAGGAGGTCCCGGGTTCGAATCCTGGTCAGGGCATTTATTTGTGTGTTTATCACGAATATTTGTTCCTGAGTTATGGATGTTTTCTATGTATTTAAGTATTTATATGTATATTATATGTATATATCGTCGTCTAGTACCCACATCACAAGCCTTATTGAGCTTACCGTGGGACTAGGTCGATTTGTGTAAGATTGTCCCACAATATTTATTTATTTATTTATTTATCACTATTACTTATTAGTGCGGCAACGACAGTTGCGTTTCGTTCGCGACTGAGCGCTAGCGATTGGTAAGTATCTTGGCTACGCACGCTGATCCTACCGGCTACGCCAAGTTAAATGAACAGTTAAGTCAGCAAAGACGTAGTTGATACGAAGGCGATACCTAAACAACTAATAATAATAAAAATAATTTATTTCAACCTTGAAACCTTGCTCATACATTAACAGTTATTGCATAACATAAAATAAAAATAAACTCATATCAAATCTTTTTCTTTCACTTCTCATTACCTGGTCTTGGAGTGTCCCTTCTTAATCCGATACACCAGATTTCCCGTTTTTGGTTTAGATACGGTCGGCTTCATAAATATATATGCACCTATATTCGAATTTGAACCATCTTCACCAGTAATAAGTTCCGAAGTGTATACATATTTACAGACGTGAACTCGAATTATCTTCTTCCTCAGTTATTAGAGCTCCGTCGGAACGGCCAGCCCGGCACAGCGCAGTCTCGTATCCGGGCGACACTTCGCCCGGCGTCCACCCACGAGTGCCGGTCTCCGGGACCGGAGCTCGAACGGAAGCTGAAAGAGCTCCGGCAGTACAACAATCGGTACCGGAGAACGCTACAGGCTAAGGAGAATGAATTGCAGGTTAGATCCATTATCTCCTTAATTAGTATATTTATCAATCAGCTATTAGAGCTCCGTCGAAACGGCTACCCGAGCACAGCGCGGTCTCGTATCTGGGCAGCACTTCGTCCGGCGTCCACACGAGTGCCGGTCTCCGAGACCGGAGTTCGAACCGGTACTGGAGAACTTTGCAGGCTAAGGAGAATGAGTTGTTGTTTCAGTTGTAGGCACACTTTCTTCAAGAAGCTCATTTACCAGTAGAAACATCGTAGTTTTATCAATTACCAAATGCATCGCTAAAAATACCCAGTAGTAAGTTAACAGATCAGTTCTGGTCAGAAAGTGTAGCCAAAGTGGCAAAGCAAATTATGTTCCAAAAGCAACAAAGCAAGCGATGTTAAGAACGTAATTCCTGAATAGAGGGCGCCACTAGGCTGCCGACGACCCCTCAAGTTGTTCATTATATAAATGTACTAAATAAACTCCATTATTTCCAGATGTTACTGAGTAAATTGGGTAGCGACGCTGGTTCCGAATCATCCACGACCAAGGACTCTAGGTCTCCAGCTACCCAGAGAACGAAGCTCCCCATACCTAAGGAAAATATAAGTCATCCAGGTAAAAACAATATGGACTCAATACATGTTAAGGACAGCCTGCCTGATAGGAGTATGCGTTCCCGCGGGGTCTGAATCCCACATCGTGATATGACTTAAAAATAAAATTGGTGATGTTCATTCTGGACACCAGCGGCCTTATAATTTTCTGGATACCCGTTGCAAAGATATCTGGCTGACACTGAAGTGTCTAAAAGTGTCTTCAACCAAGGATCAAGTCAAGTCAAAACCCTTTGTTGGTTTGCATTGGTCAGACTCAGACGCTTTGTACACGCTATAGGGAATCCCAAATCCCAATCAGAAAAGTCCCGTCATGCATCACACATTAAGAACTCTTATTTCTGGTTTTATTGCAGAAACAAGTGATATAACATCTGTATGCAGCCTAAGTGCTTCAGCGGGAGCGGAGGCTGAATATATCAATCTACAGAATCAAGTCAACGAGAAGTGAGTTAACATTCAGGTCATTTCCGTTAAAAAAGTCCTCCACAAACAATATAATTTAGATCATAAATTGAAAGAGATGTCATATACTACAGAGAAAGTGACCAAGGCCCCCAGTGCCCAGGGCTGGGATAGAACCAGCGACCTCCTGCTTTCGCGCACCTTAAGCGTTTCAAAAATAAGAAAGGATTGCATATACTTGACTCTGGTCAAAGATAAAGAGTCTGATTTAGGCCAAAAGGTGGCAGATCCATCCATGCATCAATTGCATGGATGGATCATGTACAGTTAAGAACCTGAACTGAATCGCGTTACGACGTTATCCTGCTAACTGGCGCAAAGTATTACGTTTTTTAATTCACTCTCGTTCGTCTTTTTATTCTAAATGATCGTCTTTAGATGCTGATGCTCTTTGTGACGTTTCCAGAACAAAAGCATCAGCACCACCTCCAGAGCCAATCAAAGAAATCCTCAAAGAAACTCCCAAAGAGCCAAAGAAAGAGCAGACCAAGAACGTCTCCTTCAAGAATCACCTGGACTACACTAGCCCCCCTTCGTCCAAAGCTGTTCCGGAGAAGGATCAGCTTGCCAAATTGCCTTATGGGTGGACGGCTGAGGTGAGAATGGTGAGAATTTTGTGGGAACTGAGGCTCCCAAATTATAGAGTTTGCAATGGTTTTCTTTCTCATTTTTGCTATTGGGATTTTTGAGAAATTTTGGCATGTCCCTAAGATGCTATCTCTATCGAAATTAATCTTATTGACTGAAAAGTTTCACAAGTATACCCCGTTTTAAAAACCTTGATGACATTCACTCAGTTTAAAAAAATATTTTGAGACCAATTTAGTTATATCGTAGGTACTTTTCCAGTTTCTTTATGACTGATAATAAATAAGATGGTAACTTTTCTCTTACTGCATGCATACCAATAAAGCTCAAAAATGTATGACTCTACTTATGATACTCGTACTAGGATATGTTTGTCTTTTCGGTATTTCAATTCGTGTGTTCATGATGAACTTGGTGAAGGTGAAAAATCTTTCCACCGAGCTTATCTACACCTGCCTGAAAAACCTTCCAACCGCCTAAAGCATGAGCATGCCCACAGGAGCCCTCCGAACCCGTCCCCAAGTCCTCGCTGAAGCAGGAGCCAGTGCGGGCTGAAGCCAAGACTGTTCCAGCTTTAAAACCAAGCGACACGCCGACTGCCAAATCTGTTCCTGCTAAAGTGCAAGAGCCTATGTATACTAAGGCTGCTACACCGAAAATTAATAAGGTAAGATATACGTTTAGAATTCTGTGATATATTGGACAAGATTATATCACATAGCTTCCTGGTATTCAGATGATTGGCTTTTTGCTCTAAGACTGCTAGAAGTTTGTCATGGAAATCCACGCGATGGAAAACACAACATGGCAAGGCTTTTGATGAGTTCAACAACGCAAAAAAACGTTGTATTCGTGCAGAGCATGGAGCAGATTTTGTAGGTAGGAATGAAGGAATGAGCTTCGAAGCTCCCACTCATGCAAGAGCCAGTGCGGGCTGAAGTTAAGATTGTTCCAGCTCTTAAACTAAGCTATACACCCACTGCAAACTCTGTTCCGGTTATGGTGCAGGAGTTTATGTATACTAAGGCTGATACGCCGAAGATTAATAAGTTACGACGCCATACAGTTTCCATTAGATATATAAAACCGGCTACAGCCTCAAAAATAACTGCTAAAACACTTGTGAGAGTTGTGAGCACCTTGATTATATCTGATAGTGACCGTACTTACAGTGGCATACTAACCATCGATAGAATCGCTAATCGCTAATTCTGCTGTAAAATGCTGCAGGATGAAATTTTCGGACAATCATAATCTCTATGATCTACATGCTTGTCTTTCGGCACAAACATAAGTCGATTTCAATTCTCTGCAGCCTATTAAAAATCTACCTGTATAATTTTTATCTATCGCGTCATAAAATACAAAAAATCTTTATTGCACACCAAAATGAAACAATTGATAAAAACTTCAGTATACATAAAATTAGGGTAAACAATAGGTGGTCTATACAATAGACTAGACAACAACATTAAACAACTGCCATTAAAAATGTTTAAAGTAAAACTAAAAGCGTGGTTAGTGCAAAACACATTTTATTCCATAGCCGAGTACTTGAATCAGATCTAATGTAAATATAGTTTAGTGACATAGGCTGACTATGATCATATCATTTAATTTTAATTTAATATAATTTTAGTTGTAAGTGTGATATTTTTGCATGCCAGATGCTGGTGAAATATGTGTTACCTATTTATTATATTGTCTGACCATCTTATGTACCATGTTTCTAGCGAAATAAAGTTATTTATTTGTATTTGTATCGCTAAAGAGCGATCTCTTCCAGACGACCTGTGAATGAAGGAGAAAGCAAAACAAAACACGACTCATACGACTAATAACAAAATTGTCGTCACTCAACGTTTCTATAACATACAAGATTCTCTTAAATACATCATTCTATATCAGCATTAATAATTCTTAAACCCTCACAGACACCAGAACTTCAGAAGAGGCAAATGAAAACTCCAGAGCCAAAAACGCCTCCCCGTGACCAGAAGCCAAGGGGCCATCGACGCATGTCCAGCGTCAGTGGAGCCCTCCTCACAGATCTCATGCACGTTTCTGTGGATCAAGATGATATGGAGCCTCCTCCTGGCATGGAGAGGAAGGTCATAGGTAAGTTTCTAGTAATAGTTCCAACGGAACTAAAGATTCTTCTGAAACTCTGGACGAGTTTTGGCTAAAGGGTGTCAGTAGAGAAAACACGGTACTATTGACCAAAACAATTCGGTGCTTTCACCGTAAGTCATTTTGTGGTGGCAGTTTGCTGAACTTATCTTTATCAAGCGAAAATTTGGGTTCAGAACCCAACTACATCCTAGAGGCCAGAAATTGTAGAGGTCAGCATGTCTAGCATCAGTACTCTGCTCTGTACATGACAGTGGCATAAATGTAGGCTGTCAAAGCGGCCAAAATGCCACAGCCTCCTGACCCAAGCAGGTCTCCAACACAATAGTAGGAATATGCTGAGTCCAAGCTTCATACAACCGCGCTGTGATTGTTACACTACGCGAAACGCGCGTGTGTGCGTACTGCGTAGCCACAAACCCCGTGTCACGTACATAGCGAAACCGGTTTTGACTAACTGAGTTTGTGGCCAATGATGCGCTTAAGGCACATGCATGCTAAGCTTTCTCGAGTGTCTCAAGCATTTTCCGTAGTAGACCTTATAATGAAGACCAGACAGAAATGAAGATCATTGAAAACTGATCAATATCGTTTTTATTTTGGTTTGTACACTAGTGCCAACCGTACCGATTAAGGTATACATTTTGCACTCTTTAGAAGCTTGGAATCTATATACCCCTACTCATGTGGCTCCAATCTGACTCATCATATTACCTCCATTCAACGACTTCTATATTGTACCACAGGTCTCAGTTAGTGAGGTCTGTGTGCTTCCGTGTGCTTTCAACGACATTACACTCTTTCTTCCAGGGCAAGAAAGAGATCCACCAGTGCCTCCTAAACCTAAACAAGAACCTGAAGACATACTAGACATAGACGCAGACTACTCTACAGCAGAACGAAAGAAAGCATGTAAGTAAATTTTCTCCCAATAGTCAATACTAACAAGTATCTAATCTAATATCGAGTCAACGCGCGCGAGTATGAAGTAGCTCCAAAGATTTTTGGTTGCAATAATAAAGTCTACACCCAAAAAGGCTCGCAATTTCAAACTGTTTGTCCTGAAAATTAAGCTACTATACTACGCTGGCTCAGCGAGCCGAAGTGAATCTTGGCCTTCGACGTTAAGCTGCGCCAGTCTTCCTTCCTTTGAGCAGTCGCCAATCGAAATCGGCTCCTCGAAGCTGGTATAGATCCTTCTTAACTACATGGATTCAGCGTTACATAGGGCGCCCCACCAGATGCCGTCCATTAGGACGTCTCAGATGAACTTTTTTGGCCGCTTGATTCTTCAATGCTGCCAGCGAAGTCGAGCAGGTTTGCTCTCGCCGAAATTATGATATCACCTTAAAAAAGCAGTCAGTTTGAAGCTGCTGTATCTTTTTTTAATTCTGCAGGCCAAAGAAGAGACTCCGAAAGAAGAAAGAAAGAGTTCATAGTAGTCCAGAGCGACTTATGGGATACAAACACGTTTCAATACACGTGCCAGAAGTCTCCTCCAGGGAAGACTGAGACTGGCCACCATCACACTCCAATGCAGAGGAGTGTGTCAGAGAAAAGCCGGCAGCAGTCTTCGCCGCATCATCATAGGTGAGAACATTTGTTTCTTCTTCCTTGTGAATTAGACGAGCAGCTCCATAGACGTAGACGAATTGTGAATTAGACCACATGCTACTAACTTTCGTCTCCTATGCGTTTTTCCGGCTTATACCACGACTTCAGGGAGCCTAGGATCCGCTTGAGAGGCGCTAATTTTACGAAAGGGACTGCCATCTGCCCTTCCAACCCAGAGGGTAAACTAGGTCTTATCGGGATTAGTCCGGTTTCTTCACGATGTTTTCCTTCCTCGAAAAGCTATTGGTAAATATTAAATGATATCCTGTGATAAGTTACCAAAGCGGACCTCAAACCAGGCCAAGTTGAAAGAAGATGAACAGAGTTGTCTTTGGAAGTTATAGACTTAGTAATTCCCTGTTTGGAAAAACTCAGAAATAGAATTAGTTTTCCATCACTTAAACTACCATTTTCGATTTTCAGGGAGGTTGATAGTAGGAGTTTAGAAAGAAGAGCTTCCAATGCTTCCATAAATTATGGTAAGTTCATTTGCAAGTCCTTTCCTTGCATTATTATATTTAACTCCAAAATATTAACAGTGCTATATAGCAACGCTAATCAAAAGCTACAACAACGTAAACTTGATCACAATATTCTAGAGATAGAACTACTTGTACAGTCAAGGGCATAAATATATGTACAACTTTTTCATTACTTTATATGGAATCATATGGCTGAAAAGACAAAAAGTGTATAGATATTTATGCCCTTGACTGTACCTACTTTTCTTAATTACTCCGTTGACTTGGCCACTAAGTCAAACTAAGTTTTGGCCTCTGGAACGAGAGTGTGCCATTTTTCTTCTGCGCTAACTGTTGCCAATTGGTAATTTGAAGTTCGCGCAGATGAGCATCGACCATATCAACCCACCGATACCCAGGGCGTCCAACCTACTTAGTTTTTTTAGTTAGTTTATAAATTGAAAATAGATGTCACATTCTAAAGAAACAGACCAACACCATTGGAGGCGAAGCCGAGGATCGAACTCGAGTCTTCAGCTCACGCCATAACCACTAGGCCACCTGGTCTCAACGCATGCTGGCGAATTTCGCGAGTATATGCAATCTCTGTAACAGACGAGACGCCTATTGCCAATCTGTAAGTACAAGCATCGTCGCTAATTTAATAACAAATCAAATATTTAGTTAAATCATTTGATTCCTTTCAACAGCAAAAGTTGTATTGATGACAGATGACAGCGCCATCTCTCTCGCCATACCGGAACCCCTAAGTTTGGTTTGGATGGAAGTACAAAGTGATGATTGTACTTAGAGGTCGGCCACGGGTGTCTTTCCTGTTACAGAGATTGCATATACGCATAGGATAAGTTTTTTACCTTGTTTAAAAATTATTATATGACCTTCCAATTTTTGTATTCAGCCAGTTCTATAGATATGTTATTTTCAGCAGGCACCACGAGAGGCGGTACGCCAGAAGGCTACCGGGAAGCGGAGACTCTTAGAATGACTGACCGGCTATCGAAGGTGAACCTTAAAGTCCTTTCTTTCTTTCTTTCCTCTAATACAACATTCAACCACAGCTCACAGAACAAGTAGTACTAAAGTACAGAAGGTTCTCTTTTCTACATTAGCCGTTAAACTTGTCAAGCATGCAAACATCAAGATAGGTGCTGTCAGGTGCGTATGGTGGATCGTATCATACTGGCTTTATTGATGAACTATAGAAACCTAGGTAGAAGTACAGGTCGATGAGTTACAGATAATGATTTTCCTTCGTATTTTCTCGGAGATGTTTGTATGTTTGTCATGCTACTTCAATCGTCCTCGGTACTTTTAGTACTGACACTGAGTGAAATAGCATGACCTTCGGGCGTTTCCGTGATAATATGAGGGGAAATCATTATGCACTAGGTACATCTGTATTGAGCGCTGACCTTGAATGCGCAGAGCAGTCGTGCGTAGCCAAGATGCCAATCGCTCACGCTTATTAACGTATCGTAGCTATACCTCTCTCTATCACTCTTCCTTATTAGTGTGACAATGACAGCTGCGTTTCGTTAGCGACTGAGCGTGAGCGATTGGCATCTTGGCTACGCACCCAGTGCAGTCTCTTTGGTTGGGAGATCGAGACGCGCTTGCGCCATTTTGCCGAGCGCTTAGAACTCGTTGGGCGACCTATAACGCCCATTTTTTTATTAAATTTGTGTATTCTTTTAGCGGCGTGGGTCTGAGTTCCCTCAGCCAGTGAGCACGCCTCCGCTTCAGAGCCAGAGTAAACGAAGGCAGTCTTCAGCTCAAGTGAGTTTTTCACAAGCACTTTATCGTTATTTATAAATAAGCCTGCAACTTGCTACGCATACAGGGTGTAACATGATGGGTGTCTGAGGTTTTCTGTGGCTGGTGTTACACCTTGTATGTCAACTTTCATAATTTTATTTAATATATTTTTTATTTGTTATTAAAGTAGTAACTACTATATATAAATTATAAATTGAAATAGTTATCATATACTAAAGAAAAAGACCAACACCGACGAAGGCCAATCCGAAGATCGAACTCGGTACTTCAGCTTACGCGGAAGCTTCTGAAAGTGACAGAATTTAGAATAATTGCTTCATTTTCAGGTAAGAAGTCTCCAAGAAGAAAAACAAGATAGGCCAGAAAAGACAGAAATCATTCGAAGACATGACGACATACCAAGAAAACCTGTGCCTGAACAACAGGTAAACAGATCTAGAACCTAGAACATATGAAAAATAAATTATATTTTTGATTTTTAAGCAGACATGCCTTTGTACCATAATTCATAGAAAGAAATAAAAGTGGATAAAATCACAGCTTCGGGCGAGACTTGAATTCACGACTCTGGGATTCACGCCCATCGCTCTACCAACTCCTCTTACAACTTAAACTTTCGTGAGTCAAGACATTCGTCTGACATTAAAATTTAAACACGGTTAAAAACTCACGTATTTTTATCACAATAGCGTGACATGACGATGACTGCCCGACGCAGTCGAAACATGTCACGCCTATTGTGATAAAAATACGGGAGTTTTTAGCCTTTCTATGAACTCTTCCTCCTCTCCAAACCGAGACATATCCCGGCATACCGGAACGTATTTCAATTCTGCGGCAAATGTTTCTAACATTTGCCTCAACTTGTCTTGACTAAGCAACATCTTCCAGGAAAACGACTGGAGACCAGACCCTGACACGATACGAGTGACGAAGTCGCAAGACTCGCCAGCGAAGAGGCTGCGGCATGAAGCAGAGCCTCTGAAGCGGGCGAAGGGCGTCGGGGATTCTCCACGTCTGACGCAGGCTCACGCGCCAAGGCCTGACCATCATAAGAGCAGCCCTAACGTGGCTTCTAGGCATAAATCAGGTATCATCATCAACCTTTTGCAGTTCAATGTTGGACGTTTTCTCCTTTGACACCCCACTCCCTTAATCTTAAATTGGGCCTCCCACATCCACTCGACCAGGTAACCAGTCCTAACTTTTCTGATGAAAAGGAGATCGAAGTTTTGCTTACAAATATTTTGGATACGCCTCGACTAAGACGTCTCGTCACTTGTATAGACACCTCGTCAGCCAAAAATAAATTTCGTTATCTGCCTCTCTATCGATCTTGCATATTGGAGTGATAGAGAACGTTCCTGAAGCGGGCGAAGGGTATCGGGGATTCTCCGCGTTTGACGCAGGCTGATGTGCCGAGGCCTGACCATAATAAGAGCAGCCCTAACGTGGCTTCTAGGCTTCTTCTTAATTTGTAATTACATCATGATAAAAGTCATACTTTCTCTTAGGAAATTTGACGTATTACCTATCAGTTTTGAACTCTATTGCAAACCTAGGAGGCAAAAATAGTCGGAAGCCCTGACGTAATTACTAATCATTATCCTTGTGCTTACATTTTTTCATCAGTCTCAATTTGATACTACTTAACAGTTTGCCAATTATATAGTAGATATTAAATTAAATGTGGAATTAAACCAAAGTAACCAAAATGTTCTCTTCCTTCTCTTACTCCTTGTTCCGCTTTCTTCTATGGCGCCCAGTGAGTCAACCAATCTCTCTTAACGAAAAATGCCTCTTTAATTCCAGGTTCACCAAACAAACGCGAGGATCGCAAATCCGCAACGTACAGCCGCAGCGACTCAAAACGCCAGGACTCCGCAGACCAGAGGAAAATGTACACGGCCAGCTCAGAATCAGAACTTTTTGAGTGCGCCATTCTGCCCATCTTCCACAAACTCCTTACGGAGCGGCATAAAAGTCAGCCCCACGGCCTCAACCTAACCTATGGCGTCAGCTGCCCTAACATCTCCATAAAATGCGACATAGTTGAGTATTTGTAAGTAGCCGTTTTAGCTTTAGAACAGCAACACTTAACCCACGTTGAAGTGAAGATTTCAATTGTTACAACGTTAAATTAAAACTGTTCATATCTCAAAAGTCAATTGTAATAGAGCAAAGACTCATACTAATTTCATTGCCGAATGCAAACGTATTAAAAAATAATTTAATCTGCGTTTTTCAATTTGCTTTGTGGAACCCTGATACACTTATTTGGCGGCTCATTAGTGTTGCCACGATAAGGAAGATTGGTAGAAAACAGTAGAACAGGCGTAGATATTTACCTATATTTTAAGCCGTATTAAATACCGTGTGGGTATAATGTCTTTTATTTGTAATTTTTATCTTTTGGCAATAATAGTGTTGTGACGTAGGGCGCAATAAACAATATTATAGTGGTTTTTGTTTACGTTTAGGTAAATGGAAATTATAAAATAGTGTAACTACTTAACCGAAATTGTTGTGCCTCGTGACTTTACCAAAAGTGCAATAACGAATAAAAATATTACCAATTAACGCTTATAAAAAATGTAAAAAACTAGTAACTTTACTTTGAATTAACATTTTATGAGTACAATAAAATTTGTACAATATTATTAAAAAATCTTGTCTATCTGTTAAATCTGTAGAATTTACTATACATTATTTAATTAGCTCTTGTATTTAGCAAAATCTGATTAAAATTTGGTACGGTTTCTATGTATATGATTATAAAAATAATTATTGAATGTTAAAATAAGTAAAGAAATTTCTCAACGACAAGTTCGCTCACGGGTTTTAGATTTTAATGTAAAAATCAAGTGTTGTTAATTCTTTAACATCGAATATTATACGTCTTCTTGAAAAACGCTCGCACAAAGTTCATTTGTAACTCGACGCACACCTTATGTATTCAACTATATGCGAATATTCTTAAGATCCTTCAAAAATAAAATAGTATAAATAGTTTATTTATTAAAAAATCAATTTGTTTCCAGTTGAAGTCATGTGATATGCTAAACATATTTCATTGAGACCTTAGTATTTACACCTCAATAGCATTAATTCAAGTGGACAATCAGTCTTAGGATTTTAAGAATATTCCTTCAGTCCTTAATTTATAGGTACTCCAGGAAGGCAGGCGTAGTTTGTGCTCAATGCGTACTCTGGTCTCACTCTTCCGTATTAAAGGGGATAGAGAAAGAACACACGCTAAGTTTACCTTCCCGAAATCAGTTGTGATATTCCTAGTCTCATTAGTAATAATATATAATGTTAATTTTAATACAATAGTTTCCTTTAGATGTTATAAATATAAAGTGCAAATAATTGTATGTATTTTCAAATTTATTATTGTTGGTCCGGCATTCTTTTTTATGTACATGTGCACGTAAATAAAGACTTGATAGTTCTAAGATTTTAAAAATATGTATTGTATTGTATATTGTAAAATATTAAATAATTTGATTACAATCTTCCTTTTTCTCAATAAATACCTTGAATTCCTAATCAGATAGTAAAAAAAACTAAGGCAACTACTAAAAAAGGCAAATGTTACGCTCTTCGAAGGCCAGGGACCGGTTAGGTAACCTGGGTGTATACGAGATTCTGTGTGACTGCGGCAAGTCGTATATTGGGGAAACTGGACGAGAGTTTTCCACGAGACTATTAGAGCACAAACGTAGTGGAAAAAAGATGGACTATGATGGTAAGTCCGCCGTGGCAGAGCATGCCTGCGATACTAGCGCGCTGCATTTTCTGCGTTTCAATATATTCATATTCATATTCATTTATTCATAAAATTATACAATTTTACATGTCAAAATAAATTTAAAATGAAATAATAATGTCAAATAAATCATGTAAATTACAATTAAAGATTAAAATAACACATTATATAAAATTAAAATTTAAGATTAGGCATAAATGTTAGGATTTGCATTCAATTTAATTAAATAATTGTCATATTCTATTATGTCATAAAATGCTTCTTTCGTTAGCCATTTTTTTAATTTCGTGTTAAATACCGTGTCATCTTTAATATTTTTTAAATTGTCGGGTAGTTTATTATAAATACCTGGCCCTGCAATAGATATAATTTTCTCGGATTTGGCAAGTCGGCAACATGCTTTTGCTAACATATTTTTATTTTTCTCTGCAATGCGTGCACTATAGAATAGAGCGAGATTGCTACTACCTACGAGCTTTATACCACGCAAAATACGTGAAGCTATGGAAATAGGACGGTGCCCTAATTTTAATCGAAAAGGTGGCTTAGCTGTGCCACCGGCATGGAAAGTATGGAAACATGTAGTCCATAGTCAAAAGTTCGGTGCAGGTAATGACAGTGTAGTGGACACAGTGAGTTTGGTGTGCTTGCCGCCGTTTACAGTGGATGAACCAGATCTATCTAGGATCCGATGATTCCAGGACTAAGACCAAATCATCCTCAACTGGTTCTATCATCAAGGGTGCTGCGCGCGGCAAAATCCTAAGATGTCCGTAACATGTCGTGTATAGTGAAAAATCCCTATTTTTTATATTACTGACATTAGGAGCGTTGGTGGCCCATCGGTATGACGTGAGACTCCGTGAGGCTCCCTGACCCGTGGCATAAGTCGGGATAACGCTAAGAAGAAGAAGATTAAGTAAGAGAAAGAGATTCAAAAACCAGCTTAAATTTCATAAATTTCGGTCTATACGAATATAAATTATGAGCGTTTGAAATGATAAAAAAAATCAGTAGAAAAACAAGAAAAGAAACATTTTTATTGCAAAACCTATCCTCTGTGCTAATATTTTTTTATTTATTCCCATTGTTACACACTGCCCTGCCACTGGCGAACACAAAATTTTGACCATATTTAATTTTAGTAGTTTTAATATTTTTCTTATGGTAACACCGCTCTCAAACGTCAGCCACGGTCCCCCACCCCTCCCCTCAACTCCGACAGTATTTTTCTACTCTTCTTCGTGCTTGGTTGTGTTCCGTTCACCATTTCATCTTAATTGTTTCTTATTTGTGTTTATTATCTAATGTTAAAATAGTGCCAGTGTCCATCCAAAATGCCTGTGTTTCACACGAAGATCATCGAGAGTATATTGGAACCGGTGGCGCAACAGGTGAGTTCGCTAGTTATTTACGAAATAACTTTGATATTTATAGATTGTTTTAGCGTTCTAGTTTTCTCGTGTAGGTGTCGAATCTTTCATTGTTTACCGTATGTTTGCGGATTATGTCATCGGTAGCCAGTAGATGAAACTCGCCGGTATTAGCTATATTTGGTCGCCGGTGTTTCTCAAGCCATAACTACGTAGGTATCATATGTTGTGGCCTTGTTAATTAACGAGTCGTCGAGTAAATCAAACGTTAAATGTTTATTTCTAAGCCTACATTGTTGCTGGGTCTTATTAACATTTTAGTACTTGGTTGATGTTAAACTCATTAGATCGTCTTTACGAAATAAATTTTAAGTAGTGTGTTTTGAATCACCTTATTTATAAATTTCATAAGCGTACTAAGAGATAAAAGTTTGTGTTGTCAAACAACTATCTACAGTCAACTTTTATTACAATTTTCCATCGTAATTAGTACAAAAATGGGATAGGATAAGAATATTCTCCTGAATATGTTTCTGAGACAAATGCTAATTTTTTAATCCTATTTTTTTAGTTTTCTTGTAAGTACTGTTTCCAACAATTCCAGCAATTAAAAAAAACAAGGCAAAGGTGATAGACATGTAAATGTATGCCTTATTGGAATGCAATTAGCATTGATAAGAGCAGCTTTATCTGTGTGACCTAGCTCGCATCACCAAGGCCTTATGCAACTGTATCCTAAGGCAAACTCTAGGTGCAAATTGCATAGCTGCATTAACTATTTACATGTATAGATAGAAGATATTATATATCAAGTGTAGCAGGATAACACCAGTTTATTTAAGTTATACACTTTTAAACTACTCTCCAACTCTTGATGTTTTCCAAAGTATTGGGAATTGCTTCACAAAATTTATATCCAATATAAGTAATAAACTGTGTAAAAATAGTAGATAGAGTGTCACAAGGGATCAAAATGATATAGTTCCCGTTTGGGTGTACATTTAATCTCGGACCAAGTGTAGGTTTCCTGCTACTGCCATGTTTTCTCACCATTGCTAGACGGGTTGTCCCCTCTCTTACCTTCATTAATATAGCACCAGTATGAGCTGTATATTCCTTGTATGCGCCTTAGGGGGCTTTCTAAGAAATTTGGTATTGTTTGCAAAAGTTACTGATTGAAAATAAAATACATCCATAATGTTTTAAAATCTTTTTACTTTTGAGACACCGAACTTACTCATTTTTGAATGAGTTTAAAAATAATTGACAGTGTTAAAAAAAATATGTAATACTCGTAAATATCATAAGCATCTTGCAATAATACAATCACATTTAAAAACATATTTACAAAAACTTTGCTTGAGAGAAAAACACCCAATATTTTTGACATTTTTTGAGTGGTATAGCTACAATATGTTTTTTATTGCCCGTTTTTTACGTAAAGATATAGGCACTAACATTATCTAAATAATTTCGCAGGGTGTCTAAATAAAATGATTTTTTATTTATTCACCAGAAGTCATTTTTGATTTGACGAACGAAATAAAAAATACAAATACGTGTTACAATATTTTTTCTACTCCAGCACTTCTATCTGTCAATTAGATGACTGACAGCGATATTTAAAAAGTATACATTATAACATTGTCTGTGGTATTCCATAAGAACACTGCTCCTATGGATTTTCATACATTTATATTAGCACTGTTGTTGTTTTTTTTAATTTCCATAGTGGGCACAACATCTTCCCTATTCTGCCACGTTTCTAGATTTTGCTTTTTACGCTCTTTTAGCTGTCGTAGAAAAACTAGGGTATGCAAAAGCTCATAATTGGTTCTTAAACTCTCGGGTCTATTATTACAAAACTCGGCTTCGCCTCGTTTTGTAACGGCGACCCTCAAGTTTTAAGAACCCTTATTATATCACTGTTGCATAAACTACTATTTTAATAATCTAGAAGATGGACTAAATAGATTTTTTTTGTTGTCTAGCCTAATCGGCCAAAGCCTAGGAAAATACCGCCATAATAGAAACAGTACAAAGTAAACAGCCAGTAACTTTCATTTAATAAAAAAAAAAAAAGATATGAAACTAATGCAACATGAGTCACCAGTAAAGAGTTCATTCCAATAATGAGTTACATTGAGAAGCCTGACTCATTCGTTTAAGGAGAGTTGAGAATAACGGGTTCTGTTTAATGTAAGTTTTAAGGATGTTGGGAATTTTAACTGTGTTCAAAAAAAGGTTTGGTATGTTCTAGATTACTCTATTTTATACTATGAAGTAGCGACCCGCCCCGGCTTTGCACGGGTTATTATTATACATTTAAACCTTCCTTTTGAATCACTCTATCTATTTAAAAAAACCGCATCAAAATCCGTTTCGTAGTTTTAAAGATTTAAGCATACATACATACAGACAACGGGAAACGACTTTGTTTTAAACTATGTAGTGATGAGGGCTACCGTATTGTCACTCACTAGGCGGCGCCATTCATGCGTGGGTCTTGCGTCTACATGAAAGCATTTTCAAAGTGATATTTGAAATGTTCCCGTTAGACCCACGTCCCACTAGCGCCGCTGGCGGCGAATTGCTTCGCGTTAATCCCCATTGATTTTGATGACTCTTATTTTGTTCGAAAGCATACGAGGTGCTCTTGTTAGATTTTTGTTGATCTGATTATGGGATATATATGTAAATAATTGAGAAATTAGTTATCGTTTGTAGATGTTATTAGAAATAATAGTTATATATATAGACAAATATGTTTGAACCCGGACCGATGGTAATTGCCAACCCAAGAGAGCCGCAGGAATTAAATATTTAAAAAACACATCTGTGATTGCTGTCATGGACGAATTTAATTGCTTTTAGCTTTGAAGTCCAACTGGTCCAAGGTCGCATTATTTTAATGTGTACTTATTTAATGACTACTAGAACCGTATGTTTATTTGATCAGTAACCTTAATCAATCAATTCAATTTTATTTTTTTTTCATTTAAAATAATGTGATATAATTAATTATTTATAAACATGTCAATCAATACATTATTTAATTACTTATTCAAAATTAGTAATTTTGATTAGTTTTTTAGACTATCAATATGATATGAGTATGACCTATTATCGCTGTCAATGGAACTTCCTAACAGTGTAAACAAACCGCCATATTGATCGTAATAACCAAACTTTTAAGTTTTGAATGAAATCTCCAAGAAATTAAACACTTCAGAATTCTCCCCGTCAATCAAAATTCAATCATAATCTAAATTCGTCAATTCGCATTCTCTCAGTCATCACCTTAACCCTGTGAAATCGAGTGCTGTAAAGGGCTCGAAACGTAGGGCAATGGTGTTAATAACCGTGATTAATCCGTTCTAAAGTTTTTAATTTCAATGAATATTTTATGCTCTTTTTGTTCGACTCAACTTTTTATTTAGGCAACACTGTATTGTTTGATTGTGAGACCAATGAATTTATAAACCGAAGAACGGAATAAGTTTCTGGTACAAACTTTTATGGTTGACGTCAACCAGTCAACGATAAAATGAAAACTTCCCTTTCCACGGCTAACTTATACTTATCGAGGCAATTCTAAGAAACCCAAACACAATGGGTTTGGTTGTTTCATCAGAGTTCACCGAGTTCATTTTGGGAGCTGCATAAAAATATATTTTATTAGAAGTGTTTCACGGTATTTGATGAATTTATAAAGTTCTACTTTCACCTGTTTATGTAGTATGTCAGTGTGTAAATGCTACCGTTAAATTGTGAACTCCCGACAAATTATAATTAGACTAAGAATATTACAAACTAACCTAATAATAACGCCGAATACTATATAGTTATATGCCTAGGGTGTACTGCGGTAATCTCGCGGTAAGGTTATCTAATTTTGAAAATCACACCCATAGTCTTATTAATATACTTAGACCGGGTTACTCACGTCTATAAAGTCGAAGATAGCTCGACATGTTTCGGGACGGTCCGCGCCCCATACTCCCGCCCGGACGGTAACCCGGTCTAAGTATATTAATATGTCTAATACTCACGGGAGTTTCCCATAGTCTTAAGATTCTAATTTCAAAATTACACTGCGTTTTTTGACATTCGAAATTACCTCAAAGTCAATACATGTACTCGTATTTTGTTGATTCCTCATCCCCCATTTTCTTGTTATTTCACTCTTAATAATAATAATTATATTATATTTATAATAATTTATTATAATTCATTATATCACCCCTTCGTCCGCTACAGGGGTTAAGAAAAAAACAAAATTATTCCTCGACAGGGGGTCGTTCATTAATCACGTGAGTTTATTCGGCAATTTGTATTATTTTTACTCTTTCTCAGGATTTAAAGTTGATATTAAAGTTGATATTCGCATTAAGGAATTAAAGTTGATATTCGCATAACCATTAAATTCTCGATATGTTTTAAGGACTAAATTCGCAAAACAAATAAAGTCCGATAAGTCATTGACATCAAACAGCTGTGTGCAAATGAAGTGATCTGAAACCCTTCATTTATAAAAGGACGTATCTGTCGTATTTGTCACAAAGCTACATTAACATTCTTCCACCAAGTAGGTAGGTATTTGAAAAAGGACGCAAGTGACAGTTGTTTTGTAAGCGAGATTGGCTTTTGTTTTATAAAAGGGACTATTGTCTATGCTCAGTGGAGCGATAAGGTTCAGTGACATGATTGAGACATACATAGTATGATTGTTGTTGACATTTATGCCCCTGGTATGAATTATTTGGTTTAGGCCACTCTTGAACCATGCCAAAGTGACAAGCAGTAAGAGATTTCTTACGATCTGATTTAAGGCGTCACTATGACATAGTCCTATAGTCGCCTATGGTTCCAAAAGGTTGACTGTGCAGAAGCGGCAAAAAAGCTATCATATAAATAAGCTAAATAAAATAAAATAAATATTGCTATTTATTCCATGATTTTCATTGCAAAATTCTTGAAATTAGACTTTATACCTTGAAATCAATTATTGTATCATTATTTCGACCACACACATTATTTCGATTTTTCGTTATATATAGCCAGTGTTTTAAAATATGAATTGCATAATTTTTTTACAATTTAATACCCATTGGGCTGATGTGAACACAATTGTTGGCCAAAATAATTATTTTTAAAAGTTTGTCCCGAATTGTTTTCATACGCACCTATATTGTAATATTCATTAAAATCGCTAAAGCCGTTTTTTACACATTACCATAAAATGAAAATGAAAAAAAAATATGATAGATTATTTGCCGCTACTGTAGATACGTATGGGACTAAATACAACTGAAATATGACATCCATGTTTGTATGTAATAACACTAATAACCATGTCTAAGCAAATACATTATTTCAAATAAAAATGCTGAAATGTTTTTTATAAAAACATATTCTTGAGAAATACATCAACCCCAGCTGATACCAATAAGTTTTGTAGCTTATACATATGCGAAATTACGAAAGATAGACAAAACCATACAAATCCCAATAAGGCTGATTCTATCTCCACAAAAATGGTCCGACGTAGTTTTAACTATACTAAGGACTACGACTAAGGCCCACTTGCACCTTGCATCACCCGGAGCTAGCCGCTAACCCAGAGTTAAGCTGTCAAATTCCATACAAAGCCCGGTTAACTCCTGGTTATATAGCTAACCCCGGGTGGTACAAGTGGCCCTTAGAACAATGTGTACAAAAGCACAATTTTTCATCTATCTCTGACCTATAGCGTAAGTTATTTTTACCACATATCTAATAACGGTTTGGCAGTTACTGCATCACCCTATTTCCATCTGCATATAATACCTATACGTATGTTTTGGCGAGCACATTCGAACCGTGGAAATCGCGTTAACGGTTTCTTAGCCACGGTTTATGCGAATTGGCAGACTTACAAACAGATAATCAAATGTGTATGTAGTATTTGGAACGCCAGGAACCAAACATTACAGATATTGATTACAATAAACGAGAACAGGCTGAATATTATGTAGTTATCTCTTTGCATCTTGAAATCGCATCTTTCCTAAAGCGACATGATCGCCACAAGCCACTACCAGCACTATTACGATAGTCAATCATCAAGAGCCCCATAGCAGAATACCTTACGGCGATCCTCTCTAGACATAACCATGGTAGATGAACCTGGTCATCCAAGTGCGGAAAGTGATATTGAGGCCATATTTATACTCGTAGCTACTGGTTCTATAATTAATTTCTTTGATTAACCATTTTATATATCGAATGAGAAAAGTTATACTATACCATAAATTAAATAATTTATGAATATAGCGTTTGCAATTTATGTTTTCGTTCTCGCCTGTTTTTTTTTTAATTTTGGCAATTGGTTTTTGACATTTTTGCCACAGCTTCACGTCAATTAAGCAACTCAATTTTGAGAGGAGAAACAAGCCAAGATAATCGATGATCCCTAGATCTTACTTTTTAGGGAACATTCTGATATTTTGTGACCTGCCTTCAGCAGACTTGATAAAATAAAATGTTTAATTGCTGTCAAGATTGTTCTACAGCCTTCAATTACTAGGGACTCTGAAATAGCCTGGCGAAGGGCCGAAATAGCCGGGGCCGCCGGAAGAAGCGAGGACAACTGTTAATTACCTCCATCTTGGCTCATATTACTGTCTCACCTCCTGGTTATATAAACATTGAATAACAATTAAAACACGTTTCTGTAAAGTTTCAGCAAAATTGTACAACCATTCAAATCGGCAAACTGTTTTGATAAATAAATTGTTTCGTGTTTTAATTAGTCACACTATACTGAAAAACTTCGCGTATAGGTATATTGCCTAGATTCCCCTACGTTTCGTGATGTATAAAACGTAGGGGAATATCAGTATACGCGATTAATCCGTTTTAACGTGCGTTTAAATGAGTAAGTATATACTAAACGCGGTAACAGAAGTTAAATATTATAGCCACACTATAATAAAACTGAAGAAACAGAAACCAAATATTGACAAATCTCGATTAAAATTAATCTCGACCTCGTCAGTAAATGAGACCTCTAAACCTAAACACCCAATTAGGTTTTCTGCACGAGATCTCGAATCGCCAATCTCAGTTCAAGATTGCAATCCCTACTGTGCAGGAAACGAACCTGGGAGCTTATTCGACCTTCTAATTTGACAGCAAGGGATACCCATTTATCAACATCATATCCTCTACGTTTGACTAATGGGGAAATTCACATTTATGTTTGGTACTGCGAATCGCACTCCAGCAGGCTTCGCTTTTTATTTTTAAGACTCTATTTATTTTTAATAGTGAGTACCTACCAATGCGTACAATACTACTACTACTACTACTGAACTTGTACTTTATCGAGAACTTTCTCCGATTTGTATAGGGAAGGGAATATTCTTGAGCGAGATTCTCCAGCCAAATTAAAGAACGTTCTGGAAAACGGCACATTTATCTACTAAATCCTTATTACCTACACTACTAAATCCTTGCAAGCTGCATCAAATTTAGAGTCGAAGCCATCTAAAAGCAAGCAGTAAGAGCAAAGGTCTGCATAGTGTCACTTGCATTCTATTTGCGGATCCGGTGAGACAGGCCCTCTTTATTAATGGCGATTCGATCGAAAATGCAGCGGTTTAATAATAAGCCGTGACCGTGATGCTGTGGACTTTTTCAAAGTGTAAATCGACAAATACTTATCAATACCAATTGTTTGTAATAGAAGTGTTAACAATTAAGTCATTCCAATGCAGGGCAAATGCATATGATTTACATATTTACTAAGAGTTGAGTGGATCCTTGCTGCATTTTTATTGTTTGCGAAAAAAAAGGAGTAGGTATAGGTATCAACTTTGATTTTATAGCTAGTGTTTTAATTCATAAAATACGAATACTATCGCTACTATATATAATTTCTTAATGTAACGACCTAACGACCTTTCTAACCTATTTGGTATTTAGGGTATCTGTGTAAAATTGTCCCCAAATATTTAAATAAAAAATAAAAGATATTAAATAAGTATTTAATTTGGTGGATCTTACATCTTGTGTCTCCTTCAATAATTGGTAGTAACACGAGTAACCTGAAATATATTATAGTTAATAATAATTAATATTTGGTACTGGTTCTTGAGCTTTTTTGTAACTCAGCAGCGATATTCAAGTAGGTAGCTCTCTGCCAACTCGGGCAACTGTAACATTTAGTATTTACTTCCGTAATCCGTAACACGTCGTCAAATGATTTCATCACTGGTATTATCATATCGACAAAGGTCGCATTATGTAATCCAATGCAGTGAAGCCAGGTGTCATAAAATATTTCTATTCCCGCCACTGACTCACTCGCTCATTTTGTTTAACCGTCGATTTTCGCGCCTTCCGTTGGCGCCCGAATTTTAAATTTAGAACGCTTCGCAATCGGCCGTCGTTTGTTTTTAAAACGTAAAGGTTTGTAGAAAAAGGGATTACGGTGCGTTAATTGCGTCAGGCTAATTTATATCTTAATGATTACATGAATAAAGCACATATTAACATAGTGCACGCATGCATGAAGGTGACATTTTGATAGTTGTTTATTTTGTTTTCGCGACAGTCTTTTTTTAGCTTATTTATTTTGTTTCTACCTATTTTCAAATTTAGAACGTGTTTCTCAATCAGTCGCGGTGTTTTGTTTGAAACTTTTAAAAGCTTAAACATGACAGTTTGTCACTAAAATTTGTCGGTACATTTATCAAAGTGTGAAAGGAACTAGTTACTGCAAAAATCGAAAACTTATGATAAAAATATTTGCAACTTCTTCTCGAAGTAGGTAACTGACGTATAACTGTTAGTCACCGAAATATACTTTTCTGGCTATATTATTAAATCCGTACTCCTTGCTAACTGAATTAGATTTATATTTATATCCCTAATCTCTACGTGCGTTCTTTATTTTCTGATGACTACTCAATGTATATGTATGTATGAACACCTAAATAGTGAGATTTACAAAACTTAACTTTGGGGATTACTTCGAGTCTGTGTTTTACTCCTTTTAATATATTGGTTTCAGACCTATTTATGTGTGAATTTAGGACGTACGGTAACCCCAATGAACACAATAACGAAGCGCATAATGTGTGACACGCTTTTATCGACTCGATAAAAAAATTGTTACATTGTTCGCTTCTCTTCTTCCTAGCGTTTTCCCGGTTCATACCACGGGTCAGGGAGCCTGGGGTCCGTTTGGCAACTAATCATAAGATTTTGGTAGTTTTACGAAAGCGCTACCATCTGACCTTTCAACCCAAAGGGTAAACTAGGCCTTATTGGGATAAGTCCGGTTTCCTCACGATAGTTAACCGAAAAGCGATAGACATCGTAGATAAGTTACGAAAATCTCATTCGTATGAACCGGAGTTTGAACCCGCGACCTTGAGAATTAAAGTCGTACGCTCGTAATGCTGAACCACCAACGCTCTTGCTAGGGCATACTTTACTTCTGTGTACAAGATATTAATAGCAGTGGCTGTATTAATTGCCCAATCACTGATTAAATCTGTTTACCAGCGATTACGTTCTGTATTTATGATCATAATGCTAAGTAACAGTTATGGGCTCTTAAATTTGATCAGTTTGTTAAACACGCCATTCGATGACGCCATATCGATGACGTTATGTTGATCTGGCTTATCGTTTATGGTCATTCAGGCGTGTTTTCTTGGAAATGCCTCGATAAGATTATCGTATGGTCTTTCCTTGTGATATATTAGCTAAGTGAGAGAAGGGGGTTTCATATTTTTTTGTTTATTCTCTCAACAGTAAAGGTATTGTGTAAAAAATACACAATACGGTTTTACTAAAATATCGATTGTGTACAGCCGGAAATTGGGATAAAAATGTGAACACATTTTTTGTATGATTAGTTTGCTTTTTTTTTTCAATATTTGCTCTTGCCACAATCTTCAGAATACATTCTTTAGCGACAATGACCTGTCTATTCGCTGAAAAATGTCTTGAAAAGAACTATCAAATTGTCTATTTCAAAGACATTTGTTTTTTTTTTATCATCATCATCATCATCATTTCAGCCGAAAGACGTCCACTGCTGGACATAGGCCTCCCCCAAAGATTTCCACAATGACCGGTCCTGCGCCACCCGCATCCAGCGGACTCCTGCGACCTTCACCAGGTCATCAGTCCACCTTGCGGGGGGCCTACCCACGCTGCGCCTTCCGGTACGCGGTCGCCACTCGAGAACCTTTCCGCCCCAATTTTATATTAATTTATATTGTTATCGTTTTACTCAAGATCAATAATCCGAGTAATCGAGAAAATCGCGTTTTATTGTTGGGTAAAAAGGAGAACGGACCATTAAGCAATGATTATCCAAAGCACATTCATAGGTATTACAGTATATAAAAATGTAATCAAATTTTCAGAAAAAAAAGAAAGCTCAATCGTCTTGCGTAATAAATAAACAGCCCCCATGTTTAGGAGTTTTTAAGCATCGAAGAGTATTTATCAATTAAATCATCACCTCGCACAAGTCATAATAGGGAATATTCACTATTTTTTTAAATACTGTTGGATGATAGCTTTTATCATAAAAATACTGTAAAATAAATTTCAGCGCATAATAACTAAAATTTAGTAGATAAATCTTCTTTCAAAAACTCCAAATAAAAACGGGCGTTTGAAACGCCCGCCATTCCGACAAGCTGAGCCGTGACGTCATTTCTCATCTAAGGCCGGCACACAGTCTGAATGGGCCTATACCACGAAAATCGAACGATTGCGAATTTATACCTCCGTCTCTGTCACACTTGCATATTAGAGTGACAAAGAGGTTTCCCGTCAATGCCAATTTTCAATGTTCGTGGTAGGCATGCAATGCAGATTACGATGCATAATTACAATTATATTGTGAATTAATAATGCATAAAATTACGTACAATTAAGATATTGCTCACAGGTATCCTGATTTTTTCAGATATAATAAATTTCTCAGATCAATTGATGTGAATTAAGATTATGATTTATGAACGTGTTTGATCGGCACAACATAACCTAAAAAATGTTTATTATTTAATTAGTCTTGTATTGTGCAGCCGATTGTGTTTACATTTACAATGGAAAACGACATACAAGTCATGAAACCGCTTTAAAGATGGGATATGTATTGGATTGTGCCAAAATGCAAAAATATGAGTAGCAAAACGAGAAACACTAGATATCTTATGAAGGAAATTCCATACGAGAACATGTATACAATTTGACACAGACGATTCACGATTCGCATGCTTTTTTTTTAATGATCTGGATACTAGTGCTTCTGTGCCAGCTGTACACCAAACATTTGAGAAACCGAGACGCGAGATTACACACAGCGGCTCTCTGTTCATTCGCGTTCTTGGCTTGGTGTACAGACACCACTATCCAATGACGTCACACTCGACGTCACAGCGTTTTAACCGTTTGTAATTTCACACATTTTTTTGCACTTTTCAATAATTATTTTCACAGCTAAAATAAAATAAAATTAAGAAATTTTGATAGGGATATAATGCTGAACCAACATAGTTTCTGAGAAAAAAATATAAGCCTTATCTATTTCAAGTGCATATAGCCTATTGCTGAGCAAAAGGGCGCTTTGTCTCCTAGGTGAAGATTGCCAATATAAAAAAAAAATTAAACTCTTATTGTTTCTGTACCAGTGGCGCAGCGTCAAAATGTTATTTCGGCAAACCGGTGCTTATTTTGCCTGCTTTTTATTCGGCTCCTTATGAATAAGGTGCTGAGTTGGCTCACGTAAGAAAAAGCCGACATGAATCGAGTCTCTAGTATCTACATATACTAGGCGGCAATATACTCGTCAACCGAACTTCACACTGGCATTATACTTATAAATACATAAGCAATGAAGAAATCTGAGCTATGCAGGTAAGTCCACGGTCGTGCGTAGGCGCCGGCCATATGGCGGCGAAAATCATTTGAATATCGAACGTTATAGTTATGGCGGTTATAAAACTCGCCGCTTTTGTCGCTCACATTAATTATATGTAGAAATTTATTGTTGTCAGCCTGATGTAGACGCTGGTGGGATGCACAGTCAACCAATGAGGATTCTCTCATACTGACACAGGACCCACGCATGAGAGGCGCCGCCTGGCGAGCGAGAATACGGTAGCTCATATTATGGCTTGCATTTGCTGTGCTGCATTTAAAATGCAGCATAATTTTAATTTCCTTTATAACAACACACCTTCATATCATATTGTTCCAATGACAAACGGTCTGCCAAAATGGGTTTATTTTACGAGTATATATACTTTTTAAATTTTAATGGCCGTTAAGAAACTGCAGATACACCGCAATATGCAGCGTTTCCCAAGAGAAATGTTCACATGAACAATTTTATACTTTAAAAATTCTACGATTCTAGTTGTCGAGTCGAGTAAGTAGTTGAGGTTTATGAGACACTGTAACGATAAGTACGTTCATTTCACTATGGGAAAGTCCCTCAATAATTTCACGTCCAATACCGCGCCTCGCTCCGATTCCAGACAGGGGGCTTAAATGTCATTTTCCGGCTCTTGACATTCTCATTTCCGGCTGGCATTCACAAGAAGTTCTTTTCGGGCTTTGAATGTCTTGTTGTAAGCGCAAGCGTATTACTACGTACGTTTCGTTGAAAATAAATTGATCTTAATTTTTCTTAAAGATTACGTTCAAAGATTAAGTTAATGAATTGAAATTAAGAGAGTCACTGGCTTTTCTTAGTATTTAATTATGATAATTATATATATATTTCCGTAGTTAAATTTTTGGCACAAAAACAATATCGGTCATAGGTTGCAATCATCATCACCATTATCAGCCAACAGACGTCCACTGCTGCACAAATATATGGGGAATCCGACATAAACGGCCGTATCTTTTGATTGTGTTGACGTTGAAGTTTGGTTTTTCCACAGCTTCAAGGGACCGCAGATTTGTGGTTTGTTTGTGGTATTAATTTTAACTTGCTACCTTTACGCGTTCCCGAGATAAAGGGTCTTGACAGACAGACGGACGAACACTTTGATATAGTCGTACAGTGGCCTAGGTTCCTATTGAGGATCGTCCATTAATTACGTCACACCAATTTCGTGATTTTTTTACCCCTCCCTCCCCCCTTTTCGTCACAATTAACTACACCCTGCCCCCTTAGTGTGACGTCACATTTAGATTTTTAGTTTAGGAAGGTAAAAATTACAACATCACTTTGAAACTAACTTTTTATTAGGATTGCTTAAAATGATTTATGAAATTAAAATCAACAATAATAAAAATATTATCAAATTTATGCTTCCTACGGCCGGACTCAAACTCGGCCAAACTCTGCCAGAAAAATAGTATCAAATTTATAGGGAACGAAAGTATCCAAACAAATCCGAGTATGTAGAAAATTCGTTGAAGATTTTGTAAAAAAATTGTGTGTGAGGATTGTAAGGTCACAGACATGGAACTCCTCCCTCCCCCCTTTCACGATATGTCACATTTTGTGGAGCCCCTCACCCGCTTGAGGCGTGATGTAATTAATAGTCTAAGAGCTAGCGACCAAATCGTTCATGTGGCTTCAGCTGTATTGAAACTCCGTTAGCTCCGTCAGCTGAAGCCACATGAACGATTTGGTCGCTAGCTCTCCGTCTATAATGGATGATCCCTTGGTTGAGAGTACATGACATGATAGAATCTGCCTCTCTTGCGTAGGTAGGCACTTATCACAGTTAAGCTCGGCGGCCTTGCGACGACCGTGACCTACTGCGACAGACGCCGCGAGCTTCAATGTTGCCAACGACATAATAAACAGTTATTTTCATGGAAACTTTTGATCTTTGATCATTTTAACCCGCCATACTGGCAACGTCTGGCATTTCCTATACAAAAAAGTCTGCCCATTTTTGCGGGGTACGGACACGTCAAATGTAAAGCTATTCGTACGTAGCGTACAAATTAGAGCTCCTGGTCGTGACCGTGTTTCATGAACCCGTAGCCGAATCTCCGTTGCTGTGTTACTCGGCAACGGAGATCCGCTCCGTTTGCTGAGTTTGCTCCGTGTTATTCGGCTACGTGTAATTAAGATACGTAGCTACGTGTACACGGAGATACGTATCTTATTTATACGTAGATCGGATCCAGTCGTGACCGTGACGTTAAGTGTAGATTTTTTGCCCCCCGAATGTAATGCAAGGGGCCAGTTTTTAATTTCAGTTTCCATACTTTTGCATTTTAAATAAAAATTTAAGAGATCAAAAATAATTAGATGCAAATATTATGTTGGAGGCAAAAATAATAGACCAGTACAAATTGTAAAAGATGTGTATTAAAAGAAGCCGAGCGGAGCCGAAGCCGAGATTCGCGGGAACGTAGCCGAATCCAGAAACGGATACGTATCTTTGACGTGACCGTGTAGTACGGGATCTTAGCACCGCCGGTGCTAAGGCTACGTAGCTACGGTTCCGCGTGTAACACGTATATCACAAGCCCTAGTACAAATAGGGTAGCCGAATACGAATAACACACTTTTTTATTAATTTTTACTTTATGGAACTTTAAAATTAGAAAGTATGTTTTAAAACATGATAGAGATGGATGGCAATTTTACACGAAACAATATTTACTAAATGTTCAGCAATTGTCCACTTACAGCGCAATGGGAAATGTGATCATTTTTCATAACTTTTCCCACGATTTCGGCATTATCTCAGAACAGAAACCAGTTTTTAAGTTTCCTAAATTTATCAGTTGGTCGCAAAGATACGCCTCTTTGCATATTCCAAAAGCAAAAAACCCAAAGGCAAAACTAAAAAAATAAAATTCCCATGTTAGCTGTGAAAATCTCATCAAATTTGGCCATATTGTTGATCCTCGAGGCATTGAAACATTTGAATTTGGAGTTTTATTTATGTTTATAAAGCCGGGCCGGGGTTTGAATCCGCAACATTCTGATAGAAAGTCGTATGCATCGCCGGATTCGCTGCGCCGCGTTCTCAATAAAACATAATACCATCAATAAATACAGTCGCCATTAGATATATCGGAGCGTCCGGGGCGTTCAAAATATCTGAACAAGCACTCTAACGCCTTGACAATAGAGGCGTGTTCAGATATTTGTGAACACCTCGGACGCTCCGATATATCTGATGGCGACTGTACGTACCATAAAACATCCTCTTCATGGCGACTATAGAAGCGACCCCTTTATAATCTGCCTTTTCATAAGACAATCTCCATTAGAGGCGTGGCAGGGCGCGGCGGGTAGCGGGTTCCCTTCCCGCGCCGTAATGGCTTGACATTTGGTTCCGGGCGAGGGCTGGGGTTAAGTTAAGTCGTTTTTACGTTATTGTTTTGACGCAGTTCTATCGATTTGTTTATTTACCCCTCTACACAATTAGAGTGAAACAATGTTATCTTTTCCAAGGAAAAACTGCCAAACTTTAGTGTTTCAAATGTTATCTTCTATGAAATAAGACGTTTTTAACACATTTAAAGTCTGTGCTATCAAAATCGATAAATACTTAAATAAATATTATTGGACAATCTTACACAAATCGATCTAGTCTCACGTTAAGCTCATGTGGGTACTAAATGATGATACTTATACATATATTATATAACAGATTGATACATAAATAAATATGTATCTTAAATATATAGAAAACACCCATAACTCAGGAACAAATATTCGTGATAAACACAAATAAATGCCCTGACCAGGATTCGAACCCGGGAGTCCCGGGACCTCCTGCTTCATAGGCACGGTCACTCTCACTACCAAAGGCTAGGAGGCCGTTCAAGGAAGCTACGACTTAATTTGAATTCGTAATAAAGCACTAATTGAAATACATAATTTCAAGGGTTCTAGTTTTAACTATCGCGAAATTATAGGAGGTTAAGTATCGCCAGAACTGCCTCGAGAAAAGGATGGCCGTGTCTTTGTTTTACTCGACTGTTTCAGAGATGGAGATACAAATCCGCAATCGTTCGTTTTTCGTGGGTGACAGACGGACGGACCGACAGTTGAGGCTTAGTAATAGGCTCCCGTTTTACCCTGTGGGTATGGAACCCTAAAAACCAAAATGGCGCGCTCCCAATCAACCAATAGGAACAACGGTACCAATAAACCAATAAGAGCATAAACGTGCCTTGGTATCAAACATGCGGCTATTGAAAGCAAGAGTACCCGCTGCACAGTGTGAAATATGACCTTATTTGCGGACATCCTGTTTTTATGTGTTTAAACGAAGGATAATACGAATATTAAACACATTTAAACACTCTCATGTTGATATCTGTAATAGTTTCGGAGTTATATGAGAAATCGAGAAAATTCTATGAAAACCATAGAAACTTCTTTACTCAAAGTCTTATTACTTCTACTAAAAAAGAACGATATCATATCATAACTATACACTAAAAGTACCCATTCATCTATATAAATTAGCATAATTACGGTCAGTTTGCTCACTAAACTTAATTTTATATGTTTTCATGACATATTTTTTTCTCGTTAATCTGGGCATGGTCGCATTTTTTTTCAATGTTAATTTGTTTATTACAGTAACAACTACTACCACAAAAAAAATCAAACGCAACAACATCAAGACTTCGGAGATATGAATTTTCAAAATGTTACATAGGGTTGTCACTATTTCCTAAGTCGATCATAATGTCTTCTTATTACGGTTCATATCTTAGGTACGATTTCATATTATTTATGTGTGATAGTTATTTATGTGTTGAAAGTATAAAAAAACTACATTCCAACACGTATGTCATACAAAACTTTATAACGCATTATAATGCACGCTGCATGTCCTTTACGCCTATAATTATTTGCGGTAGTCACTAAATCATGTACTTTCCGAGCGTATGCATTATAAAATAAGTCTTCATCTTTCGGGTACACCTAATTAGAATGTAGTAATATTTCTACCCATATTCCTTGAGTTTTCAATTTTTTTTTTATTAATTTGTTTTTTTATTAAAAAAATTAACACAGCTTTACAGTTTTATACCAATGCACTGTGAAAATCAGAAATTATACATAAAAAATATATAAAACACAAAAGAGAGACAATAACAAACAAAAATCAATTAGTACTAGGCGACGCAATAGCGTGGCTCCGTTGCGTCGTCTGAACCAGTGGCGTGGGATTCGTCAAGTTACCCCGGAACCGCCGAAACACGACGCCCTTCGGCCAGAAGTCTGCGCTCGCGATGGTGTCCTGCAGCGGCCGCGGTACGCGCACCACAAACGAGCTGAAGTGCACGTATTGGCGCGACTGCAGCTGCTGCACCCTCAGCGTATAGCCAGTCTTCCGGTGGACATACTCCACCACGTCGTTAGCCACGGCGGAGTAGTGCAAACGCGACACGTAGAGCGCTCTACTAGGCGTGGCGACCCGTAGACCTGAATTAACCGGCTCGGCCGTGCCTTGCAGAGTCTTACGAGGCGCCCTGCTCGTACTTGGACGAATGGCTGGTGGACGAACTCTATACTATTTTGGTAGCGCTTTCATGTGGGCTGTCGATTGATTGTGCAAAATTTGAAGAATTTTGTAAATCTGTTGCTATCAAATATTTACAGACGTATTCTTGGTTCTATGTATATGTCGGTAACATTACATAAAATTTTAATGCATGGTGGTCGAATTATAGAATCCAGCGAAATACCTATAGGAATGCTTTCCGAACAGGCAGGGGAATCGAGAAATAAGTATTGGCGTTATGATAGACAACACCATACCCAAAAATTTGATCGCAAAACCACAATGTTGGACTTATTACCGAGCTTTAGAATCTTCAGACCCGTATTTGTCTTTGTTAACACAACAAACCCGTCAAAATGAAAAAAAGCCTTTACCCAATAGTGTCCTTATCTCATCAAAGTCACAGAACATAATTCAGAGCCCGATTACACTGAAGCTGATAAAATAATTTTGACTACAGACGAACAAGTTATCCAAGACTGATCATTTAAACTGACTTTCCACGTTGCTTATAAATTGATAGAATAATTCACACAAAAAAATATTACTGTCTTAATTCCATTTTGTGACAACCCTATTTCCATAGAAATCCAGAAAAAACATAGAAATGGGATATCTCCAAAGTCTCGCAAGATATAGATTCAGGATTTTTACAGGTTAAAGGTAAAACTATGTAGCAAATTTTACAAGTGGAAATAAATGCGACCGTAAAATAGTTAATTTTTTATATATATTTTATTTAATTATACAAATTACGATTTTTTTTCAATTCCTACGCAATTACAGTCTTGTGGGTTTAACTCGTAGTATATTATTGAATACCGTATCATATACACTAGGTTAATATGGATAATTTTGACTCGTTTGTAATTAATAGACAAAAACATTTTTCCGAGAGGTCAATGACCTTTCATAAAATAAATTATATCTCCGTTTTAAAGTAAGTTATCGACATAGGTGTTTCATAACCCTCTTCGTTGACCTTAGGTGCACTAATTTCAAACATAAAAAGAGGATGTCCGCAAGTAAGGCCATATCTCACACTGTGCGCTGGCCTGACTCATTCATTAAAAGTTATTGGTGACTGGAACAGGTAAAGGCCGATTTACACTGTACGAGTATACGAGTGTGTTTAGCAATATCAATGTTTATTGAGCTATCGACCCCGGAAAATATTTGGGTCAAACACACGGATGTGTGGAGTCTTTTCGGTAGACTATATAAAGCTTGATTTTGCTCGAGCCTTATCTACGTTAAAGGATCCCTTTCTAGTTTCTATTGCATTGTATGATAATAGTACATTACGATACAAGGGCGAAAAGGAATTCGCAACGAGTGGCGATAAATTAAAACACCGTAGGGAGTGTTTGAAATCGACACGAGTTGTGAATTACCTCTTCGCACGTGTATCTCACGACGCTTTACATGTACAAATGGCCCTTTGAATATTCGACGCAGGCACGTAAAGTGCTCATTATCGCCCGGGGCGGTAAAGTAGAACAATTTGTACTGTAATCATTACCACAAGCTGTTAACTATTGACCAGAAAAAAGTGCGTGTTGGTGCTGAATTGTAGAGCTAATCTTTCCTGTGTAATGTGGATAAAGGTTTAATAAGAAAATCAAGCTTAATAGCCCTTAACTTTTGAAAAGTCCAACAGAAATATTCTGAACATCGTTTTATGTTTGACACATTTCCACTATTTCTTTCTTTTGGTTACACACCTTAGGGAGACGGTGGGGTGCGACCTAAGCTTGAAGCTGAAATAAAAACAAACCTCTACGTCAACGCAATCAAAAGATACGGATTACGGTCGTTTTAGTCATATCATATTTCTCATACATTTGCAAATTGAATAAAAATGTATGGGCACTTCTGGTCAACTTAAGAATCACGAAAGGAGAAAATTAAGACCTGTAGCAAAAATACAAGAAAATATCCGAAAATCGTATAATTGCCGCGGATTGAGAGTTCCGTGCCACCACTGCACTTGTCCGAGTCGAGTAACTAGTACCATGTAAATGGTCCTTAACAGCCAAGCATTTAAAGCAACAAAAAATGTGTAAATGAACCTTGTCTGATTAGAAGCCGAGCTACGTGCGCCTGGCCATATATGTACCGAGAGTATCGAGACTATACCTGTATGTATGGACCTTGGCCATATGTGGGTTCATTCATGAAATGCGGCTAGTACGAGGCAGAAATACTCGTGGGTGTATGACCAGTTTATCTGTACTTATATTTTTTTTTTATATGGTCACCAACAGTTATTTCATCATTATCACAATTACAACATATTAAATGTAGATGCTTATCTAATTATATTTTAATTAATAAATATAAATGGCATACAATAAAATAAATGGATTCAGCAACTATTTATTGTCACTGGTTGATTCTGATCTCGTCGGTGGCTCTTTGAGCCACAATTTTATATGTACCTACTTACAGTCATGTTCAAAAGTGCAAGGCCAATCTATGAAATCAATCCATTCATAATTTATTCATGCGATTTTAAAAGTGACTGTACATACCTAATTAAAATCTACATAATTAGTTTTGGTTTTATATGGCCTTAACATGATAGGTCATCATCATCATCATTTCAGCCGAAAGACGTCCACTGCTGGACATAGGCTCCCCCAAATATTTCCACAATGACCGGCCCTGCGCCACCCGCATCCAGCGGACTCTTGCGACCTTCACCAGGTCATCAGTCCACCTTGTGGGGGGCCTACCACGCTGCGCCTTCCAGTACGCGGTCGCCACTCGAGAACCTTTCCGCCCCAACGGCCATCGGTTGTACGTGCAATGTGCCCTGTCCACTGCCACTTAAGTTTAGCGATTCGGAGAGCTATATCGGTTACGTTGGTTCTGCTGCGGATGGTCTTATTTCTGATACGATCTCGCAGAGAGACTCCTAGCATAGCCCTCTCCATTGCCCTTTGGGTGACTTTGAGCCTTCTTATGAGGCCCATTGTAAGCGATAGTAGATACGTACTATTTTTATTTTGACATGAAACCTGCCAAAAACTTCTTGCGTTTGAAAAAAGGATTAGAAGGACTCGTACTTGACATGTTTTTTTTTCTTTATCTTATTATATTTTCTGACTTGACTCATATAAACGGACTCTGTAAAGATATGTGTCATCTTATTATTTATATTCCATTCCTATATTTATTATTTCCAGTACTTTATATTAGTCAGATGAATGAAGCTATTATAAACTTAAATGTGTCAATTACTTGTTTGTCCTTATTAAGAACCGATTGATAGTAGGCCCATATTTGTGACAATATGTTGCAATAACATGACAAGAATAACTGTTGGAAACAATTTTAAATAATATACTGTATTTATTAAGGTTCCGTGACCAAAAGGTAAAACGGGACCCTATTACTAACAAGGAAAGGTACCCAACTGTCCCCCTCCGATTTGATTGATTTTTATAAGTTATAGAGTGAATAGTCTAAAATAACAGACACGTATTTTTTTATAGCGGACATTTTGTAGATTGTAATTTTTTTTTAATGTTATGACATTTTGTAAATATTTTAATTTGTATTTTGCCAATTTAAGTAGGTAGGTACATATCGAGTTTAGTATTACCTATTTATTTTATTAGGTATTAGGTAATAAAGCGTACTCCCACCTTAAAGGCAGGCAACGCACTTGTGACACCTCTGGTTTTGTGAGTGTCCATGGACGGCGTTAATCGTCTGCTCGTTTGCCACGCAATTTGCAATGCTAGTTTTATCAAATTGTAGTTTTTAAAAGTGCTTTAAATGTTTTGGGTTATCGTTTTTGGTAACGTAAGTATATTTAACTGGATAAAGTTGGCTCAAACCTGTGCTTGTGCGAAACTGAAAAATCGTTGTACTGACGTTCGCTTTGCCCCAATGTGGTTAACTACTTAACTATGTTGCTGACCTTAAAGACCTCAAAAATAACCATACGAAAATGCACAGAAAACGAGATCTCGACTCGCGCCATGCCACTTTCACTCAAATCTTACAAGCACTTGGCAAAGCTCTGTACTCTTGAAACAAACTAATATGAACTGTATCTTCTTTCCTTTAAGTTTAATTTCATTTGATTAGGGGTTAGTCTAAGAAACAACTTGACTGCAGTGAGAAGATTGAAGGAAAATAAACTGTTTGGTGGATGAAATAAGACTTAAATTGCTTTGTTACTATGAAGCGTTTCCTATAGTCCCAGACTGCAAATTGATCATCAAACGAGACAGAAGTACTCTTGTTTTACTATTAGGAAAACACTAGCTGTTACCCGCGACTTCGTTCGCATTAATTAACAGTTGAAATGTTAGACCCGGGGACTTATGGTCACATTACATAAAGGAAAATTCAAGGCTAATTATTACAATAATAGAATCAAAGTTTACGCATTTCATTTCTAGGATTTTATTTGCCAAAACTAAACTGTGAGCACCCTCTACAAAAAATCGAGGAAACTCCTTGGCGGAGTTAAGCATGTTTTCTAGATTCCTAAGAGTTAGTAACAAAGCTATTAAGTAGTTCTATATGAAGTGAATAGATGGCAGGTAAATAAATATAAGGTTAATGCATCGGGCAGTCATCGTCGGACAGACAGAGTGGTGTTGTTACCTTCGCGGCTCGGGCATCACTGACAACACCCATCTGTCTGTCCGACGATGACAGCCCGATGCAGTCGAAAAATGTCACACCTATTGTGGTAAAAATACGTGAGTGTTAACCGTTGCAATTTAATATCATTATGACTCACGAAAGTTTAAATTATATGATTGTAAAAATACAATACATTTTAAATTATTGTGATGCACACACACCGCTTCGGTGTGCAAGTAGGATGTTGCTACACGTAATTACAGCTGTCTTGCTCGCACACGACGCCGATTTAACAACCGCAAGACACTGTTAAAGTGATAATGAGTCTTACCGTATTCGCATAGAGTTTACATTACATTTGCGCGATCTTCATTGTGTAACAGCTATTAAATTTTAGATCTTAATACCTTCATATAGAGTAGAATTTCGTTTGCCCGCCATGGCATGTTGTGTAGATGTTAGATGTATCATCACATTGTTCACTATTTGTAATCCCTATTGCAAAGGGCATAAGGACTATGTTGGTCAGTTAATGGTGCGTCTGTTTATACACGATAGGAATAAGTAAAGCATTGTTATCTGGTGAGCTGATAAGGCAGGTGAAAGCTTAAGTCTTGAAATATCTGCGTTGTATGCTAAGTGAGTTGTTTCGCCATTTCCTTTAGGCATTGTATGTAGTTTATGGAAGAAAATCATGAAAGCTGAACTTTATAAAGATTTTAAACGAACAGTATTTAGTACATGATCAACTTAACCCTTTTTTTTTTTCAAAAATTATATCTTAGTAAAAGGGCTTGAAGATTGTAAAATTCGAAAAAAAAACGCTTTGTATGGAGAATTGGAGATACATTTTCGATCAGCTGTTCCATACAAAGTAAAAAAATATTTTTTTCCACTTGCGTACTCGGGGTCATTGACCTTATCAGCTGTTGAAGTATCGTTCGAGACTTGTGTTGTGTATCTATCCTGTATATCCTCCACATCCTGTATACCTATACGAGTTGTAAGTGCTGCGAAGACACTCGTTTTTGCTAGTTACGGTCGTGGTATTTACTGAACCCTACTGAGTACGGCCCGACATGCTCTTGGCCGGATTTTTAATGAATGTTTACTGTTGAATTAAGTATCTAGGCCGTCCATATGGTTAAGGCGAGAAACAAATCATCGATTACTTGATACTACCCATCTGGTAGATATCTCTAGTTTGTTTTGGTTAGATAATTAGGTTTTTTGGGTGTTGGTTTTAACAGCTCCATCTTTTTTGCAGGTGTCGCGGCTGGTGATCCTACATGAAGAGGCGGAAGATGGCAACGCCATGCCAGATCTGGCTCGGCCAGTGCAGGCCGTGTCACTGGCTGTCAACAATCTTGTCAAGGTAATTTCAAATACTTATTTACTCACGTCAATAAAGTCGAAAATAGCTCGACGTGTTTCGGAACAGTCTGTGTCCCTTATTTATGTGTCTAGCCGCGGCGGCTGCTCTGCGCACAATGCGAGCACCAGCGCGAGTCGAGATGAGAGCGCTATTTCTAATCTAATCCGTATGTGAAGTGAGTATGTCCGCCGGGCAACCGCCATACAAATTTCCCATACATTTGGCAGATCTGGATGATATTACTACGAACGACGAATATGGACGAACGTTTATGGCCAGCAAATGTATGGTTTTGTATGAAAAAATCGACGGATTGCCCGAACGTTTAGGGCCGGCTCTGAAGACTCCATCTGTTGGCTCTTGGCTCTGAGGAACCTGTGCCAGTATAATGAATGTTTGTGTACTTATACACGTATGGGACACCGCTGGAGTTGCAAGGTTCCAATACTGTGGTGTCCGCTAAACAACTGGCTAGTGTGACAATTGTCAGCATCGTTGTTGCACACTCTTCAATTTATAATGTATATAGTAGTGTGACTACTTAAAAAAACATGAATCAAAACATTTAATAATTGATTTAATTAGTGCTTTACAATTGTAAACAAACTGTGTTTAATGTTTGTTTATTAATAACGTCATAAGTAACCGTTTACAGATGTTAACCATAACCTGCTTGTTATCCAGGTCGGGCATGAGACCATCGAGTCCTCGGACGACGCCATCCTCAGACACGACATGCCAGGTGCCCTCCGAAGAGTGGAAGGTGCTGCCACATTATTGCAACAAGCGTCTGATATGTTACGAGCTGATCCCTACTCCGGACCTGCCAGGTACAAATATAATTATAAGGCCGTGTTCAGTAGGGAGCGTCGTATGCATGGGAAAAAATAAAAACTTTTTTCGCTTTGGAACCGGTATAAAAAAATTGCACAATGTTATGTAAGGTCCGACCGAGAGCTCGGTCTCGGTCTCAGCACTCTCGGCCAAAATACGAGCCGAGATCTAGGTCTCGGTCTTAGCACTCTCGGTCAAAATACGAGCCGAGATCTCGGTGTCGGTCTCGGCACTCCCGGCCAAAATTCGAGCCGAGATCTCGGTCTCTTAGTTTTAGTTTTTTCCACTGTCTTGGAATGGTTAACTAACAACTTAGAACGGACAATAGGAAGAACAATATTTCACGCTACTCCTTACAAATATAGATGTAGGTGGTCTACACCAAAGTTAGAAAGCCTTAGGGCCTTATCACACCGGTGACTTGAAGGCGAAAAGGCTAGTGAGTTAAAAGCGAAAATTGAAATTCATCGCGTAACTCCATATAATTTTGCCGCCAAACTCGATGCGCACTCGTGGCGAATTCGCTGCGCGATCGCTTCGCTTTCAACTCGCCTGCAAATCGCTATTGTTATAAGGAAGTTTTTGTACACCTATACAGGTTGTAACAAAAATGCTGGTGACCCGTGAGCCTTATTACAATGTGATAAGGTTCACGGATCACCAGCATGTTTGTTACACCCTGTATAACGTCGTTACGCTTGTTGAGCACGTTGGTGGCCCATCGGAATGACGTGAGACTTTCAATCCGAAGGTCTTGGGTTCAAATCCTGCCGGCTCTACGAAATAACATTGATATTTCGTAGCTTTTCGGTGAAGGAAAACATCGTGAGTAAACCGGACGAGTCCCAATAAAACCTAGTTTACCCTCTGGGTTGGAAGGTCAGATAACAGTCGCTTTCGTAATACTAGCGCCTACGTCAAATCTTGGGATTAGTTGCCAGAGCGGATCCCAGGCTCCCTGAGCCGTTGAACAGCCGGGAAAACGCTAAGAAGAAAATAATAAGCTTTATATTAATTTTCAGGAAAAAGCTGATAGAAGGTTCCAGAGGCATCCTCCAGGGCACTTCGGCCCTTCTCCTCTGCTTTGACGAATCTGAAGTCAGGAAAATCGTCAAGGAATGCAAAAAGGTACATAGAAACCGTATAACTTAATAGCTTGACGAACTAATCATATAGAAGAAAGTACCTACATATTTCATTTTGCATATTCGATTGGTAGGTTCGTTAGTAACCTTTTGTTACTTTTTTACAATAGCAACGAATCTTTGGGGTAATTCAAGATAATGTCTCTTACGAAATGCGACTTTTCTAATGCTTCTGAAAACACTAAGAAAGCGATTTTGTGTTTGATAATATTTTATGACTTGTCTAATCAATTGGTAGTATGTTACGGATTTCATTGAAGTAGCTGTCACAGACAGTAGGTTGTGTTACAAAGGATCAAAATGATATATTTCCAGCGAGGGCGTACACTGAATCCCGAATGAAGCGATGGATTCTAACTTAGAATCCTGAGCGTAATGAGGGATTCAAGCGTTAACGCTCAAGACGAAAATAATGTTGATACCGTGTGACACATACTGCTTTTCACACCAAGTAACTACTACTACTACTAATTAAAACTAATCAGAACCGAAAACAGCATCATATCAACACCACGATGCCTTTAGTAAATGCGCGAAAACGTAAACATATAAGTCCTTAAACAGAAAAGTACCACTTTGATCCCTCCCAGCAGAGAAGAAAAGTGCCACTTTGATCCCTCCTAGATTGAACAGAAAAAACCCTTTTATGAATAGGTGGTGTGAAGAAGCATTTCTTAAGGGATTCTCTCGCGGAATGCCTTCATATTTTATTCAGAATTTGCTTTTATCCTTAGACCCTGCTCTTTTCTATCCAGATTTACTTTTTTATTTAACCTGTACTTTCCTCATTCATTGTAGTAATTAGAACCTTGTGTATGTGCCCTTAGGTGCTAGATTACCTCGGCGTCGCAGAAGTTATTGATACCATGGAGGACCTAGTTCAGTTCTTGAGGGACATTTCACCAGCTCTGTCGAGGGCGGCTAGAGAGGTAAATATAGAAATAAGTATTAAGTTTATATTAAAACGAAGAGGAAGTTAAAAAGAAAAAAAAAAACAATCACCTGTGGGATACTTAGAACGTATAAGGTCCGACCAAGACCACTTTTTTTGTCTCGGCCGAGACCGAGACTAAATTGTATTCTCGGCCGAGACCGAGATTTTATAATAATATACGCAAAAACAACCGTTTTCCCACAAAAAATAATAATAATCAAAATTACTCTGTTGGTTAATAAAGCCAACAATTAACAATACATTTAAATTATAAATTGAAAGAGGTGTCGTATACAAAGGTGTGTGAGTATAAAAAAAAAATGTATAAAAAATTCAATACATTTAAGCCAAAGTGTGAGAAAAAAAGTCATCCCTTGCATTAGTATGACACGATACACGATACACTTTATTATTGGCTTAAAATACTGGCGAGTATCCACAAAAATCCCAAAAAGTGTTCGGAAGGTTCGGCCAGAGCCGAGAATCTCGGTCCTTTTTGGCCGAGAGCCGAGACCGAGATCTCGGCTATGATTTTGGCCGAGACTGCCGAGACCGAGACCGAGATCGAGATCTCGGTCGGACCTTAATGACCACAGAATAAGTAAATTTACTAAAGTACAGAAGCTTCTCTTTCCTAGATTTGACGTTTAGCTTGTCAAACATGCAAACGTCAAGATGACATTAACATTAGAATTGTCACCATGCTGTTAGGTGCGTACATTTGTATACACATATAAATAGGAACGGAACATTATTTGTATTATAAGAACACGTTTTTATTGATTATTTGTTAGTATTGGTATTAATCTGTCTTAGTATAAATTATTACCCGGTGAGGTAATGCGCGTTGCGAACCCTGACAGCTTATGCCACCTATAGGCGGAAGATTTTGTGTCGCAAAACGCGAAGTGACACCCCCCTGGTATAACGTAGGGGGTAACACTAACGTATTTTTAAGTCAGTTTTAGTCAACACTGTCGACTATTTGTATCCTATTGCAACTTGGGTGACTTGAAAGTAATTTCTATACAAACCTTGTACGTGGCAAACTCCTCCATACAAAACTCGCTCGCAAAACGCAAATTAATTGTTCTGATTGTCTTTTCTTTTGTTTTACTTTATCTTAGTTTTACTTTTATTTAGTTTTTTTTCTATTGTGTGTTTTTGATGGCAAATAAAAAAACTTATTCTTATTCTTATTCAAGTATGATAACGCCAATTAAGCCCGATGGTCAGTTTAAGGTGTTTCTACCACCAAACCAGTGTCTCTGTGAGCTGAAGACATCGCTAGATGGCATTGGCATAAAGGTCGTAAGCGCCTTTGGGCTCTATGGCGCATATGACCTTTGAACCAATTCCCGACATTTAAAAAAAATTCAAAAAATGAATAGACAAAAAAAATTACGGAATCAACAAACTTGTTTACAAAATTTTACAAGAATTGGTTGATAAATGCGACCTGTAGAGGAGAACAAATGGACAGACACACGAAAGCATTTTTGCTCAAGCTGAAACGGACCAATGGGACCGACTGTATTGTCGCTCACCAGGCGGCGCCACTCACGCGTGGGTCCTGTGTCAGTATGAGAGAAATGTCAAAGCGACGTTTGAAATGTTCCCGCAGGACACACGTTCCACTAGCGCTCCTAGCGGAAAATCGACTCGCGGTAATCCTCATTCAACTAGGATTAGTGATTCCGTTGCTAGGTTAGATTACAATTTTTTTTAATGCCCATATCTCTCTTAAAAACTAATGTATGTGTGTGTATGTGTGTGTGTGTGTAGGTGGCGGCGCGCGCGGCGGAGCTGACGCACCCGCCGCACGCGGAGACGCTGGCGCGCTGTCTGGAGAGCGTCAAGCAGCTGGCTCCGGTGCTCATCTGCTCCATGAAGATATACATACACATCCTTACTGAAGGTACGACCTCATATATGTTTTTTTTAGAAAAAGGTGCGTTTTTTTATACCACGTTGATGAAGGCATTGTTTTATACGCATCGTTATTTTTATTTCTGCTAACGTTAAGGGGAGATTCTTCAGATTAACTAGAGTTAATTTATAAATTGAAGGAGATGTCATATACCACAGAAAAAGTGAACAAGGCCCCCGGTGCCTAGTCGCGGCAGACGCCGTAACAATTTTCCTAGTGGTTAGGGCGTCTGCCGCGAAAGCAGGGGGTCACTGGTTCGATCCCAGCCCTGAGCACTGGGGGCCTTGGTCACTTTTTCTGTAGTATATGATATCTCTTTCAATTTATAATTTATATATAGATAGATTTCATTTATTGTTTAAACTGTGTATCTACAGTGAATGTCATTGGACTTTCAGGACTATGTAAACAAACGGCGTCACTTTGATTTAACACTGTTACTCCTTAAAGTTTCACACCACCTCATCAAAAGTCATTGAAAACATACACTATTAAAATAGCCTTTCTCGTAAAAAACAAATAATATAGGAAAAATTACTTAATCTTGGAAATTTCATTGAAAATTCAATACGATTTAAAAGTGACGTTATTTCGACAAAATGCAATGACGTTTTTGTTTCTTTTATATTCTACGTTTGTCTATGCCGTTTAGGGATGTGACTAAACTTAGTGACATTGTAATGCCGGTACTCACGGTATCTACCTGATATAGGCATAGTGTACACTACACGGTAAGTAAATGAGTAAAGGATCTTAGCGTAAGGTATAATATACTTAAAATTAAATAAATACCTAAATTCAGATGCGGATGCATGCAGTGGAAGAAATGCGTGGATCATGTAATAGGAGAAGAGCATAAAATGAAAAATTTAGACAGCATCATCGATAGGGTATACCAATGATGTAACGCCACCTTTTATAATTAAGACTAGTGACTCTAGTAAAACTTCAAGCACCGATTTTTCAGAAGATTAAACCAATTAAAAATATGAAGATGAGATGTGTTTTACTTTTGGTATTTTAGTAATCGATTTATTTTGACTTAAAATAGCACTTCCCCATCGCTAGTAAATTCATCATTCAAAGACAATTTCAATATGGCGGTTTGTTTACACAGTCCTGAAAGTCCAATGACATTCTCTTTACATTCATATGTCATAATTTAAAATAAATTTAAATCCGACAGTTTGCCCATTTCGGACGTACAATAATAAACTTAAAACTTAAATATTGTGTTCTGATATTATCCTTAAGCTCACTTTTTTTGGTAAATGGAAGTGTGACTACTTTAGAACATGAATCAAAACCATTTATTATATTTAATGAGCTTTACAATTGCTCGCCCAACCTTCTAATTTAACCTTTTTTTATTTTTACAAGGGTTTCAACACAACACAGTCTACTCATCAAAAAACCATTCAACCTTCTCCCATCTTACCTTACTTTTTTAAATAAAAAACCTTACTTTGTTTTTCAACAGGTGGCAAAGGTATTGAAGAGGCGGCAGAGAATAGAAACTACCTCGCCCAAAGGATGGCTGACGAAATTCATGAAATTATTAGGTAAATTAAAAAATTTATAATGTTTCGGCCAAAAAGTATTCTTCTATATTGTTACATATCGCGAATGCTGCGATTTTTGAAAGCCTATTTTTGATTACAAAAATTGTTTATTTTTTTTCAAAAAATAATCGCTAGTCAGTACAGGGTGAAATAAAAAGGACCGTTTATATTCTACATAAATAAATAAATGTTGTGGGACACTCTTACACATATCGAACTAGTCCCACGGTAAGCTCAATAAGGCTTGTGTTGTGGGTACTAGTAGATACATATAAATACTTAAATACATAGAAAACATCCATAACTCAGGAACAAATATTCGTGATAAACACACAAATAAATACCCTGACCAATATTCGAACACGGGACCTCCTGCTTCGGAGGCAGGGTCACTACCGACTAGGCTAGGAGGCCGTCAAACTACCACCTACATAGTGAACGCAATAGTATAGTACGAATCCTTTGAGATGATTTTTACGGTTTGAACCTAAATCCCTTAAGCAATAGCCTTTGTATCATATTTTAACTATATTATTCATAGATATAGAATAAAAGAGCTGGATTCCCAATCAGCCGAAACAAACTACGCAGTTGCGGCACTTTTTCATATAGTCTAGTTTGGAACCTGACGTTTCGTTAAGTGCCAACAGCCTTAGTTTTAACAGTGTTGGTAGTTCTGTCTATGAATATGACACTAAATGCTTACGTCAATATACTCTTTTTGTAGGAAATATTTGTCGTTTGTATCATCGTCAATGCAAAATTGATCGCTAATATCATTCTGACCCTCATTTTTTGCCGTTTTTGTTCTGCGCTGTGTGTCTATCTATTTGTAAATCAATGTATTACATTGGCGCGTGCCAGTAGCCCTTGCAAAAATGGTACAAAGGCCTGAGTTTGAAAGATTTCGGCCCGAGCTGTAAAATTCATCTGAGAAGATTCGTATAACTAGTACGGTTTTCAGAATCATAATGAAATGATATAAATTGAAATAGATGTCATATACTAAAGAAAAAAAAAAATACGTGTGGCACTCGGGGACTGCCACGGTAAAGCTATTGCATATCATTTTGTATCAACTTATGCAATTATAATTATTTATTTATTTTATTCATGCAGTATTTCTTTTTCTTTGATATTAATTCAAGTTACACTTTTTGAGCGTGGTGACCGATAAGAAAACAATTTTTTCTATTATTATAATAATTATTATATTAAATAAACTTATATATTAAATAAACAAGCACACAACGCGGTGTCGACAACGCCGTGTCGAAGACTGCCGAACTGAAACGACGTTAGACGATGCACGGCCTTCAAGCCACACCTCCGTGTCCGTCGGAGTGGGGAGCGTGAGGTTTTTTCGTTACAGAATTTCTGGATTCGGTCCCCGCGCTCAAGGCCCGCCATAGAAGCTATGCAATAACTTAACAGACGATTTGAGAACCTCCTCCTTTAGAAATATTGAAGTCGGTTGAAAAAGCAATAATAGTTTACGCGGACATATTCATCAACAAATACTACTACACTAATACTACGGAGGCTAGGGGGAACTATTCTTAAAACCTCGTGAGTTCAATGAAAACTCGCTTAGCAGCCGTAAAAGCAGCTGATGGCGGCTACACAAAATATTAGTCGAGCGAAAGATAGATTTATACTAGTAAAAAAAAAGTTAATTGTAGCATTTAAGAGCTATTTGTATTTTTAAGGGAATTGGTCCTTTTCAGTTTTATTTCTAACAGTAAAGTTACAAAGTTACCATTATTAGTGACTAGCTGTTACCCGCGACTTCGTCTGCGTAGTATTATAATGTTTGGTAGTGTATTTTTATTAGCATAAGTATTAAAGACCAAATTGACTTGAACTGTAAATTGCTAATGAAATTCCGGGGCCGTATAAAACAAATAACTAACTTGCAACTACAGTAACCTGTTATTATTTTTTCTCGTTAATAATTCAGGATATACCAAAAATGCTGGTGATCAATATTGTAATCTGATTTAGAAAAAATAGGACTGAATGTTTTTTTGACAAACATTTTTTGTTAATTTTTTCTGCTTATCACAATACGATACCGATTACGCATTTAATCGAATCAGCAGCATTTTTGTACAGCTGTATGTCTCTTTGTATCTACCACATATTAATCTTTCAGTGGTTGGAATACTTTGTAGATATGGTAAAAAGTACGTCCAAGTTTACATAAATTACTCGTATCTTTTAATTAAATAAGTAATCAAGGCCGAGTGTTTTTGATCACAGTTTAAAACAATGTCTTAAGCTCACTGAATTTAACCCATGGAATGCCATTCGATACCTGATTACAACTTACTTCCCAGTGAAGAAAAACATTGCGAGGATACCAAAATAATTACGTCGCGCATATAAACTTTCATTAGGTAGTAGGTAAGTATATATGTCTTATCCAAGGACGATCCTATGATAGGTTCGGCATAGGCCTTTATTCGCATGTACCTACTCAACATAAGATAAAAACAAAACTACTGTAAAAAAGTGCAATGCACAGTATTGAATTGACTATTTCACTTGCTTTCTTTCCGCTTTGCACCTCTATATAGGATGATTTCCGTAACAAAAACTATCCTGTCCTTTCCTAGGAGTCAAAACATCCCTATACCAAATTTCACCTTAATCCGTTCAGCGTTTTTAATTTACTTTGAAATGGTAACAGATAAGAGTTCATCTTTACAATTTAGCATAGCATGGAAATTTGTCCAAAATTTAATTGAAGAAACCGTGCTCTGGTTTTGTGACTGCTTCACTAACGCAACATCAGTTTGCTTGACAACAAAAATAAAATAGATGCCAAGTAAAATGTATCTAAATCTAACGACATGATCTAAGAATGTTTTTGCGCAAAGTTAAAATAATTTTAATCAAATCAATTTAAGGAGGATATAGGCGATACCTAGTTCGTTTAGTGGCATATAGATAGAACTGTAATAAGTGCCATCCTAATCCATCAAGTTGTGCATATTCAGTAATTTTTAGCCTTTTAAGTATAGTAATCATACGAAAAAATCTAAGCTTAGCCATATTATACATTGAGTTGCCTTCTTTGTAGTGGTTGGATTCCGCGTATCTGTCACTATAGCCTCAATGATATTGTCCTGAGGTCTGTCAGTCAGCGGCTGTTCATTCCGTTCTGGAGCCACTGAGTTTAGGCGCAGTGATAGGAAGATGGAGTGACGCTGGTGCTATGGGAGACGGGGCGGTGTTTGGTGTGGGATGCTACATGCGTCAGCACATTTTCGACTACCCATATTACTCGCACTTCCCACGTGGCAGGAGCCCTCTGCCGAAACTTTAGCGGCGGCGAAGCGGCATTAGTGTGCGCTCCCTTCTAAGATAAGATCCCAAACGGATAGCGGGATACTTACGTAATAGGCCAACACATTGTTACATTTGTGTGTAAATTTCTGATAATTCTATACAGTTACTCACATTTGACAGCAATCACCGTCGCGCTATCCATGCAACTTGTCTTTTCATGAACTTATAGCATAATCATTATCAGATGACATTCGTGGATAACCAACTTAGGTCTGTAGGACATGGATACAATACATGTTCATACCTTTGGTAGTGGAGACTGCGGGCTGCTTTGGGGGAACCCAAATTGTTCTGCATGACATAAGCCGTCGACTCAGACAAAAGGGAGAGGAGCCCGATCCAAGGTTGTCCGTAGCCATCCAGCATGGAAATGCCGCTTGTGTTCTGGGCTCTTTTGCACCAAGAATGGCGAAATACGGGTTATTATAATAAGACTTGTGTTTGGGTTTTTTTATATGTAATTCAGTTTTTAAGTAACTGGCTGTGATTAATTTTTCAGTATATTCAATTTATACCATTAGGTTACCCATTTCATTTCATAGATTTTGTTTGACAAAACCTACTAAACTGTTAACAGCGCCATCAAACAAATCTAGAAGACTTCGCGGCTTAGTATGTTTCCTTAGAACGAAACAGTTAGATACCTACAGCTCTTAAGTAGTTCTACGTGTAATATATAGATGGCAGTGTAATAAACATAATATGAACGGGAAAATGTACCTTTTATGCCTTTGTGCCCATTTCTTCCGATAAACGTATTAAATGTGGCACAATTTTATTTAAAATAAGTTCTGCTGATTAGCAAAATATTGCCATAAAACCATGAATTTGTCGTGGCATATTCACTTACTTCATATCTAAGCAAATAGATGGCGCCAGTGTACCTGAATTAAAATATTTTTTGGATTTTTGAACATTATTAATAACTGTTGGAATTAATCAACTTAAATTTACCGTAATATGCTTCTTAAACGGGAAATCACGTAGTAGTACACGTTTAAAGTATTTGAAACTTATGAAGTTTGCATTAATTGCAAATGTTTTACATCACGCTATCGACATTTTTAAATCACATTGCATAAATACAACTTCCAATTTACTAAATTTAATACTCTATTGCAACTTTCAAAAACCCTCTAAAATTTTTTCGCTTATAATATTAGTGGGATTTTATTTATTATCAAATTTATGACAGCATTAAACATATCATATTTACATAGATTTAATGGATCCCGGCACATTGGTCACTTTTCAACTAATTTCCTAAAAACACAGTTATGTATTTTTTGTGCACTTTCGTCAGTAGTGACAAATATGTACTTAAGTTTAATTTCTGTTTGTTTATGACACTACTGAACAATACAAACTTAAAATAAATTTGGGTACATTTTCGTCTGCAGTGAAAGAGAGCTTTTTTTATAGGCGAACAACATACGGTGATCATCGTCTTCGAACAATATTTACAGCACGCAGCAATGTCACCTTTGTGATTATCACAATAAGGAACAAATCTAATATACCAATAGAAAATATTTGATAAACAAGACAAAAGCATATTTCGATACTCTACTTCTTTGTAGGTACTAATATTTCTTATGCCAATGAAATTTCCACTTTATTCCGTTGTGCACTAACGTGCTAAATTCACAAATTTAAAATGGTACTTAGTACGACTTTGCATTTGCACTAAGATATCGATTAAAAAAACAAAACGATTCGCAGTCTAAATAAAAAATTAGGCGCCTTTTGCCTTTAATTCGATCCAGCCAGTATATTATGCATCGATTACAAAATCGATTTAACATATTTGATTCTGGCGGGAAAAAATAATAGTGTTTATTTTGACGTTTGACATCGCCGTATCTCTGGTAATAAGGGCTACTGTCCTCAATATTTTGTATTGAATATGACACTTAGCGACATTCGTATGGAGATATATCCTTTCCCCGATAAAGAACTTTGTAACAAAGTGAATAAAGTCGGTTTCGGTCCGTCGGAGTGGGGAGCGTCAGGTTTTTTTTCGTTACGGAATTTCTGGATTCGGTCCCCGCGCTCAAGGCCCGCGATAGAAGCTATGCAATAGCTTAAAAAATCTAACTAGAAAGACAAAATTAACATTTATTTCCGAAATATATACAGTAAGTGTAACTAACCTAAAGTAGGTCCTTGAGGCATTGTACCTAGGATGCTGGCGGCATTTCCTCGTTGGAAGCATCCTTTATATTAAATAATTTGATTTGTTTCAACAAAAAGTTGTATCATAATAAAAGTTGTTCAGTATAACCTATACATTCACTATGTTTTGAATTGTACTTTTTTATTTCACCCAGTATAAAAAGTCTCGCTTCACCTGTCCATAATGTCCATGTATACCACACTTAGCTGGAATTTTCCTATTTTTGCTTATAATGTTAATCACAGAGTGCTCCAACTGACATCGTACGTGGAGGATGGCGGTGAAAAGGACAATATTGCGGTCCTGAAGGCTCTGCAGGCCCAGATACACGGGAAGATGGCGAACGCCCACGAATTCCTTAATGTAAGTTTTGTGTTTGGTTATCCTTGATTTGATACATTTAGAGTTTCGTACGCGAAGCAAATGGAACCTTATTACATATCTTAGTCTCCAATGACTCGTCTGTCAGCAAGCTGTATCTTAGGAACCAATAGACAGTTCATTTATTTATTTATTTAATATTTATTGCACAAAATAAAATACTTATCGTAAAAAAGGCTTACTTAATGCCATAAGGCATTCTCTACCAGCTAACCTCAAGACAAAGCAAAAAAACTGTAGGCGGTGTAACTGTAGTTGAAATATTGTCACTATTATTTTAAGGGCTCTCATTATATATCAGTTGCATACATTACTGTTTCATCACTCTTCGTCATAAAGCTTGGTTTTTCACGCGTAGCGGGAGCTTTATTTCCTAATTAATTTTCTAGAAGCGATTTTTTTATTATTGTATCTTAAAATTGTATATTAAAATAGTTACCCGACGTTACAAGTCGTGTCTGTAAACCGAAATATGGGCCTTAGCGTTTAAGTCGGGATTTCCGAAATTCCGACTCATGAAAACACGACTTTAAAATTCTGATTAACATACTCCCGAATCTAATACAGGTTTTGTATTATGTTATTAGGCATATTCAAAATCGTTTTTTTTTTCTATTTGAATTTTTAAATAAGTATTCGATTTCATGAGTTCAAAATCGGAATAAAAACTCGAGTTGCAAATTCGGCATATAGTTTTTCGTAATTATGTAGTGGACCCGTTTATGTAAGCTTTCTGATACTTTTACACAAAGAAGAAGAAAAAATACTATCAAGAGGTCATAATTAGAAAACTCGTGCTTAGTTATCATGATAATATAAGTCAGTAATAAAGAAAATGGTGGAATAATGTAAGGGTAATAGTTTCTTCTTCCTCCAGGACCCTGACGCCCTGCGGAACACCAGCGGCGAGCGAGCGCTGCGCTCCGTGCTGACGTCGGCGCAGCGCGCCGCCGAGCACCTCGGCCCCGCGCATGCCGACGCTATCCGCAGACACGTACGGTGAGCAAAACCATCCACATCATCATCATATCATCATCATCATATCCCCTACGATGTTTAACAAATATGCAAAGACGAAAGCTATTGACAGTTAAATGCAGACTAAACAAGTCTACCAAAACTTATAAGTATCTTATTGATGATAACAATAGTAAAAAAAAGTAAAAAAGTAACAATGCATTTAAAGACTAAAAAATTAAGACTAATTATGTTGAATTAGATTAATATAGTTGTAAGGTGACATGTGCTAGCATAAGCCTATTTACAAAATAAACATTTTTGTTTTTGATTTATAATGTAATTGCTCCAAAAAAAATTAATATCTACTCTTGACTGCCTCTCTGAAAACACCTTTTATGACATTCACAATCTATGTAAAATCTAAATTAATTGAATGAATTTTATTGAAATTTGTAATATTATAAATGTGAATTATTATTGAATATTGTCAATATTACTTTCTTTTGACGTGTATTGTATGAAATAAATAAATATGAAATACTCAGAGCTATGTCGGTGGCTCTTCTGCGGATCTCATCTTTTCAATAAACCGCATTGATAATAAGTAATAAAAAAATGTAAGAGAATGTATGGAAGGAATTAAAATGAAAATCGACTTTAAATATGTATACTCCAGTAAAAGGTTATGCTAGACCTATAGCACATACAGCCACTAATTAAAAACGACTCGATTAAGTACTAATGAATATTTCAATTTAACCTACGATTAATAATAACTTATAACAAAGTAACAGATAATATTCACATATTTATAGTCACGACGAGCAGCATGTTTCGGATATCTTAGGATTCCATTAACAAGCGTTGAGTATCGTGCGCGTACTGCGGTGCGTCTCGCCGCGCGCACCGCCCTCGATGACAAAAACCGGCTGAGGATGATCTTGTCTTGGAATCCCGGGATCGATTGCAGATTTGGCTCCTAAGATATCCGAAACATTTCGTCCGTTATCGCTAAAATGCGTGAGTATTATCCATAATTATATTATGAAGATGTCTCACGATAGTTTAAATTCGATAATTTACGTATAATTTCAGGTCTGGTGGAATAAACGCTGATCAGCTGTGCGATGAGAGGCAATACGGTCACGGGAGAGAGGCAAAGGTAAAATTACGATGTTATTGATAATTCCCAGCAATAGGCAATAATTATGCACTTGAAACATATTTGGGTAATTTATTTGTTTTGGTAACTATTTTGATTCATATTTGTTCTGTTCAAAAGAACTAGTAGTAGCAGGTGATAAAATATAAAAATTGTACGAGAATCGACTGATGAGTACGCGAGTACGGTTGGCTTCATAAATATATGTGCACCTGTATTCGATTTAGAACCTTCATTCCTTCTTCATCCCAAAGTGTATGAAAAGGAGTAGTAGTTCAATAAAGTAGATAGGGCTTCAATAAGAAAATCATACTTTATAGCCCTTTAAAGACAACATGGTTTTGTGTTTAATTCAATAAAACAACAGTATGGGGTAACAGTATGGGACTACAGTATGGGGTTCTTCAAAAAAGGAGTGTTAACGTTTTTAAAGGGTCGGCAACGCGCATGTAACACCCCTGGTGTTGCAGGCGTTCATAGGCTACGATGACCGCTTACACAGGCGGGCCGTATGTTTGTTTGTCACCGCCGTTGTATAAAAAAATACAATTTGCAGGCACTAAACCTCGCCTCGGATCTCCGCAACCAAATCAACGAAGTGGACTCGATAGTGAACGAGGGAGTCCGAGCGGCCGAACAGGCCGGCGGCAAGACCATGCGCGCGAGGATGGAGACCGCACACAAGTGGCTTCTGCATCCCAACGCGGATCCCCACACGAGGGTCGAGGGGCAGAAGGCGATTAACAGCATCGTGTCACAGGGGCAGAGGGTAAGTTTCAAGTTGATATGGCAACTAAGCTTGCCCTCCGGCCGGCAAGAAAAATTTTTTTTGAAAATTTCAAAATTATTTATTTAACAAAAACACGTAAAATATGATCAAAATCAAAATAAATTTCTGTGTTGGGAGACACCGCTCTTCCTTAGGTAACTTGAGGTAAGAACATTGACATTTTAGGTATATATTACATTACAGTAGCCGGCAAACAACTTGACCCAGAGTCGGCATGGTGGGGGAAAGTTTGCGCATCGTACAATTACGTGCAAAAAAATGGTTAACTTTATATTTATTGCAAATTATATAATTTACACAAATTTTCTCTGTTATCTTGTTTGACATACCCGGGTCAATATGGTAGGTATGGTAGGAATAGGTCGACAATTGTAAACCAAAAATGTACCTTACCAAACTATAACTTAACTATTAAATTTAAATTGACCAGGAAAAGTCATCTGATAGTTTCTTACGGAGTTTTTCCGCGGTAGGGAATTCTTCATTTGTCCGATGATAATTATGGATGCATCTTCTTATTACATTCTGGTCGAAATTATCGATTCCGGTCACTTTCTTCTGTCCTGTTCTTTTTTTGCCAGGCGTTCGAAACACGGTGAGTAAATCGGAACCTTGGGCTTTTTTAACAATTCGCTTCACAGTGCTTACAGATGTCTTTGTAGCTTCGGCGGTATTTTTAAATGTTTCCAAATCGGTCTTTCCATGACTTTTCATAAAACAATACACATCGTACACCATTTTTCTAGCTTGTCTCTTTAACACAGTATTGCTTCGCTTCGGCATGGTTCGACTTGTATATTGTATTACGAATTACTTAACAACAATAAAATATAACATAAAAACGATAACAAATTATAACAAAAAACTTAACTACGAGTATTAACGAGTCACTTTTTAATGCACACAAGTGTATTCTGGAGACAGCGGGGCGTGAAAGCGGCGCGGGGCACAAACTTCAACTGACTGACCAATTGCGTGAGCGCCGCGGTCGCCCCTCCGTCGCGCCCCGCCCCGCACCACCAAATGCCCCTAAAATTCGGTTCTGCGCATGCAAGGTCATTGGTTCAAGTTGATTGCCGGCTACTGTATTATAAGTAAAAATATCTTATGATAATTAAAAGAAATAACAAAACAAGCTATATTAAGCTATTTAACTATACTTAACTAGGTAACTAAGGAACTAAAGTAATACATAAAAAATAGAGTAGTGATAATAATACATTTTCTGAATACAAATAAATAAATAAAGTGCCTTATTGTTCTAATATCAGGGATGACGACTAGGTTGAAAAACTATTATTCTAATTAGTCCGTCAGAAAGATTATCCAAAATTTATAGACACGTATTTTTCCCTTTTACAAGATAACTAAAATTGACGAATATGAAGAGCGTCAGGGTTCCGTTGTGGGGGCTGGTGACGTCACCAGTAGGTAAGAATTGTACCTAGGTCACGCGCTGGTGACGTCACGCGAAACTTTAAAGCCCTGTATTTCCGCAATTTTTCATTTGACGAACAAAAGAAAAAACACGTATCGTATACGTTTATTAAAACGTATACGATACGTGTTTTTTCTTTTGTTTGTTTTGTTGTGTTTGTTGTTGTTGTTGTGTTGTGTTGTTTTGTTGTTGTAAATCTAACAGACGGACTAATTAGATTTTTTTGTCGTCTAGCCTATTGCAGGCTCTGCGCTAAAGAAAACTCCCGACTTATTGAAATATATCGGGTTACTCACGACAATAAGGTTGAAAATAGCTCGTAGTGCTTAGAGCAGCGTCTCATGAATAAGGGACACGGACTGTTCCGAAACATGTCGAACTATTTTCGACTTTATTGCCGTGAGTAACAAAATATAAGTATTTTAATAAATCGCGAGACATATTAATATCATACTAAATTACGGAAAAAAATCACGTCAACGCTTGATAATGGAATCCTAAGATCTCCGCGTGGTGATTAAAAATACGTAAGTGTCATCCGTAATAGCTATGACGACTAAGTTGAAAAACTATAGTTCTAATTAGTCCGTCAGTTACACTATCTAAAATGATTAGACACGTATTTTTTCCTTTTTTAATTTAACTAAAATTAACTAAGATAGAGCATGAAAATTCCGGGTTTCTCGTGACGTCACTACTGGGAGATTTGTACCAAATAGTGACGTCACGCGAAATTTCAACGCACTGTATTTTCGTCATTTTTTATTTGACGCACAAAAGGAAAAATACGTGTACAATATTTTTTAATAATCTAAAAAACGGGCAAATACGGGGGAATAGATTATTTTAGTCGTCTAGCCTATTTTTTATATTAAGGTTTCGAAGTGTTTCATTTCGGTTAGCATGTTGGATTAAGACAATTAAGCTTGGTATTACATTTAAGCCCCCCTTTTTTAACATCATACTGACAACAGTTACTCCTTAAAAATCATTCCGTACGAAATTATGAGCGAGTCAAAAACTTCCTTCGTCGTAGGTAGTAAGTAGGCCCTAAGCTTTGATTGCTTAAAACAGAAACCCAATTATAAACCTTAACATGTATTAAATTAAGCACGTTTTCGCTCAGATTGCCGACGGCCTTCAAGGACGCGAGAAGGCTGAAATTCTCCAACTATGTTCGGATGTGCAACGCCTGTCGGATAAGTTGGCGGACTTGTGCGCGAGCGGACGAGGGGATTCCGAGGAAGCCCGAGCTATCACCAGGTATGGACCGCGAGTCGATTTTCCGCTAGGAGCGCTAGTGGAACGTGGGTCCTGCGGGAACATTTCAAACGTCACTTTGACAGTTCTCTCATACTGACACAGGACCCACGCATGAGTGGCGCCGCCTGGTGAGCGACAATACGGCTCCCATTTGAGTCGAATCAGAAATATGGCTTACCGTTAGTTAGTTCGCTGATAGGCTAAAATAAATAAAAATGTCATATTAAGTGCATTGGATTAGGGTTAGTTTCTGAGATAATTTTTATTTAAACATAATTTTACCGCCACTCGGTAAATAACGCGTTTTGGAATGCGATAATGCTACTACGTGGTCTAGTCTAGACATGATTTTTGACAGACTTCAAAGTGACACTGTGATGTCTTTGCAAAACTCGGCTCTAACAATAAAATAATATATTTTAAGTGGGCCTTTTAAAAATTTACTTACCATGTATCAAAGCATATAAAAAAGAAAAAAAAAGGTTTTTTTTTTATTTGGTTGAAATAACCAAAAATCATATGACGTTTTTTGTTTCTTTTAGCCTCAGGAATACGCTGTTAAAATCTCTCGCAATGCTCACGGGCACCGTGTATAGGTTTTGCACTATCTTCTGCGACCTTCATTTTGCGTTAGCTATAAGAAATCACTAGCGATATAACCGCTATTATGATATTTTCTGCTCTCCGGCCGGCAAGTAGCCACTTGCAGGCCGCTACGCTAAACAAATGCGCCGCTTGCCGACTGCGTCGAGCAGAAAAATAGTGTACTGACCTTGGCCAGTAAATAAGAAATCCTCAGATCACATGTTTTACACGAGATCTGAGACATTTCTTACTTTACAGGCCTCGGTACGTATTCCACTATTGTTTAGCGTTCCGGGATTTTGGGGACTTTCAGGGATATTAGTATGAATACCCAAGGGAGTAGACCCTAATCCTTTTATTGCCTGACTTATGAGCATATTCCAGGGAGCTGACAGACAAACTGCATGCGCTCCAGCGCGGCATGGACCGCGCATGCGTCAACCGCGTGGTCGAAGACTTCATCGATGTCGCGGCGCCGCTTAGACACTTCACTGACGCCGTCAATGCACCAGAAGGTTTGTTATTGTTTAAGGTTTATTGTTAGCGAAGGGCGGAAAGTAAGGGATTGACTGACTAAGTGGTTTGGCGCACCTTTATTATACAGTATGTATCAGAACGAAAGGCAAAAAAAGAAACTCGTTAATGTTTAGATCATAAATATGAGCATGGTACCTAATTCATCAAAAATGCGACAGTTTTTACGTGAGGTATAAAAATATACATTTATTATTATTGTTTTGCACCTACCATGTATTATTTGTTTACAATCTTATAAATGACATCTCTTAAATTACCAACTGACAGACAGGCGTCAAAGCTTGTTGAAGTTTGGATTTTTACCTAGTTAGTTACAAATAAACAGTTAACAAAGCGCTTGCGCGTTGCCTATGACTACAGCCAAAACAGTCAAAAACGTAAACAAACCCTAAAGGATGTTACAAAAACCATTAACCGACTGCAAAAAGATGGTCCTCGAGTAATTCATTTAGTAATTTTATGCCATAAAACATGTATTTAGGCACGTGAAATGCACGTCATTATCATTACATTGTACTCGAGTTCCCTGTCAACCAGTTTTAAGGTTTGCTCATCGTTTAGATACATAAATAGCATTTTGGAGTATAAATTAAACACCATTATCAAATTTTCTTAAATATTTAAAATATTTTTTCTATTTACAATATTTTATTAGTTTTTTTTATACTATGGGAATTAACTCGCGAAAAAAAATTTGTAAGTATGGAAATATGAAACTCCAGGACAGGGCTTCCTCACTCCCAAGCTGGCGATGAGAAATAATATGAATGCCGGGCGATACCATCTCTAGGACCATCTCTATATTTACAGATATTCCTAGGTCTTCTTGCACACATATTCCCGCAGGCTCACAACACAATTTCGTAACTAATCTTCTAAGGGTCACCACATCGAGTGTGTTACAAAGTCAAACGCCTTGCCTAAATCTATAAAGATGGGATGTTAGCTAGTTTTCCTCCGACGTATTGTAATAAAAGTTATTTAAAAATCTACTAATAAAATCCCTTGTAAACTTCTCAGGCACACCAAATCGCGAAGCAAACTTCCACGATAAGGCGGCTGCCCTGCAGGCGTTCAGCCAGAGAGCGGCGTCCACTGCACAAATGGTGGCCGCTAACTCGCATCATAACAAGAGGCTGGCTGACCAACTCACACACCATGCTAGACAGGTATGCAGTTATGTCTGCTTATTCATAATAGTACACGATACAAGTGCGAATAAGAAAAAAAATCACAATGAGTGGCGATAGAATATAACACGACCGGAGTGTTTTAAATCGACGCGAGTTGCGGGTTACCTATTCGCACATGTGTCGCGTGATTTTTTAACATAGGCACATAAAGTGCTCATTATCGCACCAGTGCGGTAATATAGCACCATATGTACTGTAAAAAGGGTTCCGTACACAGGGTAAAACGGGACCCTATTACTAAGGCTCCGTCTGTCTGTCTGTCTGTCTGTCCATCCGTCCGTCTGTCACCAGGTTGTATTTCATAAACCGTGATAGTTAGACAGTAGAAATTTTCACTGATGACGTATTTCTGTTCGGTTTCAACGGTTACCTTCTAGTTATATTTTAAGTAAGAGTTCATATGTCTCAGGGATTCAAATATTTAAAATTTATCAGAACATATTAAGTCACTAGATAGAATCAGGTTTAAAAAAATGCTCAAGAGGTGGCTAATAGACAAGTGTTTCTATAATTTGAATGAATATTACCTATAGCTGTATGAATAGTTAAGATTAAGAAGTATTCATTTATTTAGGTACTAATGTAATCTGTGTGTTTGTGTTTGTTTTTATTATTATACGCCCGGAATGGGCAAACTGTTGGACCTTTATGTAATATATAAGATCTAGTTTCTGACAATAGCCTTTATTGTCATATTTTATCTTTTCTTATCTGTTACATAACAAAAAATATTAAATAAGTTTTTTGCCCAAAAATTTTCATAAGCTTTTATCGCTGACTGTACTTTGGTACTATAACATTGTATTGTCATCCATCCTACTTAAGCATGTGAAGTTTCAGCTTATTTTTTATTTATTTATTTAATCTTTATTGCACAAAAGAAAATACAAACGTACAACAGGCGGACTTAATGCTATATGGCATTCTCTACCAGTCGAATTCTCTACCTTATCGAATAACGGGAAGTTAGTCAAATTCAGCTTACAAGATTTGACCCTAACAAACACCCAAACACATACGTTTTTCGAGTTAAAGCTTGTAAAAGGAGGATTCTTGTAGCGAATCCTCCTTTTTTTAAAGGGTCGGCAACGCGCATGTAACACCCTGGAGTTGCAGGCGTCCATAGGCAACGGTGACCGCTTACCATCAGGCGGGCCTTATGCTTGTTTGTCACCGTCGTAGTATAAAAAAAAACTTGTAAAAACCGAATAAAATTTTAATTTGAATATTCTGTACTGGGAAGTTAAATTGTTGATATAATTGTTGACCGGCAAGCAGCCAAATGCAGGCCGCTTCGCTAAACAAATTCGCCGCTTGCCGACTGCGTCGAACAGAAAAATAGTGTACAGACCAGTAAATAAGAAAGCCTCAGATCACATGTTTGTCGACCTCAGCTTCGCTTCGGCCAATTACACTGGTGACCGTAGAGCTGGTGGCTTCCTCGCACAACGTATCAGCATTGCGATACAACGAGGAAATGCCGCCAGCATCCTAGGTACAATGCCTCAAGGACCTACTTTAGATTTAAGGTAGAGGTAGGTAGTTAGGTAAGTTACACTTACTGTATATTACTTTACTGGTACGTAATCTACTATGTCTAGTCCCCATGCCACCTATCTTTGGAGTGAAGGTAAATTATTCGATTTTTTAAATTCCAGGTCGATAAACTGTCGCCCCAACTGGTGGCAGCCGGCAAAATTAGGCTCAACTATCCCGACAGCAAGGTAAGTCTTATTAGAAAAATTCTTGAAAAATTGTCTTGCTCAAAATGAAGATGTATATTTTTGTATGATCGGGTGTGAATTTTTGTATGACTAATGAAATGAAATGAAAAATATTTATTTCGAGTATCTGATGACTCATAGGTGGTTAGATTACAAACTAAATAACTTAATCATCATCATCATCATCATCATTTCAGCCGAAAGACGTCCACTGCTGGACATAGGCCTCCCCCAAAGATTTCCACAATGACCGGTCCTGCGCCACCCGCATCCAGCGGACTCCTGCGACCTTCACCAGGTCATCAGTCCACCTTGCGGGGGGCCTACCCACGCTGCGCCTTCCGGTACGCGGTCGCCACTCGAGAACCTTTCCGCCCCAACGGCCATCGGTTCTACGTGCAATGTGCCCCGCCCACTGCCACTTAAGTTTAGCGATTCGGAGAGCTATATCGGTTACTTTGGTTCTGCTGCGGATGGTTGCTGCCGAAGTTGGTCTGGCGGAAGATCCTAGAGCTAGACTGGCCCGACACTATACCGAAGACATCCCGGACATCAGCCTGTACGAGATTAGTATGGCTCTTAAACAGCTCAAAAACAACAAGGCGCCTGGTGAAGACGGAATTACAGCCGAACTTCTGAAGGCGGGTGGTAAACCGGTCCTTACGGCCCTTCAGAAGTTGTTCAATTCCGTCTTACTAGAAGGGAAAACGCCAAAGGCATGGAGCGGAGGTGTGGTGGTACTGTTCTTCAAAAAAGGCGACAACGCCTTACTGAAGAACTACCGACCCATCTCACTTCTGAGCCATGTCTATAAGCTGTTTTCAAGAGTCATTACGAATCGTCTCGCACGCAGGCTTGATGACTTCCAGCCTCCCGAACAAGCCGGTTTCCGAAGAGGCTTTAGTACCGTAGACCACATTCATACGCTTCGTCAGGTTATACAGAAGACCGAGGAGTATAATCTGCCCCTCTGTTTAGCGTTTGTGGACTACGAGAAAGCCTTTGATTCGATCGAAACCTGGGCGGTACTACAATCTCTCCAACGGTGCCAAATAGACTACCGCTATATCGAAGTGTTGAAGTGTTTGTACGAGAGCGCCACTATGTCAGTCCGACTCCAAGACCAGAACTCGAGGCCTATTCCGCTGCAGCGGGGAGTCAGGCAGGGAGATGTCATCTCTCCTAAGCTGTTTACCGCTGCACTGGAGGACGTTTTCAAGACTCTGGACTGGAGAAGGCTAGGCATCAATGTAAACGGCGGGTATCTCACTCACCTTCGATTTGCTGACGATATAGTAGTCTTGGCTGAGACCATGGAGGATTTAAGTACGATGCTTGTTAGCCTCAGTAGAGCCTCCGGGCGAGTTGGTCTTAAGATGAACATGGATAAGACGAAAATCATGTCGAATATCCATGTAGCACCAACTCCAGTGACAATCGGAGACTTTACACTCGAAGTTGTAGACGATTATATATACCTAGGACAAACTGTCCAGTTAGGTAGGTCCAATTTCGAGAAAGAGGTTAATCGTCGAATCCGACTCGGTTGGGCAGCGTTCGGGAAGCTGCGACACATCTTTTCGTCCAATATTCCGCAGTGTCTGAAGACGAAAGTCTTCGATCAGTGTGTGTTGCCAGTGATGACATACGGTACTGAAACGTGGTCGCTTACAATGGGCCTCATAAGAAGGCTCAAAGTCACTCAAAGGGCAATGGAGAGAGCTATGCTAGGAGTCTCTCTGCGAGATCGTATCAGAAATGAGACCATCCGCAGCAGAATAACTTAATAGCTAATGTTATTCCTTAAAATCATATGAGTGTAGGTATGGTACTGTGTAATATTTATACTCTTGTCTGGCCCAATATTTTTTTTCTAAATTCATAGAAGTTTATAACTTGAAAGGAATGTCAACTACAGAAAAAGTGACCAAGGCCTTCGGTGAGCAGGGCTGGAATCGAACCAGGGACCTTCTGATTTCGCGGCAGACGCCATAACCACTTGGCTACCCGACCACGACGACATAACGACGCCCGATCACGACGATTTCAGTTTATAATTTATATATACTAGTGTGACTACTAAAAAAAACAAACAAAAAAAACATGAATCTAAACATTTATTAAAAATAATAAATGATTTGATTTCGTGTGTTACATTTGTATTGTACCGTAGAGGCGTAGACGTTTCTAATTGGTATAAGAAACAATCTAAGGCCAACCGACCTACATATAGTACTAATTATTTCAACGAAGTTTAAACTATTTTCATTTGGAAAATAGGAGTATCATTCCTTTTGTTACATTTGATTATCATTTTCATTTAATTTGATGAAAATAGACTTACTTATGTCGTTCAATATTTCAAATTCAAATAGGGTAAATCGCCAGAAACCACCCTTTAGTGACCTTATAGAAAAAAATGATTCTATTGAAATATAGTTCATTTTTGTATGAGGTGGCCAATTATTGGAGGGCGGCTAGTAATTAAAAAAATAACAATAAAAATGAACTCTGTTAATAGGGGAACAGAGTTTATTTTTAGAATAATGAGGCCAGTTATTGATGACCAGTTTACTGACGATTTACCCTACTTATCCAATGTTTAATTTTTTGTTGGTAGGTGGCAGAAGAGCATTTCAACAACTTGAAGAATCAGTACGCCGACGCCGTTCTGCGCGTACGCGACTTGTGCGACCAGGCCGTCGATCCTCTTGACTTCGTGCGCACTGCTGGTACTGTCACATTTACCTGTTTTTAAGCACTTTACCTTCATTGAGTACTGGCAGCAACAGAGATGTTCTTTTTTGGGTCAATCTGTCCTTCGTTCTAACAAATATACAGTTTCTAATTTTATTGCTACTATGTTTCATAAAGAATGTAAATGTTACAAATAACTAATCAAATTATGTCTTATTATGGTCATAAACTAACTTCAATGAGCTTTGTTGCTCACCAGGCGGCGCCACTCATGCGTGGGTCTTGTGTCGATATGAAAGGATTGTTAAAGTGACGTTTGAAAGTTTCCCGCCAGACCCACCTTTCAATTGACTCGTGTTAATCCCAAAGCCCTACATACAGTACTAATTCAGATTGATTGTAAACTATGTCTAATTGGTTTAGACTTGCATTATAGTATTAAAACAAAATTTCCCTACAAAAAAAGCAACTACTTTCTACACTTTGATTGTAAAACTTCACTATATACGATTTTTAGGTAACATGATCATTTACATTATAATTACTATTTAAAACGAGATATTTACCATGTATATTTGTTTTTGTGAAATTGTATGAATAACGAAACATCTCCATGGTCCGATTTCACTTTTCCCGGATTGAAATTTAAGCATTATCATATGATGTCATATTGCCAGCCATGCTGCGATATTGTAAGTTCGGCTGTTTTTTGACCGAAACCGAACATTTCGCCGAAATATGATTTTTAGGCCGAAACCAAAACTTCGGTCGGATATTGTGATTCAAAAGGCATGTCTTGTAGGTGAGCTGATGCAGAAACACACGTACTTGTGCGAGGACGCCATCCGTAACAACGACTCGCAGAAGATGGTCGACAACACCTCCGCTATAGCCAGGTAATCATTGTATATTTTACAGTATAGCAGTAATGATTGGAAACCCCCAGATGGGAAGCGTGGTTCCGGGCGACCTATAAACTCTTGGCGACGGTCCATCGAGAGTGAGCTGCGTGCAGTCCGACTGAGCTGGAACGAGGCTAGAAGGGTCGCGGAAGACAGGAAGGGATGGCGCGAGCTTGTGAAGGCCCTCTGCACCTCCGGGGTGCCATAGGACAGCAACAACAACAACATAGCAGTAATGAGCACTTTATGTGACTGCTTCAAAAATTCAAAGGGTTATATGTACTGTAAAACGTCGTACGATACTCGTTCGTGTCGATTTAAAAGACTACCTACAGTCGTGTTTTAATTTATCCCCAGTCATTGCAATTTTTTTCCTATTCGCACTGGTATCGTTATGTACTATTTCATATCTCATGCTTTGAAAGTGTATCGTTTAAACCTATGAGGTGGAATTTGACATATTTATGTTCTAGGGTGTTTTACTTTACAAATGCCCTTTTTTCATAAGTTTTACTAATTACAATTGAGAATCGGTTTAACATGGATGAATCGTATGACTTCCATTCTGATAATTATTTGCCGTATCCATAAATGACGCTCTTTCGAAAAGTTTTTCGAACCTTTTATACTACAAGGTTGTGTTTAGCTATAATTTATAAAAAAAATGATAAAATGAAAAGTAGTGTTTAACTCGGGTGGAGGCATATTTCAGTCTCGGACTATCGGTGCTCTCATTACGTTCGAGCGCCAAAATACCTTGACGGAAATTGGTGCCTTTCTACTCTTGGTACTTTCTATTGGTCTACTATTATTTCATTCATAAGTATAAGCAGGTATCCATTATTTAGTTTAACTCATGCGAGCAATCTTAAGGTATTAGAATTACATAGATTGTTGTATTTAGGCTCGCCAACCGCGTGCTGCTCGTGGGCGGCGCCGAGCGCGAGAACACGGAGGACGCGGAGTTCGCTCGCGCGCTGAGCGCCGCGCACCACCGCCTGCAGGCGGCCATCGCGCCCGCCGTGCACCGCGCCAAGGCCGTGGCCTTGGGCGACGCGGCACAAGCACCTGCTTGGCGATCCGCCAACTCTGAAGTAAGTTTCACAACTCAATGAGGATTACCGCGAGTCGATTTTCCGCTAGGGGCGCTAGTGGAACGTGGGTCCTGCGGGAACATTTCAAACGTCACTTTGACAACTCTCACTGACACAGGACCCGCGCATGAGTGGCGCCGCCTGGTGAGCGACAATACGGTAGCTCCCATTTCATTCAGGGATTAGTCCTATTTGATCATGATCATAGGTTGGGCTACTGGGTTGCATCTGGATCGGAAGATCTGTCTTCACCAGTATATATATATATAAATATGTCTTCTTTGACAAAAAAGCTTTTGTCATTTATGACGCAGACAGTACACGTAGCATCCTGTAAGGTGAATTGGGTAAAGTTGAGCGGGAAAAAACAGAAAGTCGTATGTTGTTCATAAATTAATGCTCGCATTATAATTGGTTGAACAGGCGTCTTCCTAGGGGATTGATCGCGGATAAATAACGGTTCTGGAACACTGTCAGAAGCTATCATTAATCTGTTTTAATCAATTTCTGGTAATAATATTAAAGCTAGACGTTTCAAAAGTTGTTGAGGGCGAATACAATTTTCGGGAAATATACAAACAATTTTCTTTAAAGCTAATGAAAATTGGTGCTACATTAAAAGACTCTTTCTTTTTGTTTGATAAAAATCCATTATTGAGTATTTGAGAGGACATTCATAATGAATCTGAGGTCAAAATCTCTACAAACAGCCGTTATCTTCAATTTCGAGAGTTTTGATCCGATCCTGATCCAAATCGATATCGAAGGATCCGACAGGTTTTTATAACGACCCTGAGGTGAAAATCGCGAGAAACGGTCGCCATCTTGAATTTCTTTATTTTTGATCTGATCGTGATAAAAACCAATAGCTGAGTATTTGAGGGGTTCCGCACAATGAATTGGAAGTCAAAATTGTGAGAAACGGCCACCATGTTGATTTTCTTCAGTTTTGATCCGATCCTGACCAAAATCGATATCTAAGGATCCGACAGGTTCTTTATAACGAATTTAAAGTCAAAATTGCGTTTATTAATTTTTCATTTGATTGTGATAATAAAATTTATATTTTATTAAAAATCAAGATGGCGCCCGTGTCTCGTGATTTTCACCTCAGGGTTGTTATAAAGAACCCTTCGGATCCTCAGATATCGATTCTTATCACGATCCGCATAAAACTGCTGAAATTGAAGATGGCGGCCTTTTCTAACATATACAGTAAATGTACATAATTATGTTTAAAATGGGTGCCACATTTCCATTGTCGTGGCCTTGTATGAAGTTACCTAACTGTATATAATACAGCCTTACGCTGTGCTACGGTCTTATTTACATTATGATTATGAAATTAACAATCTCACTACTACTACTTATTTGTTCCTTAAAGATCATCAACGCAGCGTCAGCCGTAGAATCCGCGCTGTCCCGGCACTACGCGCCGCCTCCGCCGCCGCCCGCGCTGCCGGAGGCGCTGACGGCGCTGCACATCGGCAAGCAGCAGGCGCCGCCGCGCCCGCCGCCGCCCGCCAGCGGCGCGCCGCCCCCGCGCCCGCCGCCGCCGGACACTGACGACGAGGGCGAGGACATCTTCAGTCGCCAGCCGCATCCCAGCCAGCCTATACTGGTGAGACATGCGCGACAGTGCTTCGAAAAGTAATGCAACATTACTATATACCATTATATAGTAACACATATAATATAGTAATAACGTATCACACACACACACACACGACACGACGAGTATACACGTATAATATAGTAGTAGTATAACATTATATAGTATCAGCAATGTTATTGTACTTTCTAGTTAGTGTAGTTTCACGGTGTCTTAGTTGTATGACTGTAATACTGTGTTACAAAAATAAATCATTACATCACGTCTTCGAAAACGTACCATCACAGATTGCTCGAGACGGCTATTCTCGGGTAATGTCGCATCGAGTGATGCTTGTTTTCTCGGAGTGATGCGTAATGTGACGTCACTCGGTCGAGTGACATTACATTTGTGATATTACTCGCATTACTTACTCATGTCTACTGGTGAGTCACCAGGGCTATGGGGGCCTCCGCACAAACGCAGACCGATTAATTGTCACATCTGGCATTCCGATATATTTTTCGATTGGCGTTATCGATTAACGATCGTCACACTAGAGCCCCTACATTTTTCAAACAAACACAGTTCTTACTGCCAAACGTACTACATAAAGGACATAATTACTAAAAACTATGCTTGTCAAGACTGCCAAGTCATTGTTGTTAATTTGTTATAGGAAAAAAACTTAAGTAAGCTTAAGTTAACTTAGGTACTTGTTGTATGTAATAGTGACCCATTCAAATAGGCATTTTTTTATTTGTGTTCAAATTTTAAACATGTATTGTCTATTCGAATAGCTCACTACTACATACAACAGGTGACTTATTGAAGTTTTTCACCTATAAACGATTATCATCTTAGCCTCCTGTGAATTTTCAACCAGCTATAATTAGTTCTGCCTAACGTCCTAAATGAAGTACACCAAGAAGATTGCTATCCAAGACCGCAAGATTAACAGAAACACAATCTCTTTTAGGTGGCAGCCCACAATCTCCACAAGGCGGTCCGCGAATGGTCGTCCAAAGACAACGAGATTATTGCCGCCGCCAAACGCATGGCTATTCTCATGGCGCGCCTATCTGAACTCGTCCGCTCCGATTCTAAGGGTAAGTTATTAACTTTTAATTTATTACCTAAGCTATACATAAAAAAACCCAAACTTGTCTTTTTTGCTCCGCACAGTAAATTAAAAGATAGTTTAAAAGTTCCCATATGTGGAATTTTAGGAAACTTCTCACATTTTTATACGGGAATTCCTTTCCTAAACAAAAAACTGAGATTTCTTTTATTTCCTGTAAAATATTCAAGAAGCAGTACTTCCAATAATTTTGAAACATTCCACTTTTACACATCTGTAATCATAGTGAAACTCAGAAAACGCATGAAAACTTGAAATCATCTGTTTTCTGAGATAAGACTTAGTTAAAACGATTATTCCTCCCAAAAAATCAACCAAGTTTCATCGAAATCTACAGTGACTTCACCAAGTCATTACCGAGATCCCCAGAAATTAATAAGTTAGGAATGTCCCAAAATGTTGAGTTTCATGAAGAAATCCGACAAATTGAACCATAACCAGGAGATACATTCCTACACTTAAGCTTAGCATTTTATTGTAAAAATTGGCTTATATATTAAAAACGTATGCATATTAATCAAAATTTCATTATGATTTTTTAGTTATGCTTTCTATAATAAACAAAAGATAAAGGGTGTCTTCGATATTGTCTATAGGAAAAAAATAAACCGCTTAAATTTCAGAAGCTTTTTGATACTCATGCATAGTATATTTTGGCAATTTATGTGTAACCTTAACCATGCTTAACTACCTTAATATTTAAAACCCCCGGAAAGAAATGTATAAATTTGCGAGTGTTAATTCATAAATTAATGGAATATGTCTAATGTAATTGTATTTTGTATACTAATGTAATATGGGTGTTTAGAATACCTGCGCGCCAAAACGGATTCACAGTTTACAGCATACCGCGCACTCCTATATAGTATGTACTAGTATCTGTGTTCGTATGGACACCGCCATACCATACCATTTGTGTGAGCAAAAGACAGTTTGAGAGGTACTGTACATACACGTAATGATCAAGTAGTCAAAACAATGGCGTACCATTTTCTCGAAGAGATTCAGAACATTTTCTACCATACTTCTGTTGCAATCAAATAATAATTTACCCTGAATGGGCGTAACAGTTAATGTAACACTTCCATAGTTACAAATTGCCATACCTCAGTGACTTACTGGAAATATTACTTATATGAGAAGTTAAAAAAAGGCTTAGGCTTGCATGCCAGTTTGATCAAGGGAGTAATGACGTCATTAGACAATAATGCCAACATGACACTTATGGTGAGGTTGGCATTATTACCAATACTGTAATTATTGTAAGATACAGGGCTGTGTTTTCCTCCTAAGGCCCAACATACTAAAACTAGTACTTGAATTTGAAATCAATACTGTTGGTTGGTAAATTTGAATTTCTTTTATTTAAATCGTACAGAACAAAATACAACGCTATTCCAATTGGAATCAGATTCAAATTCATTGAAGCAATAAGTACTCTAGGTAGGACCGTGGGCTTTAGTAGGTTAAGTGTATCTTCGTGACGTGAACTATACATAAGTGGCCTATGTACTTGCCTCTCCGCTATCATACATGTATATAATCATGTCATATGTTTGTATATATCGCTATCATGTAACCGTTATCTGCCCACCGCTTTCTGGACAGTGGTCGCTATGAACCTGACTGGTAAGTCGCTTGTTGCATTGTGTAATCTGTGTGAACCTGTTAGAGTATATTGTAGCTGTGTATAGATTTAGATGTTAGAAATATTTAGGTTAGTATTTAACATTACATTATTGAAAAGTGAGATATTTAGAAGGGTTTGCGTTCTTATGTGTTCCTTTCCGTGTTTTTATGAATAGATATAAATTGCAATAGCTATGTAGCAAACTGTTCAGTAGTTCTGTAGATGTAATATTTTACCACCATGATACGTGATTTGAACTATTATAAATTGACATCGATTGATGCCGGTCTGGTCCTAAATTTTTGGCATCTTTATTAGATATCTCTATAAATATGTTTGAAATGTCATGAACTTGGAATCTGGATAGTTTTTTTTGTTAAAACTCTCTTTTATATGCATCGCTTTCGTTCAGGTTTATTCTTTCTTCTTTGTGTATTTAGAATATTGTACGTCATCATTACTATTTTTCTATAGAATGCATGTTTATGCTGTTTGAATCTACGTTTTGCGAACACCTCAAAAATGCCGACCACTAAATACAAACCTTATTTTGACGTCACTAAGGCTCTCTGTCCATTGCAGGTAGCAAACGTGAGCTGATTGCCACGGCGAAGGCGATCGCCGAAGCATCAGAAGAGGTCACGAGGCTCGCCAAGAAACTTGCTCTAGAGTGTACCGACAAAAGAATTAGGACCGTAAGTATATATAACAGTAGAATGGATATTCTTTGACGGTGTAACTTGCCTAGCGTACCAACGAAAGCGTCAGGACCTAAACTACATCTTAGTATAAATTGAAAGAGATGTCGTATACTAAAGAAAAAGTGACCAAGGTCCCCGGTGAGCAGGGCTGAAACATTTATTACATTTAATAAATGATTTGATTCGTGCTTTATAATTGTACATCTTAGTACTTAATTTTCTTCTGTGAGGACTCGTTATCCTGTTACTTTCTATTCTTTTATCAATAGAAATCTTAAGTAGACTGGCATTTTTACTCAGGTTAACGTTCAAAACTTGTAGGAGATCTTCAAACATATTTTGATCGTTTTCCGTTTTAAAACTGCTCAGCGCAAGCCGAAATATATCTCACCGGATGCCTTACCGGGGATTGAACCCGGGTCTTCGGCTTATGCCTCTAGGTCATCTGGTCTCAATGAAACCCGGCGAGTTTCTCGAGTATATGCAATTTGTTTGAGAGGCAAGACACCTGTGTTCGTACTCTAAGTACGTAAATAATGAAACAAAATATTTAATTTAAAAAATTGATTTGCTACATCAAATTGCTGCCAAGTGTAGCTTTTTGAAGTTTTGTGCTCTTAATTATCCATTTTATTTCAGAACCTGCTGCAAGTGTGCGAGCGTATCCCCACCATTGGCACGCAGCTCAAGATCCTGTCCACCGTCAAAGCTACCATGTTGGGAGCTCAAGGTAATGTTTCTTTTAAATCCTTGTCAGAAACATATTTCTAACTACTCTTTTTACTTATACTTTTTTAAACTTTGACTTTACTATTTCACATATATACATTATGTTCTAAAAATAATACAAAGTAATTATTTTATTTTAAATTATCATGCTCCGAAATAATTTCAGATTTATTTCGCAAAGTTGCATATAGTATTGTATCTATTTATACGCTTGTATTATCCAGAATACTTTATCCTATACAAATGACGTTGGGCGTAATAAACGTATCTTGTACCTCAACAAAAGTATTATGATAATTAACGAGTTGGCGCGATTAACTTTTAATCTATTTTATCAGCATATTTTATTGCTTGAAATATTAGTTTGTACATCTAAGCTCATTGAACTATCGAAATGTATTAGATCGAAATAAAGTCAAAATCTACTAAAAGTGTAAATTAAATGCACATTCTAGAACCTTTGAAATTCAAGATCTATCTTTAACCTTGCTGACGAAGCATTTTTTCCCCACTAACACAAATATTATATTTTGGTCTAATACAGAACAAATATTAAATCGTATCCATGCTTCGCTAACTTTGCTTCTTGCTTCCTAACAGTCGGCATGGCGGATTTCAAAGGTATTTATTCGCTGGGCTCTTTTGTGGTTGCACCGTGTTCTCATAAAGTCACTATGGGGTGTTTAACTGTTTATGAACGGTTGAAGGGAAATTCAATGCTATTCAACCGCTATATTCATTTTGTTTGAGCACTTGAGTCACTGTATTTAGTCATTTAAAGCATACTATTTATTTAAACTGTTTTATATACACATTAAGACTCATTTTGTAAAAACACTGCTCACTGTTTTTAATATTTATAATAAAATACCATTAAAGGTCTGACAATAGCTAATTCAAGTTTTTAAACAGTTTTTAAGATAAACTATATACTGCAAAAAATTAAATGTTAATATTTATCATATTTCTAAGACCGTAGACGGAGCCGATTTTTAACGAAATCGGCTTTATAGAAAATGAATGCAAATATTGGCCTTAAATTCAATATGAAACGGTTTTATATCTATATTTTTGTAACTCAGATAAAGTCACTCATATATCGCTAACTTAATCACCAAAGAGTCACATTTCACAAATTAGTTCACGGTAGTTTTTAAAAATAGTTTTCGTTTTTTTGCGCTAATATACAGTGTGCGCTGATTTGGCTGTTGCCACTCCCTTAAAGCTTGACCGTCTCATGAATCGAAAGTCAGGTTTTTGTTATCATAACTAGCCTCCGCCCGTGGCTTCATCCGCAAAAAAGTCTGAAACTTTCGCCTTTTTCAATGAAGGTTGAATTGCAAACAACCTTTGTTAGTTGAAGACCACGTAGATCAAGTATTCCAAATGTGAACGTTCAGCCTTAAGGAATTAATATGTTTTTTTTCATGTTTATAGATTTTTTATTGAGGAGAAACGATTCTGAGCTATGATTTTTTTACAGGAAGCGAAGAAGACCAGGAGGCGACGGAGATGTTGGTTGGAAACGCTCAAAACCTGATGCAGAGCGTAAGTTATTTATCCGTTTTCTTATTTTACTTCAGGTCAAGGTAGAGTCGTTTGTCTTCATGTGTACTAACATACAAATGATGTATGTGAAAACAAACTATGATCTATCATTAGGCACAAGATTGGAAAGAACAAAAGAATAAAAGAAGTGCAGATAAGTCAGTCAGTCAAAACTACGAGGCAGTTCCTATTCCGGCAGAGTAGCTTTTACCACGTTTTTTGACGACATTCCAATTGTTACTTCTTTGTACAGGTGAAAGAGACAGTGAAGGCGGCTGAAGGCGCGTCGATCAAGATCAGGACCGAGCAGGGTGGTTACAGACTCCGCTGGGTTCGCCGCTCGCCCTGGTATCAGATCTAAACCGGCAATGCCTCTTGCCAGATTATCGTACCCAGTGTCCTTAACTTAGGACAATATGTAAACATACTGGGTTTTTTAGAATTTCAATTCGGATAAATCGGAATTATATTTTGAATTTGACTTTAAAATAAAATACGACTATGTGAAAATGTCCTATTTTAAGGACACTGGGTCGATATTATATTTGCCGTTTGAAATGAGCTTCCCAAAGTGATATTGCTAAAGTACATAAGAACACTGTCAAATCAAACTAAAGTGCGTATTTCTCTACATGTGGTATTTATGCCCGGGATAGTGAGAAATTTGATCTGCGTTGTATGGAAGTCATTTCAAATCTTAATACTATCCTACCCATAGGACTAATAACTACAATGATTCAAACTGTTTTCATTTGGAACAGAGTTGCATTTCTTTTGTTTCATTAGTTTTAAAACAATAAAAACTCAACCTTTTTGTACATTATTGATTTCAATTTCAAACAATTTTTTTTTAATGAAATGACAATAGTAAGATGTGCCATCTAATGTTTAACCTAAAATAAAATGCACTGATTGATTGCTATTTCTAGCAATTCACTATTTGAGTAGATATAATTATTTGCTTACTCAAAGATGCGGCAAAACTGGGTTTATAAACCTTTTTTTTTTGGAAATCCAGTTTCAGGATCCATTAATTGTGTTTGTTTTTAGTACTTTTTAGTGAAATGTACCATTGTCGCATGTTGATAAGTTTCATTTCCAAATGGACCTTTATAGCGTAAGCGCCTTATCAGCAACCGACAAAATTTTTATTAAAAACTATCACAATTTAGAAAATCTTAACTTTTTTTTCTCTCTTATACTGGACTTGAGATAAATCTTAACTCTATAGTTGCGAATGTCTTAAAGTTACATGAGATTGCATAATATTTATATTCGTTCTAGCTTAATTTTAAATTATTTTAGATTGTATTAAAAATGAACCTTGATAATGTCGACTCTTCTACATGTCTGCTATATTAATGTATATTTTTATTTCCTCGGTAATGATTTAATTTATTATTGAATATTAATAATGTTTTATTATGTTAAATATTATTTTTAATTAGTTTGCCACCAAGACGGAGATAATCAAGAAAAAAAATAACTTTATGCCTTTTATAAGAATGCAATTTGATTAGCTGGTGGCTTTTTTACAACGATTTTTTTAATGAACAAATGAGTGTGATGAGGAAAGTAAGTGCCATGTGCTAGTGCTTTATAAAGTAACCTAGGTGTAGAAATCGGTCTTAATGAAATTAATTCAAACATCATTAGTATTTTATGCACACAACGTGTTTAAAGAGCTTTATTAACTTTTTGTATTTTTTGTTTGGAAAATGACTATTGGCGTTATTCATAAACGCTATAGATATAGGATAAAATGAAATGAAATATTTTATTTCAGACAGCAGGATGTCCATATTTTTTTTTTATATCTATACAAAGTTATGTTATTAAACTACTTATACCTAATGTTAGTAGAAAACATAATGCTCATTGGACCGAACATGCATCAGCATCCAATGAGTGATAAGAGGGCTGTCAACCCTTTCTGCGATTACCTTCAGGAGAGTGTTGGAAACCCAACACTCACATTAACATTATAAAAGAACTGGATACCCAATCGACCGAAAAAAATTACGTCATAAAAGTGCAGCAGTTGCGACTCTTTATCATGTAGTCTTTCTTGTTTGGAAGAAGGGTAAGTGCCAACAGCCTATACTATTAACATTGGTAGTTCTGTGTATGACTTTGACACTTAATGCTTACGAGAGTAAGCTCTTTTTCGCACGAAACATTTATGGTATTGTATCATCATCAATGCAAGTTCGCTAATGTCATTCTGACCTATATTTTTTGACGTTTATGTTCTGGATTGTGTGTCTATTTCTTTTAATAAGTCAATAATAAACGCACATCAGTTTAGTTAAATGATTGATTGTTCTTATCTGTTTGTTTGAAATTTGCGTTTGTTAGAAAGGGAGCAAACATAATTTAACTAAAACGTCTTTAAAAATTGCTTTTTAGAACGGAATAAATAATACTGGATTCAACATTAAAATTGTAGTAGTTACATACAATATTCCCTTGTAAAATATGATATTCAATATTTTCTAATTGTTTCAAGTTTAAATTGGCAGCTTTAGTAACCTTTGTGCTACTGATGATGTTTGAAAACTATATATTTAACTCATATCATGTATTTTTATATACTAGGATTAAAATAACCTTTACAAGAATCTGATTTATTTGTGCTATTACATAAATATATTACGCTATGTTCACTGTATACTTCGCGCCGAAAAAAATACAAATTGTATGTATACACACAATTTTGACCGCGATAGTACATATTTGTACCTAAGTGTATGTAGGATTAAAAGTCGAAATCAAACTATCTTGTCCAATACACTATTTATTTCTCCATTTCTTACAGCACATTTACGAAATACACTCCGCTCACCAAACCATCCGCCATTCTTCCCCTCTCTCACCTTCCGTCCCCCTCACTCACTCCGGTTGCGTTCCGGTTTTGGCAAATGACGTTACAATTACAACTTGCATTTACGATCCTACAACTCGGCTGTCCTGCACCCTCAGGCTGTCCACAGCCTGAGCCAAAAGCTCCCATTACAAATAGTAATTAATAACCGAAAAGCTAGCTAAACCTTCTTCTAGATAGACTAAACTCTTAACCAATAATAACAAAACTAATTAAACTTATTGTTATTAAATTCTAATGAATATCAGAGAGAGTCTCTAATTGTGAAAGTACTAATGTCTAAGTAATAGGGATACACTTTTTCTTATTAGTTCTTAATACTCAACTTAAATTATCATGACTATGAAACAACAAAAAATCTGAAGTAAACCTGCCATAGAGGTTTCTTAACTTATGGTACATTTAGTATAAAAAAAATGAGATTTCACTATGAGCTAATACAAATTTTTTTTTTTTTTTTTTTACTTTAAACATTTTTTTTTCTTGCAAACTTGACGAAACCGCCTGGTAAAGAGAGTAAGTAACTGTATTGCAAAGTGCTCCAGACGGTAAGATGCATTCAATTGGTAAATTTGGTCAAGTCTTAGGGGTCACCCTCATTACCGCCAACACAAGTATGACTATTACATTATGACTACTACGCCCATCGTTTCATGTGATCCACAGCTGATGTTGTCTTCTTTGGCCCCTCCGTGCTATTGTCTACTTTGGCCACTTCATATCTGTCTCTGCCAAGTGTCCTAGTAACCCTATATGGCCCGTAGAATTTTTGTTTCAATTTTAGCGCGTTACCAAACTGGGTGCGCTGAATGGCCACCAAATCGCCCTCTTTGTAGAGTTGTCCTACTTTTCGATTTTTATTGAAAGTCTTCCGGTTCTCCTCCTGTATTTTTAATAGCTGTGCCTTAGCCTGTTGCCTCAACTCTTCCCTATTCCTGGTAAACTCCTCCCTGCTTTCTTCCTCCAATAGGTCAACCAATTTTAGTTCTTCCTTGTGTTTCAATGTGGCTCCAACCAGTAGTTCAAATGGTGAGGTATTGATGGATCGCTGATGCGTACTATTAATTGCCCGCTGTAACTTGCTAACATATTTGTACCAATGTCCAGGCTCTTCTATACACATCTTTGTCAGAACGGATATGATTATACGGTGTATTCGCTCAACTTGGCCGTTTCCTCTTGGTATACCAGTTGTCACTCTCACATGCTCAATTCCCTCTTCATCACAGTAATCAGTGAACTCCTTTCCTGTAAATGCGGTCCCTCTGTCTGTTACTATACGGTAAGGGTTCCCAAAATCCTTCTGATGTAATTTCAACTTTTCCACCGTTTCTTTGGATGTTACGGTCTTCACGGGGTATATCCACACGAATTTGGTAAAGGCATCAATGACAGTGAGAATGTAGTTGTACATTTTTTTTGTAGCATCCAACGGTCCTAAATGGTCACAGTGCAAGGTGGCTAGAGGCGTCTCTCCTTTATCTATTGGGTTTAACAGACCCTCTTTCTTTCCTGCCTTGCGGCTGGCCAATATGCATGGTATGCACATAGAAATAACCTTATCTATCTTGCTATCCAGTTTGCTTATAAAGTAATCCTTCTCCAAAATAGTCACAATCTTTTTTTTCCCAAAATGTCCCATTCCATGTGTTCTTCTAATTATTTCCTCATCCATGATTTCAGGTATCACAAGTTTTCTTTCTACCCCCTTGTAAACTATTCCATTTTCGATAAAATAATCCTCATATGGCTTTTCTTTCAGTAGGGCTCTAATAACTTTCAAAGTTTCATCTTCTTCTTGTGCTCTTTGAACGCGTGCATGTAATTCGGTGCTAACATAACAGATGTTCCTACTTAAGGAGTCAACATGTGGCATTTTGTCTCCAGACCGATGTATTATAGTGAAGTCAAAGTCCTGCAAAAACATAACCCACCTTGCAACCTTTGCACATACTTCTTTTTTAGTCAGGGTTTTTTGGAACGCTTCACAGTCTGTCACTATCTTAAATGGTATTCCTATTAGGTATTTCCTGAATTTTCTTACCCCCTCTACTACGGCAAGGGCTTCTAATTCATAACTGCTGCATTTTTGTTGTGCTTCCGAGGTTTTCCGACTCATGTAGTGGACAGGGTGCAAACCCCCATCTATTGGGTCTTTCTGTAGTAAAATCGCCGCATAGCCAAACTTGGAGGCATCAGTATGAAGCTCCGTCTCGAGCTCAATATCAAATATTTTTAACACTGGATCACTGCACAGTATCCTTTTCAACTTCTCAAATGCTTGTTTTTGTTCTTCTCCAAATGTGAATTCACCCTTCCTTAAGATCTCACTCAAAGGTCTTGCTACCAGTGCATAGCTAGGTATGAATTTCCTGAAGTAAGATGTAAGCCCTATAAAGCTGTGTACTTCCTTTAATGTTGTAGGCTCTGGAAAGTCCTGTACTGCCTGTGTCTTTTCTTTGGATGGTTTCACTGTTCCATGACTTATAATGTGACCTAAATATTCCACGGTCCGTTGTAACAGCTGAGTTTTTTTCCAATTTATTTCCAGGCCATAATCTTCTGCCACTTTCAACACTCTCTTCAGATGCGCCAATGCTTGGGTTTCGTCTTCTGCTAAAACAATCAAGTCATCAATGAATATTAAAACTATGCCCTCTGTGATGAACTCCCGGAAGATAATGTTGATATATCTCATGAAGTACTTTGGGCATACGGAAAGGCCGAAAGGGGCACGCAGGAACTCAAATTGGCCCTCCGGGTTGCTTGTCACGAATGAGGTATATTTGATTGAGTCCTCCTCAATTGGTAAGTGGAAAAATCCATTTTTGAGGTCCAGCGTACTAAAAACCCTTGCTTTAGTTAATTTGTCGATGTGGTCATCAATTACTGGAAGTGGATATTCATCTTTGATCATTTTTTGGTTTATTTTCCGGTAATCCACACAAACTCTGGTAGTCCCGTCCTTCTTTTTCACCAGCACCAAGGGACTAGCGTACTCCGAATAACTGGGTCGTATAATGCCTTTATCCAACCATTCTTCAATTTGATGCCTCACTGTCTCTTCTTCTTTCAATGCTAATCGCCTTGGTCGCTGCACTACCGGAATATCATCTTTTAACACTATTTTTAATTTAATAGGTGCCTCTTTGATTTTATTTGGTTTATATGATGCCTTCAACTCGCGCACTAAGGGACTTTCTATCTCAAGAGCATCCATCGAAAGCAAACACCACCAATCTGCGTTATCACATGATCGTGGCCTCACCTCAACCCTACCCCTATCAATCAAAATCACTGTGTTGGCAATAAAGGGCTGACCCAAGATAACCGGATAAGGAGTAACACCCACAGGCACTACATAAAAACAAAAGTCGTAACTATGACCATCCATTACCAAATTGTAACAAAACTTACCGATTGCATGCACCTTACTTGATCCTAATCCTGTCAAAGTCGTCTCGTCACGTTCGTAGCACTTAATGTCCATGTTCAAGTCTGTAAACAAATCAAACGAAACCAGATTAAGGTCACTGCCCGTATCTAGCAAACACTTCACTTCGATGTTAGAAATTTTAATGATCTTCGTAGATTTATTCAACGATCCGTCGTCATGTACACTAAAAACATTGGGTCTTTCCCTTTGATAACAACTTTCACCCCTTTGATAGATGTCAGTGTCAAAAAGAGCGAATGATGAACTGACCTGTGACATTTCATTCTCTTGGGCGTTTCGTTCCGCACAGCATTGACATTCGTGGCCGCTCACCGCGCCATCTGTGGGTTGGCTCTCCATAAACATCGATCGGCGAACGGTCGCCGGATTTCCGCCTGCACTGCCAACATTGCGCGGTGTTGATGCTGTAGCCCCTGTAGATAAGCCGCCATCTTTTCCTCTAGCTCCGCTGCTTTTGCAATCAGCCCCGATATGCCCAAAGGCATTGCACCGGAAGCATTTGATGCCATTAGAACACGCGTTGGATAAATGACCTTGCTCCCCACATTTGAAGCACCTCTGCTGGTTGGTGGCCTTCGTACCTTCTGAGCGTGAATTTTCTTGTCGGGGTTTCATTTTTGATTTTATCGCCTCGTATGTAGTCAACTTGTCTTTGAGAGCCGCATACGTAGTTACTCCATACAAACACATTTTGTTGGTAGGGCTATCGGGAATCCCGTCTATAATATATTGGATCGAGACGTAATCCGGAAACCTAGCCCTTTTTCCCAGCTCTTTCATCGCGAGCATGTATTGATAGCAGGTTTCGCTAGGCTTCTTTTTCCGCGCACTCATGGTTTCGTGCATTTCCTTAGAGTTTATGGCATCGGGAAACTCTTTAACTAGCGCGTTCTTAAGGTCGTCATATGATTTAAACACTTTTTCAGTCTTAAGCCACAGCTCGGCCGTACCCGTCAGAGACTTGCGCGCGACGATCAACTTTTGATGCGGCGTCCAACTGAATATTTCTGCATTGTCCTCGATGTCTTGTGCCCACTTAATCGAGCTATAAGTCAAGTCGTCGCCGCTAAACTTCGGTATTGCCTCCGTCATAAAAAAAGCGCTTTGTAGCGGCTTCATGGCTTCGTCTTCTCCGTCGGGCATCGTCACGGTTAAAATTGTTGTGGTGTCTTCGTTCAATGTAAAACATTAACCGGCGCCGCCGTCGTAAGCGCCGCACCACGCGTCGTAGAGGTTATGTCGTCGTATGAAAGCTTCTTCTTCGTATGTTCACCGTTTCAGCACCGCACTAACACTCATTTCAGGCGATCCCGGACGAGATTTGTAGGATTAAAAGTCGAAATCAAACTATCTTGTCCAATACACTATTTATTTCTCCATTTCTTACAGCACATTTACGAAATACACTCCGCTCACCAAACCATCCGCCATTCTTCCCCTCTCTCACCTTCCGTCCCCCTCACTCACTCCGGTTGCGTTCCGGTTTTGGCAAATGACGTTACAATTACAACTTGCATTTACGATCCTACATGTATATAGTAGCAGGCCTTTAAATACCCTATGCCTTTAAATATAAGGTTCAATTTTAGGCGCTTTAGTTGCAATTAAGAATAAACGTAGTAAGTAGGAGAAAATCTTATATTGAACGATTCATTTTGTATTGGACAAAAACAGGTAGCTATAAAGATCGTTTTTGTTTAAGACCTTTATATACATTAAAAGAGTAGATTCATGTCTTCCCTAGTTACGTTGGTGTCCTATTAAGGTCAATCAAATATTTCTTGATAATAATTGCCATGGTTACTGTCTCCTGGGTCACTATTAATCACGGTTTTATAGCATTAAGATTCACAACACTTGATTTTTTGGAAGTTGAATACCCTTTCCATGATAGGCCATCTACCTAGCATGTCAGTAGAACATACTACAACGTTTCTTTTAACAAACTGTGCTGCATTTGTCCCCTGGCTCACGGGACAGAATAGCAACAAGAAATAGTTGATTCACTGTAAAAATTCATTTACTGTGGAATAAATACCCTACACTTGTATCATGTGTGTACTGTGACGCATGACGATCTTGTTCGTCCTTTAATTGCCCATATATAATTTTACCAGTTTGAAATAGCCTCTATTTCAGTAAATCAGCTATTTGAATTATTCTTTCTTACAACTTGACTGTAAAATTGCAATATCTCACAGTATTATAAAATAAACAGTATGTCTTCCGGTTGTGATACCTGTAGGTGATATAATGTACTGTGCCATATTGGCTTAGCTTTGCCTTAAATATCGCCTTGAAAAGTTGTCTTGTACAAAATGAAATGATGTATATTTTTGTATGATCGGGTGTGCATACTAATGAGTGTAGGTATGGTACTGTATAATATTTGTCTTGTCAGGCCCAACTTTTTCCTGAACTTATTGAAGTTTATAAATTGAAAGAGATGTCATATACTACAGAAAAAGTGACCAAGGCCCCTGGTGAGCAGGGCTGGAATTGAACCAGCGACCGCCTGCTTTCGCGGCAGACGCAATAACCACTGGGCTACCCGATCACGGGGTCACTTTTTCTGTAGTATATGACATCTCTTTCAATTTATAATTTACATATAGTAGTTTCTCTACTTAAAAAACATGAAACAAAACATTTATTACAAATAATAAATGATTTGATTCGTGCTTTACAATTGTCATAGAAGTTTAGTATTCTAAATAGAAAGCATGACTATTTAGGAATTCCGCAATCTTGACACTGTCTTAAACTTTTGAACCATTGGTATAAGGCTCAGTTTGCTTTGAAATGACGCTGTGAGGTTTTTACGTCCTAAATTTAGGACATTGGGCTTATAATTTCTTATGTAACCCTTTCTATTGTAACTTACAAATTTTATATTGTAAATCCTATATTATGCATACTGTACCTAGACTGGTGTTACCTTTTTAGCCTAAATGGTAGCGTAAAAAAGGTTAAGTACATTATATATACTAAATAATTGTAGATTTATTTAATACACGGTGTCCCCGACTTAGGGTTAAATCCAGGGTTTTATTTACTCTCCGAACAGAGCATTTTTTACCAACACTGAAGAGACATTCATGGACAATCGCATGTTAACACTTTGTATGGGTATGGGGCGTCACAGTTTTTTTGATTGACAGGGAGGATCCGCATTCTCTCATTCATCATCTTAACCCTGTGAAAACGAGTGCTGTAATGGGCTCGAAACGTCTAATGGTGTTAATAAACGCGATTAATCCGTTCTAAAGTGTTTAATTTCAATCATCATCATAAACTTGTCGGTGAAGTGACTTCCAGCTCTCTCTATTCCGTTTTCAAGATCTCGGGGTTGGTCCCATAGTGAGAGACTCAGTTTCGAGAGTAAAATCAAATCCTCGATTTAAAGGCCCATAGCTAAAGACACCCTGTATAGAAAATTAGTACATACTTAACGTAAGGTGTCAACTGTGCTAAATTGTCACTAAATTTTAATAATAGTGTGATTTAATATTTTTTTAATTTTTGTTGCCTAATTGATTATTATTTATTCTAATAAAGGATTATTTTTACATTGTGCTTTTATTTCCTTTTATAATTTTAAACATTTCAACTTCATCGCTAATCGCTACAACATTCGATTTTGATCGGTAGTATAACGCGTATAGGGCTTAGCTTAGCTTAAATAAAAATTTGCGCTTTTGTCTACCTTTTAGTATGTTAATAAGGTAAATGGCCTAGTGGATGATACTAACCCAGTAAATAAAGATAACGCTATTAAGAGGCGACAGTGGTCAAATTGTTATCACCCAGACGTCTAGATCAATATTCATAACTAGGTACCTGATATTCATGTACCTACATAAAATCATGAACATGAATATGTTGTAGATATTATTTCGAGACTCTGGTCTTCAGCTTACGCGGAACACCATAACCACTAGGCCAACTGGTCTCACCGAATGTCGGCGAATTTTTCGAGTATATGCAATCTTAGTGACTTGGTAAAGTAGAAAAATTCTTCAATTACAATAATTTACAAACGGCGAATCCGTACGCGGCCGAAGAGCATTACCTTTGCTTAGACATATACAGCTGTGAAACAAAGATCCCGGCTATCGGAACGTCCGGCTTGGGAATTAAATCATAAAATACCCGATAGTCGGGTTCGCGACACTGAATGTGTCAATGGAATCATATCAAACGAAAATCGGACAAAATTAAGTGAGTGACTCATTTAGAACACTGATACTAGCCGCCGGCCATCGCGAATTCGTCTGCGTACTGGTTGCCCATTTTTTACTACCTTCAGGGGTTGAATTTCAAAAAATCCTTTCTGAGCAAGCCTCTACGACTTGTAGAATTCACCTATGTTGAAATTTTTTGGTGGGCTTGGCGTGGTCTGTTAATGTACAGCTTGGTAAAATAGAGTAGAAATTAAGTGGCAACATTGTAATGTCGTCCCGCTTTTTTATATATATGGATTTGAAAGGGACAACACTACAGTGTTACCACTTTAGAATTTCTACTCTTATTTTCCGAAGCTGTATATAACGCCAACTGTTTTATAATAATTCTTTAGATTATAATTACAACCTATCTTGATTTGCTTCTTTATTTATTATGCTATTTAATAAGTTTACCTACTACCGGTGATTGAGTAATTGTAATAAAATGAAATCCAGTTTACATAAAATATATCTTTATTACAGTATAAATGGCACTTTACATATTATTCTTACGTCCCTCTATATATCTTTGGTCCCTGTTGGTCAGTGGTAGTTTTTGCGGACCCACCGCATCTTGGGACCGCCGCGCTGAGAGCGGATCTTGACTGAAGCGCTGGCAGCAGCTTTCACTACGTCTTGGATCTGCACAAGAAGAAACATGAAAATTATACAATAATACCACAGATAATCTGAGCCTATACTACGAAAATCGAACGATTGCGGATTTGTACCTCCGTCTCTGTCACACCTGCATATTGACAAAGAGGTTTTCCCGTGAATGCCAATTTTCGATGTTCGTGGTAGGCGTGTTGGAGCGTTGGTGACCCAGCGGTAAGAGCGTGTGACTTTCCATCCGAAGGCCGTAGGTTCAAATGCCGGTTTGTACCAATGAGAGAGAGAGAGATGTACGATCATATGATATTTACCAATCGCTTTTCGGTGACGGAAAACATGGTGAGGAAACCGGATTAATTCCAATAAGGCCTATTTTACCCTCTGGGGTAAATCAGATGGCAGTCATTTCCGTAAAACTAGCGCTTACGCCAAATTTTGGGATTAGCTACCAAAGGCCAAAGCGGACCCCGTCAGACTCCTGGAATCCTGGCATAAGCCGAGGAAACAATAGGAAGAAGACCACAGATCATGTGAAGCTATAGAAGGCGCATATAAGCTAAGTCCAAGTCACTTGCTCAATTTAATATCAATAGGACATCGGAAACTAAACCAAGTATCGTAAAAAAATATTGCTAATGCATTTAAAAGGTGAACAATCACCTAAATAAATTTTTAGCGTGTTGATTTTAAGATCGGTCATTATTAACTTCAAACACTAGTCCTAACTCACGATTAAGGTTTAAAAACCGGTTTATTATATAATCCGGTTCACATACCGATTTCCATTTGGTTGCCTTGATAAACGGTTCGTACAAAAAGTTAAGAAAGTCATGAAGTGAATATCCGAGTGATTGAATTATTTATGGAACATGCACTTTAACTTACACTCATCATCAAATTCTGGGCGTTTCCTATTAGCATATTCATCGCTTCAATGTCTTCCTCAGAACCTGGAAAAATTACATGTATAATAAAGTAATATTACCCAATGGGAATACTTTACAAGGTTAATATTAAGCGAATTAAAAAAATCTATTGCATTGCTTGTAGGTAAGGTAGGGGACCTTATTGCTACGCCATTTCAGTTTAAGTTTGAATTTAGGTTTCTAATAGTATTTTACTTTTTGAAGATTTTAACTATGGGAATGTTCCTACAGTCAATCAATTGACCAACTCTACCCTAGGCCACTGTAGGACTATGTAATAGTGACGCTATATTCAGATTATAAGAAATCTCTTATTGCTTGTCATTTTGAAATGGTTCTAGAGTGGCCTAGGGTAGAGTTGATCAATTTATTGACTCTAGGAAGATTCCCATAGTTAAAATCTTCATAAAGTACGAGTAGAATACTATTAGGATCCTAAAATAGGGTCGCTTACCAGGCAGCGCCACTCGTCTTCTGTCAGTATGAGAGAATTGTGAAAGTGACGTTTGAAATGTTCTCTCAGGACCCACGTCCCACTAGCGCCCCTAGTGGAAAATCGACTCACGGTAATCCTCATTGGTTGACGGTACGGTGGCTAACGACATAGCCCTCTCAAGTTATGGTTATACGTTAGTTATACTAGCGTTTTCCATTCCATTGTTGAATTTAATATATACTTGTAACATAACAGTATGAAAGAATTGTTAAGACTCACCCTGGTGTCCCAAGAAGGATCCCTTGACGGTCGTCAACATCTTGAGCTGACCGCTGATGGTGGGGATCTGGTCACACACTTGGAGCAAATTCTGAAAATGTAGTAAGTATTTAATTATAAATCTGACTGAGATTACGACGCTATGAGTACCAACTCCATTCACCACTGTTTACGTCCACCTGGGGGTAGCACAGAAGAGAACCGGTATTTATTCATTTTTGTTTTCAGGCTGTAGGGTTGGAGGCTTGTAATTTCTTCGCGGACATGCAGGAATTCCTCACGTAGTTTTCTTGGAAATACCAAATTGATCCTTACTACTGACTATTCGATTTACTACTACGGATAGTTCGAAAAACAATCACAAATGCAGCTAGCAGATGTGGATATCAACTTAAGTCAGTGTTCCTCGGAACCACTTTCGCAACATAGCAGGTATTTTTCATATCTAACTACGCAGTTGTAGCCGGTTTCCTTACCAATGCCTTATAATTATTATAATTTAGTTGCCAAATTCGAGGAAACATTTTTTGATTAAACTATAAAAAAAAAACTACTAAATTGCAAATGCATTTAAATGGTGATAAAACTCCTGAAAGGTGGAAAATCTTCTTTGTGTGTTGCTTTTAAGATCGGTCTTTATTAGCTTCAAATACAATACATACTCAAAATTAACCTAAATTACAAACCGGTTAATAATGTAATGGTTTACATACCGGTTTCCGTTTTGTTCCGTTGACGAACGGCTGGTACAAAAAAAAACTCATGAATACCGAAAAATGAATTACATACCGTTCTTATTCTCATATCCGTGCACTCGAGGGCTAGTTTGCGAGCGAGCCGCGCCACCTCGTGAGACGCCGCTACGATCGCCTTCGACGTCGATATCACCTCACGTTTCTTATCTAAACACATAAATAAAACTCAGTAACACTACAATGTTGTGACAAGGATATTGCACAGTGTTCTAGTTAGGTATTGGACCTCACAACATCGCAGTTTAAGTACTAAAACATAGTAATCTAAGTCTTTTGTAACTAGCAAATACTAATCCATAGAGATTTAATCATCCGACATATAAGATTTTTATATTTTTATTTTAATAACTGGGCATTCGACAGATCTCGTCGGCGATCGCGGGGTAACTTGAAAGTTTTGAAAATGTTAGTGGTTTGCATGTACCGGAACTTCTTCTTCTTCGAACGGGCGGTAATTAGCCTAATAAAAATAATCATTTAAGGCAAAAAATAAATAATCGCGGTTAATGATCAGGTAATTAAAATTTTAAACCGGTTAATTGCATGAATAAAATAAACGGTTTATAGAGTACGACAATGATCAGGTAATTAAAATTTTAAACCGGTTAATTGCATGAATAAAATAAACGGTTTAGAGAGTACGACAATTGAAGTTTAAAATCCCTAGTCAGTTCAGGAAGCATATTCAGGAACTTTGCGTTGCAGAAGTGAAGGTTAATACTCCATATGTACATGCGATGTGTTTCTGATGTGTATTATATGGTCCTGTGCGTAATTCATTTTAACGATCCTGATAACAACAATACTCATGGTGATTTAATGACTGTGGATATGGGGATATAAATACATTATGGATATATGAATAACAAGATGCGGTGCATTGAAGTTGAATTTTGTGCTTTTTGTTATTTGTGCAATCATGCTTCATTTCATTTAGATAAAAAGGGTGCATTTGATGTATAAACAAAACGTTTAAGACAATCAAGTTAATATTTAAAACTTTTTGTTTGAAGCCATGTAACCTAACAGCCATTCATGATTTATTTGATTTTTCATACCCGAGTCGCTCATCCAATGACCATAATTAGCTTTTTCCCCAAAGTCTGGTTGAAGGAAGGTTAAACAATACAAATGATTAATTAATATTACATATAGATACATAAAAACAGAAAAGCGCCCAAAATATATAATATAGAACCCGATCAAATACTATCAAGTATTTAAACGCGTGCTTATAAACGCTAAAGCTTAAGACAAATTGGTGAAATCCAACTGTTTCTAGAAAAGAGAACGAAGTAGGCATAGAGGCATACAATTCTAAATAATTATACAAAACCTATGACAGTTTAACTTTGAGGTTGATGAGTTTCTGTCAAATTCGAGACACCTTTTTCTCATAATCAATAAGTAGATAATTGCTTCATCATCATCATCATCATTTCAGCCGAAAGACGTCCACTGCTGGACATAGGCCTCCCCCAAAGATTTCCACAATGACCGGTCCTGCGCCACCCGCATCCAGCGGACTCCTGCGACCTTCGCCAGGTCATCAGTCCACCTTGCGGGGGGCCTACCCACGCTGCGCCTTCCGGTACGCGGTCGCCACTCGAGAACCTTTCCGCCCCAACGGCCATCGGTTCTACGTGCAATGTGCCCCGCTCACTGCCACTTAAGTTTAGCGATAATTGCTTCAATTAAGACAAATAGCGCTGCCAACACATAGGATCCGGTTACATAGTCGATCTAAAACAGCGATTAAGACAACGATCCAGTTTTTAGTATGACAATCCCTAACACGATATCACTAGGTTACACCCTAGATATTCACTACATATGAGGTCGTCTTTATCATAGTCTTTGGTCATACGTTTGCTTCGATTAGTTCAAAATTAAATAAAACAATGTCATGTTTATACAGTTAAAAAATCAAACGATAAGTTGTGTAGAATTAGAACATACCGTTGTGCATGTGGTCTGATAGTTTAGCCATAAGCACGGCCATCCTCTTGGCGACGGCGACAATCTCGTTGTCGCGCGCGGACCACTCGCGCACCGCCGCGTGCAGGTTCAGGGCTGCGTTCTGTGTAACAAAGAAAATTATATGTATATTTGTATACTTAAAAATATACTGCATGGTTTAGAATGGTCGCGAAGGGTGAAACGTAATAGCATAGCGTAGGGATGTATTCCATACAGTGAGGTAACTTCATACACGGCCAGCGGCTCGGCTCGGTGGTCGTGCTGAGGCTTAGGGTTGTCAAAAACTATGCAAAAGATATTACAGTCTGATTGGCAAACTAATTTCCATTTTACACCCCTTAAAATAGACCGCCAAATTTGTTTGGAAATTCGGCGGCGTCTCCTCCCCGCCTCCTTCCCCGCGCGCCCCCCATCGATGACCCAGAGATCGGCGGAGTTAACCCACTGTATACAATACATCCTTACGCTGTGGTGTGGTGTGGTGTGGATGGTCGCACTGATAGTACGAAACATGTCATTGGACATTTTAAATGTGGTCACGACTGAAAACTAGCATTGGCTTGCTGGCACTTTGCTGAGTCGGGACCATTTTGTGGTAAAATTATTGTTTTTATATTTTAAGTACTTCTACCGTAAATTACCACTTAATTTAAGGTACTTCTTTGTCATGAATAAATATTTTCTCTTTTTATGTATCAGAGCCTCTAAATTATATGTATACTTACGAATATAGGCTGGTCCGTTTCACGCTGTTTCTGGAAGATCATCTCTCCGCCAAGCACGGACTCCACCTCCCCCGTGGCACGCAGAATCTGAATTAAAATATAAAATTATAGGCAAAAATAAAATGATTTAAGGTGCAAAATGTCGTAATTGACTTATGTTACAAGCCGGTTGATTGTTTGACGCAATAACCGGTTTTTAAGCCTTAACGGCCTTTCCCCACAGGTGCGGTACGTAGCTGATTTTACAAATGTAGACCCTATGACGTATTTTCTATAGCAATTTTATAGTTGAATGGAATACCTGTATGTGAACAGAGAAAACCAGCATGCCTTGTCATTCGGCTCAGATGCGACCTACTGAATTACGTAGTTTTTGATTTACATTTTTTAATCCTCCGTGAGCTGATGGTTACTTCAGTTTCTACTGCGCGGTGGTCAGCGCACGCAAGAAATTGTGGTCGCACTGGGCATTTTGTAAAGACATGCTTACGTTGATTACTGAAGACATTCTCTCGTAGAACTGACGTGCCCTGGGGCAGTTTCTCGAGTAGACCGATGATCTAGTCAAGAGTGCGGGGAACTGTTGGATGCGAAGGGCGCACGGTCGAATAGCGTGAAACACATTCCAGCACAGTAGTGCTATGAGTGAGGTATGAAGGATCATAAAGCGGAGGTAAACATGATGATGTCTCTCACTTCTTGGATGTTGTTCCTCCAATCCGGCAGCTTGCTGGCACGCAGAGAGTGAGCCGGCTCGGCTTCTTTCAGTTTCTGCTGCGCGGCGGTCAGCGCACGCATGAGCTCGGGATCACGCTGTGCATTTTGTGACGACATGCTTACGTTGATCACGCGGTGTGCAAGCCTAAGAACGGTACATGGATACATTAATTTGATACCATTTAGCGATACCAACATGGAAATTAAACACTTTAGAACGGATTAATCGCGTTTATTAACACCATGACCCTACGTTTCGAGCCCTTTACAGCACTTGTTTTCACAGGGTTAAAGCAGGGTGTCATCATCTTATCCTTGTGAAAACGAGTGCTGTAAAGGGCTCGAAACGTAGGGTCATGGTGTTAATAAACGCGATTAATCGGTTCTAAAGTGTTTAATTTCAATGAATAACAATCGCGGTAACAGAAGACAATGGATACCAACATGCTTTGAAATAAAGGAAAACCCAAAAAAATCATGGCTTCCTGTTAGACTCAAACTCACGAATCAAGGGATCGGTAACCGGTTTTGCCCTCAGACAAGAAACCGGTTAATAATTTCGCTTGATCGCAAACCGTGACAACTTTTTGTCTTTTGATTCATTAATGTAATCAATCGAACTTAAAAATAATACTTGATTCTAAATAGTAACAAAAAATGGAGTTTTTAAGATATTTCCGAAATAGTAAAAACCGGTTCCAAGCTTTGATCAGAGATACTAGCCTATCGCTCTCTATGCGCCTCCTTAAAGCGCATACGAAGAATATAAATAACCAAAATTCACAATCAAAGGGGAAGTTAAAATCGCAGTCTCACTTAAGGTTTGCTTCCGGGACTGGATTTGTATGGCGAGTACGGGGATTTTCGGTATTTTCAGAACGATCAGGATTTTTAGTTCGAAGCGCACTGGCGCAGTACCGGAAGTGTACCCTATGTGCTTACCATACGTTGCACGCAACTGTATTCGATAGCTATTGAGGCGCTCGAAAGTATATCCGTCTCGCTCCTACCATTACTCTAGGAGGAGCGAGACGGATATATCCCCGAACGCCGCAGTCGGTATCGAATACGTTATACGTTACTTTTTGTTGTATTTCTTAGCGTTACTTTATGTAAAGGTGTAAACCTAAAGTATAGCCTAGTTGATGTAGTGATTAAAAAACTTACTTTCTGATAGCTGTGGAGGTATTAGAACACTTTTGCAGGTCGTTCTGGTGCGCAGCCGACTCTTCTTTCATACGCTGCATCGTTTCTTCTACAATTGAAAATCATGTCATTAAACATAGTCAATCATCAGATATGTAGTTCCAGAAAGCTGGAATGTTAAAATGTGAAATGTGAAGTTAAAATTGGTCTAAGTATATAATTTTTATTATATTACAGTAATTCAACGAAATGGATTTCTACGTTGCTATTTCTAATCTTCTTGGCGTTATTAGTCTACATCAAACAGTATCGTTTAAGTAAGCAAATAAACAGGTATCTATATGTGCTGATAAACAATTAATTAAGTTGTATAAGCAAATGTTAATAGATAAGTTGCCTTGTAATCAATTTAAGCAAAACACTAACCATTAATTTGTAGTTCTCCATAGACCTAACTCACTAAAAATCTATATAATATTAGATTAAGAGTTTTGTTAGTAGCACTTTTAATAGTTTGGTGAAATAAACAGTTTAATTTTTTATTTTTATTATGTAGGTATACAACATTGTTACAGTTATTCATTAATTTATTCAAAGTGACTTTTACTATAAGGTTATCAAAACATTACTAACCGGCAGTTTGCACAAATTGCATGGGGTCCACGGCCCGGTCGCATAGGTCTCGAACCTTGGACAAGGACTGCGAATACTGCGCCAGATGACTCCTGTATTCCTCTGCGACCGCCTGAAACACGAAAAAAAAATATAACATTAACCTCAAACAAACATACACTAGATTTCAAAAAATTCTGAATGAAAAAATAATTCATGAATAATTTTATCAAATGTATTACTCGAAGTGAAGCTCACAAAAGTATATGTAAAAAACTTAAGTAAGTCACTTGTACGTAGTAGTGAGCTATTCGAATAGGCATTTGTTTTATTTGTGTTCAAATTTTAAACATGTATTGTCTATTCGAATAGCTCACTACTACATACAACAGGTGACTTGCTTATGTTTTTCACCTATAACCAAATGATGGGCTTATATTTTTAATACTAATTTTAGATCTATTGGATTGGATCGTACCATGTCAGTATGATGAATGACTCTCTTTTCAGCAGCTTTCACCAACATCGGAGCTAATAATTCGGTCTGCAAACAAAAACATTAAAAAATTAGATCTTCGTTTACTTGGCTCTTTAAATTTTAATACACAAATGCAAATTAATTAATCATTCAAATACCTGGTTGGTGCATTTGTGCAACTCGGCCCCATCGCCACCCTGTCCGTCGGCGACGACTCGGGCTGTCTTCGTCACTCTACCCAGATGTGCGAGGAGATCAGCTATCTTTCGCTCCAGGAGGAACTTGCGTTTCGCTTCGTCTGTTAACCAATAATGTGGCATTTATTGTAAGCAGCTAATCATAGAGATGATACATTGGAATTAAATTTAAATACAGGTTTCTTCACCGAGTAAGAGACCCATAGAAGTAAACACCTCTATTACTATTAATTATAGGTCGGGTTAAAAAGGAATTTATTTTACTTATGTACGATTCAATATTTTTACATAATAAAATTTGATAATTCAGACACGATGTGCTAAAATCAAAATTGATCGTTTTTTCACCCTACGAGTATAGTGATACACTATAGTCATCAATCACGAAATTGATTGCAAGTAAGGAATGCAAAATCAGCATTTTTCTACCGGGATTCCGGTATTAGCCAAATAAGATGACGATATTGCATACGTTTAAGGAGAAGACAGATATACCTCTTTCAGCGTCAACAAGTAGATCCAAATCAGCTAGAGGCTCCTCGTCTTCGATCAGATCTTCCACCACCATAGTAACGATGCTGCGGTCTACCGCCTTTGCCAGGTCTTTCAGACGGTCCATCAAGACACTGTGGAAAATTCAGTTTACAAATAACACATACAAAGATTCTGTTAGGTAAATTAAAAAAACAACAACAGAATAATTTTAGGAAACAATTTTTTATCGTGCTGTAACCGGTTTTGAATACTTGTTAAAATATCGGTTATTTTTTCCTCCTTTGTAAGGAAATTACTGACTGGACGCGCAAAATATATCGAAAGCCACGATTGTGCATCCATTAGGAAATTAAAAAGTGGTCAGTTTTATGAATAATATTATCGCTTTGTTTGTTGGTCTCAATATTTTTTCAAACAATGTTCGTTTTTCAGGGGGAAATATTTTCATCGTGGGAAAACCGGAATATTTGCAGTATAATTTTTGATCTGAGATAGCAAGACGGCAGTTCTAAAAACCCCAAATTCTGGCCTGAACCGCGAGATAAACCTAAAAATTAAAAATCATAATATTGACCTGCCGCTTTCCAAAGTATATTTGGCACTACACTGCTGAAGAAGTTGTTCGCATTCCTCCACAAGGTGTCTCATCTCCTCCCTTTCACCTTCTTTTAGGTGGGTCATCATCTAAACACAGAATTTAAGTAATTATAGTTGTTCAGATCGATTCACATAAAAGTATGAAAATGTACGAAACTGTCATTGATTTCATAGACAGTATATGTTGTAGTAACCGAGAATTTAAGTAATTATGCTTGTAGTATTTATATTATATTAGAGATCCAGTGAAGATTAAAGTTATATCAGCCTAAAGTTACTTGCATCTCGTACAAGCCAGCAACTACTAGGCGAGTTCTTTGTCAATAATAACATTGCATTTCAAAAAGATTTTAAATATAGTGCTCCATAAAAAATCATACAACATCTATAGAGTAGTATAAGTCTTTACCTTCTTTCCAATGTCGATGACGTTCCTTGCAGCCTGTTCTCCGTCTGTCTTGATTTGAGCCTTGAACGATGGTTTCTGCAGCCATTTGTTTGCGATGAGTACTCTGCAATATTAACAAGTGTAATTTAGAGCTAAATATATAATCAACAACTTCATATGATCGTCTGTTATTTTTCAAGAAATTCGTCTACAACTTTTCGAATATCAAATAGGTAATGTAGTTCGGGTAAGTGAAACATAGTTTTTCTTACCCGGGGAAATTGAAACAGTATGTAAATGTCACACGTGTTCACTTACTCCTGAATGCACAGACCAAAACGATTTATTCTATAATAATATTATTTGATATAAAATAAAATATACATACTGTGTTTGAACGTAGCTCACAGCTGTCATATCACCATCCTGTAAACATAGAAGAGCATTAAGTGAGAGAAGCTATACTTTTTTACAATAAAAAAGTAAACAAACGAAGTTTTACTTTTTTATTGTAAAAAAGCAAAATTAATCCTGGCCATAAAAATGTTGTCAGTATTATATGTCAGGCTTAATGTGACTACCAGATTGTTGACTGTCGTCTTAGAAAGAGTGCTGGAGTACTTTGGGCACATCTCCAGAAGAGGACATGATAATCTGAAGAAACTGGTGTTCACTGGGAAGATCTAGGGGCCCTATGCGCTGGTCCAAATCCGCACTACTCTCGATTCTAACCTCCACGAGGCGCTCAAGGTAGCTGAGGACCCCGGAAGATCGCGCAACGTTGTTCGGAGAAAACTGATCCATGGTCGATGTCACGACCCTCAGCAATGAGGAATACGATGCACGGAGGAGGATTATGTCAACCAAAGTACTTACGTCTTCTTCTATGACCCCTTCTATCAAGCCTGCTTGTTGTCCATTTTCCCTAGAAAGAAACAGATGAATTTACAAAATACTTTCAACACACTAAATAAATGGACAACAATATGTGCAATGATCATATAAATAAAACAGTCCAAATAAAACATTCGGATAGTTTATGATAATCTACTTGATTTAGGGACGACCTACGTCTTGTTTAGGAAAAAAATCAACGCTCCTATTTACTTCAACTTCAAACTGTTATTAAACTAGTGGCTCTGTGACCTCGCAAGATGGTAGTGGTACTGGCACAAAGATCGTAAGCGGTTTTGGGATCTTTGGCACTTAGGATCTTTATACCAATACCTGCCATTTTGTAAATTTCCAAAAACCTGATTGACAAAAAAAAATCAACAAGCTTGCTTACAAAATTTCACAAGAATTGGTTGATAAATGCGACCTGTAGAGGAGAACAGATGGACAGACACACGAGAGCATTTCTGCCCAAGTTGAAACGAAACCGCTTCGATTCGAAATCGAAAGCGATTTGCTCACTCGGTGACTACATGAATAAGCTTATTTTTATTAAAAAGTTCTACACTCACCTTATGGTAGTGACCAGCTTTTCAGAAATCTCGATGACCCCCTTGGTGTAGGAGTTAAACATCACCCAAGTCATGGCCTGCTGGTTCTCCGAGGTCTTGATCGCTCGCATCAGTCCTGATGCCCGGGTTAGGAGCTCCCTAGAAATTAATCATTGATAAAAGTTAGAAACTATTTTTGTTGGAATTAGATAGGTCTCAGCTCATGTAGGTATTTTTTTTACCTATCCTTTTACTTTACCAGGGTTGTTGTGTAAACTAATACGTCATCATTCAAGCAAATATACAACTGAAGGAACGTCTAATTTAAACTTTCGTGAGTTATACTGAAATTAAAATTAACGTATTTTTATCACAATAATTTAATATCACGCCTACTATGTCAAAAATACGTGAGTTTTAACCGATTAAGTTTAACGACTGAAGGAACGTGTTTATTTTATAACAGTTCTGATGTATCTTTTTAGACATACAATTTTATTGCTCAGAGATTTTGACGAAATTCGGCACGCAAAAAACAACTAAAAGATAGATTCAAAAGTTAAGTCATGATAATGTCATATGGGGTAAATACGGCTCATAACGCTTTTTAAAGCGATTGTCACGCCATCTGCATCAGGTTTTACCCGTTAGCCAATTAGCGTTAATAATCCCGTCTATGTAAGTCCAACTGCGAGGCCCTAGTATCCTATCAAGCGCCAGAGGGATTGGGCAATAGCTCTCTTCATTTTCCCTGTCCTTATCTCACATTATGTGGGGTCGACACTACAGGTGGGGTCTGTACAACATGTGGGGTCGGCACCACATGTGGGTCGGCACAAAATGTTTTCTTCTTCTCATCTCTCATTGGGCAATAGCTAATAATAATAACTGAATTTGGATTTGGGGTATTAGCGTTAGCTAATATTTACTTGGACTGTTGTATGACTTCGTCGGCACGTTTTTGTGCAGCTGGCGTGGGCGTGGCCGCCGGCGCGAGCGCAGGATGCTCGGTGACACTACGCAGCGTAGACAGTTCCTCGATCGTCGCGAAAGCCGGGGGCGTCAATTTTTCCTGAAAAAACAAATATTTTTAAATGACAGGACAATCCGTAATGGATATGATTTAGAAAAAGAACACTCAAAAATCTTACGTTAAAATTGTTATGATTTATAATTACTCTTTAAAACGAAGTATTGTGTAAGAACCATGTATATTTGTTTTTGCAAGCTTCGATATTTCGGCACTGTTACAAGCGCCATTTTCACGGTGTTATTTACGAAAATATGGGACAACGTAAAACAAACAATACATAGTAAATACCTCGTTTTAAATAGTAATTATAAGTTTCATGAACTTGTTAGGTAGCTTATGAGATTTTTCTATAAAATTATTATCATTTACAAAGTTTCGAAGATCAAGATCGAGGATCATTTTCGCTACAACAACCGCTTAGTGTCAGCAATCGTAAACCTGTTTTGACTACTTTTGAAATATAAATGCACGTACTTACACGGTTTTTTTATCACGTATTTAAAGAGGCGTAAATTGAAAACCGGTGATAAATTGAACTTGATGTCATATACTAAAGAAAAAGACTAACACCATCGAAGGCCAAGCCGATCGGATCAGAGCGATAAACCTTGTACTTAGAGTACAGCCACAGGCCTTGCCTGTTACAAAAAATGCATATACTTGAGAAATTCGTCAGCATTCGTTGAGACCAGGTGACCTAGCATTTATGGCGTTAGCCGCAGAGCTAAGTTCAATCCTCGGCTTAGTGTCCGATGGTGTTCACTTTTTCTTTAGTATATCCGACATCTATTTCAATTATAATTTATATACAGTAGTGTTACTACTTTAATAACAAATGAAGATATTTAATATTTTTTTTTGATTTGTATCAACAAAATGTTGTACAAACCTGTTAATTTATATGAAAACATTAACCGGTTAAACTATTACAAAAGAGCTAAATGATACTTTTAAAATATAAATCGTACCACAGAAATGTTAGCTGTGTTCAACTCGTTCTGCAACTTCGTTCCAGCTGCCTCAACCTTACTGCTAGCTTCCAGGAGTCGCTTTTTGACATCTTGGTCCCTGACTTTAGGGCAGCAGTCCTGAATGGCTTGCTTGAGGTCTGCCAACTGTTTGGACAGGAGAGAAGATTCTTCTTTTGCCTGCAGAAATAGATGATCTAAGTAAGCGCACGCAAGAAGCAAACCCGCAAGGGGGTACACTACTATGGTATGTGGGTAACCACACTGGTTCCTAACCCGCCGCACATCAGTTACTCCGTCGACAAAAGTGCGTGCCCCATTGCCGAAAAATATATGCTTAAAATTTAATAAATACTTAAAATGGAGCTAGATGTTTATGTTAACTTGAAATCACTTAGGTACGTCTGCTACTAACCACACTTATCTTGCCATTATTTAATGCTCGTAATAGTTATATCCGGCCAAGTTTCTTAACCCGGATATCTCTTTAATTTTACCGGTTAAGTGTCACAGATTTTAAGAGACCAGTACATTTACTATTTTTAAGTACATACCTGGTGGACTATCCCTGGCCTTGTAACTCGGAAACAGGAGTCTTGCGCAGTCGCAATCAGTTTCTGAAGACGCTCTGTGTCCACCATTCCGTCTTTGGACAGTTCCGGGTGCTGTTCCGACACTGATAACTGCAAGAAGAATCCACATGAAATATTTGGCTTTATATTACACTGTCGGTATAAATGTTTAAGGCACCTATTTGGTGATGAAGTGTGGAGTCGGCATGGGTTTTTATTATTCATTTTAAATGATCCAATTTTTTTCATAATTTTCGATTTGCAGTTTTAGTGTAATATTGTTTTATATTAGGATTTAAGGAAGACGGGCAAAATCGCAATAAGGAGTTATGTCCCTTACGCATATTATTATTATTATTATTTGTATGTCTTTGGCATATCTCGGGACCATGGGGTCCCGGACCTTTGAAAGGCGTGCGTGGGGCCGAAGCCAACAGCGCAGAGGCCTTTTAAGACACTTTAATATAAGGCAAGGGATACACGTGGCGGATACCATCTCCGAGCGCACAATATGATACACCCGGAGATGGTCCCCGCCAGGTGCAAGGACTATTGAAATGCGGCACATTGGCTGCGATGGATCTAAGGTCATTGGGCTATTGATGTGAATGTTGGATGGCCTGGATATTGGGTTATGGGAGGAGACTAGCGGACGCCTGCCGTGACAATCAGTCTCAAATTGTAATAGACAGGCGGTGACTTGCCAACTCATTTAGTGGGCCCCACAATGGCCGCACGCACAGTGCGACAATGGAGCAACACTTCGGAGCGGCTGTGAGGTTGTCGAGAGGTGAGTCTGCGGTAGCCAGATTCCGGTTATCCGTTCAGCGGGCCGCCGGCGTTATGACATTTTACACTTCCAACCTGGAGCATAGGTCCCGCTCTTGCGAATCCACTCTGGCCAGCCAGCTAAGGCAAGCACAGAGGTGAGGGCCTTATAAAAGAACCCTCTGGAATAGGGGTCCGCGGTGTCGCCACTCACCGTCAGCTCGCCACAAGCTGCCCCCGCGGGTTTATTATTATTATTATTATTATTATTATTTATTGAATCATAAAAACATGTAACATTACAGTTTACACCAAAGCATTACAATGATTCCTTACTCCAAATGCTTACGTACTAATTTAAAAAATAACTTACTTAAGAATTATGCCTACTGACACCTGTCTTGCTGCTCTTCAAGCACTCTCTTCCATTCGGTCATCACTCTCGCAATCCCTGTCGCAAATACATCACAATCAGGTTCTGCTGCAAGTAGGGAGTTGAGAAGCGCAGTTGAGCGTGGAATGGGGGAGTGCAAGCGTAGGCGAGTGCGCGCGTGCGCCGTGGCCAGCAATGGCGGTTGCCTCCGTCTTCCACCGAACGCGTCGGGCGCTGACAGTTTGAGAAACCGTTCCAGGAGAGCTATACTGTCTAGTTCACCCCTTAGGATTTTAAGACTGAAGCTGATTAGTCCCAGATTTCTACGCAGTTCTAGTGAATCGTAACCTAAGTGTCCCTGTAGAAATCTGGTCGGGTACATGAAAGGATAGTAACCAAACATTCTTTTGTACATTGTTCTCAAAAATTTCTTCTGGACTTGTTCCAGCATGAGGATGTATTTTTTCTCATGTGGACTCCAGACTACTGAGTTTGTTTCTAACAAGCTCCTCACCAGAGCCGCATACAGTGCCCGTGTCGCTGTGGTTGTAAGCGATGCAGCAGTGCGCAGTACGAAACCCAGCCTCTGGAATGCTCCGCCGACGATGTGTTGTATATGTGGTCGGAACGTCAGCCGCGAGTCAAAAATTACTCCAAGGTCCCGAACTTCATCCACGCGAGTCAACGGCTTCCCTGCTATGCAATATTCATAGCGAAGAGGAAAATGAGCGAGGGTAAAGGTCATTGTTTCGCATTTGTCAATGTTAACATAACATTGAGCATATAACGTATGGGGTTCGATTTGAACACGGTTATTTAAATTATAACCGGTTGAGTATGCTAGTACGCACAAATTACCGGTTTCCAACCTTTCGGAATGGGATTTAGATTAAAATCATGATGCCTAATCGTTCTCTTTATCAGTTACTCTGTTATTTATTTTAAAAAAATGAGTGTATTTTTGGAATTAAATTGAAATTGGGCTATGGTTAAAGTAAGATGGTTACCAAGTAAGCACAATGCTCGGCGTAATCCACGTTGTTATTGACGGCGGAGGCCAAATAGTCGAGGGAGGTGATAAACTCCTCCTTGGATACTTGCTCCTCATTTTTCAGATTCTCTGTGAAAAAAATAAAATCCGTTACTGATGAGCGATCTTTTGGGACAAATGTGGACAATTCTCTAACACCTGCCTGGCGTCAAACTAAGTAGGTAACTCAATAATAGTAAATTCAAAATTAAAAAAAAAAATCACAAATTATGTGGTTCGCTCGGGGTCCGAGCCCTTTATATGCAGAAAAACTATAGATTCGACAGGATCTCCTAAAATTCGTGACTACTCAGACAGAAAAGCATTTTTTTTTCTTGAACTAGGTAGCAAAGTCACCTGTCATAATATCTTCCGCTACGAAGGCTGGATATAGTTTATTTTTTCTACAATTGCTGAAAATCTGGTTGGCCCGACTATACTTACTAAACTTTAAAAGGTTTTTTTGCCATTTATCAAAATTCTTTAAAGAGCTATAGCTTCAACCCAAGTTAGTAATAGAAATTTGTAAGTTGACTTACTAATAGCATCATGTTGCGTCTGCAAGGCGGAAATGCATTCCGCATACGGCAACGCGCATGTGGGCCTGGCTTGCACCGTGCTCTGCCGTAGCTGCAGCGCGCGGTTCAGCTCGTTGCACTCGCGTTGGAACTTGTCGCCACTTGACGCGGATCTCACCTGATAAAATGATAAACTTGTGACAAGATAAAGCTCCCCAAGATCTTATTGAACCTTGGATGTAAAAAATCCTTGTCAAATATTGAAAACTTGACGAAAAACGCAATAGTATTAAGGATCATTGGGAAAATTGACATCGAACTTAGTATGAAATTGCGTGAAATTATTCTTTTAGGCCGACTTACACCACCCAGGGTTAGCTGCTTACCCGGACTAAAGCTGTCAAATTCCATACAAAAAAAAACCGCTTAACTCCGGCTTATGTCTCTAACCCCGGGAGGTGCAAGTGGGCCTTAGTAACGATACATACTCGTAAATATCGACCTACCTAATACATTTGAATTTTTATGCTTCTTATTTTCAAGCCCTATTATTTTAATGGCACCATCAAGCGGGCTAATGTAATAACACGCTATTTGATTTGTGGTATCACTATTTGCACTAAAATCTTTATATAAGTAATGGCTTCTCTTTTACTCTGCATTTAAGAGTAAACGCAGATTGTAACATTTGTAACTCAGATCATAAGACGCTACTGTAAATTGTTTGTAGGCATATAATATATTTTCTCTCAACCTCCTGATAACATCCTGAACACCATCACGAACCTCAGTATCCCCGGAGTCAGAAAGAGGGGGAAGCCAAAAAGAATTGGACGAACTCGATACGGAATGATCTGGAGAGCTGCAATGATTCTGAAGCCAACAGGAAAACAAGACAGGCAGACCCCACCATCAGGTGGGAATAATAAATGCCCAGGAGAGAGAGAGAGAGAGATAATAGGTACCCAAAGTCAGAGAAACTTACCAATTTATTGATAGCATCACTCAGCGCTCGGCAAGCATCCATCATCCTTCTTCTCGACTCGAAAGTATTTGTATTCTGGGAACGAACAGAAGATGTTTCAGATTTTTGTTCTAAATTCAGTTTGGGCAAAAATGCTTTCGTGTGTCTGTCCATTTATTCTCTTCTACAGGTCGCATTTAGTTGCATTGCATATGAGATAAACGATTTTAATCAGGGTTCCTTAAAAGGTTTGTGAAACCAGAGGAATTACGCGGCATTTTTCAGGATTATCAGGTAACTGTGGACTGCCTCGCTTGTGCGTCAAATAAATAAAAAATTGTGAATTAAAAAAAAGGACTTTCGGAATCGTTTGTAAGATAGGGCAAGTTTTTTTTGTATTCAAACAATCATATATCATAATGACGTAAACAGCGAAAATATTAATCTAGGAACCGGTTAATTTAATGGAAGTTTAACCGGTTTGCAACTATGTCTTAAAAAGTATTTAAGTAATATGCTAATGGTTATGATTTCGAAAACGACTTACATTATTGACGGACTCCGCAGTTTTCAGGAGGTTGTAAGTAACGAAACATAACTCCTGTGAGGTTTCATCAATTTTGCTGTTTTTCGTTGGGTCCTAGAAAAATAAGTGAATTAAAGATAATACGAGGACAATAATGGTTTAAAACAATTTGTAAAATACACAGATATTTATAGAAATCTTTAAGGTCTACTATTACAGTCGTGATTTTTCTCTGTTTTAAAGTTAAAAACTGAACGTTACGCAACAACTTCGACATAGTTTTCAGTTTTGTACCTTAACATTTCATCGTTAATTGCCCACACTGAGCTTTAACATCTTAGCCCTAGAGTTCAGTTTTGTGTCGGAATATATCTCAATCGACCGCCGAGCTATTCTCAACTTTATAGTTATAAAGAAAAAGTACATTTTCCCTTACCTCATCGCACTTCAACGCCTTAGCCAACGCTGTGAGCTGGACAGCAGATTCGGCAGTGACATGCGCAGTACGGGCAAGGGATCCTGGTTTGCCGATACTGAGCGTTAACGTCTCAGCCATAGAGTTCAGTTTCGTTGCGTAGGGTTCTAGTTTCGCTTCTAGTTTCCTAAAAATCAAAGAATAATTAAAATTACATTTGAAATATTACGAAATGAAGTGGACTTTATGTAACATTTCCATGCATTCCAAATTTGAGATTTGTCATAATTCCCCATTGCCAATTTTAGTGATAAAATCTTCGTAGGTACAAACCTTTTAGGTAGGTACCTAAAACCTTACTTAAATCGCGAAACCGATTTTTCGTGGGCTAATGATGCCACAGTTAAATACCTCTAAAGTTAAACTAATAGAACCCCACTTTTTGAATTAAGTTTATAAAGGAGTCTAGTAGGTATATCTTCAGGAAATATTTAGTACTTACTTCTTATCCCCTTCCATTGTATAGGTATCTATTGGCAAGAGAAGCTTCTTCAGGTCTTCATAAGCTATGTTGTTGCTTCTATCGGTTTTCGCCCCGATGACTGCCTCCGCGTTATCCAATTCCTGTGAAAACCACAAGATTAACATAAGCCAGCATCAATGGGCCAGCCTCAAAGTATTAAGTTTGAGGCTCAGGTGAAATTACCATGGAATCTCATTGGTATTGACAACCACCTCTTCGTTGGCAGGTCTCCAATAGGGAAACTTGAGTTTAAGGCTCCGGTCAACTCACCTTGAGGATCTCATCGGTGATGGCGACCACTTCACCCTCGTTGGCTGGTCTCCAAGTCACCACCTGGCGTCCAGTCTCCATGGTGAGGAGTTTTAGCCGATCTTGCAGCTTCTTGAGATGATCAGCCAACCTGAATTGGAAGATAAAGTTTAATCGTCATCTTGTTTGATTGTTTATAGACATGTCTAATCTTTGTGTAGGATAGTAGATAAAAAGACGTATTTTCAGAGACGAAATAAAATATATTAAGATTTATATCAATACCATTATGACTTGGACATGGAAAATGCTTGTCTACGTAACTACTAGCTAACTACTACTGGCCAGAGTTCGTGAGAGAGAAAGAATGATAGAGGTAAATATTCCTGTAAATTGTAATTAACACTCCCTGGCCCTAGATTCTGATTTTATCTATGGCTTTTCGGTGAACAATTTTTTTTTTGAGGAAACTGGACTAATCCCAATAAGGCCTAGTTTATCCTCTAAGTTGGCGGACTTGGAAGGTTAGTTGGCGCCAAAATTTAGGATAAGTTGCCAAAGCGGACCCCAGGCTGAGCCGTAGCATAAGCCGGAAAAAACGCTGGGAGGAGAGGACCCTCTCTGTATAGACAGACAAGGACAACACTAACCTTCTTCTCTTCTGTTCGTCAGCCACGTCAACATGCGCGCGCATGTCAGCCACGTATCGTGTGAACGCGGGCGCGAGCTCTTGCGCATCATTGTTCACTCCAGCTGCGGCGGTAGCGAGGCGCGCACGAGACGCCAACAGGGAAGCTGATGGGATCGACTGGAACATGACACGTCATCAGTAAATGCCATCAACTAGGGTGGTTAGAATAGGGCTACCTCGTTATCACGCGAAAAAGGCACAATAGATGTCGAGTTGCGGAAAACGCCCAGCACAACTAACTAACTCCACTATCAGACGATAGCACAACGAATATGGGTCTGATCGAAAGCAGAAATTATAAATCAAAATTATCGAATGCAAACCGGTATAAAGAAGCAGAATAAAAACCGGTTTAGATTTCATAATTAGGTACTGGTTGCATTCGCTGATCAAAATCCTATGAATGATACTCATGATGTCTACAAATCTTGCCATTAAACTAGAGCAACCTTGAATCTACAGAATATTTCAATCTGCGTAATGTTAGGACAGTGGATGAGTTCAACATGCAAAGTCCGTAGTTACTCTTAAATGATAAGTTTAAGCTTAAGATTTAAGCCACAAGGTGGTACTCGTAGATTCTCATATATCGTAGATATTCATAGACTTGGGAGTATCTTACCTGTGCCGTATGTTTCTCTTCCTGTCTAGGCAGCAGCATCTTGTCTATCCTGTTCTGCAAATCAGTCAGGTCGTTCAGGGCCTCATCTAGCGCTGCGCATTGCGCGGTAGCCAAAGCCGATTGGGATGCGTATCTAAAAATAAAAGAAAAACGGATGACAAAGCAGGTCTTGCTAGACTTTGTGCTACCAATTCCATTTGTGTATTTATTTGTTATCGGATTTTGCCCAAATATATTATTTTGCGTCGCGTCTCCTTTTTTAGTTCGTTCACGCAGTGAAGCAACGCAATAAGCCAATATAATTACTTAATTTATTTATTCTGGCTCAGTGCAAGTGACGATGACCGCCGTGTCGACGGCGTATTTTAGCTGCATAATTAAGTACCTATGCTGGAGTTTTTTGATTTTTTCTTGAATTTAAGTCAGTTCAAGAATAAAAATACTTATATGGAGTGGACATAAACAGTTGAAAATAAAAGCAGAATAAGACGCTTACTGCAGCAATGTGCAGCTCTCGTTGAGTGGTCGAGCTTCCTTCTGGAGGTTTGCTTTTCCAGCACCTTCAGGGCAGCATTCGATCGTCGTGTTGATCTTCTGCACGCGGCTTACACATTCCTGGAAAATTTGACCGTGAATGTTAAATGAATTACAAAATGTATGACTATGTTTTTCTTTGCATGACACGTCGGTAACTGCCATGCCTTACTGTAACTTCACCGTCTATGGAAACCTGGAACTCGCACTACGCTTGCCAGGAGTTTTCTGCGCCATCGGCATGTAATGCGCGCTGCAGTCGCTCGACGTTTGTCAATACGTCATTTAACATTATTCGTCATAACTTACCTTAGCAGCATGGTCAACATCGACCATAGGCGCGGCGTCATGCGTAGGAGTCGCCCTCGCCGCGGCGGCCATGAGCTCCCCGCACTGCGCGTGCACCGCGCCCGCGGCGCGCGCGTGGGGCGCAGCCGAGTTCTCCGCAGCATGTGATGCGCGTTGCAGTCGCTCAGCGTTGCTTGATACGTCATTTAGGAAGTCCTAGGCATAGGCATCAATCATTATAATCAGGCAAACGACTGTCAGTAAAAAAATTAGGTGCGAAGGACAGCAGTTAGGCATTTCGAATTTCGCACGATATTCTGTTTCGACAAGGAACCGGTATTTTTGAAAAAACCTCGAAATAACCCAATATTTTGATTTATTTTATGCTCTTTATGTTGGACTCAACTTTCTATTAGTATATTGCCTCATCAAAAATAAAATAATAAAATAACGAAATCAACGAAAAATAACGGTATTTTTGTATGAAGAATATACCGGTTTCCGATCCTTGTCTAAAAAAATTATGATGCTGGAAATGAACCGGCATCAAATGGAAAAATAGAGCTCAAAAGAGATGATAATAGTACACAAGGCTTTTTGCTTCCACGCGGAAAACATATTTACTTTTGCTGCTGATTGTACCAGTCTTTGCAATAATATGTTTTACACAGCGAATAAATTTGGTGCTAACTTAGATTCTCACCGAAAGATTGACGATGTTGCTCTGTGCTAAGCCAACAGCCCCACCGCGAGGTCGGCATTGCAGTACTAACTGCTGCAAGTTGAGCACTGAATCTTCCAGCTCCTCTCGTCTTTGCAGATCCTGGTCGAAAAAGTTGATTTTTGTTAAACAATATCGCATGGAAGGTTATCGAAAAATCGCGAAACTATAATAAAAATCACTGGTCAACGTCTTAACGAGTAGTGTAATCTAGGAAACGCAAAACCGGTTATGATTTGTATGAAATAACCGGTTATGATTTGTATGAAATAACCGGTTATGTCCATACAAAAATAACCGGTTTTTGCATTGTCTAGCGTAATATGTTTCTCCTGTCTGACCTACAAATTCTTGTTATTTTTGCGCTGTCGAAGCTTCTATTTTACCTATCACGGACTTCGCTTATAGCCGATATATTATTTATCAGGGAATGCTGTTGACATTTTCAATCACGACATCACACAAATAAATAAATTGTTGTAAGGTTGGATACCTCACAACAATTTGTTTATTTATGAAGTTTAATACTATGAAGTGGAGTAATCTAATTCTTTGAGTCACAAAAGAGTGCTTAGGCTGTGATCGGCTCGTATTTTATTTGAAATACCACAGACTAATATATAATAGTTCTTAAGAACGGAAATTTATCTGTATAGAAAAAGTGAAAACAAGCCGTTTTGAGCACTACGCAATAATCGACGCTCAACAAAAATCAATAAGCAAAAATATAAATGTATGCTCACATGAGGCGCTTTCTTGCATCGAGCATTAGCTACATCCATAGTTTTGAGAGCATCCGTGAGTTTGTTGGCGAAGTCGGCCATTGCTTTCCTTTCTGTAGCCGGGTTGGAAGTGCACTCGGCGTTTTGCTGAAAGAGATTCAAATTTTAATAACAATAGTAAGAATATGAAAACCAAATTACAGCGCTACAAAAAAAGTCAGAAATAATAGTAGTTTGTGTTATAAGGGATCAAAATGATTTTCCGGCGAGGGCGTACATTGAATGCCGAATGAAGCGATGGATTCTACAATAGAATCCTGAACGTAAGGCGGGATTCAAGCGTTAACGCCCAAGACGAAAATAATTTTGATACCGTGTAACACATACTGCTTTTCACACCAACTAAGAGGAAATAAATAAAGCCGAAAACAGCATCATATCAACACCACGATGCCACTAGTTAATGCCCGGAAACGTAAAAATGTGTAGTCCTTGAACAGAAAAGTGCCACTTTGATCCCTCCCAGCAGGGAAGAAAAGTGACACTTTAATCCCTCCTAGCTTGAACAAAAAAAACCCTTTTATGAATAGGTGTGAAAAATAGTGTTTGCCAAACAGTTCATCTCATCAAACATCTGTCAAACAGCAAAGTTACTCGCACTTGTGCGACATAATGATATGCCCAATATAAAATGTTGTATGCTAAAGGTCAGTGCCCTCCGTAGGTGTCTGCTTTTTATGATATATTATATTGTGCGCTACTCTCGCACCACGCTGACAAATGGGTCGAACTGACCTTACAAGACTTACCCATTGGCTGCGAATTTTACACTATCCGCCTTATTCATAAAGACTCATATTAGTAACAATATGTTCTGTCGCTTTTTAACATATGCAAATGTCAAACTGATGGATAAGGACAAACAATCATTTAGTTAACGGAGGTTTGATGAGCGTTTATGAATAACGGCATATATCTATCGTATTAGCCTTACGGTGCCTTGCAACTTACACTAAGAAGTTCTAGTCTGGTCTGACACCGTGAGTTCCAAAGTTTCCTTTATTTCTAAGAATCCCATGTATACCTTGCTATGCTCAATAATCTGCGCCGTCAACCTGCGCAGCGGAGTATTCTCAATCACTAGCTTCTCCTCCTTCCTCTTCACCAGTTTTCCTCCAGCCACGTCGTTCCTCAAGGCTTCCAGAATCTTCTCCAGCTCCATCAGCTCTTGGGTCAGCTTAGGGTTGGAAGACGGGATGGTCTTTAACTGGGTTGACAGGTCTTTGGAGGCGGCGATGAGGGCGTCTTGACATTCTGGGTCTTGAATTGAGGGTGCTACGAGCTGGAAGTAGAAAATTATTATGTCAATTGTGGTTTTTTTTTTCACGAAGGGTTATTCATACAATTTAAACATTCGTGAGTCATACTGACACTTATATAAGTGTCAGTATGACTCACGAACACCGATTAAGAATACCCTAATTGGTGCTCACGAAGGTTACCAGTGTCTTGATACTAAATCAAGACACTGGTTAAAACTCACGTTCTCTTATCACAATTTTATTCGCGTGATATGTTTTGGTTGCATTGAGCAATCAAACCAGTCAGAAAGATTCAAGAGCTGTCAACTCCACATATATCGCAGTCATCGTTCGTACTTTGGAAGTGTAGAATCATATCATGTCAATTGTGTTTAGAAGCATGTATTATCGATTGTTAACATTAAGTTATGGTTAATGCAAAAAAGTTTGGAAAATTTAGCTAGATGATGATGAACTCCTTTAAAAAAATTACGTCAGCCGCAAAATTGCAGTGAACTGCAAACTACAAAAACATATATCGCGGTAGTATGGCTTTTTTCCCTAGGCATCTTTCGATTTTTATTAATAAGTCTAGTAAATATTTAAAAGAGCGTCCTGATCTGAACACCAGTTTACAAAAGACTCTCTTATTACTCTTAAGATAGTCTGCCCGACACTGCTGGTTAGTGATCTAGTGAAGAGAAGTTATACCATATGGCGAGAATCAGACGGACAGATGAAATGGCATCTTTTTTTGTGTAACACAATATCACGCCAAAACAAGGGTATAGTTGTTTACTCTAATATTACAAACCTTGGCAGTGTACATGAGGATAGTAGCCTGACCCGCACAGCGGCCTGCTGCTGGGCCCTCCACAGAACCCTCAGTGACACGACAAGCCACGTCTCCGGCCGCTTTCACTCGTAACAGAACCTAGGAATAAAAATAAATATAAATTTGAAGTGGAACGTGGTCACGTCTACCGCAAGCCAAATGAGCTGTGGACCATAAAACCGGGGACCTGATAGGCCACATCGACGATAGCGAGAGAAACCGGACTCTTTTTGATGGGGGTGTCCTCCATGGTGTTGGGTGCGTATGGTCGAGTTTGGCATCTGGCCTAAGACTGCGGTGATCTGATTACTTTTTACTTGAACAGCTAGAGATTGCTCAAGATGGAGAAAGTTGGAATAAGCGGGAAAAAGGGGGGGGGGGGGATTAGTCTATGGTTGTTGGACGCTACGCTGTCACTACGTACCTCCTTCTCCTGGCTTGGATCAATGTCGGTGCTAATCGCGTAGAGCAACTTAGACGACTGGTTACCGAACTCCACGGCGACATCTTTCAGTTTCTGGAAATATATGTAAAAATGTAGAGGAAATTCATAACAAAATTAACAAAAATATAAATTTTTTAGAGAAAAAGGAATACTGGAAAAATTCATGGTTGATTATGTTGGGTTATACATGCAAGAGATATGGTGTAAGAAATTCGGTGTGGTTCGTAGACGTATCTTCTTAAAAATAAGATTCGAAAAAACCATATACCTAATTATTTTTTTAAATCGACAGAGGAATACATTGAAAAACTAAGTAATACATTTTATTTCTGAACACAGGATTTTTGGTTTCAGTAATACCTGTATGTGTGAAAAATTTGCAGATTGGAAAAGGAAACCAGAATCGAAAACGAAATGGTAGGTATAGTCAGACAAGCCAAGGGTGCAGTAGATTTTTATTTATTTATGTGCGTCCCTTTTTGGGTATAAAAAGATAGGGAGGCATATAAAGAAATAAAAAATTGCAATCTTGTTTTGCCAGACTATAGAGCTTAGGTTCAAGTGCACCGGAAAGGTTCTTAGGTACCTTTTTATCGCTCTTGGCCGTGTCGCAAAGGTTCTTCGAAGCGGTGCAGAGACCCAACGTGTCACTCAGGAAGAGCTTCCTTCCTACTGGATCCTTCAGGTCAGCTAGGGTTATGGCGTCTGGTGTGGAAATAAATTTTAATGATGATGATTCTATTTCGAATTGGGTATTAAAATTAAAGTAATTTGTTAGTTTTAAGGTACAGATAGTCGAGTCGCAAGAACATGTAACTATGAATGCAGTCGCAACCCAAATGAGTTATACTTAATGAGGTTCTCCCGGCGGTTGAACGAGGCAACTCTCTCATACGTCATCGGACGTAAAATGGAACAAATAATATATTTCTCAGAAAGAAAAGGAAAAGTGGAGAAACGGGGTGACGGGATTTGAACCCGTGACTTTGGGATACCAGCCCACCGCTCTGCCAACTGAGCTACCGAGACCACAGCCGTGGCTACGAATTTCTCCACCGTATCCCTCGAATTCGATATTTTTCTACTTTTCCTTTATTTCTGAGATATTTGGCATCGTTTGCAGATGTTTCTGCTAAAAATAATTGTTTAAATAATATGTTAGTTGCTCTTCAATGAAGAGGAATTCCGTGGTGTAGCATCTTTTACATTCGTGGAGAAGTCCTCAGTCCTCAACCCGAATGGGAGCTACCGTATTGTCGCTCACCAGGCAGCGCCACTCATGCGTGGGTCTTGTGTCAATATGAGAGAATTGTCAAAGTGACGTTTGAAATGTTCCCACTGGACCCACATTCCACTAGCGCCCCTAGCGGAAAATCGACTCGCGATAATCATCATTGGCTTAGCGTATTGCTCAAGCCCATTCTATTTACCACTTTTCCCCTCTTTTGTCTCACAACAATAAGACATCTAGTCTTCTGATGATTATGATGCTACCTAATTTTAGTTAGTTACCTGTAGCTATAGTCGGCATGAGATCAGAAACGGCACCCACACATTTTGATGCCAGTTTGTAGTCGGGCTTGTCACCGCCTGTTAAAATAGATAATGTAATACCAACTTTGTAATGCATCACAAAAATTTTGGTTTCGAAATTTCAACATTTGAGTTAGGTACAAGAAGGCCCCTAAAATTATCAATATCACCATTGACGAATTTTATATGTTCCTTAAGCATCTCACGATCAGGTCAAAAGCCAAACAGAGACATACTCTAATTTAATTACATAATTTTAACCAAAAACCTATAATTAATATCGGTTTACAATTGATGGAGTAATCGGGTAACAAGTATAAAAGGAGTGCAGTCGAATTGAGTTCCTTATCTTCTTTTGAAGTTGATTATAAAAGAGGAATTTGGATGTAAAATAATTTTAGACGCAAGGACGCGTACAATGTCAGGATAGCCCAGTAATAACAATTTGATTTCCACGCCATCTATCGATTACCTCGACAAACCAGTAAGTGAGCGGCGGCAGCGTTCGCTCGCGCCAGTTTATGTTCCATTTGCTTGTTGAGCGCGAGGATCTGAGCATCATCGAGAGATGCTCGCTCTTTCCTGTCTGATTCGAAGGCCTGTAAACAAATGTTATAAATATAAGTCGCTTTTCGTTGAAGTGCACTCCAGGCTGGTCGGTCTTCTGCCTTTGTTTAGGAATCCTTGGAAGGACTCATCTGTGACTTCTAGAATCGCGTCTGACCATCTGGTGGGTATCCTGCCTCGACTCTGCTTGCCCTGTGGCTTGTGCCTGTCTGTGTCCGGCAAGCATTAGTAATTATAGGCTGTCTGGTTCCCGTCTGGCTAAGTGACCGAAAAACCCCAGAACTCTTCGCAGGCAGATCGTGAAGAGCTAGGATGATATATATAAATGTACCTACATTTAGCTATTAGCTAAAATAGATACGTTAGTGCGATGTGTATTAATTTGTATACGTGATTAAAAACTTCCCACTTCCCAGAACTCTACATCTGCGAATAAATTTAAAGTGGTTTATTTATATGGCCTGGCGAAGGTATGACTATAACCCAATATCTCTGAATCACGAGGGGAGGCATGTGTTGAACAGTGGGACTTATACCTATAGGTTGCAGTGGTGATGGTATTAGTATACTGACCGCTTGTAGTATCTCCTCAGCCGAGCATATGCTCTTCTTTGCATCATGGACGCTCTTGGAAAACTGTTGCTTCGCGTGTTTCTCTTCATCAGTACGAGGATGAGAAGGTGACGTTGGCGACTTCACCAGTTCTTCACCGTTCTCTCTTTCTGTTAACGGTAAAATAACTTTTTCGTAACATGTAGGTATGTACAACCCATATACAGTCGCAAACTGGGATTGTTGAGTGACTTAACTATATTTCAAACTTTGCCGTGTAATGCAAATCGGTATGGCAAATGTCAACTGTCATCTATTGATAACATCGGTCATTCTGGCTAAAGTGGCCCTTCACCACCGATTTATAATAACAGCAAAATAATACGATACTATTTTATCATAGTTTTATGCTCCAATATCTACTTAGGTCAAACAATGGTAGTTCTCCTTTTTGGCATCCGTAAGCGCATGGTAATATGTCTACATTGAAAAAGCAACTTTGTTTTCAACCTACCCATACTGCTCTCGGATCGCAGCCTATCCAGGAACTCCCTGGTAGCCCCGATCACCCGCGTCTCGGGTCCTCTCTTCGCTCCCTTTTCGGAGTCAGTCCTGGCTGGAACTGGTGGTTTCTTGCCCTTCACACCTGAGAGTAATTCAGGTCTTTAGAAACTGGATATAATACAAGAGTACAAGTATCGTAAATTTGACGTTCAACGGTGTAAACCCTCCAAACCAGGGCATATTGCAGTAGTTGACGTCAATTCCTTTAGAATATTTTTTGAATGAAGGTCCAGAGCGGACACTCGAGTGCGTATTCATCCTCCGTAACAAATTCAAATTCAAATAATTTATTTCAGAACATAAAATTCCATATAACAATACCACTAGGTGATATCTGACTGTACGAAGATCTGGTCTGAATGAGTCAGATGCAAGATCACCTGGAGTGAAAGAAGTAGAAGATGCCTATGATGTCACCATTTCTGCCTAAACGCCTTTGTTTCCTTCTTCGTCCGTACCCTATGATTATGAGCTTCAGGACTTTAAAAACGGGCCCCTAATGGCCTGTTTGATTTGAAGACCTAGACCCAGTGTATGAAGACTAGCTTTAATGTAAATGAGAAGTCAAAATACCTGCTCCATCATTAACCAGTCTCCTTAGTGTCACCATCTCCGCTTCAACAGCCTCCTTATCCTTCGCCAACTGCTCTCCAACAGCCTTGAACTTCGGGGCACTAACGACGGGAGTCCACGCTGACTGCAACTCTTGAATGGAGGACGACAGCTGGTTCGAGGAGTCAAAGAGCGCAGTCTGGCAACGGGGGGAGTTGGCGGAGTGCGCTGTGAGCTGAGAATGAAAATTAAGTCATGAAATCTATCCAAATGTTAATACGACAATAAGTTCTGCAGCTTCCTCAGGCGCAGTCAAAGTTTTTCGAGTTTTAAAGTTATAAAAAAAAAATTAGTTCTGTTTGTAACGCAGATTGAACATGCGCAGTGGTACCTACAATGCGACAGAAAAGGATAGAAATTAAGAAGTTTGCCACTTCTTAATTTCTATCGTCTATAGTGTCGTCCCGTTTTCTTACATAATTGATTTGAAAGGGACAACCACCACGATGTTGCCACTTTATAATCTCTACCTTTTTCTGTCTAACTGTAAATAAGAGCGGGCCTCGTCTAATACCCGAGTTCCCTTATGTCTAGAGTATTATCAGCGTCGTCGTAGCATTAGATCGTACACTTTCTGCAACATCTTTAATGTATTCTGATGAGTAAGTGGCAGACGAAGTTGTGGGTAGAAGCGAGTCTGCTGATCGTGCACTTAATATCATCACTGATGTCTTGAAGCATCCCAATTTGAGGGTACGGCGGTTATAACTTTCAAAATCACGGGCAGTTCAGTCTATGATTAACGCTGAGTACTCTTGAAGTAGTACCTAAGCAGAGAGCTCATCGCATCCAAAACCTTAGCACCATTGGTGTTTAGAGCAGTATCACCAGACTGCTTGTTTAGATCTTGTACTTTTTGCACCAATCGCTTGCCTTCAGAGGCAATTACGACTTACATCTACGGGAAAACATGCAAAAACTAGTCTAATAATAAAACTTACCTGTGCGGTGGTGAGTAGAGAGCGAGCCGCATCCGAAACGTGCGCTCCTTTGGAGTCGAGAGTAGTATCACCAGACTGCTTGGATAGGCTGTGTACTCTCTGCAACATCTCTGATGTCTTCATGCATGCTGATTTGCACGTGTCTATTATCTTCAGAGTAGAAAAATAAATCCGTCAGTAGAAGCAAAGAATCAATCCGTTTATTCACAGTTACACCAGATACTGGTAAGGGAGTAGAAGATTCATAAAAGTGTCTGCTAAAAGGTTCGCTAACACCTCAAGTGCATTAGATACGTGAAGTTTATGTTTCAATAAGCCTCTCACGAAGTACAGAACTAAAAGTAAGCATTTATACATGCGTCTGTTTATATATACATATTATTGCGGTCTCCTTCTTCAATATATTGTATGCGGGTAACTGACTTTTTATATACCTACTTTTATGTTGTATCCCGGTGAATCAACACTGAGATGGAGATATGCAATGCAATGGTGTGATAAAGAGTGATAAAATACTAACAATCCAGACGAAAACACGAAATACTTAAATCATTAAATAATATCTGCTTACCTGGTGTGTCTTCTTTTGGTCCGCTTGAGGGTTGAACACGAAGTTAAGTTTGCCTGAAGCTAAGGAATACTGTGCAGCGGCTTTGTTTAGCTCCTGAAAGGTCAGTGTTGTTACAGATACAGTCACAAAAGCTGGCGAAGCTGGCTGAAACTGTCATTGATTTCATAGACATTCCACGCCGGCTTTCGGTAATTGATCGGCATACATGGTGGGATTGCCGAAGATGTACAAAGGTCGCCTTTGTATGATAAAACTTGTCACAAGTGAGACTTAGATTCAATATATTAATATGGCTTACTTATATTTATAAGTTAAAAATTGCTGTTGATTGAAAGACGGATAGGTATACGGATAGGTCCATTGTCAGCAAACGAGGACTGCTCTTGGTTAAAAATAAGGATAATATATCCATAAATTTTCAACCTACAATCCTTGAATAGTCCGTTTTAACATAATTTATATGGTAGTCAACATCTAAACACACTAGATAAATCCAAATGATCATTAGAGCATCATTTCCTTCAATTTCGACAATTTTACTTTCACTTAACTTACACTGTTTAACTTAAGTTTGACTAAATGAAGTTACCTCAGGATTAAACTGCTCAGATTTCGCACTGGCGCCAAGCAAGCGCGTTGCTTCGCAGAGGGCCTTGATCTGTTCGAGTAAGTCTTTCCTTGCCTTCGGATCCATGGTGGTGCTTAAGCTCTTAGAATCTAGAATAAATAAAACAATTATTATATCAGATCATGTCAGCTGTAGTAGTGGAGAAGATAAGAATCACCACAAAATAATCCAAGTTAGTCAAGTGTTTTTGTGGACGTACTTTACCTTTTAATCAAAGCAGCTTATACTTTATCTGGAGTCACCCAGTCTGTTTGAATTTTCATATTTATAATGATTGAATGTTACAATAATATATTAAACTATTTACGTCTTTACCTTTAACGATATCCGGTATCAGCTCTCGGATGGTTTTAGAAACGGATTCAGCATCTACGTAATCTGGATTGTTATGATCTGGAATAAAAAGATAATCAACGTTTTCTTAAATTGTTTCATTACGTAAACTTGTTTTTAGGTTGTCTTATTTTTAACATAAGCTAAAATGTATCATTATATTGTCAAGAGATATATATTGTTTGACCAGGATCTCTATTGGTGGACAGTCAGAGAGAATCATAGGTACGTGTAGACATTCTTTTTCTTTCGCTAGTACAGTTAAAAGGATATAGTTTATTGTTCCTACTATTACTGACCATCTAATGCCAGACTATATTCATATGGCTCTTTCAAGAGTGAATAGACAAAGTAAAACATGTCTTATGGGCCGACTACGACTTCACGTGACGGCGACAGCGGCGAACGGCGGGTAAAAGTTCGCTCTGAACTATGGCGCCGCTCGCCGCTGTCGTGCCGCTGTTATGTCGGCTGTCATTAAGCAAGCGGCTAGGAATACTCACCGCTTGTAGCTACAACCAGGGAATTGATGGCCGCGTTGAGAGTTGCAAGTCGAGTTGCCAAGGAGTCCTGTAGGCTAGCTACTGCTGATGACGGTAGAGGCTTCCCGTACGGCTGAGAACATATTATAATTATCATCATCATTCATCAATATTATCATCATCATTAGCATCTGATTAAATACCATCTCTGTTATTTAAGGAAAAGAGTTCAATCTCATTTCTACACATGCTTATAGTTAATTGATTTCATTATAAAGTTTTTCTGCTAGTTAATATCGTCGGGTTTTTATTGACTATCACCATGGCAGTCACGTTCTGACAAGTAGGTAGGTTTGTAAGTGCGAAAATGACGGATGGCGTGATAATCTATAAAATGATAACCCTGCTAGACCCCCCAACCCAACTGCCAAAACTCCCAAATCCCAAATGCCAACTTTTCTGGTTACATTGAGCATTGAGCACAATGTTAACTTAGCAATTTTTGCTAAGCTAACATTAGCAATTGGGGTAATGATACTTTAAAAATCTGTTTCGATATTGATTAAGAAAATTTGTCAAAGCGTCTACGAAATAGCATTAGGTTCCTGTAGGTTAACTACTTAACCTTTCGAATGCGCCTGTCAAATATTTGCTATTAAATGATTGACCTTGACACTTAAAATCAAGGTTCAAGTATTAGGGAGCAGATCTGCTCCTAAGCATATCAAAGGTTAATAGTAAGCTAACAAAAAACATCCCCATGGGTCAAAGTGTCTAAAGAAACCCCTTATACCTCTGTGATCTCCATTTCCGCATTTTGAATGGCGACTTCTGCAGACGCCATCGACGCAATAAATTGCAGTTTTTCTTTCCTTGCCTTTTCAATGGCCGCTGCGTCCAATACTCCTGCGACATAAGTAATTTTTATTAACTCTAGAATTGTAATCAGGTCACTTTGTATGTAAATTTCTAAAATAACTTGCATTTGTATTTTTTCACTTAATAAGATTAACAAAAAAAATTGATAGGAAATTGGGTTTCTTGGAAAGTTTGTTCAGGCTATTGTTAGATGGCGTTATTACCGCAGCTCTCAGTTCCGTTCATAATAATTCAATAGATGGCGCTGGAGGCGAGTACGAAACCAGAACTCGAAAAGCCGAACGGAAGGAGCGATGACCTGTCGCGTTTGTGCCACCGTCTAGCAATTGACTGAATTTTAAAGGATAATGTATAAAATTGTCAAACTTTCTTTGAATATAAGTTTATCATCGGTTTATTCTAGTTGTATCATCATCATTATTTAAGCTGAATGCCGTCCACTGCTGGACATAAAACTTCTCCAATGATCGCCATAACGACCGGTGCCACACTGATTGCCTCCAGCGGGTTCCCGTGATCTTGACTAGATCGTCAGCCTTGTGGTACGTCTTACTCACACGGCGTCTTCCGTTTTGCAATATTTTTTTTTTAGAAAGAATGGAAAAGAGGAAACACTCACTTTGGAGGAAATACTTTGGGACACACGTGCGTCGCTCTACCAACTAAGCTACCGAGACACACCCGTTGCCCCGAATTTCTCCACCATATCTTTCGTAGGTATGCGCCTTAGCGCCCCCCGCTATAACTTGAAACTCCACGAATACGAAGTACTATCTTCTAACGTTAGATGGTGCTAAGCTTGTATGTGTGTCTCGGTCAGCTGGTAGAGCAAAGGGCGTGTATCCCAGAGTCACTAGTTCGACTCTCGCAAGGCAATGACTTTTTCCTCTTTTCCTTTCTATTGTTATACTTACTTTCATCCTTCAACGCCTCTTTCAACCTCTCTATCTCCTGGTCCACTTTAGCCCTCGCCTCTTGCAGATGCTGTCTCTTCGACGCGTGCTGCGGCAGCGTCAGCACTGGAGATGAGAACAGGTGGTCCACTGATGATGAGAGGGCGGAGACGGAGGTAAGGAGGGAGGATTGGCAGAGGGGGGAGGAGATTGATGGGGCTGTTATCTGTGAATGTAGATATCATAATTGAGCCGCGATTTTCGTATTAAGAAAAGGTAATAAGATAAATATTTGCTAAGTTAAGCGACACAATTAATTTTATAAAATAGGTACATGCTTGGTATAAAAAGTCATTAGTATGACCCGGGGTTCAATTTGCTACGAATTAAGAATCGTACGTACTCGTACCGCTTTTTTTTTAAAATTAGCAAGCATTCGGTGTATCCATAACTGTTAGGCACATACGCCGATGTCGACACTCGATGAAGGCTTGGATGAAGCAAGCTAAATAAAATGTGGACATACTAATTATGTTTACAAAATCGTTCCTGTTTTGAATCGACTATAGAAAATAATAAAATTCTCAATTTACACACAAAATGTCTTCTTTACAAACTTTTCCGTCTTTTGTAGTTCAGTATGCCGCATAAGTTAGGGCCACTCATAGCTAATGGAACGTGGACTTAAGGTGTATAAATACTACCTCAGCAGTGGTGAGGAGATTCTGTGCGGCATCAGCCAGCCTGGATCCTTGAGCGTCCAAATCCGCTGCCGTCGGGCCTTCTACGCTCTGCGCTAGATCGTACACCCGCTCCAGTAGCTCTGATGTCTTCTGACATGTTGATTTTGTTAGATCAATTATCTGAAAAGCAAGTACTATGCAACATGAAGAATGTCAAGATGAGGATCAAAAGTTGTGTATGAAGTAGTTTTTTTTATACTACGACAGTGACAAACACGCATATGGCCCGCCTGATGGTAAGCGGTCACCGTAGCCTATCGACGCCTGCAACTCCAGGGATTCGCTGTGTTGGTAGCTAAAGGGGCAAGTTTTGCTCCGTGGGTTCGCAGCTGTCAACACAGTAAATCCTCTTGGAGCTCTGTTGACCTTACTCACCAACAGAAACACAACACTATGAGTAGGGTCTAGTGTTATTAAACTCCGGTTTTCTGTAAGGTGGAGGTACTTCCCCAGATGGGCTCTGCTCCAGATTTGAGCGAGACGACATTCGTTGTGCTGTGCCCTACCACACTAAACGATATGCATCCGCTGTGATACCACATAGTAACGTAAGGTACCTAACCTAACATTACGTAGTTAGGTTATTAAATAAATAAAATGAAGGTAGTGCCCAGTGGTAAACAGTACATGAATAACAACTAGCATGTTGGTCAATGGTTATTTTTCATTGTTTTAATTATAAAGTATTATATTAAAATCACGTAATATGAATTGGAGGAAGAGCTGGTTGAGTTTCTTCCTTTTCGTACCTGATCTTCCTTAGCGGCATTTGCACGAGGATTAAAAGTATACACGAGCTTGCCTGATGCCTTCGTATATTTATCTACCGCTTCTTGTAGTTCCTGAGAAATTAAATTAATTCATTTATTTAGTCGTATGTTGTACGAAGTCCCCAATCCATTTTGGGTCAGCGTGGGGGCTGTATAAATTTTCAAATGGCTTTGGGGCAGCGTTGGCATTATAGTTCAAACACTCACAAAGTAGATGAGTAGAGAAATGTTAAAAGTAAAATTTACTAATATTATTTTTTGTGTATTTACAAAATCCAGCCATACCTTCTCTTTTCCACTATTTTCGCCGCTGCTTATTGCTTTTGTGGCCTCACAAAGTTCTTGCAATTGCTCGAGCAACTTGGAACGAGCTGCTTGGTCTTTCCCGGAAGGCAATGTCTTAGCATCTGAAAAATATTACAGTTACAGCTTTGACCAATAATACCTGTTTATACAAAATCTTTATACAAAGCGCCATCTTTGGCTTTTCTAACAAAACAAGTATCAGCCACCGACTTCGGTTCGGTTCGGTTTTCCGGTTTCGGTTCGGTAGCGCCATCGGAAAATTAGGGGAATATATGACCAGCGGTTGTTAATAATCCTCAAATCACATGGCGACCCTGCCAGTGCTATTTGGAGTATTGAGCCGAAACGAGGTAGCGAGGGAAAATTACGGGGCATAACTAGAATTAAATTCTTTGGTCGTTCTTGGTTATTATTTTTATATGGAGAAAGAGAGCTGAGACGAGTGTCTTCTCAGTACAATCTTCGATTGAGAAATCTGTCATAACTAGAGTCAAACTACGTTATCTCTTCCAAGCAAATGAACTCTCAAACTTTAGAGTGTTATTTTAAGCGACCAACTTCTATGAAATTATGAAGTTTACTTAACACTTTCTCAGTCTGTGCTACCAAATCTATGGAACTTAGCAAAGACGAACTTTAACGTTGAAGTCGAAATATATCAATGTGTCGGTCGGTAATTTACCTTTGATGAGGTCTGGCACAAGCTCCTGGATCGTAGCGGTGGCTGATTCTGCTAGCACGTAATCCGGATTCTCTGGATCTGTCAAATGATTTGGTCTTAACAAATTTTATAAAAAAAATTAAGCAATTTGACTGCGGTGTGACTAAGAAAGTACAATTATGATTAAGTTTGTTAGATTCATTTTGACGTTTTTTCTAGATTGAGCCCAGGGTCTGATGATGAAGACGGCTACAAGAGCTTCATAAACAATCTATGTAACTACGTCGTGTTTGAGTTCATTAGATTTGTCTTGAAAAGCCTTTGACTAAATATGGAACAGTAAGAACAGAGTGAACTGTATTGTACCTATGAGTAAAAAAAGCATCTCTAAACCTAAATACTTAAACTCATCTACTCTAGAAGATAAGATACCTCTGGTGGCGGTTAGAAGTGTAGCAATAGCAGCATTTAGAGTGGCGAGCTTGTCAGCTAGCCTGGCTTGCAGCAAGGCCGCCTGGGGCGGAGCGAGAGGTGCTACTTTCCCGGACTAAAAATAAATAAATAATAATTATTACACATGTAGTACCTACTTTAAGCTGGTCCTGACAATACCACTATATATCCACTGAGGCAAACTCTTGATTAAAATGTGATTTTCTAATAATGATGAGAAACAAATTCACACATGAATTGTAACAAAAATATACCTTTTTCAATTCTTCCACTGCTCTGTCGAGGGCTGTCTGCGCCGCAGAGCGAGAGGCCACGAACTTGAGTCTATTCTTCTCTTTCTCTGCAGACATGTTTTTTGCAGGTGTATTGAGCTGCTTTGAATCTTCTGTAACAATATTATGTCTTTTAAAAATGTTCGAACATGTAAACCACCAACTTTCATAAAATTCGGTTTATAAATGATAGATATTGTTAGCTTCGCAAAAGTTCTTGTTCCGTTTTTCCAGCACAGCAGTTCCAACTAGGTACCTAAGTCTAATAAAGATATCACCGAGGGCAAGACTGATCTGACCCACCTATCTGTGCCTAGGGTTATAAGGTTAGTACCTTCCAGTCCGGGGTATACACCCACTTGCCAGAATTTCATTTGCCATAATTTCGTTTGCCATAATAGTCAACAGCCATTATATTGTTTCCCATAATTACATATGCAATACTTATTGTTTACTATATTAGTCACATGCCAGAAACTTTGTTTCCCATAAAATCGATATCAATAATATCATTTGTCATCATCATTGTAAGCCATAATGATCACTAGCCATAATATCATTTGCCATCCAAATTGCTTCCCAGAAAGTAGGTTAGGTTAGGTTTGGTTAGAACTGTGAACTTTCAATATAATAATATATAATCCAAAGTTATTATAAGTCAGAAAACTTGCCTACCTATTCAACTCTAAGGCAGGTCAGTTTAGGTACGACGACGAGCGAAGCGAGGAGGAGTGTTAGGTTGAACTGTGACCATACAGCGCGCGAGCCGAGCGAGCGAAGCGAGCGTGCCGCGGCAGCGGCCGGCGAAGCGCCAGAACCGACTTCCAATATAATATAAAATTCTATTTAATAATATATAATACAAAATTATAAATAAAAACAACTTTAATATATAATAATCAATGTATTTATTGTAGTGTTACAATCAACGCAAAAAATTACAATTTATTACACTTAGTGTAGAATTGTAGATACAAATTCGATGCTAAAGCACGCAAAAATTCTTCTTTTGTATATTCGTTTGTGTTACATAATATCTCATTGATTTTTATTGTAAAGACCATTATTTAGTATGGCGTTTGAATATTCTATTAAATAATATTATTGCACTTAATAATATGGACAACAATTAATATGGCACTCGTACGTTCTGGAATCTAATAATCGGGTAAACAAAGAGTATGTCATATCATTTTTATGGTAAACAAACAATTCGGGCAAATGAAATTCGGGCAAATAAAATTCGGGCATATGAGTATTATTTTATATAACTTTCGGGCAAACAATAGACAACCCCAGTCCGGTGATCTTTCGAACAGCCGAAAGCTCTAGAACAACCTGATCAAAGTTCTTCCCTCCGGGCGCCAACAAATCACATCTACGAGTAACAACCTGGTGTGTAGCTGTGTCCAGTTGAGCATCGTTTGAGACAGGTCCGTGGGAAGTTACCTTCTGATTATAGCCATAACCTTCTGAACAAACATCGAATACCTCCCTCTACACCTGCTGTGCTCAAGTTATCCTATAGTTCAGTGATGATAGCCATATGTTCCCGAAGAGCCTAATCGAATTTCTTCCTTTGGTACGCCAATACGTTACAACCAGCCTCAAGACAGGTCAGTAGGAAGGTACCTTCTAATCCACTGATGGTGGCCATCAATTCCCGAACTGCCTCATCGAAGCTCTTCCTCTGTTGGCCCAGTAGATCACATCCAACGAGCTGATGCGTGGCTGTGTCCAGTTGGGATATAGCTTGGGACAGGTCCGTGGCTGCCTGGTGAAGCGCTGTTCGGCATTGAGACGTGTTGAGGGTTGATGCTGTCACCTGTAAAAAAGTCCCTTTTAAAATCGAATGACCCTTTAAAATCTGATTAGCCTCATCACATAGTTTTATACGTAAACACTATTTTGGAATCGACATGAACCTTTAGCAACTAAGCAAGACTGCTGTTCAATGGCCCAGGTGTTCAATTAAGTTAAAATTTTGAGAAGACAAATGCAATCATTTAATATTTTCCCGTTCTCCATGAAGTAAAACATCACGAGGAAACCATACGCAATGAAATTGCAGGCGAACAACCTGATAACTCCAGCCCATTATATAAATATATCATTATATCCTAACGGTGAAAGCCTGTAATTAGCTTCGCTGATACATACCCTACTACTACTACTAATACCCATACTAATATTATAAATTCGAAAGTAACTCTGTCTGTCTGTTACTTCTTTACGTTAAAACCACTGAACGGATCAAGATGAAATTTGGTATGGAGATAGTATGATTCCGAGGAAAGGACATAGATAGTATTTGTTTTAATTCTACGCAAACGAAGTCCCAGGCAAAGCTTGTATTGTTTAATTTATTTTAGTTATAACCTTTTGAATGCGCCTTTCAAATATTTGGTATTAAATAATTGACCTTCACGCTTTAAATCAAGGTTCAAGTATTAGGGAGCAGATCTGCTAATAAGCATACCAAAGGTTAAAGCTGCTGATTCTTCTTTTTTTTTCTTTTTAAAAAAGACCTTCTCGTGCTGTGTGTGCAGTAGGACATAAAAAAGGAAGCACACGTACCTGCGCAGTGCCAAGCAGCGCGCCAGCAGCCCTCTCAACCTGTTGCGCCTTCTCATCCAACGCCTGGTTCCGGAAGTCGTTGGGATGGCTCTTGACCAGCTTGTCCACCGCTTCCACCATCATGGAAGAGCGATCGAACACGTTTTGGGCTTTATTTATTACCTGCAAAAATTGAGCAGTAAGATACACTTGTGTTAAGCCTAAAAGTTTAACCATAATTATATCAAAAAACATAGAAAAATGGGGATAAAGGCATCCCTTTTTGTCTCTTGAACGTAGTGAGAGCGCCAATAGGCCGATACTGAAATAGTGCCTTTCATCCGAGTTAAACACTACTTTTCATATCGAATACGAAGTCTAGTATTACTTTCCATGTCCACTTAATTTTTATGTATAATAGGGAATTCATTATTGTGAAAATATTCCCAGCTGACGAGTAAGTCTCGGTAGAGTCGGTAGTTCACTCAGTATATTTTTTATATTTTACCTTTATTTACTATACCTATACCTTTTATACCTTTATTTCTAACTATAGCAGTTAAAGAAACTACAGAAACTGCGTACTACCCAGAAATAAAATGCGCTTTTTGTATTCCCTGACAAGTACGACCTCTGTCTTTTTGAGTGAATAAGCTATTACTTAATCGTTTATCTCTATGTTAGACTCACATCCATCAGGAGTGAATAGAATCATCGGTCAGTTTAATATTGAAAAAATGCATATAGTCATTTTATGCTTTTAAAAACAAAACAAAAGAAAACATAATAGTCAAAAGATAGCATTAAATACTTACCTACATTAAATAGTACATTGTGTATTAATGGCGGTAAACAAGTAATTAACACCGGGTCGAAGACGAGGGCTTAATTAACACGAGTTCGTAATGATTGTACCGCCCGTGATACATACAATGTTTTTCATCATATTTGCGAGGAAATAAATAAACTTACGATGCAGATAAATAAACAAGAATGGTTAGCGGTAGTGTAGTAGCACAGTCCACAGTACTCTGCGGCGAGCGGCGGCTACGTGTGGCCGCACGAGGTCTTCCGGGAGCTCCGGGTGGGCGGTAAAATGTATGGAAATCAATTACGGCCATGCGTAATACAGCTCATTAAGTCTAAGAATGCTTGCATATAATATAACCATTTTTGAGCAAGTGTGATGAAAAGATAGAATACTTACTTGTCCCTGATTCTTCTGCGCTGCAGAGAGCGGTGTGCAAGTAAATGCTAGCCTGCTTGAAGACTTAGCGTACTGGTCAGCAAAGGTTTTCAGTGCCTGTGGCAACATTGCTTATGAGACACATAATAAGTATAATAACCTATATTTTATAGACATATTTCTAAGAAAGAAATGAAAAAAGTGCCTTAAACGTAAATATCCTTCTCAACAACCTCACCCCTCACTTCTGTCCTTAACAATTATTATATAAATTAATAAATCATAACTAAAGAAATATTGTGGGACAATCGTACACAAATAGACCTAGTCCCACGGTATCCTCAATAAGGCTTGGGTGGTGGGTACTAGACGACGATATTTATACTACATAGATAAATATAAGATAAATATAAATACTTAAATACATAGAAAACATCCGTAACTCAGGAACAAATATTCGTGATAAACACACAAATAAATTCCCTGACCAGGATTCGAACCCGGGACCTCCTGCTTCGTAGGCTGGGTCACTACCGACTAGGCTAGGAGGCCGTTAAACCTATGTAACGTATGTGTGTGCAAGACAAAAACTTGCTCTAAATCTAAATGTAGTTACTTTTTATTTTATCCCGTTTAAAAGACTTCCTCTTTGAAACCAGGCTTGTATGTGTCGATGAGGAACTAAGAACTAAAAGAAATCCCATCACGGACCGAAAGGAACTAGTTCTTCGCCAAGAAGTTAAATCGGTCCTCGGTTTTAGTTCACTTGGGTTCAGATCGAGTAAAACCCATTAAAACGTTCATACGAATTATTAGTTCCGCGCTGTAAACCTAAACCGGTTACTCATTTCCAGACGTCAAAATTCGCACTGAATTAAACGAAGTAAAGGATCTAACAGACCGAACTAGTTCCTTTGACTGATTGAACTAGATGGGGGCGCTTCCTTGAAAGACCGAGCGGGCACAACTATATTTGAAACTCACCGCAGGGTTGCCTCGCTCGCTCCCATTGGTCAGCATATGGGTGGCATCACACAATGCCTGTAGTTCTTGCAAAGCTTTTAAAGTATCTGGGTCTTTTTCGGTCTTCCCGCTATTCAATGCTCTTACATCTGCAAAAAGTGATATTTTGTTTGAAAAAAAAGCCTAAAAGCGTTAATGGAAGCGTGGGGCCCAGTGGTAAGGCGTGCGACTTTCAATTCGAAGATCACGGGTTCAAATCCTGCCAGCTCGTACCAATGAGTTTTTCGGAACTTACCTATGTAAGCAATATCATTTGAAATACCAATCGTATTTCGGTGAACGAAAATATCGTGAGGAAACCTAACGGAGTAAAACTGGCCTTATTAGGAAATAAGGCCTAGTATACTCTGAGTTGGAGGCTCAAATGGCAGTCGCTCTCGTAAAAGTGCGCCAAATCTTGGGGCTAGTTGCCAAAACTGACCCCAGGCTCCCTGAGCTATGGCCTTAGCCGGATAATGCTAGAAAGAATAGTCATTACCCATTTTTGCGAGTAAGCGTCAGATTTACCTTGAACAACTTCTGGCAACAATCGCTCTATGATGCCCATGGACAGTTCTGCTCTGCTGTCGTCATTGTTTGAGGGATCTGGAAGAAACGTACTTTGGTTACAAAGAAAATGTTCGTTCCTATCTATTTCTGTTCAGTATTTGCTTCTTAGGTGGGGGTAGGCATGTAGAGAAATACCCAAAATACATGATGTCGAAGGATACTCAGGGTGCTCAGTGTGGGCAATGCCATACAGTGTGACGTAGTGAGTGTCGTGTGCAATCGTGCACAAGGCCTAGTATAAAAATTGTACGACATTAACTTCTCGACCGCGTTAGCGTATCGAGGGGTCAAAATATGAAAGTTGCCTGATGATTTTAAATAAACGGCAAACATAATTTGAACTCTCGATACGCTAACGCGATCGAGAAGTAAGTGTCGTACAACTTTTATACTAGGCCTTCAGTTGACAATGGGTGTGGGAGAGATGGTAGGTCATTGCCCGTTCATACTCCAAATACTCACCTCCATAAGAAGCGTTCATAAGACCAGCAATGGCGGCATTTAGCGCTGCCAGTTTGTTCGCCAGCAATTGTTGTAGCATCTTCTCCTCCGCAGGTGTCAGTGGTTTTGGTGGTAAGGGCTATAAAATAACGAATTAGTAAAAATATTGCTAATAGACGATAATACTAAAACTAAAGTATCCCTGGATATATTAGTCGGCCATAACCGCCGGATCTGCCAATGGTAAATTTGTCCGGCGGATGCCAAATCTAGGCCTTTACTACGAAAATCGAACGATTGCGCATTTATAAATCCATCTCTATCACTCTTGCGCATTGGAGTGACAAAGAGGTTTTCCCGTCAATGTTAATTATCGATGTGGTAAGCGTGCTGATGGATTGCCGAATGTATATGGCCGGTTAATCACATCCTCGGAGCCATAAATGGCGAGAGATTGCGCAGGATCAGCGTGCGTAGCCAAGATGCCAATCGCTCACGCTTAATAACGTATCATAGCTACCTCTCTCTATCACTCTTCCTTATTAGTGTGACAATGACAGTTGCGTTTCGTTAGCGACTAAGCGTGAGCGATTGGCATCTTGGCTACGCCCCACAGGTACCCAAAGAGGCGTGATTTTGTGTCAGAGGCTAAATACTTTTTTTGAGTCGCTGAGCTAAGGTAGTTAGGTAGTTACTAAAACTGAGCGAATAAAGGATGACTCACACTAGGACGGAACGGGACGGAACGACTTTTCAATTTCGATAGAATCACGTGATAGCTCGGAGTCTCCCTCGGATGTCACGTAATATTTTCTATAGAAACTGACAGATCGTCCCGTCCCGTTCTAGTGTGAGTCATCTCTAACTCCAAAATGGGGTTTCATTAGTAATGGCTGATATTCTGTGATTAGCTCCAATTTGAGTGGAGTATCTCGGAAAAGACAACTTTTATGACCTCCAAATATAGTTTTATATCCCCGCAAAAGGTTTTCGATTGAAAAGGCAATAGGGCGCAGTGATTTCTTTTTTGTATATTATGTAACTTGACTAGGGTTGGTATATAAGGTTAAAACTGAAACACTGTGAAGACGTTGTTATAAAGAAAGCATTTGTACGAACCTGCTTAATAGCATCCTGAGCACGAGTAATAGCTTCGCGAAGCAATATCTCCTTCTCTCTGTTGAAATCGACGCGACGAGGGAAATCTAAATAAATACAAGAGAAACAACTTTAAATCAGACAAAGAACATGTACATTTGTATAATGCGCGAAGCTACAAAAAGCAGAGGGTGGGCATCAACCACTAAGTTTCATATGAGAATTTAGACTAAAAGTTTGCAATTTTATTAATTTATCTCTTACCGCTAGGCTCAGTTACGTTCTGAACAGCATAAATCAGATTCTGCAAATCCTGATCAGCCTGCAGTTTCAGATTGTCCAGTTTCTTCTTGTCGTCAGGTTTGTCACAGGCCGCGGGAAAGACCCTGGCCACATTATCCAGAGAATAGCCCAGGTCCTTGGTGGACTGGAGAACCATAGCCTTGCACGCTGGAGTGTGGATTGTAGGAGCACTCAGCTGGAAATTAGATTTACTATATATAGTTTCTATAAGCATACAGTGTCTCGGCTTGACACTTCGCTGATTCATCAGCCAAGCTGAGACCATGACATGACATTGCAATAGACCGGTTGTATACAAACAGCGAAAGTTTAAAGTGTTAAATTTAATTTCTCTTAATTATAAAACTGGTAAATTTTTGAGCATGTTTGTGCCAGGTCTTGCAAATCTTTTCCTTGAAAGAAAGAAAGAAATGAAAAAAATGGTTCACAAATTCAGACTAGCAAACAGTAAGAGAAAAAACTTGAGCCACGAAATGGCCTCAGCATGGTGCCGGCCTTTTGGCCAGCGCTGATCACCTTGCGGAAGGTGATTGACTACATTCTCTTGCTGAATGGCTAACCTTATTTCCCTGGGAAGGAACTAGACCGAAGGTGGTCTAGTGTCTTCAGTGGTCTTTCAGTGGTCTCGATGAGTCTTTTTTCAGCCCTTAAATAGGCTGTAGGCATGTTTACTCCCCGATACCCGTCTCTGCCGCAAACGTCACGAGTATCAACTTGGTTGTTTGTGAGACCAGAATGAGCGCGTAATGAGGTCATAAGTCAAAATCACAATCAACGGATGACTTTAGGCAGAGGGTAAACTAGGCCTTACTGGAATGAGTCCGGTTTCCTTACGATATTAACCTTCACAAAAAGCGGTACCTAATTACTCTATTACCTCATTATCTTTTGTTAAGGATGGTTAAAGCTAAACCGGACTGGGCAGAGTCAGAGTTAGGCCGGACCGCCTGTAACAATTTCTAAAGAAATTAACTCAAGGCCCGGTTCGGTTGGCAGAAGTCTTCTTATATTATTTACGGTTGCTGGATGGTCTTTAATTTCTGACCCATTTCTCAAACTTATCCTCTGAATTTCAATACAGTTGACAAGACTGACAACTTTAAGTGGGTCACATACCTGTACAGCAGTAAGCAAGTCTTGAGCAGACTCTGCAACCTTCGTGCCAGTTATGTCCAGATCGTATCCAGCTTCTCCCCCCACTTCAGCGGCCACGCCGTACACGTGAGCAAGGAGTTCCGAAGTGGTACCGCAAACTTTTTTAGTCAAGTCGATAAGCTAAAATCAAGACGCGAAACCTTAGAAACCATACTACATAACAGTTTTCGGATTTGAGAGGAACACCCGTCATTGTTTTATCACAGCAGTTTGAAAGTGACAGGTGTATCTCTCGTCAGTGACACAAATATCGCGCCATTACGTGCTGCGTGTACGTAGTCGACCAATTGGAACCCTAGGCCACTGTGGGATTATGTCATAGTGACGCGTGACGCTATAAATCAGATTGTAAGAAATCTCTTACTGCTTCTCATTTTGATAGAGTTTGTATAGAGTGGCCTAGGGTTCCAATAGGTTGACTGTTTCTATGTGAAGTCTACAACAAGTTTTGAGCCAGTGAGGGAATTATAACCCTCTTATAATTTATTGGCGGTCTGTGCCAACACGCGCGGAATAGAAAGGGTGTGGTGGTGGCCGAATAAAGCATACACGACTTATAAATGCGATTTTAACTCGAAAAGGACAGGAGGCATATTAAACATAAGAAGATGTTTAGTCTACGTAGTACACAATATGATTCGGGACGTCAATGGTCGTTTTTAGAAATGTTTGAGGTAGACTTATTTTTTACAAACCTTTGCGCTGGAAAATTTAATTGTGATTACTCACCTCGTGTTCTTTCGGCTGATTTGCATGAGGATCGAAGACGTAAGTCAGCTTGCCGGACGCTTTGGCGTATTCTGCTATTGGCTGGTTTACGTCCTGCCAAAACTTGATCACATTAATATCAGATTTGATACGGAGCCTAACCTTCGAGCGACACCGCTTCCAACACGTTGGAAGGGAGTAAAGCGACATCCTTCAAATTATTCTGTCACTTTTGCGGGGGGAAGCTTGCACACAGGCGCACTTCTCACGCATTACATACAAAAACAAATCGTAAAGAAGTTGCACAGACGTTTTTGAGGTAGGTAAGTTAGGGTAGGGTAAAAAGTTGAAATTTAGTGAGTAATCTGCTGATCTGATCATGATATGTCGTTTCAATCTTAATCGATTTTGATGTTGAAGGAGATATCCCTGAAATGGTCATATTGGATTTTGATTTAAAGCATCCACAAGAACAGGGAGAATGTCTCGATGTTGAATGGCACATGGTGCAGTAGCATGGCGATCTTTTTTAAATAGCTCAATCAATTTATTTTAGAATCCACTAATTTCCATATCAAACTGTTTTTTTAAAGTAGTTCAAGTAAATATTAGATGGCGCTTACCTCTCCATTTTTAGTGTTCTCCGCGATTGCTCGCACGGCGTCGCACAAGGCTTGAATGTTGGTCCGGACTTCTGCTAGTTTTGCCGGTGGATAGTTGGCAGATTTATATTTCATTTCTGTGGAACATAATAAACATACTCCTATTGCTGGTGTGCTATCTACATACTTAATTACAACAAAAACTCTGTAGTGTACAGATGGAAGACTTAGCGACCACGTTTCAGTACCGTATGTCATCACTGGCAACACACACTGATCGAAGACTTTCGTCTTCAGGCACTGCGGAATATTGGACGAAAAGATGTGTCGCAGCTTCCACTTTATTTAAGTTCTACCTTTTTCAACTTTACTCTTGTTGTAGTTTGTCCGTCCTTCATGATTACATTGAAAATTTTGGATTAAAAATACGATTTTTGTCTTACCCTCAATGACATCAGGCATATGACATGCGATATTAGCTAACGCGGTATCGGCTGCTTCATAATCCGGATTCTCCTTATCTAAAATAAAATACAATGGATCATATAATACAATGAATTATCCTACAAAAAGCTAAGGCCATGCGGCGTGGTACTCTTCTTAGCCGTCCCGCTGAACGCATATGTACCTATACCCTCAACATGAACGGGTTTAAATTCAGCTAGATTGCTTCTCATATACATTATAACTTCAAAAAGGTATACTTAGGGAAAAATGTGTCATAATAATAATAACGTTATTCCACCACATCTCTCGCAGGACTTAGGCTTCAGTTCTATTCAAACCATAATTTACACAGCAGCATACACAACAGCCGAATGCGTAGGGGTGAAGCTTGAAGGACCTGCCAGTTTTGCGAGCACAAGAAAACCTAGTAAACCGAATTGGCAAATAAGGCTGGAGTCAAGGATACGTAAATACAGAGCAGACATAGGGCGCCTTACGCAGTACATTAGAGGTAACAGAAATAGAAGAATAGTTTCAGCAATAGAATCCATAAGAAACGCTTATCATACACATGCAACTTTCGAAAACCCCAATACAGAACCTGAGCACTTCCTGGATACACTAAAACAAAAACTAAATACAGCAGCTAGTAGACTTAAGAGGTATTTGGCGTGCTCTGAAAGAAAATCACAAAATGCACTTTTTTCAAATAATGAAAGTGGTTTCTATCGGAAAATTTCATCAAACATCGAAACCCCTCAAGGCTCCTCGGGAAACAACGAAATACCCTCAGTTGAATCTATGCATCGATACTGGGCCGACATTTGGGGAACACCGGTTGATCACAATCAAAATGCAACCTGGATCAATAATAGTGTTCAGGCATTGTAATCTTTTAATATGAGGGTGGGTCGATGTCGAGCGAATCCGGCGGTAGATGTAAAAAACTAAGACTGTCACCTTAACTCGGGCGTTGGCTGCAACGCATGTTACGTGTCTCGTACATTATATTCTTAAATCGGTATTTCGGTGAATTTGGTGGATAAACTGTTTGTGTATAGTGCATACTGAGCTCCCAAGGTCCAGGAAGTGCTGGCCAGCTGAAGAAAGACCGGAGTCTATGAGTGTCACGGACGTCAGCTCAGGTTAGTGCCTATCCCATATTGGTTGATTGCAATGCCTGTCCCAAAGTTTTAACTCGCCAGAGAATCTAGGACCAGCTGAGTAATCGAAGGGTTCATACGTGAACATAAATTTTGGTCCGTACGAAACGGATAGGTTTTCATTATAAGGCGTGTTAGCTTAGGGCAGCCATTTTCTAACGGTAATTTCTTTATTCTGCGTTAACTTTGCCCTGTTATTTCTTATACATATTTTGGTTTCAATTCGTCGGTCTGAGCTAATTATAATGGCAAAAGTTTTCGAAAGTAAATTTAAAGTCAAATTTGATTGGTTTAAAAATAGCTTGCAAATGATAAGTAGCAAAAGTTATAGTTCGTCCGTAGTATCGGTACGGTTACGTAAGTTGGAGGACTATTTTAATGCGTTAACGGAAGCGTATGAAAATATATTATGTGCGGGTCTGAGCGAGGATGTAGTTACTAGTTACGATGAAAAGTATAAAGAGGCCACGGATGCCTACAACCAGCTAGACGCGCTGGCCGCGGCTTATCCCAGCTTGGATGGTACCCACTTGCCCACGGAAAGCGTTGCCTCATCACGGCTTCCACGGATTAATTTAACATCCTTTGATGGCGACGTATTTTCATGGACAAGTTTTATAAGCCTATTTACTTCGCTAGTGTTATCGCGCAGAGATATATCGAAAACGGAAAAATTCCATTACTTATTTTCTAACTTAGAAAAGGAACCACAAACGCTTATAAGGCACCTGCCAATGATAGATAGCTCCTTAGATACGGCTATGGACATATTAAGGGGTCGTTACGAAAATAAGCGATTGCAGGCGGATTCTTACATTTCTCGGATTTTACATTTACCGGTTCTTAACAAATGTTTGGGCCTCAGGGCTAAAATCTTAAATCCGTTATTAGAATCGACACGGGCGCTGAGCAATCTTGGACTTCCAGTAGAACAATGGAGTTACATGTTATTACACATAAGCTTAACTAAGCTTCCTTTGGATATTAAAACGCGGTTTGAACAAAAATACGGCGGTAATAACTTGGAATTGCCTACTTTCGATCAGTTAATGGATTTTTTGCAAAATGAGTGCAGATTAATAGACACGGCTTCGGCAGAACCTGTACTTCCTGGTCCTGAACCCGCGCGCAAACCCGCGCGCACGGTACATAATGCGACGGAGCGTAATAACAATAATCATAAGTCGGAATGGTCTAATACACGCTACAACAATTCAGGTAAGATTTCAAACTGCGCTTATCTCTTATCGGGACACAATATAAATAGTTGTTATAAGTTTGCGGACATGTCTAATCACAATCGTAAAGATTGGGTCAAAAATAACGGTTTATGTTTCCGATGCTTTGGAAATCATGCGGCGGCAGCGTGCACGCGTCAAGTACCTTGTAATAGGTGCGGTAATGTCGGGCACAACAAGTTACTTTGTACAATGTCGATTGCGCGCTTAGACTCGTCTGCAGATAATGAGCAACGTCCGCGGCACGCAATGGCCGTTTCACAACGCACGGATAACGTAGGTAGGCGGTCGCCAAACGTGCGCTATTGTGACGATCGAATTCATCGATCGCCCGGTACATCGGAAAATTGCGTAGATAACCGTATGCGCAAATTGATGAATAGTTATGAGCAGGATAATGCGTCTAGTAACTTATCTGAGCGAAATGATCGGCGGAGATCGGAATCGGATAAGCGGGAGTCGGGCCCGTCAAATCCTAGGGAAACAAGGAGTTCGACTATTTATCGCGAGTCGCGCCCTCAGCATAGCAATCAACTATAGCAATTACAGTATAGTAATGTCGCCTCGGTTCCACAATTAGTGAAACATGTTATATTGCCCACGGTTGTTGTAGAAGTCAAATCGGCTATTGGAAATTTCGTTCAAATTTTGGCTCTGTTAGATTTAGGAAGTCAAACTACGTTAATTCGAGGTGATTTAGTAGCATATTTGGGATTAAAGCGACATTACAGTAATACACCTCTTACGGTTGTCGGCGAGATGTCGTGCAATGACGGCACTCACATTGCTGAGTTTTATTTTAAATCGGATAAATCGGGTAAATGTTTATTATCGGCTACGGCGGTCATACTAAAAAAACTTACAACTTACTTAGCAGAACGGTTACGGTTTTTATCGGCAAAAATTAAGCTCTCGGGCGGTGATCATGATATGAAACATATTGACATAATCTTCGGATGTGACATTTTAGGGCAAATCTTGACCGGTGAAATAGTCGTTCTGGGTTCGGGTGGTCCCTATGCTTTAGGTACGATTTTTGATTTTGCGGTTTTCGGTCCGGTGCGGTCGGCGGATAATTACGATTCGGAAACGGCTGTTAACAATACTTATGTCGGTCTTACACTTATTGAAACGGTTGAAAAGTTCTGGCGGTGCGAGGAACCACCGGCCTCAACAATAATTAATCCAGCAGATTTAGATTGCGAAAATTTGTTTGTGACAACGACGTCGCGGGGCGTAGATGGTAAATATACGGTTCGGCTACCATTAATAACGGATCACCAGCGGCTAGGTGATTCCATGGAAATTGCATTACGGCGCTTCTTAGCTATAGAACGTCGTATGAAACGGCAACCGGAATATCGGGATAAATATATTAAATTTATGTCGGAATATTTAGAACTCGGTCACATGGCGGTTTCAAATTTCGATGTTGAATCGAAGGAAGAACATTACTTCCTGGCACACCACGGAGTGTTCAAAAATTCGGGCGATAAGAAAATTCGTGTTGTTTTCGACGGTAGTGTTCAGACAACAACGGGCGTATCATTAAATGATTGTTTATACTCCGGGCCACGATTACAAAGCGACATTACCCAAATCATAATTCATTTTCGGCTACCACGGTTTGTCTTTACCACAGATGTAAAGATGATGTTTAGACAAACGTGGCTACATGCGGATGATCGGAAATATCAACTTATATTCTGGCGGTCTTCACCTGACGAACCATTGCTTATCTATGAACTAATGACAAATACTTACGGTCTAAAATCGAGTCCTTATGTCGCTATTCGATGTTTGCATCAATTAGCTAACGATGAACAGAGCACGTATCCTCGTGCGTCTGAATTGTTACGAAATAATAGTTATGTAGATGATCTCAACGGAGGAGCTGATACATTAGAAGACGCACTCTCTTTAAGAGACGAGCTTGTATCGCTCATGAGTACGGCGGGGTACGAACTACGGAAATGGGCATCTAATGATACAAAACTTTTAGATGGTTTACCGATAGATCACCTTGAGACTCCTCGTTCGTTTGACCCTGATGTGGACGCTTCTGGTTTTGTTAAGGTTTTGGGGATTCAATGGGATCCAAAATATGACGTGTTCACTTACCGTTTAAATTTACCGGACCCAGGAGTAATTACCCGGCGAAGCATCCTATCCTTAGCGGCGCGGCTATACGATCCTCTAGGATGGGTCTCTCCGGTGGTATTTAAAATTAAATTATTGTTGCAATCTCTTCTCGGTACCTTTGATAACTCACGCAGGGTCGAATGGGACACTCCCGTACCTTCTGATATACAACAAAATTGGCATGCGATTCTAGGGGATTTACCTAATTTGCGAAAGATATCAATACCTAGGTGCTTAAAATTAGACCCAAATGCCAAATATACCATGCACGGATTTTCTGACGGGTCATCACTCGGTTTTTCGGCTGCGGTTTATTTACGTTCGGTAGGCGCCGACGGAACGGTTCTCGTGCGACTACTCATGGCAAAGTCCCGTTTAGCCCCATTGAGGACAAAACGAACTATTCCTAGAATGGAATTGAATGGCGCGGTTTTATTAACCACTCTTATTAACCATGTTGCCTCCTCGCTGGAGCGCGACATTAGGTTAAATGAAGTGATTGCATGGTGTGATAGTACAATAGTCTTGGCATGGTTAAAAACCCCACCGCATAAACTACAGGTGTATGAAGGAAACCGGGTTTCACAAATAATAACGACTAAAACTAGTATGAAATGGCGGCACGTTCCCAGTGAACTAAATTGCGCAGATGTCGCATCTCGCGGGTCCACGGCGGCCGAGTTGCTGCATCACCCGCTGTGGTGGGAGCCGCGGTGGTTGAGCGATGCACCTGCACATTGGCCTGACGACTGTTCTACTCCCCAACCGGATACATTACCCGGTCTAAGAGCTAACACGGTACTTGTTTCGACTGTATCAGAGTCGGATTTTAACCTGGTCGATCGGTTCAGCTCGTTTGAAAAGCTAATAAATGTTACGGCTTACTTATTACGGTTTATTCGAAATTGTAAAAACAAGGATAAAATTGTCAGTACTCATATATCGGTTTCGGAGCGTAGGGACGCTACTACCCACTTAATACGGCTAGTTCAAGAACAACATTATAAATCGGAGATATTATCATTACGGGAAAATAAACTTATAAAAAATTCATTACGGCGGTTGCATCTATTTCTTGATGAGAACAATTTAGTTCGGGTCGGTGGCAGGATTGATGCCTCCGAGCTGCCCTACAACGCGCGGCATCCTATCTTATTACCTGGCAAACATCGGTTTACGGAACTATTGGTGACCTACTATCACAAGGTGTACTGCCACGTAGGAGCAAATACATTGGAATCTATTTTATCGTGGACATACTGGATAGTCAATGCTCGGCAAATCACGAGGAGTATCACTTTCAAATGTATACCGTGTTATAAAACCCGTCCGCGACCAGTACAACCTTTCATGGCGGATCTACCCGCCGATCGAGTGAAATGCACTCGGGCATTTCTTGGCACGGCAACAGATTTTGGGGGTCCATTTTATATAAAATCCAGCGACCTTCGGAACGCAAAAATACAGAAATGCTTCCTCTGCATTTTCGTTTGTTTGAGTACCAAGGCGGTTCACTTGGAAGTTGTCAGCCAACTGACAGTTGAAGCGTTCGTGGCCGCACTTACGCGTTTTGTCTCTCGGCGAGGACTTCCCAATTTATTACGGTCAGATTGTGGTACTAACTACACAGGTACTAATAAATACTTAAAGGACTTGTATTCCTTTCTACGTTATAATCAACTTGAAATTGACAAAGAATGTGTTAAACGCGAGATTAGGTGGCTTTTTAACGCACCTTCAAGTCCAAACCACGGTGGCTTATTCGAAGCGGCGATTAAGTCTGCAAAAACACACGCTAAGCGCGTGCTAGGTGAGGCTCGGCTCACATATGAACAACTTACCACGTTTTTCACGAAAGTCGAAGCCGTGATGAACTCAAGACCGTTGTGCCCTCTAAGTTCGGATCCGGCCGATTTAAATGTTTTGACACCGGGTAGCTTTTTAATCGGCGAGCCTTTGGTAGCCCTTCCAGAATACCCGCTCACGGAAATTAAGGAATCCCGCTTATCTCGATTTCAACGAATACAGAAGATGACTCAACATTTTTGGGTTCGGTTTAAAAATGAGTACCTTCATACGCTTCAACAACGCTATAAATGGACCTCTTATACGGAACCCCCTAAAGTTAACGATCTTGTTTTAATTAAGGAAGATAACTTGGTCACTCTTCACTGGAAGCGTGGACGCATAGTTAAGTTACTACCTGGGAAGGATGGGGTTATTCGCGTTGCGGAAGTAAAAACACAAAATGGTGTCTTATTGAGACCCATTTCTAAACTCTGTAGGCTACCTGTAGAAACTTAGGAACCAAGGAAACCTTGGTTAGGCGGGGGGATGTTCAGGCATTGTAATCTTTTAATATGAGGGTGGGTCGATGTCGAGCGAATCCGGCGGTAGATGTAAAAAACTAAGACTGTCACCTTAACTCGGGCGTTGGCTGCAACGCATGTTACGTGTCTCGTACATTATATTCTTAAATCGGTATTTCGGTGAATTTGGTGGATAAACTGTTTGTGTATAGTGCATACTGAGCTCCCAAGGTCCAGGAAGTGCTGGCCAGCTGAAGAAAGACCGGAGTCTATGAGTGTCACGGACGTCAGCTCAGGTTAGTGCCTATCCCATATTGGTTGATTGCAATGCCTGTCCCAAAGTTTTAACTCGCCAGAGAATCTAGGACCAGCTGAGTAATCGAAGGGTTCATACGTGAACAAATAGAGTAGACACTACACTCCCAACGATGAGGTTTGAGCACGTATCAATAGACACATTCATACGGGTCATTAAGCGAACACATAATTGGAAGTCTCCGGGAACAGATAATATTCACAATTTTTGGTATAAAAAACTTACTTGCACGCAACCATACATCCATAAATATATAAATAATTTCATTCAAACTCCTGAAATGATGCCGTCTTACATTACACAAGGTCGCACCTACTTATTGCCCAAAGATTGCGATACTACAAATCCCGCAAAATATCGCCCAATTACCTGCCTACAAACGCTATACAAAATTTTAACAGCTTGCATTAGTGAAACAATTTACAGCCATTTGTCTCAACACAATATTTTAAAAGAGCAGCAGAAAGGATCCCGAAAATTTAGTCAAGGGTGCAAGGAACAGTTAACTATAGATACAGTAGCCATGAAACAAGCACTTAAAAGGAAGCAAAACATACATTCCATGTACATAGATTATAGGAAAGCGTTTGACTCGGTACCTCATAGCTGGCTTATTTATATCCTCGACAGATACAAAATTCACCCAACTATCATTCGGTTTCTACAGGCTACTATGAGTACATGGCAAACTATTCTAACCGTAAAGCAAGAAGGGGGTACAATTACTTCAGAACCAATTCTCATTAAGAGGGGGATATTCCAAGGGGATGCTCTGAGCCCATTGTGGTTCTGTATGGCATTAAATCCTCTATCTGAACTCCTTGACCAGGCTAACGTAGGTTTAACGCTTAAGTATGACTATACACACCACACACTATCCCATCTAATGTACGTAGATGATATAAAACTCTTCGCAAATAACATTACAGAACTATTTTTATTAGCTGACATAACGCAGGAATTCTCTAAAGATATAGGCATGCAATTCGGTATTGATAAGTGTAAAATTCATTCAATACACAGAGGTCAAGTTCAGAGCAACACGTACACTTTAGAGTCCGGGGAGCAGATTGAACATATGACCGATCAGGAAACCTACAAATATTTAGGGTTTCATCAGTCCAGACAAATTCATCAAAAACAGACAAAACATGAGCTCACCAGAAAATTTAGACATAGACTAAATATAATTCTTAAATCTCATCTTAATTCACGAAACACCATTAAAGCTATTAACACCTTTGCAATCCCGGTGCTCACATATTCTTTTGGTATAATCAACTGGTCACAATCAGACTTAAAGAAACTTCAGCGCACTATTAATACTAGTTTAACAAAACACAGAAAACACCATCCTAAATCCTGCATCCAACGATTAACTTTACCACGACTAGAAGGAGGGAGAGGTTTAATACACATACAAAACCTGCATAATAAACAAATAAACACTCTTAGACACTACTTTCACTCTAAAGCCGCAAACTCCTTGCTACACAAATTTACAGTCGAAATTGATCATCATTACACACCTCTCAACCTCAACGACCGAAGCCTGCAACGCAATGAACAAACTATAAGCAACCAACAAAAAACATCCGAATGGGCTCAGAAATCTTTACACGGAAGACACCATGCTGACCTCTGCCAGGCCTTCGTCCACAAAGAATTATCAAACGCCTGGCTGAAACGAGGAGAACTCTTCCCAGAAACCGAAGCCTTTATGATGGCTATACAAGATCAAGTCATCGCCACCCGAAATTATAGAAAATATATTACTAAAGATTTGAACCGGCCAACCGACTCGTGTAGACATTGTAACAGTTCACCAGAGACCATCCAGCATATAACAGGAGCATGTAAAGCTATCGTACAAACTGACTACAAACATCGTCATGATCAGGTGGCATCTATAATTCACCAATATTTAGCACACAAACATAAATTTATCGAGAAACAAGTACCATATTATAAATACACCCCATCCACAGTATACGAAAATAGGCACAACAAACTCTACTGGGACCGAACAGTTCTTACTGACAAAACAATTCATTATAATAGACCGGATATAACATTTTTTAACAAAACCAATAAAACTATATTTATCATTGACATAGCCATCCCAAATACACATAACATTCAATCTACAATTAATGAGAAACTGGCTAAATATAAAGACCTGGCCATGGAAATAAAACGTCAATGGCAAGCTAACGTAGTACACATAGTGCCCATAGTTCTGTCCACTACTGGAGTAGTACCCAAAACACTAACCAATAGCTTAGAAACGCTGCAAATCCCAAACCATGTCGTCCACACATTACAGAAAGCCACAATTTTAAACACCTGCCGCTTAACTAGAAAATTCTTAACATCTTCAACGATATCTGAAAATACTACAATATAAAAATGATTTTTTTACACTTGGCTATGGCCCGTGTAATAAATTATCTACCCTTGATAAAGGAGAAAAAATTGAAAACAAAGAATAATAATAATAATAATAATAACATTCTTTATTGTGCACTACAAAATACAATAGTAAAAAAAAACAAATAAAAAAGAACATGAGATAGTAAGTAACAACAACAGGCGGACTTATCGCTAAAGAGCGATCTCTTCCAGACAACCTTCAGATAGCGAAACAGCGTACAGATAAAAGTAATGCGTTGCTTTAAAAATAGATCCCTGCATGGATGTCTAAAGTTCACTCCGGCCAAAATACGTAGTGCGCGTTTTAGAAAGATAAAAACTCGTTTTGCAACTCGTCAATTTATAAACTTATAGAGTTATCAGATGACATTCGTAGATAAACATCATAAGCTAAATGATCTAAATATAGGTAGGTAAAACAACGACAGTTAGTTAGTTAGTTTTCCTGGGCTTTTTCCGCAAATCGACATCCATTGTGCCCTTTTTGTGTGTAAAAAAAACAACGACAATAACAACATGTTATGTTAACATGACAGTAGTGACGTTGTCGGGATATTAAATTGCCTCTACCAATAAATAACGTATTTAATAGTTGACTTGAACCTGGCAGTTATATTGAAGAAGAGTCTTTCGGAGTTTCATTTTTTGGTACATTGCGCGCTACGACCGTTCACGCTACCAAGTACTTCACAGCAAATACAGATTGAAGTTAAATGTGTGTGTAAATAATAAAATTTTAATTACCTTTAGTAGCAGCTAGCAGATTGCTAACAGTTGCGTTTAATTCGCCGAGACTGTACCACAGAGAGCGCTGAGGTACTGTGCCCGACCCTTGGCATGAAGGCTACAACAAAATATTATGAGCAATTTAATATATAAGTAAATTAGGGAAGTGGGACGTCGAATAAGGGAAAGGGGATCTGACGCCCGCGCGGGTTCGTACCTGGTGCAAAGGTTGTCCATCGCTATTCAGCGTGGGAATGCGGCGAGTGTGATGGGTACCTTTGCGCCAGGGACGACTCGAGGGGGGCTTTTTGACTAGGCTTAAGCTAATCTTAAGTTTTATTTTTACTATTTTATGTTGACATGTATTCTTATTAATTAAATTATTTTATTAGTAAATTAAATATAATATACAATAGGGTAAATGTCACTAGACCCTAAGGAGTATACGAAAGTTACAGAGGAAACATTCGCAGCTAACGGGAAAAGCTCGGTAGCTCAAATTAATGTTATAATATTTGCCTAAAATTAGAGGAATGGTTAAAGTTGGATTGAGGGGGATTTTACCAAGTCGATTGCTTAGCGTCAACGGACTTTATCATAGGAAACATTTTCATGATTATATATCTTTTCTACTTGTCGACTAATGCCACCACCACCACCACCATCAGTAACAACAATATCATCATCATTATCATCATTATCATCGTCATCATCATCACGACAATATTCGTCCGTTTAACTTACATCTTTCAGAATTTTGTCACACGTGTTCATGGTTTCCTGTAGTCCGGTCAGGCTTCTGGTAAAATGCTGTTGCTTGCGCTCCTGGTCCGCTGTGTCATTGCCTGAGCAAACATACAAAATCTTTTATATTTATGCAGGCTAGAGTCAAACCACGTTATCTTTTCCAACCAAATAACCTGTCAAAATGTAAAATGTTATTTCAAATGTAAAACTCCTATAAAATGTTGATGTTTGCTTATAACTTTCTGAGAATTTGCTATCAAAATCTAGGAAATTTAGCATAGTCGGATTCTTATAGGATCTGGAAGGCTTGTGGGCCTTGTGGATCTATAAAGAGGACTACCTAAATGGCCTTCGGTTACGTTATGCGAGGAGGTGGACCGACATACACTTGACCGGGTTTTGATATTAAATAGCTTCAAGCATGAAGCTAATATGACAATTGTATAGAAATAAGAAACGCCGAAATATAAACTCACCATTCCCAAGAATAAATTGCAGTCTTTTGGCTTTTTTGGTATACACATTGGTAGCGTTTTGCATTTTCTGTAAAAGATAAAGCTTTGCTTAATAGATTATTTACCGTGTGTATATAAAGAAAGAAGACACGGTAACCAGTAGCGACAATTGTCATATTTGTCACAAGTTTCTGTGAACTTTAGTATGCAGCCGACATATGCCGCCAACATTGATATCGAGATAGACATCTGTCATTGTCTAATCCGAATGATTAAAAGGTGACAGGTATATACTTTGAGCGCGAGATACTGTCGCGACACTCTTTCTGAATGTTTTTGTCAAAGTTGGTTATTTGAGTGTTTGTGTGCTTAGTCTCCAAAATTCCTGGGCATAATACATCTTTATATTATTACCTGCAAATCCTCAGTGCCTAAACTCTGGTAAATCATTCCTGTTGCATCTAACAGTTCTTGCATCTCCCTTATTAAGCTCGATCTATCCTTGTCTTTCGCGGTACTTAGTGCTCGCGTCTCTGCAATCGAATAAGCATCAGTAACCAATTCAATATCATCATCATTATTACATAGAATATCAAAAGTGTATTTACCAGTTGCCAATCCAGGTACGAGTTCATTGATAGTAGCCATTGCACTGTCGGCTGTTGCATAGTCGATATTCTTCGGATCTGAAACGATTATTTATAATAAGATTTATATATGTTGTGTAACTACGTGAAATCGGATGCCCAATCTTCTCGTGATCGCTGTAAAGGATGACTTAAACTAGAACGGGACGGGACGGGGTGGGACGGGATGATCTGTCAGTTTCTACCTCTATAGAAAACGTCACGTAACATCTGAAGGTTCCGAGCTATCACGTGATTTGTCGGTCGCGACATAAGGGGTATGTTTTTGCAAGGACCCTTGCCTTAAATTTTGAAGAGGAGCAGTGTGTCTATTAAAAAAATATTGGGTTATTATAAAATCGATGTCGCGGAAACTTGAAGCTTTAGAGAGATTCCAGAGATGGCGCTAGAGCGTTAGCCTCGTTAGGGGAACGAAATTTAGTTTAGATAGTGTGGTTCAGGTATGCTTGGTACATTGTATTGATTCACGAGGAGTTCAAACCACGACTTATACCAATGAGCTACTTATTTATGAACCAAATGTGATTTCATATTTAGCAGTCTATTTTCGTCCGAGTCACAACCTGCTTACATCCCCGAGAAAGTTAAAAGGTGTATTCCCTCCCTCCCACTCCTAGAAGGGGTTGTTCGTGTACATGAGTGGAGTGCTGTGCCTATCAGGGGCTTATACATTATGTAGAAGCTACAGTGGTGGTGCTGATATTGGTAAAATTTTCTCAAAGAAACTGATGATGGCTTACCAGCATGTGCAGCGGCTAGACGAGCAATGGCGGCGTTGAGTCTGTCTAGCTTGTTGCGAGTTGAGCGCTCTAGCTCTTCTGCTTGTGCAGTGCTTATTGCTGGTCCGTTATATTTCTAAAAAAAGGGTAACATCTTATCGATTTCCATTGTTTTCTACATTACAACAAACACTATTTGTCTAAAACAAAACCCACTAATATTCAATCTCGAAATTTCAATTGTATTCTGCCTTGATGTAGGAAAGTAGTCAATTGCCACAACCATCCTTCGGTAGATGGGTAAAAACTTTTTATATAAAAGTTTAAGGACACATTTGTTTTTCCTAGTCACCGTTTTTTCCTAGCTCGCGATTTTATCCATATATTTAAAAGTCATTAATAATGTTGACCCCATTTGTACACTTTAGTAGGTTTTCTCCACATTTGAAGAATACTTATTTCAAATTGTAAGTCTGTAACCGTTAACGATTTAAGCGGTGGGGTGACCGGCAGTTTCTACATAATGCAACTATTTTATAATTATTTTGCTATTGCTAAAGTTATACACTTTTGATAGCTTACATCTTTCAGGACTTTGTTGCAAGACTCCAAAGTTTTCGGCGCACCAGACATACGGGTTATAAACCGAAGTCGCTTGCGCTCTGTCGCTTCTTGTCCATCCGCAGCTGAGTCATCTGAGAATTGTCAAATTGATCATTTGTAAGTAATTTAGGAAAGAGGATCCAATCCACCAAAATATGCCAGTAAGCTTTCAATCACAAACGCAAATCTGGTTTAGAAATCACAAGGAATGTATCATGCTTTATCTGAAATGGCTGTATTTAAGCGAATCAGCGAGGGTTAAGCGAATCTCTGAGAGCGGACGGTCCGTCTTCTGAATCACGTTGTATATGAAGCTTGGTAGTTTAGGGTACAACATCCAAAACACTGTTATTGTAATAATACAAACTTCTAGATTGAATTAACTCTATCCTCATTTAACTAATTTAAAGGGATAACCATTACACAAACATTGATTTCATAAACCTACCTTCTAACTCATCGCAGACATTTCTAAGCTTGTCCAAAGCCTTCCTGAGCTCTGCACTTTGGTTTTTAATGGAATCTGACCGATTTTGGCCCTCTGGATGATCAAGCAAGGACCTGTAAGCCGCGTCCAGGAGTTTCTCTGATGATGCCAAGTCCTCCAGTGCTGCTAAAAAGGCGCTGCGACAGTGAGGCTCCTGGATTGACGAAGCTGTGAGCTGCAAAATTGCAATATTGGTATAAAAATAATAAATACTATCACAACAAAGAAATAGATGGCTTTTCTGGTAAAGAACCTCATCTCCATGAAAGCACGAGCAATCTTTGATAACACATTGAAACATATGAAAACATCTCTGTAAGTAAATTACTTATAACACGTCCATGTGGACGAAATAACTAAAAACCTGTACGTGAATTGACTTACATTGGACCATTGCAGGGACTATAGCCTACTCTCTCTGGTACAGTTATGGCAAAAATATATACAATTCAGACCTTATCACAAAGTTAATAAGGTCGTATTTGGATAGAAATTTTTGACGCTGACTGTATGTACATGAGAGAAGGCCTGCGCCAAGATATGGTAGGTTTTAGTGGTTGGTACCTAATGTACCTAAACACTTATATACATCGGAAAAACTTCACGAACCATTAAAATTTAGACCAAAAAATACCAAAATAGATCAGCTTATAAATGATTACATGATTTTTGAATGAGCCCTTGTCTTGAGTACCAATAGTTGGCACTCCTATGGCTCCTCGTAAGTAGATCTTCCAATCCTGTTGTTGCTTTCAAGTTGCTTGCTTTTTATTTTACATTTTTCTCATACTTGACGATTATACCATATATGTGATATGAATATCAATAAATAAATTACGTAGGTATATCTATCTATACCTGAGCACAAGATGACAAGCCGGAAGCAGCATTAGCGCACTTGTGTGCAGCGTTGATGACCTTCGGCGACGTAGGTTCGTTGACCTCTTCAGCGAGCTGGTTGACCGTCGCCACCAGGAGGCGTGTTTTGTCGTCTGCATCTTTGGCCAAGCCTAGTATCTGCAGAAAGTTTTTTTATTAATATTCATTTTTTCAGCTGGAGAGAGCTAGAAGAACCCTGCTAAATGTCAAATGTGGTCGAGTCAAATGAAGGAATCTTCTTTGAGTACTATGGCCCAAATGCGAGATCATTAGGGACAGACAGACACACAATCATCATCATACCAAATAATGGCAAATTTGTATATGGCCTCCTTAATAAAAGCGGTCACGGTTATCTGATACTCCCCGGGGACCAGGGGTGTTAAAAGCGTGTCTTAAGACTACCTCGGCAGGTTTAATATTTCTGACATTTAAAATTGGCTATGAAAAATAAGAAGTTCAAGTTACTAAAGTTTTTTCTACTGTGCGGTCGGCTTGATAAATCTTCCACAGTAATAAAAGTTCCAAAGCGTATACATATTTATACACGTTACTGTACCTCATTTTCTTTGTCCGGATGAGCTCCATGTCCAAAAACAAATTGCAATCTACGTGACTTCTTAGCGAATTTGTCTGCCTCATTATGCATTTTCTGCAAAAAATGATAATATACATTACGCATACAATTACCCACAAAAAAAATCTTTAATGTCAGTACTAACATATAAATCCGATCCGATCCGGGTATCGATAACTTACTTGCTTTTTTAAATATTTTGGTCTCTTACCTGCAAGTCGTCACAGCCAATATTTTGAGAGATCATCCCAGTAGCATCTAATAGTTCCTGCATATCTTTAATCAGACCAGTTCTGTCTTTGCCGTCATTTACGGCACTGAGTATTTGAGCATCTGCAAAAACATTATCATTAATATATACACTCTATTTGAGCGCTTTATTCTAGTATTTATTATCCTTTATTCTTTTTCTTCTTCTTGGTTAAACCTTTATCCTAATATTTCCAGCATCTTTGTTTGAAACATTTATCATTTTTGATATACAGATGATAGGTTTGCTTGTGTGATAGATTTGTTTTGCGATTTGGAATTAAGTTTTGAAAAGTTAAGAGGGCCGTTATCTGACTTTACCAAATATGTACTATTAATTTTTTTAATTGTTACTATTGCCACATCCATTTATTAAATTATTAGTACACACGAACACATGAAACGCAATAAATATATGATATGAGTAAGTTGAATATCATATAAAATATTACCCTTTGCCAATTTTGGCACGAGTTCTTTAATAGTGTTCATTGCGCTAACAGCGTCTGCGTAGTCTATATTCTTGGGATCTGAAACAAATTTTAAAACATTTAGACTAATTTCTATGGTTTCTTATCTATCGTTAGAAATTAAAAATATATTTACATTGAAATTAAACACTTTAGGACGGATTAATCGCGTTTATTAAGTTATTGCGTTTATTATGTTAACATAACAATCGCGGTAGCAGAAGACAATATTATATTTACATGAAAAAATAAGTGTGAACAAAAAATTTAAAAAAACACACTGGTTTTTATGTTCTCTCGTTGGTGAAATACGTAACGATCTGAGCGGCTATCGCTACCTGCGAGCGAAGTGTTGTCTCTCTGTCGCACTTGTCATTTCGTAAGAATAAGTGACAAGGAAGCAAAACTTTGGTGGCAATTGGTAGTAAGCCCTCAAGAACATACGACCCACTACAAACGCTACTCAAGATGCTTTCAACATTTAAATATTTACTATTGATGCACAGCGATCCGAAACGAATCTTGGCCTTCAAAACGAGAGCCTACCAGGCATTCCGATCCTGCGCAAGTTCCTGCCAGTTTTCCGCCTGAAGCTGGTACAGATCCACCTCCACACTATCTTTCCAGCGATATTTAGGCCGTCCCACAGGACGACGGCCCGACGGTCCCAAGTAAGAGTTTTAACTATTAAGGGCCACTTACACCGTCCAGGGTTAGCCACATAACCCAAGCGTTTTTTGTATGGAATTTGACAGCTTAACTCCTGATTTGCGGATAACCGAGGGTGGTGCAAGTGGGCCTAAGTGGAAGATCATGTTGAAAGATCAAATTCCAGTGCCGGATTGAAAGTAAAGCGACTTCTTACCAGCATGTGCAGCTGCTAGCCTGGCGATGGCAGCATTGAGTCTCGCCAGTCGGTCGCGCGCTGCGCGTTCCAGATCTTCGACATCTTTAGGACTTAATGCTGATCCTTCATATTTCTAAAACATTTTTATTATCTTTAGCAGACGTTTACGCCTTGTGTCAAAAACATAAAAGTTCTATAAGTCTTTGGTGTTATTTGTAACCAAAGCAATCAATGTCTTCTTTTTAAAATTATCTTTCAACAAAAATATATTTTTGGATAACGACTGCCTACGGCTTCACTTATGGTCCTTTGAACCGGATATCATTTATGAGCCGAATTTCTCAAATTTCTCAATGTCCTCAAATTTGGTAAATATTCGTAAATACAATTGGATTATCATTAATCATTATGCATATAGGAATAGGGTACAGTAAATTTGTAATGCTTCCACGCATTCAGGGGTCTGTGGGTGTGATTGTAGTTGACCTCATCTAAAAGATGCAACATACTACGTAAGTGCTTTGGTGTAATATTGTAACTTATGTTTTAAAAGACAACAATATGAGTATACCTGTGATAAGATATCTCTGGCCTCGTCTAGAGCATGATTCGCGGCGCCTACGCAGTTGATGAAGGACGCCCGTTGTAGCGTCGCCTGCGTCTTTTCATCTTCTATAAAACTCGTTCGGGAATTCTTAAACAAAATATACAACATAGTTATAAAGAAAGCCACAAGAAAAAATTCGTTAAGACATTTAACTTCGAAATCGCCGAATAATGTATTGAATTAAGGCGTGAGTTTTCGGCGCATCTGTCATTCCGATTTTTTTTCGAATGACGTTGGGTTTCATGCTTTCTATCTTGGCTACAGCTACCAACTAGATGTTGCGATCTGTGGAGCTGCGCGGGCGCAAGCGTGGGCTAACCCATGCAAATGTATGCGGTGGCCTCAGTAAACGCTAAACTGAGCCAGAAGCCTCAATTTCTCCCTATTCATGTTGTACGGATGTTAGTTGCTCCACTGCGACGCAGGCTGCTTGCCATTGACCCTTACCCTGACTAACTTGCTACGCCTCTGAACAACCTTGTCAAGAGCGAAGTACATCTGAGTGGTGAGATCCGCTATCCTCATTGCAGCCTCTTGCGCATCTTGAGGATTCTGAAAATGTTAAAGAAACTAGGTGAGCTTAATTGGCAGAACCAGATACCAGAGTCCAGTTTTTGAAACTCTTGCAACTTGTAAAATAAGCAGAAGTCTCTGCTTAACTCCTTTTATTAGACAGGGACTTGCATATTTGACATTGAGTTGACAACCAGATTGTAGATTGTAGTGAGCTATTTGGTCTCCTTTTCCTATCTCCCCGTGGTAACAAAAAAAAACAGTCATTGGCGTCATCAAAAATAATGTTACTTTGCTATTGCATGCAAAAAATACGCAAGTAGGTATAACGGGCTGACACTAATTGACTAGCACGTTTGGCGGAAAGCAAAGTAACAATTTTTTCGTTGTTAATTTGGAATTCCGCAAAGTAACGCCTGATTCAATAAATTAGTCATTGGCGTTTCTACACAGTTTATGCCTGTCTTTCACGCCACTTGCCGTCTCATAAGGACCCTTAGGAAGGAGACTCTTAAACTGCTTCTTGACTATTTTAGTTGCATCTGGTTTCTTGCAGTAAGCAAAGGCACACAAGAAAAGAGCGTACTCCCACCTTAAAGGCCGGCAACGCACTTGCGACACCTCTGGTGTTGCGGGTGTCCATGGACGACGTTAATCGCTTACCATCAGGTGATTTGTTTGCTCGTTTGCCCCCTATAGCATAAAAAAAAAAAAAACACAAATGTTGATAAGTGATATGGTCGAGGAAACTTACGATTTATCTTGTTTGCCTTGTGCTTGGTGTTTTCTTTCCTATTGATTCAGTTTTTTTCTGTTAGATTACCTACCTACTTTTTTTTTAAATGTTTTGTCTAAAAAAGCATCACCAAGCCGTAAACCTCAAGCAATCCATAGACTGAGTCAAGTCCATTTTGTGATGGATACCAAATTATTTATGTCTTTTGTTTATCATGAGACTGTGATGTAAAATTTTTGACTCACCATAAAACCGTTGAGTTGGTTGACATTGTCACTAAGCTCATTCAGCTCAAACGCGAGTTTCTTCTTGGCAGCTTCGTCGGTTTGCTTGTCGATGCAGTGTTTCACACCTGACAGATACATCAGAATATTAATATTCAGGAGATCAGAGACAAATTGTAGCCTATGTGTTGTGCTATACATCAGAATAACTAAAGATATATATTTTTGTAAAGTTTCATTAAAATCCATTCAGTAGTTTTTACGTGAAGGAGTAACAAACATCGCTACAAACTTAAGCATTTATAATATTAGTAGGATAAGTATAGTACGGTGGGCTTCATAAATATATAAGCATCTGTATTCAATTTTGACCCTTTTTCCACATTAATAAGCTCCAAAGTGTATCCATATTTCTAGACGAGACTGTACCTATCCTACTACTACTTTACCTGCAACTACGGTAGGCATATCTCGAACGATGGTTTCCACTATTTGCTTCGCAGCCTCTATGTTGGCCTCATTTGGTTCTGCAAATGGTAAAATTAGTAATAGTGAGGTATTGTAGTCAGCTAAATATATTCTCTCATTATTATTTAAAAAAAAATACAGGAGTAGGGTAGACTGCTGGTCAATATATGACGCTTTTCTTCAGAAATCAAACTATTGTTAGTATTATTATTGAAGAACTCACCGCCATCTATTAAACAAAGGTCGAGTTTACTTTTGGAATTAATTTCGCTGTAATCGAAAGTGTTTGCTAAGTGTATACCTAAAGTTTTCTCCACATGTAACCAGGGCAATAGCTAGGGGGGTATTATGGGGTAAAGCCCTACCTTGAAATACAATTTGCCCTACCCTAAGAAATACCATCGACTTAGATAATATACCCCGAAATATAGAATTGTTACATGCCCTATCTTAAATTAAACCCTGGCTACGGCCCTGCATGTAACGATATATTGTATCGCTGCAGAAAATTTTCATACATACGACAATATCTGCAACGATTTGTTATACACACGATGGATAAATCTGTGCAAATCGGTTTACAGTTGCACAGACTAATCCATACGATACACCGTTATATGTGGTAGCAAGCTTCACTTTAATTAAGAGCGCTCGATATTGTATGAACGGCGGTAAAAATTACTGCGAAATATTTTCGTCCACGCTTGTTACCATTGAGAAGATTGACAATCTTGACTGCGTTTGCGTTGAGATCGTTTAATTTCCTCCCTGTGTTGATTGTCATCTCTCCGCGCATCGTTACACCGGATGTCTGGAAAAAAAAAAACATAATGTTCATTTCAAAATATATACAGTAAGTGTAACTCACCTAACGACCTACCTATACCTACCTTAAAATAGGCCCTTGAGGCATTGTACCTAGAATAGATACTGGCGGCATTTCCTCGTTGTATCGCAATGCTGATACGTTGTGCGAGGAAGCCTCGGTCACCAGTAACATGAACCAGACGTTTCACGATTTCTACAAAAACTTGCGTGCGCTGGGACCCCATGGACCAAGAGTTTATCAATGTTCATTTCCTCTATCTCAACAATCCCTGTTTGCGAAATACTTACTTTCACCGTCTGTTCGCTTTGCTGTTTGTTTGTGACGATTACGGTGTGTGCGGTTATTATTTGCGCTCCGTGGACTTGAGCTGTTGAACCTGCAGACGAAAGTCCAAGTTTTTATTAACCGAGCGAAGGTCTCTGTTTTAGCTTGGGGCAATGCGAATGCCCGGTTGTTCTCTACAGGTCGTTTCTTAAATGACCGTCGTGAATGGAATTTGGTTGAAAGGATTTAAGTGTCCCACAGGTCTATGGGACACTTCGGGCCGTTAACAACCATGATTAACCGTCGCTAGCGCGTTCGTGAATAAGGGCCGCGAATCAACCCGAAACATGTCGAACTATTTTCGACTTTATAGAGGTGAGTAACTCTATACAAATATTTTAATATGTCTTATACTCACAGCAGTTTTCTATTTAAAATTACGAAGGAGGTCTTAAATGACTTTATTTTCTACATTTTCTTTCTTTCTGAGAAAATTTGTAATTCAATATTAAGATTAAGAATAACAACGTGCACATTACCTGGTTCCACCGATATAATTTTGCTGGGTCCGACAAATGAAGTCTCCACAGTCTTGTGTGCTGAGTGTGAAACTACTTCCATCGTGGAACCTCTGTAACAAAAAAAAGTTAATTGTAGCATTTAAGAGCTATTTGTATTTTGAAGGGAATTGGTCCTTTTCAGTTTTATTTCTAACAGTAAAGTTACAAAGTTACCATTATTAGTGACTAGCTGTTACCCGCGACTTCGTCTGCGTAGTATTATAATGTTTGGTAGTGTATTTTTATTAGCATAAGTATTAAAGACCAAATTGACTTGAACTGTAAATTGCTAATTAAATTCCGGGGCCGTATAAAACAAATAACTAACTTGCAACTACAGTAACCTGTTATTATTTTTTCTCGTTAATAATTCAGGATATACCAAAAATGCTGGTGATCAATATTGTAATCTGATTTAGAAAAAATAGGACTGAATGTTTTTTTGACAAACATATTTTGTTAATTTTTTCTGTTTATCACAATACGATACCGATTACGCATTTAATCGAATCAGCAGCATTTTTGTACAGCTGTATGTCTCTTTGTATCTACCACATATTAATCTTTCAGTGGTTGGAATACTTTGTAGATATGGTAAAAAGTACGTCCAAGTTTACATAAATTACTCGTATCTTTTAATTAAATAAGTAATCAAGGCCGAGTGTTTTTGATCACAGTTTAAAACAATGTCTTAAGCTCACTGAATTTAACCCATGGAATGCCATTCGATACCTGATTACAACTTACTTCCCAGTGAAGAAAAACATTGCGAGGATACCAAAATAATTACGTCGCGCATATAAACTTTCATTAGGTAGTAGGTAAGTATATATGTCTTATCCAAGGACGATCCTATGATAGGTTCGGCATAGGCCTTTATTCGCATGTACCTACTCAACATAAGATAAAAACAAAACTACTGTAAAAAAGTGCAATGCACAGTATTGAATTGACTATTTCACTTGCTTTCTTTCCGCTTTGCACCTCTATATAGGATGATTTCCGTAACAAAAACTATCCTGTCCTTTCCTAGGAGTCAAAACATCCCTATACCAAATTTCACCTTAATCCGTTCAGCGTTTTTAATTTACTTTGAAATGGTAACAGATAAGAGTTCATCTTTACAATTTAGCATAGCATGGAAATTTGTCCAAAATTTAATTGAAGAAACCGTGCTCTGGTTTTGTGACTGCTTCACTAACGCAACATCAGTTTGCTTGACAACAAAAATAAAATAGATGCCAAGTAAAATGTATCTAAATCTAACGACATGATCTAAGAATGTTTTTGCGCAAAGTTAAAATAATTTTAATCAAATCAATTTAAGGAGGATATAGGCGATACCTAGTTCGATTAGTGGCATATAGATAGAACTGTAATAAGTGCCATCCTAATCCATCAAGTTGTGCATATTCAGTAATTTTTAGCCTTTTAAGTATAGTAATCATACGAAAAAATCTAAGCTTAGCCATATTATACATTGAGTTGCCTTCTTTGTAGTGGTTGGATTCCGCGTATCTGTCACTATAGCCTCAATGATATTGTCCTGAGGTCTGTCAGTCAGCGGCTGTTCATTCCGTTCTGGAGCCACTGAGTTTAGGCGCAGTGATAGCAAGATGGAGTGACGCTGGTGCTATGGGAGACGGGGCGGTGTTTGGTGTGGGATGCTACATGCGTCAGCACATTTTCGACCGACTACCCATATTACTCGCACTTCCCACGTGGCAGGAGCCCTCTGCCGAAACTTTAGCGGCAGAAGCGGCATTAGTGTGCGCTCCCTTCTAAGATAAGATCCCAAACGGATAGCGGGATACTTACGTAATAGGCCAACACATTGTTACATTTGTGTGTAAATTTCTGATAATTCTATACAGTTACTCACATTTGACAGCAATCACCGTCGCGCTATCCATGCAACTTGTCTTTTCATGAACTTATAGCATTATCATTATCAGATGACATTCGTGGATAACCAACTTAGGTCTGTAGGACATGGATACAATACATGTTCATACCTTTGGTAGTGGAGACTGCGGGCTGCTTTGGGGGGACCCAAATTGTTCTGCATGACATAAGCCGTCGACTCAGACAAAAGGGAGAGGAGCCCGATCCAAGGTTGTCCGTAGCCATCCAGCATGGAAATGCCGCTAGTGTTCTGGGCTCTTTTGCACCAAGAATGGCGAAATACGGGTTATTATAATAAGACTTGTGTTTGGGTTTTTTTTATATGTAATTCAGTTTTTAAGTAACTGGCTGTGATTAATTTTTCAGTATATTCAATTTATACCATTAGGTTACCCATTTCATTTCATAGATTTTGTTTGACAAAACCTACTAAACTGTTAACAGCGCCATCAAACAAATCTAGAAGACTTCGCGGCTTAGTATGTTTCCTTAGAACGAAACAGTTAGATACCTACAGCTCTTAAGTAGTTCTACGTGTAATATATAGATGGCAGTGTAATAAACATAATATGAACGGGAAAATGTACCTTTTATGCCTTTGTGCCCATTTCTTCCGATAAACGTATTAAATGTGGCACAATTTTATTTAAAATAAGTTCTGCTGATTAGCAAAATATTGCCATAAAACCATGAATTTGTCGTGGCATATTCACTTACTTCATATCTAAGCAAATAGATGGCGCCAGTGTACCTGAATTAAAATATTTTTTGGATTTTTGAACATTATTAATAACTGTTGGAATTAATCAACTTAAATTTACCGTAATATGCTTCTTAAACGGGAAATCACGTAGTAGTACACGTTTAAAGTATTTGAAACGTATGAAGTTTGCATTAATTGCAAATGTTTTACATCACGCTATCGACATTTTTAAATCACATTGCATAAATACAACTTCCAATATACTAAATTTAATACTCTATTGCAACTTTCAAAAACGCTCTAAAATTTTTTCGCTTATAATATTAGTGGGATTTTATTTATTATCAAATTTATGACAGCATTAAACATATCATATTTACATAGATTTAATGGATCCCGGCACATTGGTCACTTTTCAACTAATTTCCTAAAAACACAGTTATGTATTTTTTGTGCACTTTCGTCAGTAGTGACAAATATGACACTACTGAACAATACAAACTTAATATAAATTTGGGTACATTTTCGTCTGCAGTGAAAGAGAGCTTTTTTATAGGCGAACAACATACGGTGATCATCGTCTTCGAACAATATTTACAGCACGCAGCAATGTCACCTTTGTGATTATCACAATAAGGAACAATTTGGAAATATTTGATAAACAAGACAAAGGCATATTTCGATACTCTACTTCTTTGTAGGTACTAATATTTCTTATGCCAATGAAATTTCCACTTTATTCCGTTGTGCACTAACGTGCTAAATTCACAAATTTAAAATGGTACTTAGTACGACTTTGCATTTGCACTAAGATATCGATTAAAAAAACAAAACGGTTCGCAGTCTAAATAAAAAATTAGGCGGCTTTTGCCTTTAATTCGATCCAGCCAGTATATTATGCATCGATTACAAAATCGATTTAACATATTTGATTCTGGCGGGAAAAAATAATAGTGTTTATTTTGACGTTTGACATCGCCGTATCTCTGGTAATAAGGGCTACTGTCCTCAATATTTTGTATAGAATATGACACTTAGCGACATTCGTATGGAGATATATCCTTTCCCCGATAAAGAACTTTGTAACAAAGTGAATAAAGTCGGTTTCGGTCCGTCGGAGTGGGGAGCGTCAGGTTTTTTTTCGTTACGGAATTTCTGGATTCGGTCCCCGCGCTCAAGGCCCGCGATAGAAGCTATGCAATAGCTTAACAAAGGACAAGAGTCAACAACTTTTTTTTGTTGACACAAACCAATTTTTTTTTGTTATTTAAGTAGTAAAACTACTATATATGAATTATTAATTGAAATAGATGTCATATACTAAAGAAAAAGACCAACACCGACGAAGGCCAATCCGAGGATCGAACTCGGGTCCTCAGCCCACGCGGCCAACCACTAGGCCAACTGGTTCTATCAAAATGACGGCGAATCTCTCGAGCATATGAAAGCGCTGCCATAAGCTGGCAATTTTCTCAATTCTGTTTACCTACAGCCTCAGTCCCTAGTTAACGTACTTGCCACTCTCCACGGTCGCCATGTGGATGATCCCTCCTTCGTCGCCAGAGTTGTTGAAGGCAGCTTCCATCTTCTTGCGGATGAGGTCGATGTAGCCCTGCAGGATGTCTCTGATACGGTACGCGTCGTTTGTTTTCACGCAGTATTCCTTTTCACTAAAACATTTTCGAGGTATAATTAAAACAACCGATTATGTTTAATGTGGAAGTGTCTGGTGGTTCTGGCGACTTCATTTTCTCCAAAGTCTAAGCAGAGACATAAGATTTTAGTCTAATCAGATAGAAGACAAGCAACTGGTGGCTTCTTCGTGTCTTTCTGCAGTATAGGCAAGTAAAACTACCTGTAGTCTCCAAAGTTCAGTGTGAACATCTCCCCCTTCCCCGCCTTGTAGGTCTTCACCTGGGTGAGAGGCCAGACCTGCAGCACCTCCTTGGTGGTCTCATCCAGCCGCAGGATCGAGGAGGCGTTGATGCCGAGCAGCCGCGGCACTAGCTTCTTCTTGCCTTTTTGCATCTCCTGTAAATAATAAGGATCAACTTCCTTATTAAGAATTTAGTGGCACCATGCTGTAGGTATCGTCTCGACTATTGCTTAGACTTCATAAAAATGTTCCTTTTAAATCGAATTTTCTTTATTTGTTTTTATTTTTTATTTTTATATCAAGGATGTTTAAATTATCGTTTAATGTTACTAATATTGTATAAAATTAGCATTATTAAGATATAAGTTTCAATGTCTAAAAATGGATCAATTGGTTATTCAGTTATATGATTTTTTTTATGAATCTCATCATTAGATTAGAACAAGAATCTAATTATATCACCTCGGAGGTATCTTTTTAAAAACCAAACCATGATTGCCGGAGTATTCCTGTCACAAACATACAAAAAAAGTTGAGATCTTTAGTCGCTTGAATAGCCGGCCATATAAGTTCGGTCATATCCGAATGGAGCTCTGATGGATAGCCCGAACGAGTATGGCAATAAGACGCATAACAGAACAAACCTTGACAAGAAAGAATGTGACTCCATAAGTGGGCAGGTCTCTCGCAGTCTTGGTATATAGATGCTTGGCCTCCAACTGGGTGAGGCCCACGTGCTTCTTATGTTCCTTGAGGACCTTCTTCTCCATGCCCCAGGAGTTGGCGTAGTTCTGGGGCAGGAACTCGCTCAGGCTAAAAGGATAACAAGTTTTAATCAGTAAGGACGGTCAATGTGGTCAATTTTGGTGGCAACCAAATTACAAAAATAATAATATCCCTAAAACTACTATATATAATGAAAGGCCATTATTACACGATATTTATTGTGACTTGTTACGTATTATCGACACATAATTTAGACAAAAGCAACAAAAATAAAAAATCCCACCAAAATTAGGTAAATTTTAGACCTGTTTAAATTCACCCATAAGCACAATACGCACACTACGCACTGCGTACTCATGGTAAGCACACTTAAGTTACAGTCCTCATCGCTTTCGATACGATTCTAAAATGAAACTTTATCCAAAATTAATAGACTTTACCAGAGCCGGCCTTAGCCCCCAATTGCGGCGCGCGCGCTAACTTTAGCTGATTCGTTTTTAGCTAAAGTTTTTTTTACAAATTTTAACATGAAAACAAAAGTGCATGGGCAATTTATGAATGAATTCATTCATAAACTGCCTATGCAATTTAGAACGCGATAATACATTGAAATGCATTGAAATAAAAGCACTAAAAAAAAGCCATTTTTTTATAATTTATCGTGGCACGCGCGCTTGATACCTAACATACTACTTGATAATAGGCTAGATGACTAAAAAAATATATTTAGTACGTTAGATTTTTTAAAAATATCGTAAACGGTGTTTTCTTTTGTTAGAAAAAAAACGAAAATACAGTTCATTCAAGTTCCGCGTGACGTCACCATATAATTCTTACATAAATAGTAGTGACGTCATACCGGTCACACGCCTCCACTCCGGAACTTTGATGCCCTTTGTCTTCGTCAATTTTAGTTAAATTGAAAAAGAAAAAAATACATGTCTAATAATTTTGGATAATTCTGACGGACTATATAGAATTATAGATTTTGAACGTAGTCGTCATCCCTATTGAGGATTCGGATAAACCAAGGTTGCGTTCGGATAATCGAGGTTCTACTGTATTTATGTTTTATTTGAGGATTGACTTACTTCTCAATGAAGCCGTGTTTATGTTTATCCTCCTGGTGATCTCCGTATTGCACCTGGCACTGTATCCCGGCGAACTGTACCGCTGTTAACAAAACGAATAAACTATTAGTGACAAATATTTATACTACACGGTGCTATTGTCAAAAATGTATTTCTTGCACAAAATAAAGTTAAAGAGTAGGTACGGAAGGGAGTCTTAATGCTATATTGGTGCCTACATATCAAAAACGGCCTCTCTAGCCTAGTTGGTAGTGCCTACAATGCTGGAGGTCCCGGGTTCGAATCCTGGTAAGGGCATTTATTTGTGTAGGATTTATTTAGGTGTGTGCGTAGAGCAGCCGCTGCGGCTAGACGCATGACTCATGAATAAGGGCCACGGACTGTTCCGAAACATGTCGAGCTATTTTCGACTTTATTGACGTGAGTAACCCGATATAAGTATTTTAATTTATTTGTGGGTTTATCACGAATATTTGTTCCTGAGTTATGGACGTTTTCTATGTAGGTATACATGTATGTATTTATCTATATAAGTGTGTATATCGTCGTCTAGTACCCATAGTACAAGCTTTGCTTAGTTTGGTACTAGTTCGATATATATGAGATTGTCCCCAAATATTTATTTTTTAGTTTAAATGACGTTTCGTACATAATTTTCGAAGAACTCATTGCCGAGGTTCGACCCCGTACCTTCGTATAGTAAGTCGTACGCTCTTACTGCTGGGTACCCTACGCTCCCCACCTACATCCATTGTATATATCTTCTCTCTTTTTATTTAAACTTTCACGATTTTCACACATTATGTATTTACTAAAACGGGGCTTAATCGTGTATAGATTTTGAAAACAAACCTCCGACGTTTCAAGGGCGACGTTGACCCCGTGGTCCCGGAGAAAGACTCTCTCTCTTTTTGTCTCTCTTTTTGTCTCTCTATCTTATACATATTATCATGTTTATGGTTTAATTAAGTCATAAGAAAATAGTATTTGGTAAATCATCAATCACATCTGATGACGATTACTACTAACCAAGGCCAATAATAACTCAACTAATAATGTATAATTATTAAGTACTTACATAACATAACGTACAGAAGGCCTAGGTATAAATTTTAACTTGTCTGTTTGACATTTACTTCTCGACCGCGTTAGCGTATCGAGTGGTCAAAATTACGGTTCGTTCCCGGGGACCATGGTCACTATTTCTGTAGTATATGACATCTCTTTCAATTTATAATTTATATATAGTAGTGTGCCTACTTAAAAGAACATGACGGTTACAATTGTACGGCAAACATAATTTGAACTCTCGATGCGCCAACGCGGTCGCGATTATCGCGAAATAAAATAAAAATAAAAAACATTTTAAAATAAATATAAGTATGAAAAAAAAAATACACTGGTCATGCTCGAAGACTATGTCAAATATCATAAATAAAAATCTTAAATGTCTTAAATGTCAAATACAACAAGTAAACATGTATACTTACTAAGACCTTCAGATTGTATTGATAGCTAATAAGCTAACGCATGATTCACTAACAAAACGTTCTGGTCAATCGTCATTCCTTCACCTTTACAAAACAAAACAAATCTACAAGATGACTCATTGACAGAACAGTGACCAACAATTCTAAGTAAAATCATTTACATTCTCATGACAGTACAAATGTACTTAAATATAAAACCTAACAAGCGGAAGTATGACTGGCGTCCGACTATTATTATTATTTTTTATACCACAATGGTGGCAAAGAAGTATACAGCCCGCTTGATGGAAAGCGGTCAGGCGTCCGCCTGCAACTCCCGGTGCACTCCTTTTTTGAAGAATCTCATGCTATAATCTTTTGGGAAAATCTCGCAGTTTCTTCCCCATGCCTATGGTACTTATGGCGTAGGGGATAAAGTTCACATTAGAACACCCGTTTTTTTTTAATCCGACCTCTGTAATTCGCGGGCTTGGGTTGGAACGTAGCGCTTTTTCGCATGACGCGTGACGTGGGGTATCGAAAAGTAGGGTGTAATCTGTATCGCGCAATAATTAGAAAAATATACAAAAAAAAATATTGTAGTGTAAAATTATGTATGAAGGGTTGGTCTGTTTGAACGACCTGCTCCATAGAAAGAAAGTTTTCGCGTTATATTTTTTACCCATCTTTTCTTAATCAGTCTACAGATCAGTCTAAGGATCTTTAAAGGGTGTTAAATCCAGAAGGGATTCAACTAACTTATCTATGGGAGAGCTTTAAACCTATTACGCCTAATACCTACTGCCCTAGTCAACCCTAAACAACCCTAATTCCCTAGCCCTACCATAGATTCAGTTTACATATAAATAAATATAATAAACAGGGATGTCTGCACCTCTGCGACCTACGGGTACAGACGGAAGGTTGGAAGGATATGGGTAAAATGGAATGGATAGTCACTGCTAGTTACACAGACTCATGCAACTAATTGAGGCGTGAAGGTGTCTTATGCCACAGTGACGGAGTAACTTGGTTGATGAAGTAAACACGGTGTCCAAATGAGAAAAGAGAATTTATTTACAAAAACTATTCTTTTTATACACAGATTCTGCAGATGAGTGATTCAGTTTACTTTAGTGTGCATTTCCTTAGTCGGCAGGTTTGTTGTCCCAGATTGCTCTGCTGCTGATGTAGTCACATGTTCAACGCACGTGAACATTCTGGCGCGTCTCCGGAGCAGGATCAGTGTATGTCTTCAGCTCGTATAGCTCTAGTGCGGGCTGATTCTGTCGTTTCTTTGGAAGAGCGTAGATGTGCGGTGTGGTGGGGCGTCGGGTTGCAGACTGGACGCTGCCGCCTCTGGGTTGAGGTTGGTCGTTGCCACCACTGGGTTGAGGTGGGTTGCTGCCACCACTGGATTGAGTTGGCTCAGGATTGTCGCCGCTTGCTGGTGACCATGATCGTCTGGCTATCGTTGCTTGTAGTCGCCGTATCACCCCTGGACCAAAACAATATATTAGTATCGTTATAATTATGCATCCTAAAATAGTCGAAAAGCTGGTTACGTAGGTTTGGGTAGTTATGCTACTCCAAACAGTATTGTCTAGGGTTGTTTGTAGGGCAGCTTGTTTATTATTTAACTTAGTAAAAATATTTAATGAATTGTCTAACACTTGTTCTCTAGAAATATCTCTATGGCTATGTATTAACGTTTTATTAATTAACTTAAATTTAGCTACTTTACTAAATGACTCTAATACGTTTGTTAGGGCTAATCTCTTGGCTGCTAACGTAGTCGTAATTGTTTTTATTATACAGTTTTCTGAAATTCGAATTATTCCTACGTCATGAATCATAATTTCATGCCTCTGACCGTCACACACAATGGACACAGTTTCTGGGTATCTAGTCAAATATAGCCAAGTGTTTGTCATCTGAAGTTGCTTCCAAATGATATCGCTAGTTATGTTATAACTACGAATGGGACAGTCGGTAGTATTGTCGTTTTTGGTTATCAGTTTAACAATGCAATTTTTGTGTAATTGCATGTTCTTCACCGCCAGAGGAAAACAAATGTAATTAGTTAGTCTATGCAAACAGTTCTTAAATTCATCGTGAGTAAGTTGAAAATAGCGTTCATTGTTATAGTCTATTCCCATAAATGTCTGTGTAATTTCCATGCTCTCAAATGTTCCGTTACTATTTTTCTTAGGAATTGGAGTAATGTGTACTAACATGTATTTTGCCTTTTCTGTTATGGGATAATAGGCTAAAACTTGAATGTGAGTTTTGTTTTCGGACAATCGCGTATGAATCAACTGAGTCTGGATGATATTTAAATTTGACGGTAACTTGCTGTTTGCTTTGGTTATAATGTTTGCAACATTTTTAGGGTTCAGTACACTGTATATTGTTGCTTTTGAAATGTATATCTGCACGATTCCCGAATAATGGTCAATTATTTCCTCAATGTAGTTGTGTGCCAATTGGTAAGATTGAAGCACTTGTATTTGAATAGTATTACTGTTTATTGACTTGTACCATTTGCTGTTTTCATTAATATAGGTCATTGCTAGGTTAAGCTTCGTCTGAAATCGTTCTAATTTATTCCTAATCCTTTCTTCTGTATCGTTAACGGTTGAAATTGTCGAGATCATAAATTTTGTTTGATGATTAGCAGCATCTATTAGCTTTTGCTGGTTTTGTTGCAACGTGTCTATATTTTTGTACACTTCGTCGTTGACTCCGAAAACTGACGTCATAAACTGGCCCAGTAATCCTCTTTTTTTCCGAGTGTGATTAATCTCGGTTAAGTATTCGTGAACTTTTTCAAGTTTATTAACTTCTTCTTGCAAGTAGTGATAATACTGTGTGCAGTACGTTTTACTTTCACTTAACGTCGCGTAATTACATAACGCCTGAAATTGGTTTGACACGTCTTTCGTCTTGTTCAAATTTTCTTCTAGCATGCGTTTTTCGTAATGTAATTCGATTCTAAATGTTCCTCTATCCAAAGTCGCATTTCCCATTTGCTCAATATAGAGTCCTGGGCTAAGGTTCTTGGTTGTGTAGTTCGCTTCTGTGACACTACACAATGACAACATGGTCAAACACATTGTCATCCAACAATATAAGGCTCCTTTTTTCTTTGTATAGTGATTTGTCGTATGTTTGTTTGCGGTTGTATTTTTGGCAGGCGTTTTACTCGTTGCTGTCTCAGCCTTGTATTTAACGCACTTTACGCATTTATTTATGTAACTTTTTACTTTACGTTTTCCGCCTAGTATCCAGTATCGCTGTCGTATGTATGCTAACGTCAGCTGGTTTCCGCCGTGCAATGTGTGGGTGTGCGCGTCGTGTATTATTGTTTTCGTCACGTGATGATCATATGGTAGTAGTGCAGGATGTTTTTGTTCGTACGGTAAATGCGAGTTTTGTAATCTCCCACCGATGCGTATGAGTCCAGATTCGTCAATGAATGGGTCCAAACTTGAAAGTCGATTTCCTTTTGACATGTGTTGCCCTTTTTTGAGCATTTTGTATTCTTGTTGGAACGCATGAATTTGTACTTGTTTAATAATGTATTGTTTAGTTGCTTCGATTTCTTCACACGTCAATTCCTTCGTCATTTTTTTGCGTCGTATAAATCTTAAACAGTGCGATATCACTCGTACCATTCTTTGAAAACTTGAAAATCTGTCATAAATTGTATTTGGATCTTCCGGCTGTGCTAAAATTTGGTGACAGTGTTTAATTTCTTCTATTGGGTCAGGTGTAATTTCTGTAATAGTTTTTTTGTTTGTTTGTAACCATTTTGGACCATTCCACCACAACTCGTGATTCTGCAATTTACTGGGTTCGATGCCTCTTGATATAACATCTGCTGGGTTTTCTTCGGAGATGACGTGGTTCCAAATCGCATTTGGTAGGGTTTTCTGTATTTCCGACACTCTATTTGCTACAAACGTTTTCCACCTGTCTGCTTCTCCCCGAATCCATCCCAGTGTAATCATGGAGTCTGTGTAACAATACATTGTCGTGTCCTTGCAGTCGAGCGCTTTGTTTACTTTATTCATTAATTTGGTAAGAAGAACAGCCGAACATAATTCTAGACGTGGAAGGGTCGTTTTATGTTTGTTTGGCGCGACTTTAGTTTTTGCTTGTAATAATGTTATTCTGTACGTGCCATTTACTGTCACTCGTCCATAAACGACTGCACCGTAAGCTTTTTCCGATGAGTCACAAAATCCATATAACTCAATGCCTGACTCATCGTAATGGATCCACCTTGGTATCTTAATATTTTCAAGTGTTTTTAATTGTTGTTGAATATTATTCCATTTCGTTATAATGTGATATGGAACTTGGTCACTCCAGTCTATTCCAAGAGTCCAAATTTCTTGTATTAAAAGTTTCATAGTGATTGTAACTGGTTGTAGCCAGCCGTGAGGGTCAAATAATTTAGCGATCTCAGAGAATATAAATCGCTTTGTCGGTTGAGCTTCTTCGGTTATGGTTATTTTAAACTGAAATGTGTCTTCTTCCGGCAACCACATGACTCCTAGTGACTTCCTTGCTTCTTCGAGTGGTAACTTAACCATTTTGTCGTTTGTGTTTTGAGTCGGAATTTTTTCTAATAATTCGGCACTATTTGAGGACCACTTTCTTAAGTTAAATCCTCCTGTACGCAACATGTCGGTTAATTGGGTCTGTAACACCCTTGTTTGCTCTAAGTCGTTCCCTCCAGACAGGACATCGTCGACGTAAAAATCTTCTACAGCGACTTTGCTTGCTGCAGGAAAGTTATGTTGTTCGTCTTTCGCTAACTGTTGCAGCGTTTTGACGGCTGCGTATGGTGCGCAAGCCGTTCCATACGTCACTGTGGTTAACGCATATTCCTCTATTGGTTGTTGAGGAGTCCACCTCCATAATATTCTCTGATAAGTATAGTCTTCTGGATGTATTTTAATGAACCGATACATCTTTTCTACGTCGGCCATAAATACAAACTTATGCTTGCGCCATCTTAACAATATCGTGGCTAACTCTTGCTGTAGTCGAGGGCCTTTATGCAAGTTGTCATTAAGGCTTATATTCTTGTTTGATTTACTACTCGCGTCGAATACACAACGGAGTTTTGATGTCAATGCCTCTTCTCGAATTACCGGCTGATGTGGAATGTAAAACTTGCCATTGTAGTAGTCTGCTTTGTTTATTTTTGTCATGTGACCCATATCGTAGTATTCTTTCATGAAGTCGTGATATTCCTTGTGTAATTTCGAATTTTTTCCTAGCCTTTTCTCAAGCTGTATTAGTCTGGCAACCGCTTTTTGTCTAGTATCCCCGTAGTCCTGGTCTGGGTCCTTAAATAAAAGTCTGACTGTATAGGTCCCATCTGAGTTTCGTCGTGTTGTGTCGTTATATAATTGTTCACATTGGTAGTCAAGGTTATTCATTTGATGGCCCTCTGTGACCTCTTCTAGCTCCCAAAATTTTGAAAAGTCTGTGTCGTCGTAGCGCGTGACTAAACTTGTCAATTTTAGTCCCTTTGAACTTTCGGTGAATCCTAGACCGCTCAATATCCACCCTAGTTCTGTATTTTGAGCGATGACGCCGTTTTGTAGCTTGTCGAATCCAGGTAACAGTAATTTGCTGTAGTCTTCTGCTCCTAGAATGATGTCAATCGGACCTCGTTTGTAATACGTAGGGTCGGCAAGTATTTTATTTTCAATCTTTTCATTCTTTAGTGGTTTAATATCTTGATTAGGTAATGACCCAGTAAGTTTCGGTAGTATGATCAGTGACGTTTGTAATGCGTACTCGCTTGAAAATCTTGGTCGTAACGTGGCGTCAATCTTGTAGTTCGAGGTCTTCGGCCTCTCATCGGCTATTCCTTTAATTTCTGCTTTTATTTTTTGCTTTGGGAACCCTAATAGCTGTGCCGATTCTTCAGTGCATAAGGAAACTTCAGATCCTTGGTCACATAACACCCGCAATAACTGTGGTGACCCGTCTAACGCTGTCGTCCGTACTAAGGCTGTGGCTAGAAGCACGGTTTTTTTATTGTTGTCGGTCTGGTGAGTCGATGTATTTGTATTAATTTTTTCCGGTTGAGGCTGCTTCGGTGGTGGTCTAAATGTCGACTTAGATGATCCTGGTCTTGTTCCATTTGTATTATTGTCATTACCGTAGCTACGTGACTGATTTTTCATTGATAAATACTCATTAAAGTTTCTGTGTAACAGTGTAGCATGAGCCTTATCGCATGTGTCACACTTTTTGTACTTTTGGCTGACGCACTGTTTTTTGTTGTCGTGCATTAGGCAAGTATAACACATTTGTTTTTCATGCACATTTTTTATGCGGTCACTGACGTTTAGCGATTTAAATGATGTACACTGATGAATGTTATGCTCGCCTTTGCAATACCAACATAAGCCTTTCTTCTCACCCCATGATGACGGTTTTTCTTGAGTCCGTGGTAACGATGATCCCGTTGAACTATATTGAGGTGGTTTGCTCGACTCTAAACTTTTAAAACGCTTTTCCAAAAACTTCATCATTTTTTCAAAATTTTGTACTTTCGATGGATCTTCTAATTGGTCCTCATACCTCATATTAGTGTCTGAATCCCATTTTCGGCTTACAATGCGAGATAGTATTGGGTCCCACGTAGAGATGTCAATACCTTGATTTTTTAATGCCTCCAAACTCTCGTTGATACAGTCGTGCATATTGCGTAACATTTTTGTATTCGCAACTTGAATTTTTGGGAGGTCTAGTAACTTGTCTATGAATGTCTGCGAAATAAGTCGCTCGTCCTTATATCGCCTCTCTAGTAGTGTAAGTGCTGCCTTATAGTTAACCTCGTTCACTGTCAAATGCTTGATAATCTTTTCTGCCTCGCCTCGAACATGCGTCTTTAGGTATTGCATTTTTTCTGTTACCGAAATGGTACAGTCATTGTCAATAATTTTCTTGAATAAATCATAAAACGAATTCCATGATTCATAGCCTCCCGTGAAATATGGTATGGTAATTCGAGGTAATTTCGTCGATGTAGTCTTCATACTTTGAGTCGAATTGTCGTTTATTTTTTCTTGTAAAATGTCCATTATTGAGTCGTATTCCCCTTGCGCGATTTCAAACAAATTGTCTGTAAAATATTCGTCGTTGAGTGTACTCATACCTTGCTCCATGAGTAAGTACATATGGTTGTCGTCTATTTCTTGAAATTGTTTTTCTAGACTTTTTACTATTCCTTGCAAGTACCATGCCGGTTTTTCCTCGATAATAGCAGCCTGTGCAGTTGATAACTTTTTCTTGAGCTGGTTAAGTCGATATTTTTGTATAAATAACTTTGGCGTCGTCCCGAAATCTTCCGTCGTTGTCTTGTCTTTTGTTTTGTAGTCTTGCCCACTTGCTTGAGGCAACTTAATGTCAATTTGTGTTCTTAAATATTTTTCGTGTGCTGCCAAGTGTTCCTTGGCCGCGTCATATGACTTTTGTATGTTTGAGTCAAAGTAACGGCAAGTTATGTATTTGTGAGTCGACATGAGTTCTTGATCTTCTAATAACTTGTGGTTTTGTAATGCGCGTTCGTAAATGCTGTCCAGTAATGCTCTTCTCTCGTCGATGTATTTCTGAGTCTTACGTGTTTTTGAATCTTTTTTGATGTTATCCCATATCCTCTCGATATCCACATAGTCTTTTTCTTGGCTTCTGATGACTTCGTTGATCTGCAACACGTCCATTGTGTCTTCAGTCTTCTTTCTTCTTTCTTGATGCTCTACTTTCCCTAACCTACTCCTATCACCCTACGACGTCAGCAAGTATTGCTCTCAGCGCCCTCGCATACAGTATCGCAGCTTCTCAATTAACTGGTTGAACCCGCTTGTGGGAGGCCAGCAACCGATCTACTACTGTACGGGTACCTTCTCAGAAAGCAATACCTACTAAGTACTTTGAATTACCACAATACTGATGCTTGTCTGAGTACACCAGCATGCAGCCCTCCAAAGTGTCAGTCAGTCAAAGTTATGTCAGGGACAAGAGGACCGCGAACTTACCTACTTTAAACTGATTCAAAATTGTTCGAAGGACCAAATGTTAAATCCAGAAGGGATTCAACTAACTTATCTATGGGAGAGCTTTAAACCTATTACGCCTAATACCTACTGCCCTAGTCAACCCTAAACAACCCTAATTCCCTAGCCCTACCATAGATTCAGTTTACATATAAATAAATATAATAAACAGGGATGTCTGCACCTCTGCGACCTACGGGTACAGACGGAAGGTTGGAAGGATATGGGTAAAATGGAATGGATAGTCACTGCTAGTTACACAGACTCATGCAACTAATTGAGGCGTGAAGGTGTCTTATGCCACAGTGACGGAGTAACTTGGTTGATGAAGTAAACACGGTGTCCAAATGAGAAAAGAGAATTTATTTACAAAAACTATTCTTTTTATACACAGATTCTGCAGATGAGTGATTCAGTTTACTTTAGTGTGCATTTCCTTAGTCGGCAGGTTTGTTGTCCCAGATTGCTCTGCTGCTGATGTAGTCACATGTTCAACGCACGTGAACAAAGGGAGTATCAACATTCTTGTTACACCTTGTACGATATTAATTGATTCGATATTAATAAGGTCATGATCGGTCTCACTAATTCCTTACTAAAGCTCAAATACTGGTGGACCGCTGCAATTTTGCACTGATACATTGCCGGCCGAACATGCTATTACCAATCAAGCGTTGGTACAAAACTTGCAATGTATGCAACTATTGACATGGTAACCGCTAATGCAGTAGAGTAGTGGTAGAAAAACATTCCAATTCCAAGTTGACTTTAAATCAATACATTGAGTTTACTGATATAGTAAGTATACATCGTTGGCCGAATACGCCAGTACTGTCCATACGTTGGTAGAAAACACGCAATGTAAGCAACCGTTAACGGTATCATCGTTATTGTGTTCACACAGTGGTAGAGCAATGTTGCGAGGTTTATTTTGCTTTGCATCGATCGCGTCTCGCGTCTCGCGTCGCTTCGGTCGCGTTCACGTGACGAGAGTTGGCTCGACGACCTCGGTGTGCGTTACGATGGGTGAGCTACTTGATACTTTTATGTTTATTTTTTAATACTAGTCACTTTATTGTTAAAAATCTCACTTTTCTTTTAACTAACTCGCGTAAGTACCTAATAAATAACTAGTATTATTATTGTATTTAAAAATAAAACAATATGACCAATATGTCAAATAACACATTTTATTTGCACAAATGTCAACATAAAACTGAGAGCTACCAGCCGAATCGACTAATATAAGAAACATGAAGTGTTTTTGAAGAATGGTTACTTTACGTTCCTACACCTAGAAATAAAAATCGATAATTCTGGAATCGAAATTAAAATACCTACATAAGAAATTTTTGGGCAAGTTTGTCTATTTCACAAAGCAACCATGAAACACTTAGTTAAATATAATATATAATTTAGAACATTTAGGCTGTTTATTAAACTAGCGTTGTAGGAACCTAGAAACAGAAACAATTGTGCCGAGATGGTTGAAGATTTCAAGAAGCAGATGAAGGCCTTCCAAAGCGAAATAGATAAGGCCGCTCCCACAAGTCCCACCATCGCTTCAGTTTCAGCAGACTTCAGTGTTTTTAAAAACTTCATCCTGGGCTCTCTGACGGCTCTGCAGAAACAAGTGGATTTTCTTGGACAGCAGGTGGACCTGCAGGAGATGCGGTCCAGGCGCAAAATGTTGCTTTTGCATGGCGTGCCGGAGTCAGAGGAAGAATCTGCTGCTAGTGTGGTAAATCTTCTTAATGGCCGCCTCGAGTGCAACTTAACAGTGGACCAGGTTAAGCGCTGTCATCGTGTTGGCCGTCCCCACAAAGACAAAACTAGGTGCATCCTTATTAAATTTTCTGATGCCTCTGTGCGGAACTCAGTCTGGTTCGGTAAGAAAGGCCTGAAGGGGTCCGGTGTCACAGTATCCGAATTCCTCACAAAGCCGCGGCACGACATCTTCATGGCTGCCCGTGAGCGCTTGGGAATTCAGAGGTGCTGGACCTTCGACGGAAACATATTCGTCCTTGATGCGGCGGGAAAGCGTTGCCGTGTCGCCTCCGTGGCAGACGTGGAGCAGTTTCCAGAGGCAGTCTCGGGTCGTGCTCAAGAGGTCTCCTCCGTGGCAGACGTGGAGCAGTTTCCAGAGGCAGTCTCGGATAGTGCTCATGGGGTCTCCTCCGCTGGCGCAGGTGTAGCTCAACCTCCCGTCGGGAGAGCCAGGAGGACACAGAAGCCGCGAGTTTAATGTGAACTTTCCTGTAATTTCATTCCTGTCTTTGTTTACTTATAGCTCAACTGCTCGTCTTGGGAGAATTTTATCGCTTTCAATTGTTTCTTGCCGACTTAGTGTTAACCTTGATTGTTTTACTTATTATTAATTACTCGTCCAAATGTGGGTTGTTAGCTTTTTTTTTCTATTACAAAATAATCAGGTAATGTGGTTAGTCGCTGTGACACTGACTTGACTTGACTTGACAACTCAACTGTCATTCAACTCTCATTCCTTAGTTGCGTTCCGTTTTACGATGTCTAGCTATTCATTGTGTGTGTAATTTCACTAATTTTTAAATTTTAAATTGTTTTTCTGCTGCTATTGTTTAATTTTAGCTTTTTGTCTATTAATTTTGTTTTTAATGTTACGAACTGCTGGTGGATGGCGAGTTTGGCGTAACTTTATTGATTAGTGCCAAATATTTTAGTTTTACTTTTATTATACAATTTTATTTAGATATATATATATATATATATATATATATATATTATTATTAGATTATTTTTAGATATATATTTATGTCATCGGTAAGTGATAGTGATTTATCATCTGACCATTTTACTTCTTTTTCTTCAAATAATGACAATAGTAGTTTTTATAGTCTCCCGCTTCCTCTTAGTGATGTTCTTACTAGTCAGTTAGTTGATGTTCATAAAAATTTTAATATTATACATATTAACGCGCAAAGCATACCCGCTCATTACAACGACTTTTTATCCTCTTTCGACACTGCTGGAATTCATGCTATTCTCGTCTCGGAATCTTGGTTTAAGCCGTGCCTGCCTTCTACTTCTTATTCCTTACCTGGGTTTCATCTTATTCGTAATGACCGCATTGGTAGAGGTGGTGGCGGCGTAGCTATCTATCTTCGGTCACACATTCCTTATTCAATAATTACTTCTTCAACTCCTTCTTTTAACTCCGCTGAATTCCTTTTTATTGAATTAGATATCGCCCATTCTAAATTTCTTCTTGGTGTTTTTTATTCTCCTTCTCTTCATGTGGACTACTTCTCTTCTTTTGAAAAGGTACTCGAAGATCTTATGCCTTTATATAATCACCATGTAATTATGGGAGATTTTAACACTTGCCTCTTGAAAAATGATAGCCGTTCCAGGAAACTAAGGTGCCTTGCGGATGCTTGTAATCTTTCAATACTACCTTCTTCTGCCACTCACCACTTTCCAAACTGTACTCCTTCACTTCTTGACCTTACTCTTGTTTCTTCCCCTTCTCGTGTTGCCAAATACAGTCAACATCCCGCTGAAGCCTTTTCTTATCACGATCTGCTGTTTCTTTCTTACAAAATTCGTCCCCCTAAAGCTAAGCCAAAAATTATTCTCCAGCGCAATTTTAGTCGGCTAGATGTTGCTAAGCTTAGAGAGGATGCCCGTAGTCTTGATTGGGGTGTAATCGGTGATGCTGGTTCTGTCGATGAAAAAGTTGAACTATTTAATTCCATTCTCATTGCTTTGTATGATTCCCATGCTCCGGTTCGTCCAATTAGGATCAAGCATCTTCCGGCTCCCTGGCTATCAAATGAGATTAGGGGTTTAATCCGTAAAAAAAATGTTGCAAAGTCAAAGTATAATCTGAATCCTACCGATAAAAATAAAGCTAAATACCACGCCATACGTAACCGTTGTAGTACAGTGTGTCGCGACGCTCAGCGCCATCATATTCATGAGTCGGTGACTGACGGTGAGCCAGCTAAAGTCTGGAAATTTTTGAAGTCCTACGGGGTTGGTAAACCCATAAATTCCTCTTTATCCAAGGACTTAGATTCCAACCTCCTTAATCTTAATTTTTCATCGTCCACTGTTTTCACCGGCGCAGTTAAAACTGATACCCTGTACCGACTTTCCTCTCTGCCATCTCCCGACTTTGCTCCTTTTACCTTTTCTCCTTTCACTGCTAGTGAAGTTGAGAGGAATATTTCTTTCATTTCTTCAAATGCCATCGGCGTGGATTGTGTGGGCCGGAATATGATCATTCCTCTCCTCGACCTCCTTGTCCCTATTATTACCAGCATCTTTAATTCCTCTATTTCTTCCTCTTCTTTTCCAAGAGCTTGGAAAGACGCTGATATTATTCCACTTCCCAAAAAGTCTAATCCGTCTTCTTTCTCTGATTTCAGGCCAATCTCGATCCTCCCATTCCTTTCTAAAGTTTTAGAACGTCTGGTGCATCACCAACTTATTTCTTTTTTAAATAGTAACTCTCTGTTAAATTCACATCAATCTGGCTTCCGAACTGGTCATAGCACGGTTTCCGCTTTAGTTAAGATCACGGACGAAATCCGTTCAGGAATGGATAAAGGGAAGGTCACGGTTCTGACGCTGCTAGATTTCACCAACGCATTTAATACCGTGGACTTTGACATCCTGTTAGGTGTGCTAAAGTCGCTGAACGTTTGTCCAGCTGTAGTTGGGTGGTTTCGCAGTTATCTGGAGGGTCGTCGGCAACGTGTTAAGATTGAAGACACTCGTTCTTCGTGGTGCAATACGCTGGCTGGCGTCCCGCAGGGTGGCGTGTTGTCCCCTCTTCTCTTTTCTATTTTTATAAACTCCATCTCTACTGGCCTTCTTTCTTCTTATCATTTGTATGCCGATGACCTCCAGATTTATGCCCAGTGTCCGTCTGCTGACTTACCTTCTCAGATTCATGCCACCAACTCCGACTTAGAACGCATTTTGTACTGGAGCTCCTGTTATGGTATTAGAGTAAATCCTTCCAAAACTCAAGTTATTGTTATCGGTAGTCCCATGAACATATCAAAAGTGAACTTTGAGAATCTGCCACCTGTTATTTTTGATGGGGTCCAGATCCCTTACTCTAACCAAGTGAAGAATCTTGGCGTGATCATGGACCGTACACTTTCTTGGGTTCCGCAGCTCAATGAGGTTAGTCGGAAGATTTTTGCTGCTGTGGGTTCTCTGCGGCGTCTACGCAACTTTTTACCTCTCGCCACTAAAATTGCGCTGGCTCAATCCCTTCTACTTCCTATTCTGGACTATGCCGACATTTCATATTTGGATCTTACTGAAGAACAACTAAACAAGCTTGAGCGGCTCCAAAATGTTTGTGTACGTTTCATTTTCGGGCTTCGTAAATATGACCGTGTCTCCAGCTTCCGTTTACGACTCAAATGGTTGCCTATTCGTCATCGGCGCAATATGCATATACTTTCTCTTCTCTATGGCACGTTGTTTATTCCCTATACTCCTAGCTATCTCAAAGAGCGGTTTAGTTTCATGAATTCCCTTAGGTGTTCTCAAAATCTCCTTCTTGTACCCCCCCATTTTAGTAGTAAGTTTTATAACAAATCTTTCAGTTTTCAGTCAGTAAAATTGTGGAATGCTTTGCCGATTGACATAAGACGTGCACAATCGCTTTCAATTTTTAAAAATCGCCTTAAAGAATATTATTTAACCCTCCCCTAGTCCTGTTATTTTCATTCATGTCAATTGTTTTATTGTTTGCGTTATCTTGCCGTTGTTTTTCTTGTTTGTATACATTTATTATTATTGTAGTTTATGTAATATTATGTAGTATTTATATGTATTTTAGTGTGTAGTTTATGTAGTGTATAGTTAGCAGTATATATTTAGTTTGTCGCTGTTTTGTTTTGTTTTGCACTGCCCAATAACTTTTATCTGTACGCTGTTTCGCTATCTGAAGGTTGTCTGGAAGAGATCGCTCTTTAGCGATAAGTCCGCCTGTTGTTGTTACTTACTATCTCATGTTCTTTTTTATTTGTTTTTTTTACTATTGTATTTTGTAGTGCACAATAAAGAATGTTATTATTATTATTATACTCTTTATTCATTTTTAATCTTAGGTTAGGTTGTTATAATATGATTATAAAAGTAAAATACAAAAACACATACAAAAACAATACAAAATACATATAAACATATTATAAAAAACCTAACCTAGAGTGCCGCCGGCAACGGGGCAGGGCCCAGGCTGCCGGTGGTTAGGGCCGCAGAGAAAGGAACCGCCGGACTATACGCGCTGTGTCCAGGATTACTGCCTTCTGCATCTGACCCTTGATCCATCCACCTAGCGAGAGTCTCTCAAGATGTTGGTCGAGACTCTTCGCTATGAGACCGTTCGCTGAAACGACTATCGGGACAATGATCGTCGAGTCAACATCCCACATGGCGGTTATCTCGTGAGCCAAGTCTAGGTACTTACTGGACTTGTCCTTCTCGGCCTTCACGAGATTCTCGTCATGGGGGATGGTGACGTCGACGAGCACGGCCCGGCGCTGCGATCGATCAACCAGCACGATGTCAGGTTTATTGGCTACAATAGTCCTGTCCGTGATGATAGATCGATCCCAATAGAGCGTGGCACGACCATTTTCGAGAACTGGCGCAGGTGCGTACTTGTAGTACGGCACTTCGCGGTCCACAAGACCGTATTTAAGAGCAAGTTGCTGGTGAATAATCCTGGCTACGAGATTATGTCTGTGCAAGTACTCGCCGTTAGCAAGATGAGAACAACCAGAAATAATATGCCTGAGTGACTCTCCGGGACGGCGGCATGCCCGACAAATGTCGACCGTACCGTCCTTCAGGATATATTTCCGGTAGTTATTCGTCATGATAACTTCGTCCGCAATTGCACAGACAAAACCTTCGGTTTCTCCGAAGAGGTCCCCGAATCGTAACCAGTTCACCGACGCGGGCAGATCTACGTCGGGGCCCGTGAGGGCCTTGTAGAACCGCCCGTGTAGCTCTTTGCTCTTCCATACCGTCTTGCGGTCCTCGGTGCTTAGTACCACAGGTTTGCGCCAATTCTCTTTTGCCAAGGAGAGCGGCGTGAGATTTCTGTCTACTGCCACCACATCACGATGCATCCCACACTCGTTGTTAAGGAAATAATTCCTAAGATTGTACACCTCACGGTTGTGAAGGTTTTTGGCGTTTAAAAAGCCGCGACCTCCACATTTCCGTGGGATGTACAATCTCATAACAGACGAGCGCGGGTGTAGCATACGATGTGTGGCGAGCAGGAGGCGAACTCTCCGATCCAGGGCATCCAGCTCGGTCTGAGTCCATCTTAGTATGCCAAAGGAGTATGTGAGCAGGGGCATTACCCAAGCGTTAAAGGCGCGCACTTTGTTGCCACCTGACAAAAGACTGTTAAGTACTTTTGTCAGCCGACCAAAGAAGCGCTCCTTCGTCGCCTGTCTAATACCAGCGTCCTCAATACCCAACGACTGTGACATACCAAGGTATTTATAGGTTTCTGCTTCAGAGATAGATCTGAACGACATTGTCTCAGAAGGTTGTAAATTTGTTGAATTTACTACTTTCCCCCGCTGTACATGCATAATCGCGCACTTATCGACACCAAATTCCATTTTGATGGCTCTACTGAAAACTGCAGTGGTTTGCAATAGCTCCAACAAATCTCGGTCATTTGGTGCAAATAGTTTGAGATCATCCATGTACAGAAGGTGAGAAATGACTTCACCCTCTCTCCGAAGCCGGCAACCTATCTTCGAATCCTTCAACAGGGTGCTGAGAGGATTCAAAGCTAGGCAGAACCATAGGGGACTCAGACTGTCACCCTGGAATATTCCTCGCTCTATCCTTATAAAGTCCTGCGGCCCAGGGGGATCATCTCCGCCTCCTGGTTGACAAAGGACTGTGGTCCACTGCCCCATACACGCGCCTAGGAAGGATACTAAAGCTGCATCAAGTTTATACAGCTCTAGTATCCTTCTCAGCCATGAATGAGGCACTGAATCATAGGCCTTTTTATAGTCAATCCAAGCGGCCGAGAGGGTTCCCTTGTTCCGCCGAACTTGTTGGCAAATGGCCATGTCGATGAGGAGGAGCTCTTTAGTACCACGGGACCCAACCCTACATCCATTTTGAGCGGAGGCCAAAACATTGTTTGCGACAATATGCGCGTTAATTTTTGCTCTCAAAATGGATGTAAGGAGCTTATCGGGTGAGTTTTCTTATTTTAGTTTAGTACAGTAGGTACCTACAGTCACGTCTATAAATATGTATACACTTCGGAACTGATGACTGCGGAACAAGGTTCCAAATTGAATACAGTTGTATACATATTATTATTATTATTATTATTATTATTATTGTCCGCCTTATATTCAAATCCGAAAACAGTCGTGACCCCACCGCGCTAACGCTCACCGGCGCACATCGTACGCGTTCCGTGCGACGTTGCCGCTCCGTCCGTCCCGTCTCCCGCCCGCCAGTCGTCCCGTCGCAGTCCCGGAACCTACACGCGCTTGGCTTCCAAATTCAAAAGGAAACAAGCTTGAACCGGCGTTCGAACTTCAAAATAAAACAATCTAAAATCGCCGTTCTTGGACCGGTGTTCGAAATGTAGAGCAAAACAAATGAGAATCCCCGTTCGAAACGATTAACGGAATTTGAAATTGGAACAAAAATGCCGTTGCCGTTTAATAAGAGTTTGGACTTGAAATTGTTGGCTTTAGTGAAGGAAAATTCGATATTATATAATACGAAGCATCCGAGATATTTGGATTTCGATGCGAGAGAAGTCGTTTGGCAGAAGATTGGGGATGCGCTTAACAGATCGGGTGAGTTTTCTTATTTTAGTTTAGTACAGTAGGTACCTACAGTCACGTCTATAAATATGTATACACTTCGGAACTGATGACTGCGGAACAAGGTTCCAAATTGAATACAGTTGTATACATATTTATGGAGCAAACCGTACAGATATCTGTGCAGTTGATAGCATAATAATTCAAACACTGACAGCCTTATTGTCAATGCCATGAGGGTGTAGGTACAGATATTTTTGAAGCCTTGGAAATGCTCATATATTGATGAACTAGAATTTTCATACATTAAAAATAACTTCGAATTAGGCACTCCGATTTATAGTTCAATATCAAAACAGTTATTTTTGACTTTCGATAATTTCGAAATCAAAAATTTAGGTACGTAGCTGGGAATAGTTGCATACTTTAACTTTTTTTGATTATTTATGACTTTATTATTATGAGTAAAAAAATATAACTTCGAATTTATTTATATAGGTAAATAGGTATGTAGCTAAATACCTACAAAGCGAAATGGACCGAAAGATTTTAGTTCTTCTGTTTCTGTTCTTAAATGAGATTGGAGCTTATGTTTTAATTTAGTCTAAAAAGTTTTTTTTTTTTAGTTATCAAGAAACTAAGGCTTAGTCTTAAAATTGTTACAATTTTAGTTAAATTTTCAAAGCATTTATTTATTTTTCTTTTTTGTGTACTTTTTCTAGTAGGTATTTAAGTTAAATACCTACTATGTTACTAATACTACCTGTGAGTTCCTAATGTTCCTATAATTGGCTCTTTGTTTCTACCATCAATGTTTATTGTAGGTATAAATATATAATGTTAATTGGGTCTCTTAACAAAAAATATAGTAATTCATCAATCAATCAAATTCCATTACAGGGTATGAAAACACTGAGCACGTAAAAATAAAAAAAATAAAAATCATTTATTTCGGACTATTAGAATCCATAGGGTTTTAGTACAAAACTTATTATCTACGTAAAGAGACAGCGTTTTGCATAACATGTCAGCCAATGCAGGAGCGGCAGATACGACCACATGTACCTGGCAGGCGTATTGTGTCAGTGGTGAACTGGCGTCCCTCGAACACCAGTTTATTTATCCGTATCCTCGGCAAGCTCCTTCCACTAGTGTACCGGAATGCTATAGTAATTCATACGGTATGAACATTTGGGTACGGAATCCTACCAATGCAGAGATACTGAATCTCCGTATCTCTGTCTCCAAAATTACTCCCTTTCTCACTCACCTCACTTTTTAAAATTCCAGACCAAGTTTGCAAAGCCCGCTGGATCAACATCCGCGACATGATGCGGCGCAAGATCCGGGAGCGCCTGCGCAACCCCCAGCATCGTTCGTATAACTACAAGTATGAAGACGAGATGTCCTTCATGATACCGTACTTCAAGGACTCTAATACTAACAACGACGAGTATACGGACTTCATTGAAGAAGTAAGCACACTTACTGTAATATCTCACGTTTCTCAAGGTTTGACAATTTTCAACCTTCACAACATAAAAACAGTTTTAAATAACACTTTAAAATTTGATTGGAAGGGATATCGTGGTTTGAATCTACGACAATTGACCTGTATTCTGTTCTCCAATACTAACAATAGGGGATCTATTGAAGACAACCCAGGACAGATATTCCTGGCGCCGGCGTACAAGGAGGCCCGGCCCCAGTAGAACTGGGAAATGGGCAAGACAAAGAAGAAGAAGGGGATCTATTGAAGAAATAAACTCATTTCCTTGAATATCTCACATTTTCCTCGAAGTCCGTCAATTTTTAACCTTCCAGAAAAAGGGATGATATGAAATTACACACTGTTTTCATAGATTTTGTGGCCCAACTCAAATCGAATTTTATCCTCAATCTCAAGCTTCCTTTAAAAACTCTGACCCCCTTATAGACTTTAGTCGTAGCGCCAGTCGTTCTCTTCCACTTGTTGCAAGTCAAAATTTATAATTATTTCTTTTCAGGACACACCTTGCGAAGACATCTCACCGGCCGATGTATTCGGTGACGTAGAATCCTACCAGCCAAAAGATTGTAAACCAATCATCAGCATTAATACTGGTTCAACCGTGAAATCTAAAGAAGATTTCCCGAATCAATTCCAAGACCTAAATCCGACAGATCCAATAGATGTGTTTCTAATCACTATAGGATCAACACTTAGGAGGTTTAGCCCGTATTACTTGAATCAGGCGAAGAGTAAAATATTTCAAGTAGTGCAAGATTATGAGTTGCAGCAGATTATGAATAAGGATGATGTTAATGCTTCTAGCAGTGATGCCAGATAGTTAAGTAGTTAATAAATAGTTGTTATAGTTATTGATGGATTTTACTTCTCCCGCATGTTCTGTTCTCCCTATTTAGTACACACTTATAATTGTGCCAAAAACTAATCCAAGATTAGTTATCCTAAAATCATAATTATAAGAAAAATATTTGCCAAATGGCTGCCTTATTAAGAATTGACTTGCGCCAATGGACACTCAACTGCACTCAAATGATGATTATGATATTCTGTTATCCCTTGTCATAGACATAAGGTCGCATCTATATCAATCTCATTTAGATGCCAGTACTTGCAGTTTTTTACATTCTAACAACAGAATTGTGCCACACTGAATTTTGTAAGAATTATCCCTTTATCTAATCGTCGATACTTGAATACTTATGAATACAAATAGATCTTTTTACCATCCCACACACACGTCACACATATCCCTCTAATGCCTGGTTGTAAGGGAAGCAATAGACAGGACTCGATGGAAGCAAATCATTAACTCCAAGTGCATACTATCCAATGTAGACCACGATCCTCAATCATAAAGAAACGACCAGAGAAGCACTCTCGGTCTCGGATTTCTCCCTTCCAACATTGTATCTCTAGCCTGCATGTACATACACCAAGTTCAGTCGGACTAGGTCTCTTGCATCTGTCCTTCAATCCGAATAGAACAGTCTTCACTTTAAGAGCACTGTCTCCGTGAGAGGGACTACTATCATTCGAGAATGTTACTTATGTATGGTCTGGTACCACTTACCTTGCTCTTCGGTAACTGGATGCCTCCCTTCCAACACTGCATCTCTGGCTTGCACGTACAACAGGTTCAGTTGAACCGGATCTCTAGCGTCCACCTTCCTGTCTGAATAGAACAGTCGTCTCTTCAGGAGGAGGGTTTCTGTGGGAGCCACTGCCATCTCTCGGAGGGTCTTCTGTTGTTCGAGCCATTCAACTGGAAATGAAAAGGGAACGATGAAAACATTTGAATAAAATTATAGCGAAGGATATATATGCGAGTTGAGAATGTAACCTGTTGACTGATGTAAACAATACATGCCAAGATTCAGTATAGGCATTTAAGGATGAATCACACTAGAACGAGCTGGGGTGTCAGTTTCTATCTAAAACGTCACGTTGACGTGAACTCCGAGGGCTCCGAGCTCGGATGTGATTCTTGCTATAGACGTGGACAGGTTCTAGTGTGAGTCAGCCTTTATCCGTAAATCGTCTCGTGTGGATTTGAGAACAGAAAGCAAATTTTTGAGGTTCTGGCATAGAAAATGTGTGTCGTTTCTGTAGATATTATTGTTACAGTTGCCTAGAAAAAGGACTTTTCGTAAGTCGTAAATCAAAACCATACTAAAGCAATCACTGCAAATTTAGTTTTCTGATGCTTGAATAGTTCAGGGAAAAATATGAATTCATTTTTTGAAATTTGCTTAAAGGATGATTCAGTTTATCATAGATTTTGTCCTATAACTCGAGATTTTAATATCGTCCTTAAGGTAGATAAAATTGAGAAGTTAATAAAATTATAAGAGTACCATTGTCATCAGTCTTGAGTTTTTTGCTAAGCTGCTGCAGGGCAGCATCCTTCTCCTTATGCTGATGCTTCCGTTTGAGGGTTAGGGTGCCTGTGGCCGGGTGCTCTTCCATCGGTTCATCTTCACGGCACTGGGGAAATAGCATATAGTGATTTTTTATTCAATATAATACAAAACATTAAACAATACACAAAATGAAACTTATATACTAAATAACACTAAAACCTAAACGTTCTTTAGGCCAGGTCCAAGAAAGGGCCTCTAGGCATGGTTTCGAAGATGCTGGCTGCGTTATCCCGCTTTATAGCGAGACTAATACATTGAGCGAGGTATCTTCCAGCTATCCGGTCAACAGTTACGTTCCTGAATCTCTTCGCTAGTTGATGATTTGGCGCGAAAAGTACAACTTCTTTAAAAATCTAATAAAAACGCGCTTAATGCAGTAAAAATTCTATAGATACTCGTAACAGGCATAAATCGCACAATTTTGACAATTTATTTCGCCAGCTCTTAAAAATGTATAGAGCACTTCCCGTTGACCGAGAATTACACACACATTTTTTAAATTGACAAACAGGAGAAAAAAATCGTGAGCAATATTTTTTAATAATCTAACAGACGGACTAAGTAAATAGATTTTTCGATTAGTCGTCTAGCAAAATAAGGTATTTTTATCATCAGCAAGGTAAGGTAGGTACTAACAAGACCATATTCTTCGTGGTTGGTGATCCCCAGTTTGGTACACACGTTCATCATCAGCATCTCCACGGATTTGCTCTCGTCCACTTGCATCGTCTTCACTGATCCTGGAATATCATAAAGAAGTGATTATAATGATTTAAAAAAAAAAAAAAAAAAATCTGCCATAGCAACTTGTCATTAAAGGATTGCTCAATGGGTCGAGAGGATTTGTCAATTTCTATAGAAAGCGTCACGTTATCTGCAAGTTTCTACGACCGGCCGACCGGCCTAGCCGGGTCTAGTGTGAGTAAACTTTTATCCAGTTTTTTAAATAATTTTTCAATGTGTCGCCTAAGTTCAAAGAAAAAGCAGGCAGGCAAAAAAAGTCGCTTCCCGCTGTCTGTAATCTGTATATATGTATGCTTAAATCTTTCAAACTACATTACAGATTTTGATGCGGTTTTTTTAATAGATAGAATGATTCAAGAGTAAGGTTTATTAATATAATAAATTGCACCCGTGCAAAGCCGGGGCGGGTCGCTAGTTACTTATTAATTACCTATGACATATAAATATAAATAATACTATTTGTAATTAGTAATCAAACAGCAGGAATGTTTACGTCAGCAAAAATCGGCATCGGTGATTCTATTGCAATGGCAACCAAATTCATAAACAGTTTGGAATGTTTGAAAATAGCTGCGTGTGCAAGTGTTTCATATACAATTAGTTTCGTTTCATAAACAATAACATATTATGTTTCAAAAGAGGAACTGGCAAGAAGTTGTGCAGGGTCGGGATGCCTAGCGTGCTCTCGTTATGAAGGCCAAGATTCGTTTTGGATCGCTGTACCACAATAGTAAGTAATAACTAAATATTTTTCAGTACAATATACAAGTTTGGCTATCAGAGGGCTATTTGCCAAATAAAGTCCTGAAACCCCAATTCTTCCAGGGCTGGCACCACTAAAATCGAACGATTGTGGATTTGTATCTCTATCTCTGTCACACTTGTGTATTAGAGTGACAAAGACGTTTTTCCATTAATGCCAGTTTTCGATGTTCGTAGTAGGCCCGCAGGTGTGGAGTTGCTTGGGCTCATTCTACGCAGAATCACGAGCTGTATCCAGCATGCCTACCACGAACATCGAAAATTGGCATTGACGGGAAAACCTCCTTGTCACTCCATTATGCAAGTGTGACAGAGATGGAGATACAAATCCGCAATCGTTCGATTTTCGTGGTATAGGCGCTGATGATACAATGTCCTCAAATGTTCATAAAAAAAATAGGTTTCTACTACGTCACGCTCAAAGTAACTTCATACCAAAACGTGATGTAATGGAAAATTAATTTTTGGTACAATTTTTTATCATCGGGATCGAATCAGCTCGTGATTCTGAGTAGAATGAGCCCAAGCAAGTAAGTCTAAGTAAATCTGGAAGAATTAGGTTTTTGGGATTTTTTTTAAAACGCTTCTGACTCGATGAATCTGTAGGTGTATGAATGATGAAGATTTTGACGTCAGCACCTTGATAGGCATTTTCAGAAAAAAGTGCTCCATTTTAATGAAAATGGGTCCTCGATTTTCCATACAAAAAAAAATTGACAGTTTTGTAACGGCCTATACAATATGTATGAAAAACTGCGTTACGAAACTGACCAAAATAAACGGGACACTCTTTTTCTTTTTTAAAATCAATAGTATCTACTCGTGATTCCAGTTAATATAAAAACCCAAAACGTCCTATATTTTTGAAAATGCCCAGATATATCATGCCAAGTGTTGTAAAGGCTGTTAAAAAGGTTTTAAACATACTTGGCTATTTAGAGGTCATGCGTCATCTTTGCCATCTGCCTTTCCCCTTACAGCTTTTACCAATGTTTTTTTTTTTTTTTATACTACGACGGTGACAAACAAGCATACGGCCCGCCTGATGGTAAGCGGTCACCGTAGCCTATGGACGCCTGCAACTCCATTGTATTGTATGTTTCCTATTTGGTTCATATAACTCAATCCTATATATCAGCATATTATTCTCTATAAAGGCTTACCATCCAACATCCTAATCCTGAGGTTTCTGACTCGGCAGCGGTATTGGAGACTGTCTCCATCCTTCAGCAGGTAGTAGTCTAAGCGTCGAGGGTCTTCCAGCCAGCAGCCAGATAGGTCGTCGTCTGCTGAGGTCAGGAAGAGTCCATAATCTGGTAAATAAAAATGAAAACATGTAATACACTTACTTTAACCTTACCGTTAGTGGATTTATCAGATTCAATTTTACAATTGATTTTTTTGTTGTAAAATTCCGCGCGTCGACCAGGAATCGAACCTGCTCTCTAAACACCGATCAGATCGTTCTGCCAACTGAGCTATCGACGCCTACTCTGTCCGGGCGAAATCAAGCGGGTGGGTGTAAAATATTGAAAGAAACAGTAGAAATATTTTTGTGTTGACCTGCATTTTTTTTACTTGATTGGATAGGTAACTTAGCTGTATAAAACGGATATATGTTGCGTTTCTCAGTGTCGGATTCATCAGAAGACCTCCGTCTACGTAATGTAGGCATTTCGCGTTCTAGACCGTTCGCGATGTCGACTAAAATTTGGCGCCTTTATGGACATTGTCATTTTGCGTCTTAGTCATTCTGAGACGAACTCGATTCTTTCTGAATCGCTGAGCTAAAGCAGTAAGCTAGTTACTTTTCCTGCGTCTGCAACAGTGCAGCCATTTGGGTACCTAATGGTCCCGCCATTTTCTAGAATGAATGTTACGAGTACCATTCCCCGCAGTCCTAGTGAGAACCTTTTCTTTCACCACCGTGTGGCGTCTCGTGTACTTCGGCTGGAACCTCATGGTTTTTGTTACTGAGCTCGGCGGTCACATAGCCAGGAATAAAACTGAGACCTTGGAAGCGATCCTGTTAACAGGGAAAGTACAGGGAAGAAGCTCTATGGGCTGAACAGATCAGATCCGCGACATTGCCATAACAAAAGGCCATGATGCGTTACACATTGCCGAAGACCAAAACAAGTGAAAAGCGATTGTACACAGATTTATTCGTGGAGGCTACTGTCAGTAGTGAGAAACACGACAGAAAAAGGGGAGATGATTACTGAACTATCTTCTAGAATTATATGATTGTTACCTTTCCCTGCAGACCCCGTGAGCACCTTCTCTTCCACCATCTGCGTTGCGTCTGCGACGGTACAACCGTTCGGGAACTTCATGGTGCGTGTGACGGCGCCATCTTCTAGAATTATCTTCAGTGATAACGACGGCATATTTTATCTGAAAAAGGATTTTTTTAATATCGTGTCGGGAGTTTAATTATATTATTTTCCAGTTCATTCTTTGCACCGCAAATGCACAATTTATAATCGTGAAGAGCCTATTTTTTACAGATTGATTGACTTTACTCGCCTACAAAGTACAACTAATCTCTTAATGCGAATTGTAAAAATTGCTGCCTTTCTCAATTATGTTCCAAACTTAAATGTGTATGTATACAATATTTTTATATATGCATGGACATAAATTCGTATTCTTTACTTATTTTACTCGATTATTTAACAGTCCATCGATTAAATTTTTGGTCTTACACTCTCAAAAAACACTAATAAAAACCAAAAACATAGTACGTGACTACTGCCCTCTATCAACCACCTGCGCAACTAAACCAACCTTATAAGTATTCTATTTTAATATTATAATCAATGTTTTGTTTTCCTTAACCGGCTGCCCGTCAAACAATAGGCACTGCTACTTATCAACTATGCAGTACCTAAACACACAGGATAATACTGTTCATTTATTACGAAACTAGCATACTATGTTAATATGATTCATGGTACAATTTTGTATTCTTCCGGCTGCTAATTTAATTTAGCTTATTTAATAACTAGACTTCGCTCGTGCAGAGGTCGTTATAAATTTTGAACTCATTATTTAAAAATAAAATTAATATTTGAGGACAGTCTCACTCAGATGGATCTAGTCTCAAACTAAGCAAAGCTTATACTATATTTACTAGGAGACGATAGACAGTCATACTTATATAGATACATATAAAACGTTCATAATTCAGAGATAACTCCTAGCCTACGGCCTCCTAGCCTAGTCGATAGTGACCTTATGAAACAGGTGGTCCAAGGTTCGAGTCCCGGTCAGAACATTTATTTATTTTTATTTTATTTATTTATTTTTTAGTAACAATACAGTATTGTGTTAGAAAAAAAATGCTTACATACTAGCTTAATATTTAAAACATATAAAGCAATATTATATTTACATCAGCATTAACATTAGGTATATACAATGCATTAAAATTAAAATTATCAAATATACGTAAATTTGTGTGTTCATCACGAATATTTGTGCATGAGTTATGGATGTTTTATATGTATTTAAGTATTTATATGCATATTATGCATCTATCTACCATATATATCGTCGTCTAGTCCCCACAACACAGGCCTTATTAAGCTTACAGTGGGACTAGATCGATTTGTTTAAGATTGTCCCATAGTATTTATTTATTTTAATGAAATGGCCATACCAGGATTCGAACCCGGGACATCCAGCTCCGTAAGCATCACTAATCACTACACTAGCAACTAGGCTAGAGAGGCCGTTAATAGGCGTTATGTTTTTGAATAATAAGTTTTGTTAATATAAATAATATAGTTTATAATCTAAATAATATAATTGTTATGACTTATATCTAAAACCGGATTTGTACCTTTATGTTTGTTTTATTGAGCACCCGATATTTACTACTCGCGATGTTTAAAACCGCAGCTCATCAGTTTACTCCGTGAAAATGGCGCTTGCAACAGTGCCAAAATATCGGGTGCTCAATAAAACAAACATACATGGTAAATATCCCGTTTTATATATTAGTTATAATATAAATGACCATGTTAGCTTAAAATAATATAATTGTTAGTTCATTTACTTTATTTCATGTATAACTCGTTTGAAATATTAATTTGATATATACCCAGAGCTATTTGGTGCAGGAAAACATAATTTATTATAGCAAAATATATGAAATATATAATTTAATAATGTACTTCCCAGCTATAGGCTGAAACTGTTGAAATTAAGTAATAAAATAGTCCCAAAATTTCCATACATTTTTCGAAAATTCCATTCCGTTACTTCCGTACAAAATGTATGAAATAATGGTAAAGAAATTGGGGATAGGGGATACAAAATGGTATATTTTGTATCTCATATTAAGATCGAAAGAGCTTGAAAATCCAATCGCTCTCATTTTTATAGTTTTAATATAATTATTTTTAATTTTGAAATTTTATATTTACTAATCATTAAACAAATGATTTAGGTAATGTCATTTTCATTTTTTTTTTATTACTTAACATTAATTGCACAATACTAGAAACTACAAAAGGCAGTCATAATGCAAGAATGCATTCTCTACCAGTCAACTAATAGAAACTTATGATTAGTGAAGGAAACATCGATAGCAATAATTTTCCCTTAAAAATGATTCTTGGGAATTTCCTTCCCCAAAACTAGTTAGTTGGCGATTAGTATTCGGTTTATTTCAAATTCTCGAAATGACTAGATATATAATACAGAATATATTAATGTTAAATAATATTTAAAACGAGTCACTCACGTAATTTAGTCGATTTTCGCTCGACATGTTTCGTTCTTTACGAAGAACGTCATCAGGAGCGACCAGCCGCGACAGAGGCAAGTCGTACACTCAACGACTCACCGAAACATGTCGAGCGAAAATCGACTAAATTACGTGAGTGACCCGTTTAAAATATTATTTAATATGTTCGAGTCTCACGAGAGTTTTATATAGTTATATTAATGTTTTATATGGATTTAGTGGGCATTAAGACAAAACAATAATCATAAACTAGACTCTGGTAGGTATAGTCAGCTGCAGACGTAATGGACCCTCGCTGTGTACAAAATTTCTATGCAGGGTCCATTTTTTCGCAGCTGACTGTAGTAGACCGCAGTAGCTTATACCTCCTTACTCAAAACAACTTTCCAATAATTCATACGATAACACTAAAAGCCCCCAACGCGCATTAAGGTGACCTGTATACTAGAGTCAAACCACGTTATCTTGTCCAAGCAACTGAACTGTCAAACATTTAAGTGTTATTTTATACGTCAGACTTCTATTTCATACTACGACGGTGACAAACAAGCATACGGCCCGCCTGGTGGTAAGCGGTCACCGTAGCCTATGGACGCCTGCAACACCATGGGTGTTACATTCGCGTTGCCAACCTTTTAAAAAAAAGGAGGATTCGCTGTGTTGACAGCTAAAGGGGCAAGCTTTGCCCACACAGTGAATCCTCTTGGAGCTCTGGCGACCTTACTCACCAACAGAAACACAACACTATGAGTAGGTCTGAAAATTTTGTAATTATGAGTTGTTAATAGAAGTTCAGATAATAGAAGTAATGTTATTATTTTTGTTGAGTTTGTTATTTTTTGGTTAAAGACAATAAAAGTCAACCTTATATGTGTGTAGAGTCAGCCATGTATGTAGAGTTATAGGAAAACCTTATTTGGTTATTTAAGTAAATTTTTGAAAATCTTGTTATTATGAGGAGTTAATAGAAGTTTAGTTAATAGAAGATATGGTATTAATTTGGTTGAGTTTGTAACTTTTTGGTTATAGACAATAAAAGTCAACCTTATATGTAAGTGTTTTATTCAAAAAAGAAACAATTACCTACTGAAAAATAAAAATCAGTACTAATTTATTAATATAAAAAAAAAAACTATGAGTAGGGTCTAGTGTTATTAAACTGCGCTTTTCTGCAAGGTTAAGATTTGGGCGAGACGACATTCGTTGACTTCTATGAAATAATGACGTTTACTTAACACTTTCACGATCTTTGAAAGTCTAAATATCTGTAGGTAGTATATTATCTATAGTAGAGTTAGAGTCCGACTTAAGTTAGCATGGACTTGTTTTAATATTAGAGGTAAGGTAAGTTACACTTGCTGTATATATTTTGAAAATAAATGATTTTTTTAATTACATCTCAAAACTTTTTTGCAGCATAAGTACTGCGGAGCGAGACTTGTGTCTTTTTACATATGTAAGGTTTTTGATGGGATTATTAATATCCAGAGAAGGTTGTCTGAAAGACATCGCCTTCTAGCGTAATGACTGGTTGTTGTAACTACTAAATTATAACTGTTAACAAATCCATATCAAAGACAGACCAAGTCTCCAACCCGCATAAACATAGCCCGCAGCGCGTATCATAACAAAACATAACCCGAGACGTTTTAAAACTTAAAATCAAAACATACCTTTTATATTTTTGTTCCAATCCAATAACCACTTCACTTTACACTTAAACAATTTACGTATCACGTCTAAGATTATTTTAATACAGAAATACGTATAATTTGAATACGAAGTCCGTCCAATACGGGTGCCGTGTTGATACTGTGATAAGTCATCGGATGAGCGAGTTGGTGACTCATGTAGTTAGTATTATGACTGCATCGATACTGATTCAGTGAGCGAACTGGTTTAAAGAAAAAAAACTTAGCTACGTCATGTAACGGAGTTCGCCTACACACATACTATACAACACGCTTACAAATGACTCGTATAACTTATAATATAACGTCGTTGCGTTTTCCAAATCTGATTATGTGCTCGAGTTTTGTCAATTAATAGGTAATAGCAATTAAACACGTACGTTTTCAATTCATTTAATTATAATCACACACATATCAGATCTGGTAAGCGCAACTTATTAAGTTGCGTAGTTGTGTGGTAAAAAAAATCTAAAATAAATATTAAATTACGCTTTCTAAAAATATTTAAAGTACCTTAAGGCGATATTTTCGAACAAAAATATGTCCTTGAGATTAATAAAAAGATTTTTTCTCTCTACTTAGAGAAAATGGTAAAATTTGTTTCGTACAAACCTTTCTGGTTCTGTAATTAAGGTAAAAGTAAAAGTACTTAGGGTAAATCGCCAGTAACTGGCCACTATATAAAATAAAAAAAATCTATTGACCTATAAGTTTAATTTATTTTTGTATGAGGTGGCCAGTAATTGAAAACTTACAATAAACATGAACTCTTCATATGCGAACAGAGAAGGCCAGTTATTTGACGGTGGCCAATCACTGGCGATTTACCGTACCATAAATCTATTAGGACTGTTAAATTTAGTTGAGTTCATGTTGTTTATTTTCAAGACTTTAAAACCGATCGAGTTTATTTTAATTTAGTAGGCACCTACAACAATGTGAACTTTCTTCTTAAAATCTGTCATCTGCCCAATAAATGAATCCGGTCAGCGTCCGCCATGTTGGCGCCAGAGTTGCGCACAAAGACAATTTGTTTAATTTTTGACAGTGCGGAAAATAAAAGACTATGCAGTCGCTATCAGATATATCGGGGCGCCCAAGGTGGTAAAAATTATCCGAACAAGCACTTTAACACTCTGACAATAGAGGCGTGTTTAGATATTTTTGAGCAAGTATATTCGAACTTAGTACAGTCAAGGTAATGTACACACGCGTTCAAAAGTGCATGGGCAATTTATGAATGAATTCATTCAATTTGGAAATTACAATAAAATAAATAATAAAATTATAAAAAAATATTAAATTTATTTAACTTTAATTTTTCATTTTGTAGGTTCTTATTTGATTTAGGTTTTAGCTGAACTAGGTATGTTTTTAATTTAGTTCATTTAAGTTTTTTATATATTAATGTTTGTGTTTTTCTAATTACGTGTTTAAATAAAGCACTGGTTCATACATTTAAAATATAATTCAAGCTGAATAAATTATTCTAATATCTATATATGTATTTCGTATACCTATATAGACGTAATATAGGTATACATAGCTACATAGCTATAAGTATGTAGGTATAATCATTTTCATTGTTGTTTAAGAAGTCACGTACAGAGTAAAACATTTATTTAATCGCTAGTTGGGGAATGATAAAAAAATGCATCTCAATTAACACACTCTTGTTCATTCTACAACCTTGTCACATTACAATAACTCTGCAATCCGGTGCAGTTCTACGTCAAAACAAAACACTCTCGACCTTCATGCATTAGTATTAAGATCTATTAGTCTGGCATGTTTTGGCGTAAAATGATGTCATAGTATTTTTCCGTAAACTATTTAAACTTGCGGATTTTTTTTTGTGATATTTTAGGCTTGTATGAATGGATTTGTCATGTGCTTGCTTTTAGTATGTTACAATTTGTTTTTTGTACCACGACGATGGCAAAACAGCATACGGGCCGCTTGATAGAAAGCGGTCACCGGCTATGGACGCCTGCAACTCCAGGGGAGTCACATGCGCGTTGTCGACCCATTACCCATTACCATTACCCGTTTTTAAAGAACCCAATACTGTAATCTTTCGGGGAAACCTCGGCAGGGAGCTCATTCCACAGCCTGAGCGTCCGCGGGAGGAAATTAGTTTGAAACCGCACAGCGCGCGAATATTTTGGCCATTTTGTTTTTATCCCATCCGTTTAAGCATTTCTTTTGACGCCTATATACGTATATCCGCCAGATCTGCCGATAAATGTATGGTACAGTCGCCATCAGATATATCGGAGCGTCCGAGGTGTCCAAAATATCTGAACAAGCACTCTAACGCCTTGACAATAGAGGCTTGTTCAGATATATGTGAACACATCGGCAGCTCCAATATATCTGATGGCGACTGTACACTGTAGGATGATATTGTACCCATATTATTATTCAATCATAGCCCGTTTAGGTGTGAATTCCAGGTATGACTAAGTGAAACGACCTTCCAAGACCTAACTTTTGTCCCGCTCATTCTTCATACGTGCGAGAAGGAAATAATACCTAGGTCACCTTACATGAGCTGGCTATTACTAAATTGTGAGCGTAAAAGTATTTAGACTCAAGGTGTAATAAGAATAAATGTGACATAAGGCGTAATGAATACGTATTCTGATTTAAACTGGCCAAGATCATGTCGGGCCATGCTCAGTGTAGGGTTCCATAGTTTACCGTCCGTCACTATAGGCGAACTTAAAAAGAATTTTAATAGATACCATGCTCATAATAATACAACAAGGGTATATACGCTGCTCTTACGACTTTTACGCCCTTTTCACCGAGAAGGATACGTTTTTTTGCAAAAAAAAAAACATAAATGGCTGAACTGACCAAAATAATTTTCCTTAAAAGTTTTTTTTTGTAGCTCTATTTTCATGATTCTTTTAAAAATATATTTTGGACTTACGCTTCCAAATTTAGAGGGGGCACACTTTTTTTAAACTTTCGGAGCGATTATTTCTGAAAATATTCACTTTGTCAAAAAATGTTTTTAGCGAACCCCTATTCCTTTTCAAATACCTACCTATCGAACGATATCTCACACTTCATGTTTCAAACGAAAAAAAAATCCCCCATTTTACGTGTACCGTATAAAATACCCTAAAAAAAATGTTTTTTTCACTTTTCATTTTACCACTTTGTTGGCGTGTTTAATATGCACCAAATTTCAGCACTATCACTAACGGTCACTAAGCTTACCCGCATACAAACAGACAGACATGGCGAAACTATAAGGGTAGTTGACTACGGAACCCTAAAAAGTGAAATAAATCTATTTATCTTTGTACTCAAATAAGTTAAAAGGTTAAATAAGTCGTTGTGCCCTTTGCTTAGTTATGTCAAATAAGACCTTCCATCGCAGAGGGTCAACTAGGTCTTATTGGGATCCCTTGTAATGTTTATGTAAATTTATAGTATGTGTGCAGCTGAGCGACCTTGCTAAGGATCTTAGTAGACATGACTAACAAGACTATGTATGTTATTTGTGTATATAAGATAGTATACGGTTTGTGTCAATATAAGGATTAGACTTGGACTTATCTCTTCAGTCTTTGTGCCAACTTCCAGATAACTATTTCCGCCCTAGCTTCAAAATACACTACTTTCAAACATGTCTTCCCTACTTTAACTATAAAACTCTCGTGAGACTCGAACATATTAAATAATATTTAAAACGGGTCACTCACGTAATTTACACCGAACACGTGATACGTTTACGTGATTTACGTAGTTTAGAACGAAACATGTCGAGCGAAAATCGACTAAATTACGTGAGTGACCCGTTTTAAATATTATTTAATATGTCTTCCCTACACGAAAAATTAACCCTTAAATGCATGAAATAACAGTATTGATCCTAAAACATCCTAAATGACAACCAAATTCATTTCAAATTAAGAACTTACGACGATATGACAAATTCTACATTCCAAGAGAACTTGATTGTCACTTGTCTCGTTTCTGTGTCATAAATGCATCATCATGCATTTAAGGGTTAAAGCTGTGGTAAAAATTGCTGTATTAGCATTTATTTTATAAGTCACATTTTTCTTATGAAAAATCACGGGGCTGGTAACATTTTACTTATAAAAAATCACGCGTGGTCATACCTTGCACAAAGGATTATTAGGATTGCCATTCAACGTGGCAATAGGCTAGACGACTAATAAAATCTATTTAGTCCGTCTCTTAGATTATAAAAAAATATTGTACACGTATTTTTTCTTTTGTTCGTCAAATCAAAAATGACGAAAATACAGGGCGTTCAAGTTTCGCGTAACGTCTCTATTAGGTACAATTCTTACCTAGTAGTGACGTCACAAGCCCCCACCCCGGAACTTTGATGGTCTGATGGTTTGATATCTTCGTCAATTTTAGTTTAATTGAAAAATAAAAGAATGCGAGTAATCATTTTAGAGAATTTGACTGACGGACTGAGTAGAATGATAGTTTTTCAACCTAGTCGTAATCCCTATTCCTGGCCATGTACGTTCGGGCGTCGTATGCGCCAGATTTGTCAATAAATGTATGGGAAATTTGTCTGGCCGATGCCCGTTGTACACCTACTATGGAGATCTGACGGATTGCCCGAACGTATATGAAATGCTGTCAGCCTACAGAAGGCCTAGTATAAAAGTTGTGGCGTAAAGCCAGGCGTTTTTTATTTAGTGGACTGTAAGTATATCAAATGGTGGGTGCAGTTCCTATGCTAACCCATATGTAATGGTGAAGACTTACCAACGCAGACGATTATTGTGGTTCGCTGGCGGAGGCCTCCGCTTCTTCTTCTTTTAATATTACACACACTGATGATAAATACTAGATTTTAATGGATTTTATTGTTAAACTATATGTATACGCGATTCGCTTTATTGTGACACTGACATATTATTTTTTCTATTACTTAGTGTCGACGACGTGGCCAGTGTCAACGCCATCAACAAATAAGTTAGCATAGGTTTATACTAAACACCCCCCACCGAAAGCACTATGTGACTTTCATCTAAAAATAATTATAAGGAAAGGGAAAAGAAAATAAAATAAAAGAAAATGCGCATGCTTAAGCGCACGAAAATGTAATCTTCGTAAATGAAGTGGAAGGGGATTTAATGAATATAAGGTAGAGGACACAGTTTATTAACTGGCCTTAAAAATATATTATTGGCCCTTGTACGCAGAGTGACCTTGCGCACAATGCCGTCCACACCGGGATGTGTATGATCGACAATTGCAAGGGGCCAACTGCTAGGAGAAGCCCGATTATCCTTGACCAAGACCAAGTCTCCTACTTTAATATCGGGAGGCGAGGTAAACCATTTTGACCTTTGTTGTAAGGTGTTTAAATAATCTTGGCTCCACCTTTTCCAAAACAGTTGTGAGCAATTTTGCAAATATTGCCAGCGTGTTAAGCGATTTTCAGGCACTAACTGTAAATCATACTCTGGTACAGCTGTCAGACTCTTGCCTACCAAGAAATGACCTGGCGATAAAACGTTAAACTCGTTAGGGTTATCACTAGCCGGTAGAGCGCATAATGGCCGAGAGTTCATTATGGCTTCGATTTTACAGAAAACCGTAGAAAGCTCTTCAAAAGTCAAAGCTTTGTCACCGACAGCACGTACAAGATGATATTTTGCGATACGTACACAACTTTCCCATAAACCGCCCATGTGAGGAGCACCAGGAGGGTTAAACTGCCAGTTAATCATGCGCTGAGCACAGCCGTTTAAAATATCCTGTTGAGTGCAGTTGTCAGACATAAATTTCTGAACATCAGCAAGATGTTTACTGGCTGCTGTGAAGTTTGTCCCGCAGTCCGAATAAAAACATGCCGAGAGACCACGACGAGACACGAATCTGTCTAGAGTGGCCAGAAAACAATCGGCAGATAGAGAAGAGAGAGTCTCCAAATGCACGGCTTTAGTGGAAAAACACACAAATACCGCTAAATAAGCCTTCTCTATCTTTGCGTTTCGCCGTAGGCTTTCCTTTATGTAGAAAGGGCCGGCTAGATCAACTCCTACATGCTCGAACACTTTATTAGGTAGCAGCCGAGTCGATGGAAGATCGCCCATTTTAGGCTGAAGCGGCGTCGGTTTACATTTAAAACAACTTTTGCACTTTACGTGAATTGAGCGAATGAGGCTACGAGCCGACAAGATCCAATATCTTTGGTTGATAATATTTTGTAAGGTTTGCGGACCTGTGTGTAAATATTTTTTATGAAAATATTCAACCAAGAGTTTTGTAAACCTACTCTGCTTCGGCAACAATAATGGGTGTTTCGCATTGTATGGCAGGTCAGAGTGTGGGATACGACCCCCCACCCTGAGGAAGCCGCGAGCGTCAAGAAAGGGAGTCAGCTTTCTTAACGACACTGACATATTATTTTTTCTATTACTTAGTGTCGACGACGTGGCCAGTGTCAACGCCATCAACAAATAAGTTAGCATAGGTTTATACTAAACAAAAGTTGTACGACATTAACTCCTCGACCGCGTTAGCGTATCGAGGGGTCAAAATATGAAAGTTGCGGGATGATTTAAATAAACGGCAAACATAATTTGAACTCCCGATACGCTAACGCGGTCGAGGAGTTAATGTCGTATAATTTTTATACTAGGTCTTCTGGGCACGCTAGAGTCAAACGCGTTATAGGAGTGAAAGCCAGATAGGAAAAAAAAACCAAGTTATCTCTGGCGGGTAAATGAACTGGCAAACTTTAAAGTATTAGTTTAAACGCCAATCTTCTATGAAATTATAACGTTTACTTTCACATTCTGTGCTATCAAAATCTAGGAAACTTAGCAAAGACTGACTCTACCAATTGCGGCAATTTTTAAAGATTAGTTTTATATCTTTTATTTTAGTTTACATTATTAGCTACATAGAACGTTTTTTTAAGCAATTGCTTTAAATTCAAGGGCGCATTCTTTAGCTTAAAGTCAGTTAATTTTTCAAAGACACCGGTATTCTAACTAGCTCCATTTAGAAAATAACTACTAATTTAATTTTATCTCATATGGGATTTGCATGTATGTGAACGGAGTATGAGTGAGTATATACATGACATTAATGTGTTATGGTTGTCACTTAGTAAAGTCAATTCTAATGCCCGTTTTACATTAGCGGTTGATGCAAGATGTAATTATTTGGTATGAGAAATTAAAAAACTAAATATGTACGAATTCAATAAAACGAACTATGCCGATATTTAAATTAAATAAAAATAAAAATTACAATACAACAATACAATACAATACAATAACTCTTTATTGCACCTCAAAACAACAAAAATAACACAAACTGGTATAGATTACACATGAAAAAGAGGCAAACAACAGGCGGAATCAAATTAACGAATTTAATAAAAATAACTATGCCATACTAGTTCTATAATTATATCAAGCCACATGACGAAGTTAAAGCAAATGCCTAAGAACATCCTGTATAATATAAATAAAATAATACTTACATGCTCCAATCCCAGCTACAACTTCCTACGCAACACAAGTTACACTGACTTACAATTATCCTGTTTGGTCCAATGATCTCATATTGCGGTTTATTAGGGAAACTCATTTATTATATTGTAATTATCCTTACTTTTGTGCAGGTATTGGGTACCAATGGGGTTCATCGGTTTTTAGCGATAAAACATCACACATGTAAAACATTTATTTTCAAAATATAGGTATACAGTAGTAATTTACATAGCTACCTACCTCTACCAACCTTAAATCTATAATAGGTCCTTGAGGCATTGTACCTACACAGCATTGCGAGGATCTCCGGTCACCAGTTACATCAACCACAAGTTTCGCGATTTCTACGAAAAACTTGCATGCGCTGGGACCCCATGGACCCCAAATGGTACAAAAAGGTACTCTTTGCCCAGGAATATAAATTTATTGCTGCCAATACTAGAATATTGTAAAGAGCGCAATTTCTTTGTAGTGAATATAAAAAATATAGTTGTAACAAATAAAAAATCTTGTTGTCAATTTTTTCTCTGTGACAGGTTTTTCAGGCAATGGCAATTTTCCATTTTCTTGGTATGCTTCGTTCGTCAATTAGGGTATAACGTTAGAATATGAAAGACCGATAGAGCCCGATAACGGAATTTACTTTTCGATTTTTATGGTAAACTGGTCGTCTTTACCTACCACGAATTTCAAACGAAGTTTTGCATCTCACTCCCGCTTGTAATATCACATGCTAGTATGAAAAAGAGGCAACACTCCGTTCCCGGTTCGCGGTAGGTCCGCTAGCCGACTGACCGTAATCATAAGGAAACAATAACTAAAGAATGTGTCTGCGGTCAACGAAATGACCTGTATTTCCTTTTCTAAGGGGACTTTAATGCTCAGTAATAAGTGCGAAAAAGTATTCATTTCACGTGTAGTGTTATATGTGCCTTATTATTGGATCTATAAGGTATCTTTTACAATAACAATACATTTTATCACCTTGTTTACATTTTTGCAGCGATACATTCGCTTGCCGTTGAAATTTGAACCGTATTATAAGAGCAATAACGTACTTCATGAATACGATATGCATATCTCTTGGAGTTGATTCCTTGAGTTATAGTAAAGGGTAAGTAAAAGGACACTTTTACCTTCTGTTATCCATACTAATATTATAAATGGGAAAGTGTGTGTGTCTGTTTGTTTGTCGTTGAGCGACGAATTGACGTGATTTTTTAAGTGGAGACAGTTGAAGGAATGGAGAGTGACATAGGCTACTTTTTGTCTCTTTCTAACGCGAGCAAAGCCGCGGGCAAAAGCTAGTATGTTATATAAGTGTTTTGACTTCAACTCGAAGTGCTTTTTCCTTTCTCCTAGAGACCACGAACAAAAAATGAAGAGGACTGAATGTTCATACCAAGTTACCACTTCATACTGTTACCAGGTAGGTACTGTTCAAGTGTGGTTATAGAAACTCACCCTCACTCCTCTTTCTTTACTCTCTACGTCGTTTTTACGTTTCCTTTACTACAGTGCGTACTTCCTAGGTTACTTTGCTAATTTTAATTTTAAGGGGCTTGTAAAAGTTTACTTTTCTTTAGATTTAGATTTGGTTTGAAAATTAAATTTAGATTATTGAAAATGAGAAAGTAAAGAAGATAAGGTTAACATTTCGAAAATGTTCTTGATAGTTTAGTTACAGTGTGTTACGGAAATAATAAAAAAGCTTTCAAATTCGTTCTTATTTATGAAATTTTTTTTTCACATCTGTATTGAAAAACGTTGTTTGATACACGTGCAGATATGTCATGTTCGTAGCGGCTTTTTTGCTGATTGTTATTTGTTACCATATTACCTACGGTTTGCTGTTCATTGCTGCTTACTGCTATATTCGTTTTAATTTGTGAGATCCCCAATACGCAGGTAACGGCTTAGGAAGTATCGTCATAACCTTACACGATGAGACGAGGCATGTGCCCAGCAGTGACATTTGTAATGTAATGGCTGACTGTTTTTAATCGGGCACCGCGAGTTAATTCGCCGCTAGGGGCGCTAGTGGAACGTGGGTCTGGCGGAAAACTTTCAAACGTCACTTTGACAATTCTGTCAAATTGACACAAGACCCACGCATGAGTGGCGCCGCCTGGTGAGCAACAATACGGTAGCTCGCATTTAATTTCACTTCAAATACTTACTTCAATTTAATTTCAATTTTCAATTTATTTCATTAAGACAACAATGGCCCATAATTGTTAGTAAACAAGCTTAAACTTAAAGTAATGGTTAATAACAAATAATAATTAATAATACAGAAAAAATAATAATAATATACAAGTAGGTAGGTACTTATGGCATTCACCTAGTGGAGGTCATAATACAGGCGAAATGCCGCATAATAGGCGTATCGTATCGGCCCGCTACCGTACCCAGGATGGGGTTGGAGCTGGCCCGTACTCTGCAGAGCAACGAGGCGATTCTTTTGCGTATTATGGCGTAATAGTCGTCCGTGCGAGCCTGCATAAACATGCCCGATGCGCTGCAGAAACGGGGCAGCCCCAACAACATCCTGAAACCATTGTTATATTGGACGCGCAGGGAACTGGCGGTCTTCTGCGTATAACCAGTCCAAAGGCTGCACGTGTAGAAAACTTGGCAATAGGCTTTGAATAGTGTAATCTTAACCTGTTGACTACATCGTGCAAACCTCCTTACTAGCATATTACATCGGACCGGAATTTAGTAGAGTGTGAATTGTGTTTCATTTTCATCGACATCAAATGTCGAGAGAGACCACGAACAAAAAATGAAGAGGACTGAATGTTCATACAAAGTTACCACTTCATACTATTACCAGGTAGGTACTGTTCAAGTGTGGTTATAGAAACTCACCCTCACTCCTCTTTCTTTACTCTCTACGTCGTTTTTACGTTTACAGTGCGTACGTACGACATTTGAAACAGTCTCGATGAAATGGAAGAACTACCCAGTTTGTCAGACCATCTCTTTAATTAAGTAGAACGTAAATTGCGTTTCATTTTTATCGACATTTGAAACGCTGTCGATGAAATTGAAGAACTAGCCAGTACCTAGCTGCGTACTCAAAGTTAGTATAGGATAGCAAAATAAGAAACCAGTAAAAACAAGACATTCTCAATTTAACTAAGTTATTTCTCGTAGTTGCGAACGGCACGCACACATGCATAACTAAACGCGGAGCGTTGATTGGCTCTTTATTCTTCTAATATATTTACAGTAGCCATGGTGCTACTTTACCACCCTAGGGCGATATTGAGAATTTTACGTGCCTGTGTCGATATTAAAAGGGCCATATGTATTGTGAAATATCGTATGATACACGTGCGAAGAGGTAATTCGCAACTCGTGTCGATTTCAAACATTCCCTTCGGTCGAGTTTTAATTTATCGCTACTCGTTACGAATTTCCACTTTTTCGCCCTAGTATCGTAATGAACTAATTTATGTCTATTTTACTTATATAATTATGTAAGGGTAGGTTGCTAAATAAAATACAAAAATTGTAACATATTTTTATTATTATTCTAATACAATGTCAAGCATGTTAACTTGGTAACTTAATACCTTTAGAATAATCGGCATTGATAAATAAAGACTGCCTCAAAACCTGACAAGTCACAGAGTAGAGAAAAAGAGAGATACATTCACAATAATTTAACAAATTTTAATAACGATTTTGGTATATTTAAACGCCATTTTATCCAAAGGTGGCAAACGTCTTCAAAATCGATACAAACTAACAAATGTAAACCTTAAGTTGATTATGAAGGTTACTTTGACAGCGTACGCTTAAGCGTCTGGCGTACGTACGCCAACTTACGCCACCTTTAAGGGTTCTTGACGTTCAAAGCGTAAATGAACAGAAAGAATCCAAAACAATTACGGTTTAGGTTAATTTTGACGTCTTAACATAACCTCAAAATAATATTCTTTCTTTCTATACTCTATGATGGACTAATAATTTTAATTTACGCTAACAGAATGACTGATTTTAGGTCTAGTATTTGGTGAGTAGCACTAGAGTCATCACAGGAGTAGCTGGTCTACTTTCTTCTGCGGGCCTGAAAACAAAAAAAAAAGGATTAAACTAGGGAAAAATTATATGGTTTTAATTCTATTTTACAATATTACTACTCTAAATATGCAATGCACCACCCGGAGTTAACCACATAACCCTGAGTTACGCTGTTTTTGTATGGAATTAGACTGCTAAACTTCGGGTTAGCGGCTAATCCTGGATGGAGCAAGTGGCACTAAGTCTCCTATACGCTACTTTGGGCCAGGCGTTTTGATGTATAAGATTAAAAGAGGTATGGGCACAGCGGATGCATATCGTTTAGTGTGGTAGGGCACAGCACAACGAATGTCGTTTCGCTCAAATCTGGAGCAGAGCCCATCTGGGGAAGTACCTCCACCTTACAGAAAACCGCAGTTAAATAACACTAGACCCTACTCATAGTGTTGTGTTTCTGTCGGTGAGTAAGGTTGCCAGAGCTCCAAGAGGATTCACTGTGTTGACAGCTGGGGAGTGGAGTGTACCCACGGAGCTAAGCTTGCCCCTTTAGCTGTCAACACAGCGAATCCTCCTTTTTTAAAGGGTCGACAACGCGCGTGTAACTCCCCTGGAGTTGCAGGCGTCCATAGGCTACGGTGACCGTTTACCATCAGGCGGGCCGTATGCTTGTTTGTCACCGTCGTAGTATAAAAAAAAAGAAGAGGTCTGTGCCATGGATTGGAACCAATAAAGGCTACAATGGTGTTCATATTATTAACCTTTTTCACGCCAAAGTCGTATATATTAGCACCGCAGGTTCAACACCAAAGACCGATTAATCGGTTACAGACCACAGAGCAACATAGACCTTAATGAACACTTATAAAGTTCAAATTCAGTTTTGACACTTCGGTGACGATGCGTCAGAGTTTGTCGTTCGCATTTAACATGGCGTCGGAAAGGTTAAAAGTTATAAAAAGGCGTAAAATCAAGTAGGTACTAGGAAATCATAGGAATAACGTAGATCACGGTTATTTTCGAACCCAATTTCTATAACACAAATCTGTAAGAACTGCAAAAAGAAGGTTATTTATTTAACCGCGACTTCACGTCTGTATAAGTGGCTAATGTTTTAACAGTTTGAAATAAGAAACAAAAAAGATCTATCGTTATGAGTGACTGAGAAAGAAAATGAAACTTACAGCTTCCTTCCTGCTCTTGTTAACGCAGAAGGATCGCAGGGCAAACGGATCAGCGTATCCACACGTGCAATCCTGGACGAGGTTCTGCGACAACAGTTTATGCGTGATAGCGCCGGCTGCTGTCTGGAGGAACTGCTTTTGCTGTCCTGGGTTCAACTTTGCGAAGTTGGTGGAAGAGAGCGTGATGCCGTCGGTCTGTGAAGAAAACATACATGTTAGTTTGATTGAAGAAGAAAATAACACAAGAACACTTGGTTGGAGGTTGGAGAAAGTTGATTCTATATTTGGTTCTAAAGAAATACAAAGATGGTGTGTGGACGAGTTTTACTTAAAACAGAAAGACTTACAGTATCTCGACTAACTATGGAAAGAGTTAAAGACCAGTTCCCATCTTCTTGCTGACTTAGAGTGGATAGCAATCGCATTCAAGAAGATCTAGTACTGGCGGGTAACTGGTCTCAGGTGGCCTCATAGAAAACAGTTTCACAAAAGGCTTACCGATTCAGCGAAGTCAATGCAAGAATCCCTGCGGATCTCCAAGCTCTGCCTCAATTGCTCGGACTCTTTGCTCTGCTTCTTGTCGCCAAGCAGCAGCACGGAGTCCTCGGTCCAGCCAACGACCTGGTCGGGGCTCTTGCCACCGCCGATCTGGAGGCCGTCGGTGACGGTGATCAGGGTGTGGGTGTAGGCGTTCTCGGCGAACAGATGGTTGAAAGCCTGGCTACGGAAGAATTCGACCTGGAAAAGGGTGGGTTGTTAGAAATGGGTGTACGGGTTCACAGGTCCAGTATATTAAACACAATCGGGATGGTGTTAGTTTTTTTTAATTTCAGAAACTGCTATAGGGAAATATTTTGATGGCATCAGAGTCCATTTCTTTTGCATCTTGAGATGTGTCCTAATCTTTATCTTGAAGACAGAGAGATATCGCTGTCAAAAGCAATGCCACTTCATTGCAATTTCCTGTAAAGCTGATAAAACGTGATTTCTCGTTTGAAATTATTGAATATGACAGAGAGATAAATTCATGCTTAGGCAAGGCAGAAGCTGAAAAAAGATCCTTACCAATAAGTCCTGGGGTTTGCAATGCTCTCCAACAACGTTGATGGCGTGTTTGACTGCACCAGGGCGCAGGGGCAGCTCCAGAACTGAATGGTATCCAGCCACCACGTTAGTAAGACCTGAGATAAAGAGACAAGATAAGTAAAAGGTTTCATAATATGGCCTGAATTGGTACTTAATAAAGAATATTAGTGAAATGCAACCGATACCATCACGAAAAGAAACAGCAGCGTAGTTTTGTTACTTTACATATCCTCGTGATTTAACTTTCAACTTCGGAGAAAGGAGAATTCAGTGATGACAAACATAAACTCAATTCTTTAAAAGTTAGTTAGATATCCATAAAACAAATAAGAAGCTGACGGTGATGGACATTTTCAGAAAAAAGTGCACCACTTTAATGAAAATGGGTGTTCGCCTTTCCATACAAAAAAAAATGGCAGTTTTGTAACGGCTCATACAAAATGTATGAAAAAATGCGTTACGAAACTGACCAAATAAAACGGGACACTTTTCAATAGTAGGTAGGTACTCGTAATTATGGTTATAAAACGCCCAAAACTTCCTATGTTTTCAAAAAACGAAGGAAATGGTACCTTATTTTTGAAAATGCCCTGATACAAGTGAGTGGTTTCAGGGTCAGTCTTCATGATTTCTTGATTCGTAACTATGCTTAAGTAAACGGCGAAGTCTTGCATTAAGGTGGAATAAGTATAATGTAGGTACTTACCGAACCAGCGCTTGAAGTCTTCAACGAAGTCCAGGATGATTCTCTGGACCTGGTCAGCCTTGTCACAGCCGGTGACGATATGCTTGATGTGCTCCACGCGGCTCTCGTCGTTGAACTGGACCTTCGGGGTCTTCAGTTTAACTGGGGGAATAAACAAAGTTACAGTACACGTACTCTTGCAACATTTTTAGTATATAGATTAACAGTAGTACCCCTCATCTTGCAACCCCTTACAAACAGACCCGTTAACTTGCAAACAATTTTTTGGATTGTCAAAGAACAGTTTAGGAGCCCACTAACTAGAGTCCAGTTTTAATGAACAATGAAAATAATCTTAATCTGCTTTTCATTGGTCGGTAATATTGTTCATTGACATTTAAGCAATTATTGCCATGTCTTAGGATTTGACTACGAGCATTTATAATTCTAACAGACATGTGTTTGGAATGAATTTCTAAGGAATACTATTACTGGCACTGTAACATGAATGTAGCACTGATAAACGATATGGTTCTACTACATAAAAAAACTTAAAATAGTGTTTAAAACTAAGAGTAGTAAGTCAGAATACTTACGATCTGTGTCGTAGACGACAGGGTACGGTAATTGAGGAGTGATGCCGACCAGGTAGATCTTGATGTCTTCGATCTTCTTGGCCTTCAGTGCATCGATCAGCTGTGATACCAGTGGCACGGCCAGCTCCTTGTAACCCTTCTCGGTTGCCTAAACATAAATTAAAATTTTAAGTTTGAGGCGGTCTTAAAACTAGCAGAAGAAAATTGGACAGGGGATTTGATACTTGAGCAGGTATGTTTGCTGTTTGAGTAGCTATGTTATTTGGCTTGTGATAAAAGTAAACCTTAAACCTTTTTTTTTAAATATGTTAACATACCTTGGTAGTCTCAAAGGTCACGATGATGTCAGCCTGCTTCTTCGGAACCTTCAGCTCGTAGCTCTCTCCCAGGGACTTGGGTTTGTCAGCGTCCGTGCACTGGAGGCACGCCGGAGGCATAACAGCGGGGAGGAGGCCGCTGTTGGCTAGAGCGGCGTAACCAGCACCAAGGTCGCAGGCCTCTTGGAGAGCGTTGGCGGAGTCTGCGGTGACGGCGTGGATGCAAGCTTGTCTGTAGAAGATGGACTTGGTATTACATAGTGAACACCAACTTAGGGCAGTGACTTGGCGAAAGTAATTGAACGATTTTGAATAACTATCGCTACGGATCCAGTAGTCAACTTATTACGTAGTAGTCGCATCCCTTTAGATCAAGTACCTGTATAGTCAAGAGATCAGAGCGTGATTATAATTGAAAATTCGTACCTCTGTCTTTGATTGGCATTGATTGTCTGTAGATTAACCAATGGGAAATAGAATCTAAATGGTACAATGTCAGGTACACGAGACAGTGGCTGGAGCTACCGTCTGTATTCCCTGACAAGTACGACTTCTCTCTTTAAAGCATGAATAAATAGGATATTACTGAACCGGTGAGCTCCATCTCAAACTCTGCCTTCACTTTCCATTAGGTGTGACTAGATTAAATCGCCGGTCAGTTTATAAAACTTTTGTTATAATAATATAAAAAATGTTTCACAGACAAGTGTTTTGTCAGACAATTGGGAGTCCAGCGTCGTGTGAGTGCTGTGTAGTCTTCACTAAAGCTAGTTTTCTACACCAAATCTTAAAAATAATACAAAAGGGATAGTAAGTACCTGAATGGCGCAGCGTCGAGCACAATCGACAGTGGGCGGAGAGGCGAGGCTCCTCCGAACACGGTCTCGCAGGCAGCTGGCAGAGCAGCGTGGTGCTGGTGGTGCGAGTGCTCAGGGGTCTTGACTGGGGCGCAGCTGGAGGCCAGCTTGTACGCGTTGCCGAACTCACTCTCAGAGGTGGTGATCTGAGAAAAATGAAACAGATTAAAATACGGAAGAATATAATTATATAAGTAAAATAAAAAAATGAAGCCATTGCCAACAGCTTTGGATAAATTACAAAGTGATTTGTCTTCATCAGTGCAGGAAGGCATCGTAAACAAGTCAAATGCAATCGACATTGGCAAGAAGGCAGATTTTAAATACTTTATCGGGATATAATTTGTTTTGAATTACCTTGCCGTTAGGTAGCCTGAAGTCATCATAGGGCTCGTTGTTACCGTCTCCGAGGAGACCACGCAGTTTGCCCAGGTAGAAGCCAGATACTTCGATGTAGCACACCTGAAAATAAAAAAAAGGTTAGAGAAAGAGAACTATGATAAACTGGTTCAATGACAGTTTTGCAAGTGCTTGTATGTGTATTCGATTCATGGATGTCGATGCCGAAGTATTCTTAGACGAGTATCATTAGAATTTCTTCAATATGTGCACTCGAATAAGGTCGAGTATCTCTTACACACCTGAATTATGCACCCGGAACGACGGAACGAAACAGGTTACCAATTGGCACAAACCACCAATTCCCTAAAGGGCACCCCGAGCAGAGGCAGGCCAAAAAGGAGATGGCGGAATGACTTTCACTCTTTTTGTAGTGACTGGCAGGAACACACATTCAGCCGTGACGAGTTGTGGGGCAGAGGGGAGGACTTCGCTTAAAAGTGGGACACAACATAGGGTTATAAAAAAATCCTTACCTGCAATTTGCTGGCGCAGAAAGCCATGATACCGTAGCGTGAGCCGAGGCCGATGCGACCGTTGGCAGTCTTAAATGCGAACACGTCCTTCTCCCAGACAGGGAAGCCATGGGCGGCGCCGTTGAACATGACCTAAACAAGAAGCAATTGTTAGCGATTGGCAAATTTTCCTTTGTATTAGTCTTGAACAGATTGTGGACCATCGGATTAAAGTTTAAAAGTTAATTGAACTCAATTAGTGAATTAAACACTGCGGTCTGAATATTCTCAGTGAGCTTGTCGTTTTTAGGGTTCGGTATCTCAAAAGGAGAAAACGGAGTCTTTATAGGATCACTTTGTCTGTCTGCCAAGATCCTTATCCAAGGAACGCGTAGAGGTAGCAAGTTAAAATTAATACCTCATACAAAGGTGTGAAAAAACCAAACCTCTACGTCAACGCAACCAAAAGATACGGCCGTTTATGTCGCATTTACCATACAGTTGCAATGGGAATCAAAATGTATAGATTACTTTCCGTTGACCTAGATTCACGAAATATGGCAAAAAGCAAGAACTTGCAAATCAAAAACTGTATAATTGCCGCACGCCGAGAGTTCCGTGCCACCAGTATTTTTAAGTACTAAGGTCATAAATGCCCCAGCATCCTTAGTGCGGAACCTTCAGTGGGCGAGTCCGACGTGCACTTGGCGGATTTTTTATTCAGAAGAAAGCTGACACAGTACCGCCATATATAATTATATGGAGAACATCCGATCTTGAGTTGCAAACCTACCTGCCCGTTCTCCTTCAGCTCAATCGATTTTCCATCAGCGTGCTCCAGGATGAGAGCCTTCGGGTTGCCGTTCTGCAGCTGGATGGCCAGCGTGAAGTTCCTGTCGACGAAGTCGTGGGCGAGCACGTAGCGGCAGGAGCCAGGGAAGGTCAGGTGTCGGCCATCGAAGGTGAAGATGTGCTGGCCGTTGACGACCACAGCACGGACTGGGGAAGTCAATTACTTTTTAATATATATGAAAAATGTTTTCTAAAATCGTGGTGCAACAAAGAGTAAAGTTTTTACCAGTATTGAAAAAACCAGAAGAATATCAAGCATTAGCAAATGTCTGTTCTACTTTGAGAAAAGAATAAACACAATAAAACTCATCCTAAACTGACTGAAAATTGAGCCTTGTTAATAAAGGCTGTTTATGAACTTTTATCAAAAAGCGAGGCAGAGCACTTGGGAATGCTTCCACTACTGAGTTTCTATATCGAGAACCTGGAATGCACCGGGCATTGGTATACTGTCTTTTTATGGAAAACCAATACCGACAGCATTCTCTAAATAGAACTGATCCTTGAACTGCATTGTGGTTTGGCAGAAGAAAATGCCAAACGTAAATAATATTTCTGTCGTGAATATTTTTTTTTTCATTTGTTTTGTACATAACTATTGTTATGATGAATTTAACTCATTTTAACTAGTTGTTTACTAAAATTGCTGTCAATCGAAGTTCCTAACTATGTAAAGAAACCGCCATATTGATCGTAATAACCTAACTTTTATGATTTAATGAAATCTCCGAGATTAAGTTTTATCTTACGTTTTGTATAATACGACCATATCAGTAGTGAACGTCTTCAGTGGTGTTTGATGCGTTAGTGTGAAAATATAAGGAGAAACAGTGACAAAACATGTGATACCTTTTGTTTACATCGTTTGTAAGTTCTAAATAACGGTGATTTTACAGCGAGTCATTCTGCTGACATGGACTTTAGAGACGGTGGAGTGTTAGGATAACGTATTCAGAACACATGTAACGAATCACTATTATGAACATTATTATAAAAGCAGTAAAAGAACTTACGCTTAGCAGGGAACTCATCAAGCGGGTTCAGGCTACGCGGGCGGTAGGCATGGAGCAGGGCGAGGGCATCAGGCACGTCTCCCTTGAGGAACTGGTTGAGGAGACTGAAGGAGGCCACGCCACTGATTGAGGGGACGGAGAAGCGGCCCGGGGTGGTGAAGAAGGCGGTCTGAAAAAGAGTTGTATGAGTACTGACAAAAAAAACATCGAAGATGTTGTTTTCGAATGTCAATAACTACGTCCATATTAGTAGAACTGCTAAATTTACAAAACTGGAGTACCTAGGTACATTTCGATGAAGTAAGTTTTGATAACTGACACTGGAGTTGAATCGGATTTATCATTTCCCCATTTGTCAAACGCGAGGACATGATCTGGATGTCCCATTCAGCCAAATTAGTAATTCGAATCGCAGCCCTAACCTATTGTTTGCTGGTCAATAATCTATTTAAGAAAATAATTGTTTAATACATACTAATTTACTTATTCTCTTCTCTTAAAATCTATCTCCTGTCTGTATGGGTCTTGATAATGTTCAACTGTAAAAAAGTTTTCTACTCACCGGGTTAAGATTGACGATGCCGGGCACGCCAGCGGCGTTGACGCGGCTACGCACAAATTGGACAAGTGACGTCAGGGCCACAGCGAACTTCTCGTAGATCTGGCGGAGCTCCTTGGCATCGTCACACTTGTCATTCTTCAGTTTCTGTGAGGAAAGGTAGTTGTTACAGATTTCTGTAAACCTCTTTTTATGTAGTAGAAAACTAGCAGACAATTCGCTCGATGGGACACTATCATTGTCGCTCAGAAGCAAAACATAAGCAGCGTCTAAACAGCTGCCTTTGCGTTATGAACTTGGATATTCCCATTATGCTCGCTTCTTGAAGGCAAATGAAGTAAAAACAAATTTTGGAGTGCTTAGTGGAGAAAAACTGATAGTAGAGTAGTTTTATCTTCTTCAACCTATATGGATTTAAAACAGGTGACGTAGAAAGAACAAGAGGGCATGAGAAACAGTTGTATGTGCTGATTCTCTTATTTGGGCTGAAATAATCCACATTCTTCTTACTCCGCGGAACCTTAGAATATGATGAAAATTACCTTCTGCACATAGTTGTGTAGCGCTTCCACGAAGGCCTTGGCTTCGGGGGTGGGGATGACGTCCTGGATGGCAGCATGGGCGTTGTTCAGGAGAGCGATGACCTGGTCGGGGACAGCCAGCTCTTGCCACTGTTGAAGAAGTGTGTGTTTTAGTATTGTATATAATTCAGCCAGTCAATTTGCCGTTGGACTTATTTATCAGAGATCATTCAAGCTTAGCCTGCAGCCGATATTTGACAATTGTTTTTTATGCTAAACCATACCTAGGACTGTGTGTAGTTCATCCATAAACTTTCAGAATTCGAATTCCGACAAAGCGAGATGGTAGACGCTGCGTTAAGTCGCGACGGTCAAATGGGTGTTATATTCGTTTTTATGGCCTCATACGCGATATATTTATTTACAATACCTTTTCTTTAAGCATCTGGACGAAAGGCAGCTCCTTGATTTGCTGGGTGATGGTGCTGACGATTTCTCCGGCTCTGAGGCGGAACTCCTTCAGCTGTGCCACGACTAAGCGGGTCAGGTCTAGAAACAAATGGTTAAGGTTATGATACTATGCAAATATACACATTCTTTTCTTTGACTTTTTAGGTATTACTATCTCTTCTGTTGCTTGTAGTGGAATCATAAAACATATTCATGTTCTATGTGAGCAAGTAAACTGGACGTGGACAGTGCCGAATGCCTGTATTTTTTATTAAATAAGGCCGGAATGAGATCTCATTCAGATTGTAAAAAAACTTACCGGTACCCATAAGTTTTCGGAAACCCACATCTACATTTGAAATTGGACCTGTCAAAATAATTAAACGTATTCCACTTACCCTTGAAAATCTCAGCAAGGGTGTTGGTCAGCTCCTGAAGTTCAGCCTTGTGCTTCTCGAAGAAGTCGGTGACCAGGGCAGCGAAATGCGCTACCAGGTCGATGAGTCCGTCGAGGTACTCGCGGACCAGGGCCGCAGCGGTCTGGTACAGCTGCTTAATTTGAGGCTCGATCTGTAGGAAAGGAACTGTTAGAATGGTTCACAAGTTTTCTAGTGACTTTATAGAATTAATGAATAAACCCAGAATTACTTGCTGATTATATATCTTACACCTTAACAATCTATCTATCTAGTCTTTGGTATATTTACGGAAATTAAATCATTAAAAGTTTAATCATGGTCATCAAAAGTCGGTGGCACTGGCAATTTGCCTTATAATTTGACATAACATACGTCATTTTATAAGGAGAATCACCCTCGCCGACCTCTCATCATTAACAAGACCTCAGACAGAAAGTAACAGGTAAACAGGTAGTGTAGAAACATCGTGTACTCATATTTCTTATCCTCGAGTCTGTTATAATTGAATTACTCATTTTATAATCAGGTTGAGCTCTGACGAGTATAATAAACAACAGTATTGATAAAGAATTATATCAAGTTGGTACTAATGAGCAGAATAAGTAGAACTCAGTGTACTTACATTCTTTTCGTACATATCGCAGATCTTCTTGCAGGTGTCTTTCAGGGTTGTGTATACCTGGTCGACCAGGGGTTTGGTGGTCTTAATGATGTCATCGATGGTCCTAGCGATAATCACGTAGATTTCTCCTCTGAAAATAAACATTCATTCCATGAAACAAAAGTAGTAAAGACGTTTACATAAAAAAACTTGGACAAACACTTTGATACTCTCTGAAGTTAGAACTAAGACTTGTACTTAAATATGACTAATATTTTTTAAATGCTTCGGGTAAGGTTCAGTCAACCAATTGGAACCCAAGGCCACTGTAGGACTATTTCATAGTGACGCTATAACTGAGATTCACATGGTTCTAGAGTGGCCTAGGGTTTCAACTGGTTGACTGTACTTACATAACAAAACACTAAGCCTTTGTGCCTCAAGCAGCAGGATTTGGTGAAGTCTCTCAACCACTCATTTTTAGGGACCTTTAAGTCTTTTTGTGGCTTTGTGTTTGTTTTGTACGTGACGTCACGGGTGAAACTTTAACTTTAAACAGTGATCAAGAATACATACAAGTAATGGAAGGTCTCCTTGAGCACCTTGTCGTTGGCAATCTCCTGGTTAAGCTTGCTAATCTCTTCTTCCAAGGAGTTCTGAATGTTCTTAGCGGTGGGCTCGACGCGTTTAAGCGTGTCCTTGAATTCCTGGCTGGCCTTGTCGCCCAACGCCTTGACGCGATTCTCTAGGGTGGTGAGGTCGTTCTTCAGGGCATTCTGAACAAGATCAAATATAATGAGTTTCCTTTTTTTTTATCCCAAGCGAGAAGGCAATCGAGTAGTTATTAAAGAATATACATATTTGCTAAAAGATAAAGATAGAAGGCAAGAGATGTTGAGGCAAACTAAGACAAAGGTACATGGACAAAGTGACGGCAAAAGTAAAGGCCGTGTAGTATCAAAAGGTCTTTTCAATCGGAGGCAGTATCTAGCGGAGAGAAAGAGTACTTACCACAAAGTAGTTGAAATTCTCCTTGGATACGCCATACTCGCTCTTGACCAAGTTGTCCTGGAGGTACAGGGCACCATGGACGATGTTCTTCTTCTGTCCAGGCAGAACGATATCAGCGCTGATGTCCACTCGCTTCTCCGGCTCAATATGGCCGACCACGGTCAGTCTGCGGCCGTTGTCGTCTGCAGAAAATTGTCAAATTGATTACAGGAAAAGAGACCAAGTATGCTGATAATTTACTTGGACAAATTCACCAATATTGGCTCGGAATCCCTATTGAAAATAACATTAAGAAAGAGTACTCTAGTTACAGCCTAAAACTGACCTCTTCTTCACATTACCACAATATTTCAAAGGGCACCCTCGAAAACTCGGAGATAATTTTTATACGCAGTTTAGTTTAATTTTCGTCATGGATTTATTTTGCTTTACTAGTTTTACTTATTGTGAACCTTTTTGCATTGATTATATACTTTAAGTATCTGTCTGTAAACATACCATCGTATCCAGTGGTGAACTCGAAGTACTGGAAGTCGTTGATGATGAAACGTGCGATGACGGGCTTTCCTTGCAGCAGGCTGAACTTGATGTCGCCTTTCTGCTGTTTCTCCTTCAGCTCAGACTTGGCTTCCATGTCGATGACCTTAACGAGGGGAGTATCCACCTGAAAGAGAGGTTAGGTTAGTTAATTCCCAAAACGGCCATCTAAGAAGCACATGTGCTCCGGTCGAAGTGGCGTGAGACGCAACCCTCTTTAATTAGAACTTCGATAGAAATGGAAGAATCTTGCGCGACTAAATAACAGCTAGTTTGATTGACTCGTGTTAAGGCTTTAAGGATTCTGCCTAAATATGAGACACAAGAGTTGTACTCCACTTACCAACAGCTTGACGAGAGACGGGCTTGCTTCCAAGTAAATCTTGGATTCGCGATCCTGTAACAAAAGTTAGAAATTATTCATCTGTAAAAATTAATGCGGGAACAGAGAGAGAAAAGTCAAACAGATCCTGTATTTATAACTTGTCATACTCGTACTTGTAAGAGTATTTGTGATTATGCCTATCTTTTGAACAATACAAATCTACATTATATTACTTCTAAATATACGGTAGGTAATACTTACGTTGCCAAGAGTAGGATGAGAGATGGACGCAGAAGATTCGAACTTGACGGTGTTCTCAGCCGGGGTGTGGATTCCTCCCTTGACCTTGATGACTGCCTCCTAAAAGAAAAATTACATTGTGTTTATATAAATGCCCTCTGAAGTTGACGAAAACTCTAGAATGTTATAGAATACAGCTATGAGTATGAGTGATGATGTATTGAGGACCATAAAAAAAAAATTTAGCTAACATAATTATCATGAGTGTACTCAAGGGCAGTATGATACTGAAAATTAATAATGCCTGAATATAAAATATTCAAAGTCCTGAATATAAACTCAAGATTACTTTGAAATACTACTGAATATAGAAGACATCTTACCTTGCCCAACTTAGGATGGCTGAAGCCTAACTCAGCTATAGCACTGTGCGACTTGTCTTGACCAGTCACATCTACGCGGAACCTGGCGGCGGCCTTGTGCTGGGGCTTGTTTTTGTCAGGGTGCAGCTCAATATGGCCTTGGATAGGGAATGGCAGAGCCTTGTCGGTGGGGTAGGTGACGATGGATTCCAGGGCGAGCACGCGGGTGGGAAGGGTCAGGGTCACGCCAGCGGGGTATCCTGAAGAAAAAACGGTTCATTAGCATAACAGGTATACAAATAAAGAATTCTCAAATCTTCAGATGGAGTGTCGCTTTTATTTCGAACGGGTCTTAAAATCGATTTTATTAAGACGATAATATTTTAAAATCAAATATGAGCATGACGTCCATTTTTCTTTGTACCAGTGGCTTCTGACACAATTGAATACTTCTTTAAAACTCATAAATGATATAAAAATGTATATGCTTAAAACTTAGTCTCAATCTTTGAGCATGAGGAAAGTTATCTTGATCTAATTTTTTTACAAACTGTCAATTTTACTGGCAGTCAGATTGTAATAGATATAACAACTAACAAATGATAAATTCTCTGAGCATGAATCGAATACTTACTGCCTTGGTCAGGAGTGCTGTAAACATGGAGGTGGTACTTCTTATCCTCCTTGTTGATGTGCAAGTCCAGGCTGTACTGAGGCAGCTTGCGCTCAGAGACTTCGTTGTTGATCTGCAGACCGAACTCTGGCGCGAAGCCAAGCTTGCGAAGATCGACACCCATGTTGAAAGTGTGTTGGAAGACGCCGGGTTCTGTAAGAAATTTTAAAAGTAAGTTAATCATTCAATAACAATTTTGAAACAAGTTGAACTTTAAACTTGTTTTGTCGTGACGATCTTCATCTTACTCACTTCCAGGTTTTTGTCCAACTGCCAAAGGAGGGGGAGAAATTGGAGGTCGCTTGAGAGAGAAAGGATATGATCCCCGCTCCGGATCATTCCTGGTGCAAAGGTTATCCATCGCAGTTCAACGCGGAAACGCAGCGAGTGTGTTGGGCACTTTTGCGCCCGGAATGGTACGGGGCGGGTTATTTGATTAGGTTTGTAGCTTAGGAATTTAAATTTATGTGTAGTTTAAGTCTAATTTTAATTTTGTTGTTATTTTAATTACCTTTTAACATGTTTTAGGCTAAGTTCCTTTGGAAATTGTTATTTGGTATATACTGACAATTAAATAATCATCTATTTTAAGGAGGGGTATAATTTTCGAGAGTATATAGTTTGTATGAAATTCACCGGCGTAGCTCACAGAAGCGCTAAACTGAAGTGGCAGTGGGCTGGACATATTACCATCTACCCGGTAGGGGTCGCAGGAATCCATTGAATAAGAGAGTGCACGACTTGATCAGTGGCAGTCTTTTGATAATGATGATGATGTATGTCTAATTCTTTGGCATGGCCTACAGCTGTTTGACGGATTACAACATTTGTGGGAAGTTTTTCCAAATCAAAAACCCAACAGGGTGTGTTGGCTGGCACCAAATCATCGCAGTAAATTTTTGAAGTTTTTGGATAAGTTTGTTAGAAATTGATTACAATATTGTACTTACTCTGGACATTGATCTTCGAGTGAAGTTCAGCGTTGGCACACTGTTTCTTCTCTTCGCAGTAGACGTAAGAGGTCTTGTATTCGAGGTTGGTGACACGGGACTCAGCCACGTAGCTGCGCTCACCGATAGCCAGGTTCAGGAAAGTCTAGATGACAACAGAGACAACGATTTAAAACAAATAACGAAGAGAGTTAACATAACTGTTAATCTGACCAAAAAAATGTGCCACAAAAAGAGAACTGAGTAAAATATTGATCTGTATGTAACAATCTTGTGTTTAAGATGTTTTGTCAAGAGCTCTAGCACGTGGTGTTAATTCTTACCTCTAGTCCCTGTTCGTTGCCTTCAGTAAGCAGAGTGCGGATGTACTTGAAGTTAGCGGACTTTTGTTCTTCCTTAACCTTCACGGATCCAGAACCTTCAATAATGGTTTTCGGGCCTTCTTGCTTGCTAATGAACGAGGTGCTTCCACTGAGAACGTTCTTTCCAGCGTTGGTGGCATGGAACTCGAGGCGCTTGCCGCTGCCGGCATCTTTGCTCACGATCTGAACGTTGTAGTTCTTCCAGCCTAAGCTATCAGAGTTGGCTAGGGTCTTGAGGTTGATGTCATTGTTTTGGATATGGGCCTCAGACACAATGTCGAAACTGACATCCTTGATGTTCTCCACCTTGATTTCACCCTTGCCTTGGTGCTGGCTGGGGTATTCTCCCTTAAGGTAGATCCTGTAAAATAACAGCTTATAAGTGTTTTGGAAAAATGGAAGAACAAAAACATGCAAACAAATTAAAATCTTTGCTAGGAGTAATCATGCCAACTTAACAAAGTAAAAAAACATTGATGGGACTTAACAAGAACATTTTGAAAGACAAACACATTCTGTTCAAGTTAGGGCTTTTACCTGCTAGTCTTCGGGCTATGAGGGTTGGTGTATTTGAGGTCAATCAACGGGTGCGTCTTGGAGTAGACAACGAGAGTCTCGGTCTTGTACACGCGGCCGTCAGCATCCACAATGACGATGGAGTTGAACGTGTCCGGAGATGGGTTCTAAGAGATGACGAAAGCATTAACATTACGGAGATATTCTTAGAAAAAATGTCTAGTAGCTTTTTTTAACCTTGATATTAGAGTAGGCCGGTACAATATCCGGCCCTATTACTTCTTACCCTCAGTAAAATACATAGAAACTTTATCTATTTTCAGAATACAATAATATTGAGATCAGACAGCACTTAATATGTGTCAAGAGGCTACTTAATGGAACACATACCTATAGGCAAGAGGAGGCACAGGGCAGAGTAATGTTCTATAGTATTTATGCGATTTTTCGCTTGACCACAAAGTCCAAAAAGACTTTATAAGACCCTTCTTCTTCTTAATGTTTTTCGAATCAATCTAGCCCCAAGATTTGTCGTACGCGCTAGTTTTACGAAAGCGACTGTCATCTGATCTTCCAACCCAGAGGAACTACTAAGGTATTGGAGAGAACTTTAACAATACTGTGGCATCTAATTTAGGTCAGTAAAGTGAGTATATTCAAAAAAGCTACAAACCTTTGAGTTGATGCTAAGCTCCAGTTTCTTCAGCTGCTCGTTCTGAGGAGTGGTGGCCTTGATGTTGACAGTGTATTCCTTTTGTGCAGCTGAGGCATCCACAGCGAGGTTCGCTGTCTTGCCCTTTCCGTATGTAGCCTTGACTTCGGCGCTACCAGTCTTCTTCTCACCTAAACGGTTTAACAAATTTGGAAGATTAAGTATTAGCAGTATGCACGGACCCCCTATTCAAGGTAGTCCTTTCAGATATTCTTCTATCCACTTCTTATTGAGGGAGTTGTAGACATGCTTACTCCATCTTCGAAATAATGACGATTTACCTAACACTTTCACAGTTCTATCAAAATCGATACAGACTTAGCTTAGTCGGAATCAATCCTAGTTGAACTCAAAAACATTTACCTTCTAAGTCAGCCTTGTAGTTGAAATCGACGCTCAAGGGATCGACATGGGGCACCAAAACCTTAACCTTGGTGAAGCCGTTCTTAGGGCCCACCTTGCCGTTAGCGTCGAATTTGTAGACATCAGCGTTCACTTGGACCGACTGGACTGAAGAGTACTAGAAAACAAAGGACTTGCATCAGGTATAATATTTCTAGTATCGACTCGAGAAGCTATTTATGTAAGAGCCGGTTGCCGCTTGTTGGATGTAGAGCCCCGTTTATAATGTGAACAGCTTCATATAAAATGTTCTACCACTGGTATATCCGACAAAAATCCGGATCCGACGTCCAACAAGTGGAAACCGGCTCTAAGTAACACAATCAATAACAGAATCCTAGGGAAAGCGCTATATTGCATTTAATGTTCTTGTTTGGCAAAAAGGAAAAATGAGGTTAACTTCAATCAAGGCGTTTAAAATTTACTTTTAATATGAAAACTAAATCATGTCTTCCGTATGACATAAGCGCCTTATCGGTAACCGACAAAGTGGTAAAAACAATCACAAATGTTGACGTTCAATGCTGGCGGAAAGGGCACTTACTTCGAGGTACACACTCTTGCTCTGAGGCACCAGCCAGAGCCAGTTGGAGACGATCTTGATGTCGTGAGCCTTCTCAAACGGCAAGCGGAGACTGATCGTGCTTTCGTCGAGGTATCTACAAAACAAATTTAATTATTTACCAATACTGATACATACTAGTATTGCAACGTATTTAGAATCCGTTGGGATTCGGAGAAATCTTTGTAAATGTATTTGAATGAAGTACTTTGTAAGCGCCGCCAAACCCATTGGATTCTTCTAAAGATCTCCTTCAGTTAGTGCATTTAGTCGAAAAATATAGGATAAAAGGTGGTCGAGTAATACGAATAACTTGGACAACATATTCGTATTACTCGACCACCTTCCGTTTTTCGTTCACAACCGCGAATAGCCAATAGTGGTTTGTAAGTCGTATGTGGTACTGTGTTCGTTAGTATAGGAGTTTTCTTGCAACAAGTTTCTAAGAGTGTGAGAGAGTAAGAGTAAGAATTGTCGGGATAGTTTCGTGTTGAAATTCAGTTTGTCTCGGTAATCGGTTTTATAAAAAATAGTAGCTGCGACTGTTCTACAAATGAGGCGATCAGATTCCAGGTTTTTAGAAGAAACGCAATAAATTAAAATGAGATAGACTATAACTTGAACTTACTTCTTATCGCCTTCTCCGGTGAGCTGGAGATCGAATTTGCCGTCCAGTTCGAATCCGATGTCGCTGCCATAGCTACCCTTGAGTCTGTAGTTGTCGGAGCCCTCCAGCGAGTCAGGGCTGGTGTAGTCGATGCTTCCAGACAGAGAGGCTGGGTGGGGGATCAGGTTGCCGTTGACGTCAGACTGGAAGACGAAGAAAAGGTTAGATGGCTTCACAAAAATAAGTATAAAAACGCAAGCACAAACTGCGCCACTTTGAATTTACTTGGTAGTAGTATACTTTTGTAGTCGTGGTTATGTGGGTCGTGGCACGGCCTTTGCTATCATGGATTGTGAACTGGTGATGAGAATAGTAATTACCTTGAGTTCCAGCTTGCCCTTGTCACCAGACACTTGGTTCTTAATGTAGAACGTGTTCTTCAGCTGCTTGCCGTCCTTGAGAGACAGACCAAGCTCGCCCTCGTAGTGGTAGATGTCCTTCTTGAAGTTGCAGTTGTTCAACTTGGACTTGTAGGCGATTTCGGACTTAGCTCCACCGCGCTTGACTGCGTCAGCTAGGATGATTTCGGCGTGGCCGTTGTATACCTGAACAAAAAGCAATCTATTTATATTTTAAGTCCAGCTATTAGTAAATTGATAAATATCACTGTTAACGTATGGGGTTCTTCAAAAAAGGAGTGTTAAAGTTTTTAAAGGGTCAGCAACGCGCATGTAACACCCCGGGAGTTGCAGGCGTCCATAGGCTACGGTATTACTATCAGACGGACCGTATGCTTGTTTGTCACCGTCGTAGTATTTAAAAAAAAACGTTACTTTACGTTTGCTTAATGTTTTTAGTCAAAAATAGTCAAAAACTTACGTCATCCTTGAGAGTGATGTCACGGTCGACTTTCAAGCTCAGGCACCTCTCAGTAGGCAAGACAACCTCAATGAGCGCGTTGGTCTTGCCGGTAACCTGTGAGCTGATGTCATTATTTACGTTCACGTTAAGTTCGGTCCTCTTGCCGGCGTAGTCCAGGTTGTTCCTGGGAAAATAAAAATTAATTAAACGACTTGTAAAACAAAACGGGAAGGTTTTCAATTCAGATAAAAGTTCTTCAGTTAAAACTACAAAGTCGTCACTTGTTATGTTAGTAAAGTAAGTATACGTACTTGGATTCGATATGCTTGTCAGTGCTCTTCGTCTTGGTCGAGAAGGAAACCTTATCCTTATTGTTCTTCTCGAAATCCAAAAACACGTCAACATCAGCGTTGTACACTGGGCTCTTGATCTGGAACTTGGAATCAGCCTTGATCTTGCGTCCAACATTCTTGAAGTCTACAATTAGAGCTCCGTGGCCCTTGCCGTCGGCGTCAGTGACGGCGTATTGGCCGTTGGCGCTGATAGTGTCCTTGATGATAAGCTTGAGCTCTCCCTTGGAGTTAGCTCCCTTGGTAATCTTTAGAAGCCAGTCGACGATGGAACCCTTTGAGTAGGTGACTTTAGCGTGGGATGTGTATAAGTTATTGTTATCGATTACTCCGATATCGAATCTGTGAAAATTCGAATATAATAATTATTAACATACAAAATTAAATAAGTGTGCACTTCTATGAACACAGTGATACCGAAAGGTAGATTGGAGTTCATATTGTTCGAGTCTCACGAGAGCTTTATAGTTAAAATTGGAGTTCATATTGAAGCAATGAGATTAAACTTACAATCGAATAGTAATCTGGTGTTATCAAACTTCGTTATCAATAATGATGTTAATTTAATTTAAATAAATGTACATCTCGATTTATATAACAGTGCTCCTTTTGGTAAATATTTTAGTAGTATTAGTTTACTCACGTAATGTCTTCATTCTTGCCACCACCAGCAATCTTCAGGTGACCAACGGCTCCAAGATTCACGTCATTAGGCTTGTTCTTGTGTGTGACAACTCCAGAAAGTTCGTATTTGCCAATGTTTTTGATAGCGATGTAGTTTTCCATGTTGGACTTGTCAGGGGATACGATATCACGTTTGGCGAATACTTCAATGCCGCGTTTATCTGCGTTGGCGATGAGTTTCACGCTGTAGTCGCCAGGTTGCTTGATCTGGGTTCTGGCTTCAAGGTCTAACTCTGCCTTCTTGTCGATGTACTGGCCTTGGATCTCAATGTCGACCTTCTTGGGGTCTACTTCAGCGTCGAACTTCACTATGATGGGTAATGCGTGAACCTCGACTGTAAAAAAGAAGATGTTTAATATAAGAATGTGGTTCAAACATTGATAAAGAGTAAAATAATAAGTAATACTTCAATGGGTTAAAATTAAAAAATATGCTTACATTTGTTCTTAGTGATAAGACTGAATTCCTGAGGCTTGTTGTGGTGCTTCAGGAGCTGGTTAAAGGTCACACGGTTGCGCTGGTCACGCAGATCTCCACCGTAATACAGGTCGATGTCATTGTGGACTACCTGAAAGTTAAAAGATAACGTAAACATTCTGATCCATAAAGGAAGATGAACAAACGAAAAGCAGATTGTATAAAATCGAAAGATAGTCTACAAGCCATGTAGAAATCGACTTACCGAATCACTAAATTCAGAATGCCCCTTAACTTTGAAGTTGATGTAAGCGTTCAGAGTGTTCTGGAATTCGAGGCTGAAATCATGGCCCTTGAATGAACCACCCAATATAATGTTGTGCTCGCCCTTCTTCGCCTTCAGATCAATTTCACAGCTGTGGGGCTCATGGACGTAGTGTCCAGCAATATCAACTACTTCATTGCCAGGCAAGTTGATCTTGATGCCTTCAAGCGTGTATTTTGACTTAGGTCCGTTGATTTCTCTGACCAGCTGTCCGTCAACCTTCAAAGATTGCTTGCCCTTACCACCAGGCAATTCGTACTCGGCAACAGGTTTGAAAACGCTGCGTTTCTCATTGCCTTGGACGTTGAAGCCAGCGCGCGCAAAGTATTGTTCACTATCCAGATTGGCTTTGACTAGCAGAACGTATTCACTGGGCTTGGTGTAGATCGAAACTTGGCCGCCAGCTTTCTTGATGGGAGAGTCAAGAGACAGTTTAATGGTCTTTTCTTGTTGGTTGTTAATAAGTTCTCCAGACAGGTGAGCGCGACGGTTCTGGCCGCCTTCGGCCTCAAACAACAGCTCAAAGCTGCGACGTTCAGGGTTGTCACCGCGCACGATACCCTTGATGTGGTAGCCTTTGAGGTCGTTCTTCTCGACAACCAGTTTGACCCTGGATGGTCCGGTCAAAGGATAACGAGCAAGGAACTTGGAAATCGAGTTCTGAGCTTCTGGGCCAGATACAGTAAATGGCACAGAGATCTCTCCGCAGAAAGTGAGGCCAATGATGCTAGACAATTGATCGAAGCATCCACTGTAGTCCTTCCTGTCGGCGTCAATCTTGATTGGGATATGTTTCTCCGGCTGTCCCTTCTCAGCTGTGTAGTAAACTAAGTCATTGGAGGCGGTCAGGATCTCCTGCTTGTCAATAGGCAGGGCAAACTGCAGGTCGATACCGTGTCCGTTTTCAAGGACTTTAGCGATGAGGTGTCCACCAGTAGAAGAATGCAGGTTGGTTACAACTTTAAGACCAGTGGCGACAGCATCAGCGTCGACGAGGAAGAGCCCAGAAATTTCAATATCTGTGCTGGGTACCAGCTTGATGTCAACTTTAGCACTCTCGGGGTTACGAAGGATTTGGCGGATGTCAACATTGGTAGCAATATCGACACGAGCGGTGGCGGCACCAATGAGGTCAAGTTTCAAGGGAAGACCTGTAGAGGTCGGGTACACGAGCTCTGCGTCCAAGAAAAGAGCGTTGGCATGGATTTCCTTCTGGAAATGCTTGACCTTGTTGATGCCGTCGCTGAGTGAACGGACTAGTTGGTCTAGAACGTGGTTAAAGTCGAAGCCTTTGTCGTCGCCAAGGGATAGGAAGACGGCATCAGTTCCGAAAAGTTTTACGTAGATGTCCAGGTCCAACTCATTGTGGAACGAGTTAGATTCAGCCTTTACCTGCGCAAAAAAATTAAGATATCAATATTAGAATATTCTTTTTTATACGAGTATGTTAATAATAAAACAACCGATTTTAATCAAGTTATCGCAAAACTTATCAAACAAGAAGATTCTCAGTAACACTTACGCGATGGTCGAAGCTGTCGATTTCACTTTTGATGGAGCGACGTCCGCGCACACCATGGTTGATCTTGTCTTCGGCTTCCTTGAACCTCTTCTTCAGGTCATCGTAGAGTGACTGTGGGTCCTCGGTGCGGAGAAAGCTGCGGGGGCCGAGGAAGTGCTCAACCACGCGGTCCAAGTTGCCTTGACGACCTCCGAACTGAAATTAAAAAACCATTCTCCGATAAGATATGACTAGGAATGGATCTGTTATTGAATTATAGACTGCAATAACATGTGACAAATTACTGTTACCAAAACATACCCTAGTTAGATAGTAGTAGTTAGTTAGTGCATATAAGCCTAGCATAGATAAGTTGTCAACTTAAAATATTATTGAGAAAAATGGCGTTGGCAAAATTATTTTATGTGCACTGCCATATTTAGAGAATATGCCATATGACTACAATAGTAACATAGCACATTATAATTCCCTTATGTACAATGCCATATCTCTCAATACTAAGTACATATCATTTCTTTGATTTGAGCTTCAGGGAACAATATTTTGGCCAACGAAATATTTTTAGTACCTTAATTGTAGAAATAGCTTGTGTAGAATTAGAAAAATATATAATTGTATGTGTATATAGGCCACCTTCAGCTGATTTCAGCACATTTGAAATGTAGGGTTAAAACAGGTAGTAGTTTTTTTGACGTTCATAAGTGCATTGTAATGTGCCTAAATTGAAAAATAAAGATATTTATCATTTATTTATGATAAATGATATAAAGTATTCAAGAATACGTCAAAAATTTTTGGTTCTTGAACTTTAGAATATTTTTTTAATATAGAAACTCACTTTGGAATGGTAATAATTGTAATAATTAACAAAGTTTATTTAACTGATTTGTTTTTTTTACAAACAACATGCTTGCAGTCAATGAGTTAGTTGTGATATCCCACAATTTTATCATATGTTTTTATTGCTCGCATCCTATACATATATCGCAGAAGTATTGGTCATCGTCAGCAATTTTAAAACTGGCTCATAAAATGATCGCCAGTAAAGTTCTTACCTCAAGAAGGTTGAAGTGATGTCCGAAAACTTCAGTGGTGAGGTTCAGGTTAGCAGAGCGGGGCAAGAAGGAGTTCTGCGAGTAGATCACGCTTTGTTCCACGTTACCGCCAACGCCGAGGGCATCGATGTTGTAGGACCCTTCGCGGTAGAAGGAGTATTTCCTGTTGCAATAAAAGTATGGTTAATTCTGAACCATTTAGAAAATTCACAATGTATTAAGTACTTGTTCTACCTTTGACTAGCCGCCGTTACGCATGACCTTTCGTTAAAGCATATAGTGTAAGCAGAATAGACAAAAATACAATAGTCAAAGGGCAAAAATGGCATAAACAATAACATTTGAAACATAATGAAGAAAATTACCTGTCGTCAACGTTGAAACGGTTAGGAGTGCGGATTTGCCCGTAGTGCTCGCGGGCATGACGCTTGTCCGGATTGGCCGACGCTCTGATGTGGCGCAGGTGCGACGTGATGTAACGACCGACTGTAAAATAATATAATCATTAAAGAATCACTTAAACCAAACACTTGGAGCAAAGCTGTTTTCTACTGGTGTCTCTAAATTGCCAAACTTGAAAGTATCAGTGCTAACCTTCATTCAAACAGCTCCTAAACTTTGACTAGTTAGATTAATAAAGACATAATTATTATGGCATAATTACTTTCAATTACCCAGTCAAACAGTAAGCACAATAAGGCTTTCATTGTGAGCACTAGTACGTGTAGAAAGGGAACGTTAGTAGGTTTTATTAGTTTCTTTAGAAGCCACGACTCTATACAGATTCTAAATGATAAAATACCTTGGTGGACGGGCTCGTTGTCCAAAAGCTTCTTGATTTCAGAGGCAGACTTGCCACAGGGGCACTCAACAACAGCCAGGTAAGCCTTGATACGGATCTCAGAGTCCAGTTGGGTGTTCTTCAGCAGGTCCAAAGCGGTCTTCTTGATCTGAGGTGAGCAGGAATTTTATTAAATGATTTGCTCCTAGTTTTTTGTTAGTCATATCTTAAACTCTTTCGATTGATCTTCTATCTAAAATAAATATTATGAAAGCACCCTAGTTTTATGTTTGGCTTTTATTTAACTCTATAGATTGACTTTCGTTCTATTTATTTATCTAATCATAGTATTTCATGTGAATTTTCAAACTCAGAGAAGAATTTGAACTTTAGCGAACAAGAATGGATCAACAAGAACAAACAAATCAGTTAATTTTACTTTCAAGAAGCAGTACTTCAAAAAACTGCAGGCTTTAACTGCCTTATTGAATATTTGGCAGTTATTCTTAATCTAAAGAGAGTGTTTACCTTAGCAGAGCAAGAGTCAGCCAGGAAAGCCTCAAGCGCGGCTGCCTTAACCCTGGCCTTGATGGTGGGGTCGACCGCGCAGTGCACGATCTTGTCGATCAGGATGTCTTCCAAGTGCCTGATGTTACGGATACCCTTCAACACGGCTACGATCTGTTGAAAAAAAAAATGTCAATACGATTTGTCACCCTTTCGTCTTATAGTGATATCTGGTGATACTGTTATCCTCCTACCGTTTTACTGTAAGTCAGGTATTCAGAACCACTTGAGAATATATCTCAAGATACGTGCAAATACTAACTTTTCAAAAGCGATTGCTTGACTTTCCATCCATAGGAGAAAATAGGTCTTATAGTCCGGTTTCCTCTTTATGTTCTGTTAAAGAAGATTCATAAGTGCTACTGTTTGCTAAGTCGACTTGAATAATCTAAGAATTTTTGAACCTCAGGGTATAGCTTAAGATTTCTAACTAGGCAGATCTATAGTAGAATGAGGTTACATTGACGCATAACCATTGTACATTTTTTGAGGTCTAAAGCTAGCAATAGTGTTCATCTTGCTAATATTATAACTAGTGACTCTGTGAGCTGTAGAACTCGCGTGATGATACTGGTATTGGCACAAAGGTCGTAAGCGCCTTAGAGTCTATAGCGCTCAGGACCTTTGTACCAATTCCCGCCATTTTGAAAGCTAAATCGACATTTTTTTTATGTTATTACACACTACAAACTTTACAAAATTTTACAAGAATTGGTTGATAAATGCGACGTGTAGAGGAGAACAAATGGATAGACACACGAAAGCATTTTTGCTCAAGCTGAAACGGACACGCTTCGCTCGCTTTGCTCACTCGGTCAGTAATAAAGCATACCGTCTTTAAATAAAACATCATGTACGGGTAACTTACTGTGTCCTCCTCAACCTTGTTCTTGGCCTTGCAGCTGCCGAGCTTGGCGGCCAACTTGGCGCTCAGAGCGATGATGCCGTCATTCTTGACGTGGTGGCAGTTGTGACTGCGGCAGTATCTGCCGGCCAGAGCGCCGACGCCAAGGTACGTGTCCTTAGGGATATTGGGAAGGTCCAGGAGGGACTGTGAAAAATAACAAAGTGCTGTTAGATAAGTCAAATAAGAGACTCATTAATCCGGTTGTCCGAAATGGTAAGGGTTCCCTAATTTTTCAGTGAATTACTTAATACAATTGGGAAAATTTAAGAAACCATCAGTCTTCTGTTGGGACGCCATAATTTACTTTATTAGCAGAACTTTTTGTGATTTAAGAACGCAGATAGATGAAGTTCTGATACGATCAAATATTATCATTGGAAGATATCTTGAGTATTTTTATATGGTTGATTTTCGAGATACTTACAGTAGCAGCCTTAAGCGCGTCATTGTCGACATGCTGAGCGTTGCCAAAAGACAGCAACACGATCTGCTGCTCCAAAGTGTCAAGCTCTCCCTGCTTCAGGATCTGGATGGAAGCCTCAATGCTGTTGGCGGTGCCGGTCCGGAGGAGACCGTCGATGAACACACGCCTGGGTTTAAGAATATTGGTGAAAAAGGTTGTTCGGGAAAAAAAGGTTAAGAGAAAGAAATATTGGAAATTAAATTTGATTGGAAAGAAAGCAATATTTTGAGGAAAAAAAACATTATACCCATCAAGCATCGTATCAATAAAAACCATTGAATAAGACAAGACATATCAAAAAATCACTTAAAGGGAAACTTGAATAAAATCTGGACGAATTAGTTGTGTTGAGTGAATGTGAATCGAATAGTAATTCAGGCTACTAAAGTTGCTTACTTTTCCAAGGTGTTGCCTTTGACAGCGTTGTAGATCTTGATCAAATCATCCTTGCTAGTGGGTTTCAAGATCCTGACGAGCTGAGCGAAGTTGCCAGCAGACTTGGAGCTAGCTTCAGATGCACAAGTCTTCGCTGTTTCTTTAACCTGAGCCAAAGCGGCCTGGTAGTTGCTCTGATCTGTGACAGCACTGTGGGGGTTCTCGAAGATGATGGTGCGGACTTGGGTGAAGGCACCAGCGTCGACTCCCTTGGCTTTGCCGGTCAGGGTCAGTTTTGTGTGGACCTTGGAGCGAGCACCGTTCTCGCCAACGGAGAAGGGGCGGTATAAGTATTCTTCAGTGGCTGAAACTTTCTCTGGAACTCCGTTGTTAACCTTGGATTCTACGTTAAGTGTAGATTGGAGCACTTGCGTGTCGGTGATTTGCTGGGAGAGATAAAAGTTGATGTCAGATTTACAAAAGATACAAAACATTTGCCTCGATTATTATGGTTAGCAAGGGTCATATAAACGTTTACTGGGGCCTTACAATGACGTCTTAGCGCGATTCAGTTTAGGTTCAGTTTAGGCTCAGTTGTATGAAAGCGACTCAATTTGGGTCATCAACTGAATCGCGTTGTCATTCTGTAAATGCTTGCAAGATGAAGTAAAAGATTTGCTTCATCAGTTATCAACCGTTTCTACTTCATTTTGTCCGTCTCAACAAAAAAGCAAGTTGCATGACCTATTCAAATTTAGACTTACAGCGTTGTCACTAGCGACGGCAAACACCGGGCCGTTCTGGCCCTGCTCGCGATGCTGGCAACGGGAGAGGTCGCGGGTCCTGTGTACCAGTACAGCACCACCCTCATGGGAAGATGAGGCATCGGTAGGGCAAGCGCCGAAGATATCAACCTAGAAATAAACGGACATCAATTTAAGGCTATATATCTCCATAACAATTGTGAAGAGAAAAACGTGTTTAAGTTCCATTGCCAGACCAGATCTATGAGTTGACGACCCTGATATTATTGCTTGTTAAAGAGAACTAGTTAATGATCGGGTTAAATTATTTACTCAAAAAACTAGTCATTCTCAGTAATGAACTGCGACATACCATCAGAAATTTTGAGGGTCAATTCGATCACTCTTGGGAGTTTATAGAAACTCCCTGTATTGTATTAAATGTTGGCCAGTTCTGTCTGCTGATGATGATTCAAAATTACCTGGCTGGAAGACTTCTGTTCAGTTTGCAGCAACGAGATGATAGCCCTCTTGATGTTGAGGGAGCGATGGGTGTCGCCCTCCTCAGCGCAGATCTCGGCTCCGACACGGCCGTCCTGCAGCGTGAAACGCACTGGCTTTTCAAGGCCAGGGGGCTTGCTGTATTTCTGTGGAACAAAAGGGATGTTTTAGTAAGTTTATGTTTAATGAGATGGCAGGATGAACTGGACAAACATGGCTAAGAACCAGGATCTCTAAATAGTCGAATTATGGGAAAGAGAGAATGGCAGGCAGGCCTGACAGTAAATACTGGATCATACTAAAAATATTGGTATAAAGGCTAAGGGAGGTAATTCAGTTTAAGCAATAATGCTTTCAGTTGCTCACAATTCTTAACATATCATCAAGATTTTTTTCATATACGTAACAGGTTTTATAACTTTTTTTTATTTAGCTCTTTTGGTACTTTAGTCTTTTGTGGCAATCTCCACCGGTAAGTTTTATGCGTAAGCTGCTAACCCTGCGTCAAATGTCAAATTTAATTTGAAATAAACGCTTAACTCCAGGTTTATTGGCTGACCCCGATTGGTGCAAGTGGCCTTTAGTAACATTAAGCATTTTTTATTAAAGGGTCTTCTATTCCATACAAATATTTTCTTACCTTGCCATCAGGACCAGAGATGACCAGGTTCTGCACTCGCAGCACATGAGCACAGTTGCCCAAGGAAGCCACGGAGACCTGACCCAGGAGCTTGACGCTGGTCTCCTGCTTATCGGCGCCGGTCAGGTAGATGGAGACGGTACCTTCTACTCCATAGTTGTATTTGTGGCCGTTGAGGAAGGTTGGGCCGGATGGTGCTAACGGATTTAAAAGTGAGTCAGTAAATGTTTGTGGTTGGCTGAGCGAGAAGAGAAAACAGAAAATTGTGTTAAATAAAAATGTAAAACCCTTTCTAGAAGCTAGTCACCTGATGATGACCTTGTGCAGCTATGACCAGCTTGACCTTATGGTCCACCTTTAGCAATTGGAATAGATGAAGCTACTCAAAGTAAGGGATGACTCACACTAGAACGGGACGGGACCAGACGGGTCGGGACGATCTGTCAGTTTCTATACAAAACGTCACGTGATATCCGAGGGTTCCGAGCTAGTGCTAAGTCACGTGATTTTTTCTATACAAATTGACATATCATCCCGTCCCGTCCTAGTGTAAGTCATGCTTGAAAGTAACTATAACCAGAGTATGGGATAATTTACTTTAAATAAAAACTGAGCTAAATAACTTGAAGACGACTGTTCATGTGCACCAAACATCGTTGAAATAGAAGGTGAGTAAAGGTTTTTTTATGAAAATAGGTATTTAGTTAAGTGATACATAATAAGGACATAAGAAGAATATAAAATATATACTTACATCCTTGGCACCCAACATTGCACCTATCTGCAAACGAAAAAACAACAATATTAACACACTTGCAAATAACAATTCAACACTAATTATTAATGATTTAATGAGTTAATTACAAGCAGCTTCCAATAATGATAGCATAAATTGTCTTGTTATCAGTCAACTTATTACGGCAATTAGTTATTTTAACGCGATAGCAATAAAGTAATTAATGACATTGACAAAGCTTTCCATTATCTATTACGAATATAAATAATATTATTAAGTAGGTATCTATGTTGATAGAAACAAAGTTTAGAACAATATAGAGTACTTAATTCAGAATACCGTATAAAACTTATAACTACTTTTAACTTGTTTAAGAAATCAAATTTAAATTATGGATAAAATTATATATTTAGCACTTACAGAATTAAAAAGTTAATAAAAAAGCTTAATACAGTTGTTAGTAAATATCTCTTCTACGTACTAAAGTCTCTTTTACACTAATGTAATTACAAGCCTAGGTACTTCTCATGTCATATTTAAACTAGCATTTTGTAAACAACAAGTGTTTGATATAGTAATTTTTAGTTTAGTTGCCCAATTTCATGGCAGATGGCGCTGTTACATCGGCTACATCGCGGTGTTAAGATTTTTCCACGGTCACGTATATAGTCAAATAGAATTTCGAATAAATGAGTAATAAGTTGTCAAGTGAAGAGTTTAATTGCATATGCCAACCATACCACCACCACCATACTGTGATAGGCAAGCACGTTGCATTCCTACGCGTTGATCACGTAGACAATGTAGTAGAGATTAAGTATAGATTTAGCACCTCTCCACATGATAAGGGATTGCCTCTTTGGACACGTAGGATAGTTATATATAAGGTTGGTAATATAAGCAGTGGGGAGTTGAGTGTACGGGACGGACAATACAAGATGTAACGCTGTTCTGTGTGTTTTGGTGCTTACAACCCTACCCCGGGCTCCGCATATCACATGGAACCCCTGACCAGGGTTCCGCCTATTACATGGCGACCGTGGACCGTGAACCGTGGACCGTGAACCGTGGACCGTGACGAAGTTCCTGAACTGAAGAAGATTACACGTATAATGGCAGCGATAAAGGCGAACGCGACGTCGGAAGTACATCATCTTAACAAATAAGTTAATAATGAACCAGGAAAATCGTACCCTTTCGGCGGGATAATACCTCTTTGAAGTCTGTGGAACCAGTTTTTTCTTCCATTCACACCATGGCAGTGAAGATGTGCGATAAACGAAGCAAAGGAGTTAGTGACGAGGCAGCTAGCGGGTTCTTCTTTTCGCCTCCACGAATATGGCACGAAGAACGAGGATGTCTACTGGTTAAGCAACGGGCGTCAAGAGGAGTTCCAGTTCGAGCGGCCGGGAGCGACGGGCGGTACGACGAGCGGTTCGGGGTGAAGTTGTTAAAGTTTGAATAGATATGTTAAAATTGTTAAGAAGGTATGTTTGATTTATTTGGATAATGGGTTAGCTATAATTTATTTTTATTTTGTTTATGTTTTAAAATATTGTATTTGTGGAGTAAAACTACAGAAGGCTTGAGAAGTATGTCCTTAGAAATGGGTATTTTGTTATTTTTGAACTAAAGGTGGCTTGTTTCATATTGTTTGGGAAAGGAGAGTTGAATAGTTTTTTAGGAGTAGGACTTTAAAGTTATGAAAGAGGTTGTCGTTTTGAAAATGTCGGTGTTGTGATGTAGTCCGTGTAAGGTACAAATCAAAATTAAACATAAGTACGCGTACGTATCGGATTTAGTAGGCGACATACTTTTCACTTGGCAAAATAGGAGTTTTTTTTTAAATACTAAACAGTGGTACGGTCAGTGACCGTGTTGCGTAATGATGATAGTAGTATTAAATAATTATATTTTCGCACAACTTTGCTTAAAATTACATTGTGCGTCAGCAAGGTCGGGGACGCGACGGAATTTAGCTTAGTCGAACATTTGTAATGTCAATGTCGTGGAGTCAGTAGGTACGTGATTCATATATGTAGTAAGCAAGTCGGGAGATTTTCGTGTTTAAGTGAACGAATTCTAAAAATAATATGATAAAATAAGATGATAATAAGCACGTAGTGGTAAATTGTAAAATTAGGATTTGTGTAGTGAGAGTTATTTGTAGATAGGTAGATAGATCTTTAACCCCTCTAGTTAAAGATTTCTTATGGGGTTCATGGAGAGCGATAGTATTTTAATAGAGGTTTTTTTTTGGGAATTAGTTGTGGTAGCAATTACGAGGACCAAGTTTTAGAGGGTAGTGTTTTATGCCAATTCAGCCTATGAGCTGTGAGCTAGGTGAAGTGAAAGGGTTGAAATGAAATGAAATGATTTATTCATGTATGTGGAAAATGGGTTACATTAGCCGTTATCAATGCTATGGTTAAATAGGATTTTCAGAAAATGTCAAGACAGATGTCTAGATGATTATATCGGTGGGATACTTACTCGTTCAATGACTCGGTCATTGAACATATCGGACGAGTCACAGGACTCAGATATTACTTCTTTAGAGCCTGGCCAGCTTACAGAAGTAGACATCATAAAAGAGTCGGGAAAAAAAATAATGCTCGAGTATAAATAAATAAAAAAGAAGTTATGGAAGATGTAGAAAGGACCGGTTATATTTTGGGGGACCCTACAAAGTGCATACACCATAAATTCTCCATGAACGAAGGCACGCTTTAGACGTATCGTTACGAGATTGGTTATAAGGTGCAAAAGTATAGTAGAAGTCGAAAATGAGCTCAATGAAATAGAGAATATATTATGATAGTGTTAACAAAATATTTTTTGCGCGAGACTTACCTAGGTTGAGGACAGGGTGAAACACATGCGACCGATCGGGAATGATTCGGGTTATACAAAATGACTGTTAGTAAACGGTTTTATTACCCACTAGTGGACGCACTGGTGGTACAAGGATGAGCAACTTTTTTAAAGTGTAAACTTAGATATAAGTATAAGTAGTAGAACTGGATGTAGAAAAGCGAAAAAACATGTAATCTTTGTAATGTAAATAAAAAAAGAACTGGAGGAGATTGTTAATGATCAAGAATAGATGTAATAGTGTGCTTTGTGGTTAATCTAACTTTGTAATAAGTACTTAACTTATGTATCGTTTTTTTATAATAAGTAATAATATGTTATAAGAATTAAGTTGTCCACCCGGAATGTTCTTTTCAGGGGAGGGGACCCCTTACCTTTCAGGGGAGGTGTGATAGGCAAGCACGTTGCATTCCTACGCGTTGATCACGTAGACAATGTAGTAGAGATTAAGTATAGATTTAGCACCTCTCCACATGATAAGGGATTGCCTCTTTGGACACGTAGGATAGTTATATATAAGGTTAGTAATATAAGCAGTGGGGAGTTGAGTGTACGGGACGGACAATACAAGATGTAACGCTGTTCTGTGTGTTTTGGTGCTTACAACCCTACCCCGGGCTCCGCATATCACATGGAACCCCTGACCAGGGTTCCGCCTATTACAATACCACACATACACACATACATATGCTACCATATGGCAGTAAGTGCAGTGCAGTAGTGAGTGAACAACAAGGTATTTCTTAAAATGTATAAAACAATATTACCTTATTGTTTTCCTGTACCAAAATTACTAGCAACATTACTAAGAAAAACACCTTATCATATTTACATTCTATTGTAATCAAGAGGGGTCAGATTGTTGACGGATGTGGGGGGTCAGTGGAAACACTGGGGTCACGGGGGTCAGTGTTATCGAATGATTGCAGATGAATCAGTGCAGCGGGATGTTCCTTACTTCGATCTAGAACTTAATAACTAGCACTTAATAACTTAATAGATAGCAGTAGTTAAGATAGGGATAGTAATAAGTGTATTATTCTGTATTTAATTATTTCCTTTATACGAGTAAGCTCTTCGTCTCTATTCTTATAAATTCTCTGTTTTATAACCAGTCTATATACATTTTATTATATTTTTGTGTTTTTTTATACTTTTAAGAATTATTTTTAATCTTCACTAAATAGTATAAAACAAAGTCGCTTCCCGCTGTCTGTACGTACGAGTATGTATGCTCAAATCTTTAAATCTACGCAACGGATTTTGATGCGGTTTTATTTAATAGATAGTATGATATTAATACATTGCACCCGTACGAAGTCGAGGCGGTTCGCTACTTAAGAATATGATTACTTCAATTTACCAATAGCTTTTATTCAATTTAAACAAAAACACGTGCGTGTGTGTTTTTTTTAACTATTATACCTTAAACTTTATTTTGGTTTTTACGTTGCATGTATCTAAAGTATTATTAGTTATTACGTACCTAGGTTACTAATCACGATCAGATATGAAAGCTTCATCAAAAATATGGAATAGTACAGTCAGCCACACAGCTAACAATACATGTGATATTAAATAGCTTTGACGTTCCTTTTCTTTGAATCATTAAAAATAAATTGTAAAATGTTTCTATGTAATGTTGTTGTGTAAATTCAGATTTTATGTGTAAGTATAGTTGTAATGAGATATTGTTGTTTTAACTATGTATAATTAAGTATGTAATGTTTAGGTAATATTCAAACACAATCTTGTATTGTTCATGAATAAAAATACTATGACTATACTATGACTATGACTACACCCAAAGTGCCAAAAATATGTATACAGGACTTTATTGTCTGGGCATTAAGGTCGTGTATACATATTTTTGGCACTTTGAGTGTATTGTTAGCTTTGTGGCTGACTGTACAAGGTATAATATTGTATAAAAAATCTCGTCCGATAATATAAAATCGATAATAGAAAGAATCACGTTCAAGCTCGGAGCCCTCGGTGGCCATCCTTTAGTTTTTGATTTCAATGAGTCGCCGAAACAGAAGACAATATTATCGCAGTTTTATTGATAAGCTCACCATATGATCTTAAATTTTGTATCTAAATACTAATGGGAAAACACTTAGCATCATATGCGCCAACTAAACTTAACCACTAACCCAGGCAGCGTTATCCATCGAATTCACCATGAAATGAACGCTTAACTCCGGTTCAGTTAGCTAACCCCGGTTGGTGCGAGTTACTGTTGTCGTCCATCAAAATTATCTTCGTCACAATTATCCCAAACAGGACGCAACGATCACTCATAAACGGTGACTGCATCAATTGTCACATTAGCTATACCAAAATGTATGACCTTTATCCTAACTACCATAGAGTCGGTATTCCAACAAAATTTCCTACAGTTGTTCTTTCATTGAAACAATGACAAACAGACAGATGGATCGATGTTACATCCGTCGGCTCGATGACATTAAAACATGACCTACAACCTTGACTAAAAGACAAATAAAAGAGGGCTTTCGAGTTCAGCTTAGCCATAAATGTAAAAAATAAAGCCCTAGGACAAGAAATACAAGAATGCGTTGCAGTCGAAAAGACACGTGTCTTTTTCTAACAGTTTGGATTAGACAGTGACGTCAGTGACAATTGGCTTTTTCGACCACAAAATACTAACGCCGCACTCTTCTGCTAGGGCCACTGGCCAGGTATGAAATAAGCAGTTTTCTTTTTTTTTACGTGGCAGGGGTACATGCACTGAGCTTTGGAGCGTACGGACTGTGAAGTGGGACGGTAGCCTGGGGAAAATCCAGGACCCTTCCGCGACATCACACGATATTTACTACTCTAGAATACTCTTTCTGAGTTCGCGCTCCAGAGAGATCGGTTCGACCGAGTCCAACCAAATCTCAGGTGTGTGTAAGAAATATAGCTACTGGGAGTTTTATTGCTGGTTCGCTACCCCTAACCTAGCCGAGAAGATTCCAGAAAGAAACTCGCTAGGTCCGATCGCGATCGGATTAATGCTAGCCGGTACGCGGCGGTACCGAGTCGATAACGGACTGATGCTTTAGAACGCTCGATTCGGGACGAACTGTCGATTTCTATAGAAAACGTCACGTGACCTCCAAGGGCTACTCGTATGAGCTATCACGTAATACTTTCTATAGAAACAGAGATCGTCCCAGAGCGGATTGGCTTAGTGTGAGTCATCCTTTAGAATTAGGCGCGGTAATCTTATTATTAATCGCGTTATAAAATTAAAACAAAAATTGCTTTGTGAAAAGAATTATCTGAAAAAGATAAGTGCTCTAAATTTTTCTTTGGGATAACCCCTCATAAACCTGCAGGTAAACTTTTATGGGATCAAGTATTTTAATAATTTGAAACGTGGTATACCTATATTGAACATGATCACTGATATCTGGATGAAGGGCCTATTCATGTTTTGCACCAGAAATTATGAAATTATATCAGCATTTTAGGTGAAACAAATCAAATTATTAAATTAAATATTAAAGCAGAAACATAAAAGTAATAAGCTTATATAGATGTCATATAAAAAAAATACCAACACCACCGAAATCGAACCCGGGTCTTCTTACGCGGCTGATAGTTGGAACATTTATTTAGTATATACTTAACGTCTATTTCAATTTATAACACAGCGTTTGTATTTATACGCTGTATGACATCTTGTAGTAAGTCACACGGCTATTAATACAGCCAAAGTGCCAAAAATGTATACCGGACTTTATTGCCTGAGCATTATGGTCACATATACATATTTTTGGCACTTTGGCTGTATTAATAGCTGTGTGGCTGACTGTACCAAAAACACATGTCAACTTAATGTCCATCCAAAGTAATGAAGCTTAATAACAAAATGACAGCAAAGGAAGCAAGTTTCCTGAGTCACCTTATCGGTTCCTCAGATCTGTAAATGTCTAAATTAAATAATGGGATTACTTTCTCTGCAAAGGCACGTGATTTATGTACAGTTTATCGCATTAGTATTTTGATGTTTAACCTTTTCTTTAAAAGAAATTTACAAATTGCTCTACCTAAGACAGTAATCAGAAATATTTCCTATTTTAAATGTCCAAAATCAAATATTGAATTTTGACATAAATTAAAAAAAAATATATTTTATTCTTACGTCAGAAGTATTCTGGAGTGCGGTTCTGTGATATGGTCTCCTCAATACGATGTCCATATAAATCGCCTAGAAAGGATTCAGAATGTGTTTTTGAGGGCACTTTGTTATAGGACTGGGACTCCTCTGGAATCGTCAGTGAAGTCCGCCAAACATTTTAATATGATTTCTCTTTGTAATAGGAGACTCTTTTTGGATACTATGTTCTTCTTCAAAATTCTGAAGAATGAAATTAATTGCCCAAATTTGCTACAAAAAATCGTGTTTAATGTCCCGCATCGCTCCTTACGTCCTCGTGATCTGTTTCATGTGAGTTTCGCACGTACTAATTATTTCAAACATACCTTTTTCATACGAGTAACAAAGAATTATAATGAATATTTTTGTGACATTGATCCGTTTATGCATTCTCTTGATGCTTTAAAGGCACGTACGAGATCAAATCTGATGTTGATAAAACAATAATATTTATTAGTTTTTACTTCTTTCTTGTTATTGTATCTTATTGATAAGATTATCCTATTGTTTACTTACTTAATTTCCTCGTCGCAAAGACGCTTTTGTAACTACCTATTCTTAATGTTTACATTTATGAACCTCCAGGTCTGTTTTTGACATATTTTTTTGTAACGTATATTTCTTGTATATGACTGTATGTGTTCTGAAGAATAAAAAAAAATAGAAATGGAAATATTAAAAAATATCATTATCTGGTTTCATAGGAACTACAATGTCTATATGATCTTAACCAAAACGGTTGTCCGTAGAATTAACGTGCCGTATCTCATCTATCTATACTCATTTTTCTTTGCTACTTCTTGGTTACCGATATTTTAAATTCCGATTAACATAATCCCAGATCTAAAACGGTATTATGGAATTTCTTTTATATACACCGTGCGTTTTTTGAAATGCTTTAATTTTAAGGGAACATTCTCTAGCTTAAATTAATTTAATTTCTCAAAGACACTGGTATTCTAATTAACTCAATTTTTAAGATACCTAATCACAATTTGTTTATCTAATATGGTATTTGCTAGTGTGTAAACGGAGTATGAGTATTTGACATGACATTTATGTGTCATAGTTGTCAGTTATTAAGTAAAGCTATGAAATGCACCTTTTTACATTAGCGTTTGATGCAACACATTATAAAAAAAATACGAATTAAATAAAAGGAACTATACTTTTAATGTTTCCTTAAAAGTACTTAGCTATATGCCGAAGATAAAGCAATTAAAAAAAAGCACGGTGTGTTAATGTATGGCGACTGTACAGTCGGAGCAATTATCCAATTCACCGATCAGTGGCCCAACTGGGGGCCGACCCCTCTCCCATATGATCTCACTCCAACCTCATTCAACAAACATTTTGTCTCGACTACGATAAGTGACCTCAAGGTTTTCTCTAAAAAAACAAAAGTTTTTTTTACGGGATTAAAATAGAAAGTACCTATCTATATTTATGCTTAAAAAAGAGGAGTTTAAATCATTTGAGGCTTCGCCAAATTGCGGTTGTGAAATGAATGAAACACAAGAGGAATGGGAAAAAGAGGAAAGGAATTAATGAAGCAGAATTGGCGTTATAATAAACTACTCTCATAAGGGTTACAAGCCCTTGAGGCCAAGTTCATAGCATCCACTGAAAATGTACACGGGCTTTATGCCTGCGTCCATATAAAAACCGTTATGTAAAAAAAAAGGTCAAAGTTATACTGGTTACGCTGTGATTTGCTTTGTCAATATTGTGAATAGGTTTAACCTTCAAATGGTAAACACATATACAAACTCTGATTGACTGGCAGGGATTGATGTGATAGTAAGACTAACAATATGGCGTAGAACATTTCCGTCTCAATTTCACCGTTTAGGGTTAAATTGCAAAAATATATTAGTGGATTAGCGGGTGGATAATACAGTATAGTAGAATATATTATGAATTTCTGTTTTTCTATCATTCTTACAGACTGAATATATCCGTCTCTATATATCTAACGCTAACTGCACTTTAACAGATTTCTTGTGTTACTAACGTGTGACATTTTTTTAAATAAGTATCTTAATACTAGAATGATGTAAAAGAACAATCTTCCATTAATGAGTATAAATCTGTTTGTCACACATAATATAATAGATCATTTAAAGGGTATTAGACTTTTTTCCCTGCGGATGGCACGTGACCGATCTGTCAGTTTCAATAGAATCACGTGAACTCTGAGGGTTCCGAGCTATCACGTGATTCTTTCCATAGAAACTGATAAGTCGTCCCGTCCCGCCCCGGTCTAGTGTGAGTCATCCTTAAAGTCATTAAAATTATTAATACTTTTTCACCCATTAAGGGTTGAATATTAAAAAAGAACTCTTAGCAAAGCGTAACGCCATTTAAACAATGTATGTGCCTAATTTCAATTCCACCAACCGTTTAGGCTGCGAAGATAACTTCAAATTTCTAATTATGTTTAATTAGCATCCCAATAACAAAAGTTATTAAGTTATCAGGCTTTCTTATCTACCGGCCTTGCTAATAAGCGAATAAAAACTATTAATATACCAAAAACAATGGGCTCTGATAAGCGGATCGGAGGGCAAAAACTATCTGTTTGTCTTCGTTTTATCTATTGCCTACCGGTCATTGTCAAGGCAGTAATGAGATATTACATGAATGTTTAACTATATACGCTTATTAACACGATAAAAGTGAAATATTTGGAACTCTTCAAATTTCAAGATTTGCAAAAATAGAAGTGACCAAATGTCGACTTAATATTATTATAAGCTTGTATTCAATTGTTGATGTTAAACTAAGTACACGTGTTTATTCAGAATAGTAACCAAATTTTTATTTTATAAATATTACATGCCACTTGGTATGTATTTTCAAAGTTCTGAATGATATAGGCTTTTAGAGAAATAAGCTACGACATGACTCGTAAATCGAAAAATCAAAACGATCTAGAAAGTTAAATTGTATCTAAGAACCATCCCTGGTACACGTCAACTTTCTGAAAACCACAACCAAACCAGACGAGCCGATTAGGAGATAAATAGGAAAAATTATTCAAACGGTGAGCTTTTCACAGTAAACGCATATGCTATTAAATGAAATATTTCATATTAATTAGGCGCATTGCCACCATAATATCCTATGCATAAAAGTTTTATCACTAGCCTGTTTTTTCTATTTATTTGCTATCAAAAACTGTTGAGACATCCATAAGAGGCCTAATAAAAATACTACAGATTTACGCCTTTGAAAATACTATAAATTATGACGAAAGTACCTTTGTAATTATAAGTATTCAGCTGTTAAATATATATGATACTCTGATTTTTAGGTAAGTAGAAAATATGCAAAAACTTGAACTGTTTTCATTTTAAATACCGAAAAAAATTCTTGCTAAACTTTCGTAAATTTCGAGTGAAATTTATTAAAATTCTCATAGCGGGTTACTCACGTCAATAAAGTCGAAAATAGCTCGACATGTTTCGGAACAGTCCGTGTCCCTTATTCTTGAGTGAAATTTCTCAAAAAATATGTACTTATAAATAGTATGATACTAGACCACAATAGCCCTGTTTAATAAACACCGAAAAAGTACTAAATTCATGAGTGCTTTTAAAGAAACAAGGACTCTCCACAAGACATTTTGTTAAGTGGAAAATTATAAACAATTATCAATGTCAACATTGTTCATTGTCCGCTGTGTGGTCTATACCTATGTGTTACGTTAACGGGCAGCGATAACGATAAGGGTTCAAAGTTTATCGAATGTTATTGCAAGCTATCTTGTTGGTAACGGTTAATAAGTAAAAGCTTATAAAGCCGTAGGTATAACTTATGTAATGCTGTAATGATTTGTACTGACATTTATAGGAGTCATGATATTAGATCCGTAATAATGTATGTATGATACCTTCGGGGTCATTAAGAATACAAAAATACACTGTTCTTCCGAATCTGACAGTAAAACTTTTGCAACTTGAAGTTGGACCACGCTGTCATTCTGCCAAGTTTTACGTGACAATGTTATTTTCATACAAATTCATTGCCAAGTGTGCAAAGTCAGTGCAAAGTGGTCGCCCTCTAGTAATTTTTCAGATATTTAAGTTACGCCGATAAAAAGTTATGCAACTTTACGTTCAAAGTTGTTTGTGTAATCTGTAGAACTAAGCAAAAAATAGATAAGGAGAGTCAGATTTTCCCAATTGTTCAAGTATGAATTGAAATGAACCTATTTAAGCTAGTCACAGTGACACCGTGGAAATATCAGGAGCTCAATTTTAATAAACCGTGGTAAAAACCCGTGTAACAATGTCATCACAACTATCCTACATTAAGCTTCAAACTTCTTATTGTAGAAAAAAGTTCTAGTTTAGTGAGTTTGTAACTTTTAAAATATCTGACTGTTGCGCTTATCCACTAGTGTCTCACATTTTTGAAAATCCGATCTTTAACTTTCAGTCACTTTTAATGAAAAACTTGTAAAAATATTAACTTATCTTCGACAAGTTTGAAGTGGAAAATAGAGTTATTCACACATTTACAACCATTCGGTTTAATCGTAAAAGTCAAGGTGTTTCAAGTACATTGCGATAAAAATATTGTTTTGACTAGTTCGCAAATTTCATAGCAAATTTATGAGATCATTGAAAAACAATAGTTTTGGCGAATAAAATACGTAGGAGCCGAATTAGATAACTGATTACTTTGGGTTAAACTTAATTAATTTACGATAAAAAATACCTATTCTAGGTTATTTGACACGGTGTAATAAAGTGTGAAGTATATGAGTTATTCATAAAAATGAAATGTTATTTAAGCTGTTTGCTATACAATTAATTTCTGGCACATAAATTATAGTCAAAGATAATATATTATCAAACTTAACACAAATTTTAATTAAAAGTTTTTGAAATGGATCAAATGAAAACTACATCCTGGGTTTTAGAGTCCTTTACAATACTTGATGTCACGGGGATTTTGCCTACCCTAAGAACATCAAAGAACAATGAAGACCATGGGGTCTGCAGCACGTCAATATCACAGGACAAAGAATGGTGTAAACTTCTGTATATACATAGGTAGTTAATATACTCAAAATCGGTAGGAACCTAAGAAATATTAAATCCATACAGAAGTATACATTTTCTTGGTGCCAAAAAACTATGACAAAAATAAATAAAAAAACTCACCATCAGTGTACGCTGGATTCCATAAAACGGAAACTACAAGAAGAACACAAAAAATGTTCCAACTTAAACTAGGCCCCATTTTGGCGGGGTTTTAACACTAGAATAAAATTAAATCAGTCGGCAGTCCTTATACTAGCAATACTTGTTGCTTCTACCTCGGCCGAAAGGTAAATGCGATGGAACGCAGCGCACGCTCCCTTATATAACCACGGGGGGTTGACCCCCGCCAATCAGGGATCGAGTAAGCAAACTAAATCTAATTGTCAGTTTTATGTAATTGAGGGTGTTACACTCTGTTGTGTCATTATGAATGGATATTTAATGGCTACTGAAAAATAGAACTAATGGAGTAGGAGATAAAATATATATTTGACTACAGCTGCACGGGAAGGTTTCTTCTTTGCAGCGCGTAAAGTTGAAATAATGAGATTTTGATACGTTTTTCAAGTTTGCTATCAAAAATAACCTTTAGATAAAGTTTTTGAGTGCTAAATATATTATTAAAACTAATGACTAATAATAATTTGGAGTAATGAGCTTAATTTACTGTTAGTATATTTTCTTCGCATGGTGTATCGTAAAATGTTGTATTACACTCGGTACGAAAGTTTGTTTGTCCTCTTATCTGACCCTCGTAGCGCGGAATAGACGATGTTTTGTTCTAATTATAAACTAGATTATAAAATAATGCATTTTTCAGGCTTTTGGTAAACCTTGGCTATATTGCATTGCTGGGCACAGGCCTCCCTCACGGAAAATATTAGATTATTTTGCCATAGAATTACGAGTAAATAAAATATTTTTCACGACTATGTTTCAACTGAAATCCAACTGTAATTAAATAAGGAATAAAATTAGGTATACACATTTTGTTTTACTTGGTACATGAACTATCACATACCTACCAAGAAATATTTTTCTGCAGGTACTATATTTTAATTTAGGTACCTATTTAAAAAATAACGAAGTTAAAAATTTGATACGTATGTATGAAATATTTTCATTATTAAAGAAATGTACTTTATTTTAAAAGGCAGAAAAAGTTACAACATGAAACCTAATAAAAATAAATTACGACTTAATATTAAATAAAACTAAATATAAACTAAAACTTAGTATTAAATAAAACTAAACATAAACTAAAACTTAATATTAAATAAAACTAAATATAAACTAAAACCTACTATTAAATAAAACGAAATAAAACTAAAACTAAAATACATGTAAAAAATTGGGCCCCATAAATTTGAAGGTACACATAATGAAATTATTTCATACACATATACATGGTCTAGTAAAGCATTTCTGTTTTAGGCATCTATTTCACATTTCACACAAACATAAATATATACACCACGTGTGTATTTACGTCTGTACTAGTCTTTGTCTGCGTAGTGGTCGTTTAAACAATGAACCCCTTTTTCACCCCCATACGGATGGATTTTTTTAAAAAGCAAAGGGCTTTTGTAGCCAATTTTTTATGTTTTATGTTTTTTCCAAGATTGGAGTAAATCTGGTGAAAACAGTAGGTACATACGTTGAAATCTGCCAGCCTATACAGCGTGCCAATTCCAAATACTCGAACATACTCATTGGACCTGCCTGGTGGGCTTTTTTTTTTGTTCCCCAAATTTTTTTGGAATGGATTTTTTTTATGTGATTTCTACTCAGATTCACGAAATCTTTCGATCCTAGTTGGAAAAAACAGTTGTCCCAAAGTCCCTTACATATTTCGAACTTTCCATTGCGCTAGCGCCTTACAAAATCTGTTAAAATATGGTAACAAAATAAAAAAATAACAATATTGGAACACTTTTTTCCCATTATTAAAAATTAGGTTTTGGTGAGGAGCAAAAACAAAAACGTTCAGATGCGGTCGAAAACCATGACCCTCCTTAGTGAGGTAAAAATTAACACGCGATGAAGATTCCAAAATGAAAGTACTTATAAATACCACATTAGTCGATAAAAAGTCCGCCTTCGTAAATAATGGGTAATTCCATAACTAAAGATAAGATTGTTATTTTGACCCTAAAAAAATTTGCTTTACCTGATTAGGTTGTCTGGTAAATTACAGGATTAGGGTTGTGGAAGATTCCTGGTGTGTTTCAATGTAGGTTTCAAGGCCAAACACGGGCTTGTGGATTTAAAGTTATCTTTGTAGGGTGCGTTGAGGTCTTACCTCACGGAAAAAAGGTTTCGCCACCGGTCGTCAAACTTATGTACGAAATATCATTTATCAATTCGATTATTCGACGATTCGATCAATATCAATCTTTTCGATGAAGGAAAACATCGTGAGCAAACCGGAGCAATCCCAAAAAGGCCTAGTTTACTCTGGGTTGGAAGTTCAGATGACTGACAGTCGCTTTTGTACAAAGCCAAATCTTGGAATTAGTTACCAAAGCGGACCCTATTGGCATAAACTAGGTAAACGCTAGGAACAAGAAATGGTTATTTATTGTACATGGGGGCAAAGTTGTTGTTTAACTCTCGGGCTTATATCGGGCTTATTCCAGAACAAGCGAAAATTTTCAAACGAATTACGTACTCTCCATGTTGTAGCTGGGCGTTTTTATTTTTTGTTGTAAAAAAATCATTTTTTGAACATTGGAAATTTTTTAATTGTGTTCTATTCAGAATCGCGAGCTCTTTCAATCCTAGTAGGAGAAAAAAAGTGTCCTAAGATTTCTTTTCCATTTCGCTACCATCATTTCATAGATATTTATGTATGATAGTATGGCGTATCGCAACGGAAAGTTTGAAAAATGTATGGAAAATTTAGGACACTTTTTTCTGTGACTAGGATTGAAAGAGCGATTCTGAGTAGAATAGAGGTAAAAATTTCCAATTTAGCAAAAAATGATTTTTGTACAACAAAATATAAAAATGCCCAGCTGTAGGTACAAAGTGTAAAATTTAAAAAAAATGTAACAAAACAGAAAAAAATGTGACTCTTTTTTCTCCTAGTAGGATAGAAAGAGCTCGTGATTCTGAGTAGGGAAAAAAACATAAAATGTACCTGTTTTAGAAAAAAAAGCTTTTGGATGTCTTCTCGCAAAAATGTCCAGCTTTTATCGGCGTAGTATAAAAAAACTTTCGTTTGAACGTTTTAAGCCCTGATTACACTTTGAATAGTAATTAAGTAGGTACCTAATCAGGATTAGTGATAACAAAAATAATTTGTCGACGTGGTGTTTTCCTGTTTAGAATGTAATAGTAAACAGACATGTTACTTTAAGACTCAAGAACGTAAAGCAATTAATAAATAGCAAATAATTATTATTCTGCTTATTTTGTAGTTCAAGCATTTTAACTATAATTAATGGTATTTTATAAACTTTTGTGGTATTCTAATGATGCTAAAATGAATTTCTTGAGGTAAATGCATACTTTTTTACGAAAAACCGACCAAGTGCGAGTCACACTCGCCCGCCGAGGGTTCCACACAAAGGATGCTAGGCCATTTATGACCTTAGTGTGCGGCAACTATACAGTTTTCGGATTTTCTCTGTACTTGTGCTACAATCTCTTGCTTTTGCCAAACTTCGTGATTCTGAGTCAACGGGAAGTACTCTATACGTTTTAATTTATATTTCCCAAATGTATGGGAAATGCGACATAAACGGCCGTATCTTTTGATTGCGTTGACGTAGAGGTTTGGTTTTTTCACACCTTTAGGAGACCGCAGACTTGTGTATGTGGTATTAATTTTAATTTGCTACCTCTACGCGTTCCCGAGACAGAGGGTCTTGACTTGACAGACGGACGGACAAACGGACGGACGGATAACAAAGTGATCATATAAGGGTTCCGTTTTTTCCTTCCGAGACACGGAACCCTAAAAACACGGAAACTTAGAAATAATTACACGAAAGTGGTAAAAAACTATAATTTTTAGGACATATTATTTTCTTTTTTATTGTCTCACATTGATATACAATTCAAAGGTTCGAAAGATGGAAAAATAGTAATACCTATATGACTTTCAGTACTATTTCTTCAATCTAAGTGCTTGTTTACCCTAAGTAATCAAATCATTTTCCATAGATATTCAAGTTTTTATAAAACGATCCGTTGAATAGGTAAGTAATATGCAACCATCTATTTTTTATTGTTTTCTTGCTTTTTAACTTGACTAAAAGAACATAAAATCGCCGTCAATCCAACTTGCAAATAATGTAAACAAACAGTCATATTGATCGTTATAACCTCACTTTTAAGTTTTTAATGAAATATCCAGGAGTAAGTTATTTATCTTATGTTTTGTATGTTACGATAATACGACCGTTTCAGAAGTGAATCGTTTCAGTGGTGTTTGATGAGGTAGTGTCAAAATACAATAAGAAACAGTGACAAAACATGTGATGCCTTTTGTTTACATCGTTAGTAAGTTCCACTAACGGCGATTTTAAGATCCGCTGTGCAAACTAGAACGGACATAGGCTTTGTTGGTATTAATCCTCACCATGTTTTTCTTCACTGATCTTGCAAATAACTATCAAAATATTTTGCCTAACTCATTAGTAGTATTAGCCGGAGATAGAACCCATCTCCAAAGCTCTCGTTAAGGAAAGTAAACACCAATTTCATTAGGTCTAATATACCTGCTCCTAACCACGTGGTTTTATAGTATAATGTCCTATTTCGGTATACAGTTTAACTAATTGATAAGACAACAAACAGTCAATTATTAGTTTAAGTGTAATTAGTAATGGAGTTTAGCAAATAATAACGATAAACAATAGTGACCCTTGGCATTACCAAGAAACGTTATGAAATATGAATGTATCACGTTGTCAATCAACGAAGTTGTAACCTAAGAATGCTCTGTTTAGAACATTGTGTAAACAAAGGGGTAGAAAATAAACCCCCGATTACACATCACAATCATTTTCGTCATACTAAAATGAAATACTTTTTTCACACCACCTATTCATAAAAGGGTTTTTTCTGTTCAAGCTAGGAGGAATCAAAGTGGCACTTTTCTTCCCTTCCCTTTCATCCATTTGCTTCCTCTACGCGTTCCCGAGAAGGGTCTTGACAGACAGACGGACGGACGGATGGACGGACAACAAAGTGATTCTATAAGGGTTCCGTTTTTTCCTTTTGAGGTCCGAAACCCAAAAAGACATTGTACGTAAGTGTAATCGTGATAAATAATCATCGTAAAATAATCAATAACTGCAATTAAAAAAAAACTTGTTATCTCAATAAAATAAAAATAATAATAAAAAATCTAGCCAGGAGAGATTTTAATAAATATCAACATTCATTAAAATAATTTGAAACGTGAGCTCATATTTAGCCGAATATTCTGCGCTTGGACTGAGAAACTGGCCGAATATTTGATATCCAGCCAAAGTAATATTCGTGGCCCGTTACCCCAAAAGCCTTCAAGTGTCAACGGTTAACGTTTAAAAATACTTGCAGATTGCGTGCTCCTCGATAACTCTTGTTTATTTCCAGCGGCCGTTGAACTGTGATATGGCCAAGTGGCCAAGCCGATAGCCAAGATTCAAGTTTGTTGGCCTCAAGGGTCCAAGCCTTGTGTCTGTTAGGTGACTAGCCAATTATTTAATTCCTAATTTGATGGAACAGCGGCAAATACCTCTGACCTCATAGTTAGATCTAGTTGTTTTAATAATTCCTGTTAATTATTTTTATTTTATTTTCAGTTCTTTTTATTATACTATAACTGATTATTTTATACCTTTTGCAAGGCATATTTATTCAAAAACATTATAACATTTACACATAAAACTCATTTAAACACATAAAACTACGACTGACTTAACCCTAAAAAAAATTCTAAAAGAAAAATAAAACTAATTAAAAAAAAGCTTCAATATAAAATACCTCCCCAAAATCCCCCGCCTCCGGAAAGCTCCCCAAAATACTGGCGACGACTTAATATACCTTTTGTTATTAAACTCAACAAATTATAATAAATGATTGGTGAGGTCTATATTTTTTTGCAGGTGTGTAACAACTTTTGATATATTATTGGTATAACGATTTAAGGATAAAATGCACTTTTGGTATAATTATATTTGGTATATTCTGATATCATATAACTATCAATATGTAAACCGGACTTGTAATATAACAACTATTAATCTTCCACTGAGGCATTGTACCTAGGAAGCTGGCGGCATTTCCTCGTTGTATCGTAATGCTGATACGTTGGGCCGCCAGCATCCTAGGTACAATGCCTCAAGGACCTATTTTAGATTTAAGGTAGGTAGAGGTAGGTAGTTAGGTAAGTTACACTTACTGTATATATTTCGAAAATAAATGTTATAGCCATCTGTCACTCATATCGTATAACGTACACATAATTATGATATAAGTATGTTCGTCATAACGCTCAGTTTGTATATATAAGTATTGTTATAATTTGAAATACTTACTACTAATATAACAGCCTGCCTATTCAACCTTAACACAGGCCTCCTTTATGTACGACGACGAGCGAAGCGAGGAGGAGTGTTAGGTAGAACTGCAATCCTAATACTGCGACCGTCATTTTTACATTATAAGGAACAAAAAGAAGTCCAGAAAAATAATAATAATTATATCTTACGAGACATTATATCACTATTTTTTATAATATATACCTACTCATTAGATCCAGTACACGTTATAACATATTCCATGAAATTATATTCCCGGGTTTGAATCCTGGTAAGCGCACTTATTTGTGTGTTACGAATATTTATTTGTTCCTGAGTTATGGACGTTTCCTACGTATATATATAAGTATGTATTTATCTATGTAAGTATGTATATCATCGCCTAGTACCCATAGAGCAAGTCTTGCTTAATCCCAAAATATTTATTTATTTTATTTATATTTTTTTATATAATATTAATAATAATATATTGTAGGGTTTTACAGTTATCTGCAATAGTATCTGCCGAAAATATCTGATACAATCTTATTTGTATAGCCATAAGAGCGTGTCACATTTTTTGCAGCTTTCATAACCGAAGATATTATTGTATATGATTGTACAATATTTACTGTACCTAACACTATATTCCATTGAATAACACTAACTTCATTATTGTCGGAGCGGTATGACGTGAAAATTTTAACCTTAAGGTCTTGGGTTCAAATCCCGTCGGCTCGTACCAATGAGTTTTTCGGAACTTATGTACGAAATATCATTTAATATTTACCAATCACATTTCGGTGAAGGAAAAAATCGTGAGGAAACCGGACTAATCCCAATAAAGGCTAGTTTAAGGTTGGAAGGTCAGATGGTAGTCGCTTTCGTAAAACTAGTGCCTACGTCAAATCTTGGGATTGGTTGCCAAGGTTTCCAGTTCCCTCTGTCTGGCAGGGATATATAAGATCATTGAGATCAAATCCCTTCATGAGAACAAAAAGCCTATGTGGAACCAGGGAAAATAACTCAATGATAACAGATATATTAATTTGCTTTAGAATCTTATTGAAACGAGGGCAAATTTTGTAACATTTCCTTGAAAGTTGATAAACAAAAACAAAGTAAAATGAGTAATTTATTTGTCAAGAATGACGTGGTTTATGCTCTACATAACTTGAAAATAATAATATGCTTATCAGTATTGTGCTTTAGATCCGTGAAAGAGACGGATATGAACTTCAGACTTGACGTATTTCTATTGTTGTATGACGTTGAGCATGTTTACAGGATTTAAACTTTCAATTTATATTAACATGAAACGTGACACTTGTAATTTTAAAGATAAAATTGTAAAAAACATATATCTTCTTCTCCCTCATTTTATTTTCCCTCATGGCTGAGGATCGTGACCAACAGTGATGTCCCTCCACTTGGTGCGGTCTAGGGCCATATGGACTGCCCTCTGCATTGAACCACCCGCTTTCTTCATGGTGTCAGCCCACATAATCGGTATTCCACCCCTGGACCGTTGGCCTTCAACTTTGCCGAGAATAATGTTTCTTTCGAGAGTGTGCTGGTTAGAACGCATTATATGCCCGAAGAACCTGAGTATTCTCTCCTGGCAGATAGTTGAGAGCCGCTTGGTGATATTCAGTTCTCGTAGTATGGACTCGTTCGTTCTAAATGCAGTCCATGGGATTCTGAGCATCCTTCTCCAACACCACATCTCAAAAGCATCGATCTTCTTCGTATCTAGGTTTTTAAGCTCCAAGTTTCAGCGCCATACATAAAGATGGAGAAGACCAAAGATCGTACCAGCCGTACCTTGGTTGTACGACGAATACCTCGGTTTTTCCACAGCTTCTCCAATCGAGCCATTGCACCTTTAGCCATTCCTGTCTTCGGGAGAGCCTCACTCCTAGGAGACGCGTCCCCAGGTGGCGGATAGGGACAAGCCCGTCTACTCTATAGTAGCAGGGTAGGAATGAAATAGAATAGTTCCCGCGGACCAACAGGCCGGAGAAGGACACTCCGTATGAAACCACGTAGGCGACCAGATGGCGACCGAGCAATGGCGGTATAACCATACGCCCTACCGGGCAACTGGTAGGATGAGGCTACAACGACCTTGGAATCGAAATCATTCCTAAAATGGCTGGCGCAGAAAGCCAGGGGAAGCTACTGCGATTATTTTTCCCAAGAAAACCAACATGAAGAGTCCCAAAAAACATATATACTATCGGCCCAATTGAACCCTCACCCACCATAGAACTGTATCACAGTAACGTCATGTATCATTTTACTTAACATTGGAAAAAACATTTATTTTCGAAATATATACAGTAAGTGTAACTTACCTAACTACCTACCTCTACCTACCTTAAATCTAAAGTAGGTCCTTGAGGCATTGTACCTAGGATGCTGGCGGAATTTACTTAGCATTTGACTTTAGATGTCAATATGGTGGGTCACTTCCATGGTGGGTCAGGATTTAATTAGGCCGATAGTACATATGATAACAGGGTTCGTTACCATTATAAGCATTATAAGAATAAGAATAAATTTATTATCAATAATATACACATACATATTACACCATAGATGTCCGGTTATAGTCGAGTTTGAAAATTACTACGTTGCTGCTACGATCACGACAATGTCTCTAGTTTTCGAATGTCACCTTGGTACATACAAAGAACGTATGTAGTTTCGTAGCAACACTAAAGGCAAATTATGTATTTTTTTAAGAAGATAATATATAAATACTTACGTTTATATAAATACTTAATTGTTACTGAGGAAAATTGGTTAATAAAAATATACAGGTGATTTTTTCAAATCTATTATTTTCAAAATATATAAATATTATTTATATTATAGTAATTGTAACTTACCTAGCTACCCTTAAATCTATAATAGGTCCTTAAGGCATTGTAACTAGGATGCTGGCATTTCCTCGTTGTATCGCAATGCTGATACGTTGTGCGAGGAAGCCACCAGCTTTTCAGTCACCAGTAACATCAACCAGACGTTTCGCGATTTCTACGAAAACCTAGATGATATAATATGATAGTAGTATAACATTAAATCCACTAGAATGGATAATCTGATATAATACTAAGTAGCTCAACCAGTGTTGCCAACAGCTCTCTCAGTTTTTTGTTTTTTTTTTCTTATTTAAGACTTACATCAACACCATAAGATTCATTTCTCTTCAACACCAAAATGTGACATACGACATTGTTTTAAATTAAACACAAAGTTGATAATCAAGAGGTATAATGTAATGTTTCAAAATGCACGCTAATTTAGACCCTATAGTCCTAGAATTACGGGTTAAAGTCCTGTAGGAAATCCATCTTGACATTTGCTCTTGGTATAATATATAGGTTACTCGTGTAAAACATCCGCAAAGATAAATTATTCACTTCTATAAACAGATAAAATGCATTTCAAAGTGTTTTTGAAAATGTACTTTGTTTTCTAAGCAGTAAAGTCCAATTTAGAAGTTAAGTAGATGAGGCTTAAGCTCTTTTGCGGAACTGTTTCTAGATAAAATTTTGCAAGCTTTTACATACAAAGTTATACTCGTGATTGATAACAATGTTGTTTTACGGCTGGAAAACGTCATTTCAGTATGAAACTATATGTATGTTGCTTGTTTTTGAGTGTAAAATATAATTTTGTGAATAAAATAGTTCGATGCCTTGAACTGTTTATCAACACACGATAGTCCTAGGGGTTAGAATGTGTTAGTTCTACGAACTAGGATTCGTATCAAGGATTCACATTTTACGATAGTTACGCAATAAATCATTATTTGAAGACAATCTCATAGACTTAAACCCAGCCAAAACATAATAAATTAATCAATACAATAAAAAAGCTCTTATAAGCTCATTAATAAAATAATTTTACCGGTGCAAAGTGGTCACGTAATAGTACATTACCTAACTAGTGCGGTAAAACAAAGAAAGGCCGAGATCGCAGATGTTTGCGACCCGAGCTGCAAGCGAGGGACGTAAATATGTTAGGTACATCATTTTATGCCTACACTTGGGCAGAAATCGGCTTTTTCCGTACGCGTAGCGTGCGGAAAAAGGCACTTTATGGCCAGGTTTGGCATAAATAATGTTACTTTGCTATTAATGTTGGAAGGTCAGAGGGCAGTAGTCTTCTTAAAACTAGCACCTACTTTAAATCTTGGGATTAGCTGCCAAAGCGGACCCCAGGCTCCGACCGGACCTGGACCGTGGCATCAGCCGGGAATGAAACGTTAGGAAGAAGACTGTTGTAAATTGTGTGTACATTGTTTTATTGTAACACTTGTAGTCTTAACATTTTAATTTGCAGTGATTTTTTAGTTTTTAAAGCCATTGAGTATGTTGTCAGACTTATTTAACTTAATTCCATTTAATCCGTCACCCGGCGCTAGTTGCGTATCGTCAAACTTAATGACCGACCATAGTTAGGTATGGACTGATGTGGTCGGGTGTAACTTTTTATTGTTGCGAATGTTCGTTTGTTTTTCTTGTATTTTTTTTATTAAATCTGTGTGTTTTTTGTCTTATCCTTTCCCTCCTTTTATGTCTGTGTGCTTTATTCGGTATTGTTTGTTGCCTGATTTCTCACCGAATGGTCTCATCGGAAGATCAGCGCTGGCATACGCTAGCAATACGCTGAGATGAGGCCATTTTCGTGACATATGTGTTGTTTGTTGTATCTGTTTTTTTTTACTTTAATTTTATTTTTGTATCATGAATAAATGAATTGAGAATTGAAAATTGAATTGGAAACGCTATTTTCACGGAGTGTCCGTGTGTGTATACAACAGTGTGTTGCGAGTTTTGAGGTTATGTTCTACCCACAAATCATAGCACCTTACCCTCTTACAGATGTAGTGCATATTAATTAATTTATATATAGTAGTGTGAACACTTAAAAAAAAAAACACAAAAGCATGAATCAAAATATTTATTACATTTAATGAATGATTTGTATTTAAGTATATTATGTATCTATCTAATTTGTACATCGTCGCCTAGTACCCACATCACAAGCCTTATTGAGCTTACCGAGGGACTAGGTCGATTTGTGTAAGATTGTCCGATAATATTTATTTATTTATTTTTATTTATTTTAATATGTTTTCTATGTAGGTATTTATTTACTATATTTATCGTTGTCTGAGTACCCGTAACACAAGCCTTCTTGAGTTTACTGCGGGACTTAGTAAATTTATTTCTATTCAGATGTACTAACCTTCATTCTAACATAAAATCGTGACACTCGACGTGCTATCGCTATCCCGGCCTTTGACACTGCGATACGGCATAGGTACTCTTCTGAACATATTTACATCTGATAAGTAATTTAGAGCAAGTTAGGATGAGTAAATTTCCACGGCCTCCTAGCCTAGTTGGTCCCGGGATCGAATCCTGGTCAGGGCATTTATTTGTAATATTTGTTCCTGAGTTTGATGTTTTCTATGTATTTAAGTATTTATTAATTATATTTAACGTCGTCTAGTACCTATAACACAAGGCTTATTGAGCTTACTGTGGGACTCGGTCGATTTGTGTAAGATTGTCCCATAATATTTATTTATTTCTATAGTATAAATGTGAAGAAAGATTTTTTTTTTTTTTTTTTTTTTTTATTTATTGTATACTGTGTACAGAGAGATAGTAAAAATGCATAAAACATGTATCAACAGTTGCTCATTTCGAGCGTACAATTTTAGTCTTAAAACTAAACAACATCTATAATATATGTATTTACAAAAAACACCTAATACAAACAATTTCCTCTCGCCATATCTTCGAAAAATTCATCTAATGTATAGTACTCACTATTAATAAGAAAACGTTTTAACTCTACCTTAAATTTATTCCCATTTAACTCTTTAATATTATTAGGAAGAGCATTATATACACGTATAGAAGTAAAGAAAGCACTTTTTTCATACATTTTATTATTCGATTTTGGACATATTAGGACCTGTACTTCTCTCTCAAATTGTCTCTAAATGACGATTTCTTTTCAAAATACTCAAAATTATTCTTAACAAAGAGACAGAGTTCAAGGACATAAATTCCCGTAAGAGTGAGTATCCGCTTATCCTTAAATACGTTCCGAAGTGATTCTTCACGACTCATACGATATATAGTCCGTACACATTTCTTTTGAAGAATAAATGTACTCTCTATGTCCACAGAATTCCCCCAAAATATAATCCCGTAGGTCAGTAGAGGTACTACATTTCCATAATACGAACTTTTAACAACGGGTACGGAGCAAGTACCAGATAATATTGATAATGCATAACATTTACTAATAATAAATTTATTTATTTGAGCGATATGCTCTTTCCAATTTAGAAAAGTGTCAATAGTAACACCTAGGAAACGTATATTACTGACTTCCTCTAGTTTTGTTCCTGCTTCTGTAATATTTAATTCAATCGGATTTGTTTTATAATTTCTAAATTGGATATATTTAGTCTTGTTTACATTGACTTTTAGATTTATTGAATGAAGCCAATCTATTACTTTTTTAAGGGTTTTATTGATATTACGTTCCATATGTGGAATGTTGTGTCTGTCCCCAGAAAAAAGTATAGTGGCATCATCCGCAAACAACACGCATAATTCATCAACAATCATAGGTAACTCGTTAATGTAAATTAGAAATAAAAGAGGCCCTAAGACACTACCTTGAGGTACGCCTATATTAGTAACTTCAAAGCCTGACAAGGTATTACCTAAGGTTTTATGTTCTTTACAATAATTGACGACCATTGCAGCTTGTTGTCTGTTCATTAGGTACGTTTCAAAGAGATTCAGAGCATGACCTCTCACTCCAATGTTATCCAACTGTCTCAAGAGTATACTATGCACAACACAGTCAAAAGCTTTGGACATGTCTAAAAGCAGAGAAACACAAGCTTTTTTCTTATCATTGACTTCGTCCCATATACCCTTAAACATCTTGAAAATTGCCAAAGAAGTAGACTTTTGTTTTTGGAATCCGAATTGGTTAGGATTTAGAATATTTTTAGAAGTTAAATAATTATCAAGTCGTACATAAATAACTTTTTCAAAAATTTTTGAGAAGTTAGACAAAAGGGCTATTGGTCTATAGTTATTTATATCATCCAAAGCACCCGATTTGTACAATGGTTTTATAAGCGCTATTTTTAAGGAACTTGGGAATATGCCTGTACTCAGCATTAGATTAATAATGTAAACAAGAGGCTCAATTATGTAGTCTATACACGCTTTGATTAATAGCATCGGTATGTCATCATATCCAGAGCTTTTTTTATTTTTCATACTTCTGACTATTTTTCTTATTTCATACTCAGCAACAGGTACTATATACATACTATTACATACCTTATCCGTCAATATTTTATAGTCCGTGTGACTAGATATATCGATAGTATGTTGGCCTGTGTAATGTTGGATTAAATATATTGTAATAGCAAAACAAATGTATGCTTTTGTTGTAAATCCTAGGGTATCCCGGAAGTGCATAGGATCTCTACAAGATCCTTCCACGCTTTTCTATCTTGAGCAACCTTATTATTATTTTAATTTTTTATACCACAATGGTGGCAAACAACCATACTGCTCGCCTGGTGGAAAGCGGTCACCGTAGCTTATGGTCACATGCACGTTGCCGGTCCATTAAAATCTTTTGCACCCCTTTTTCCAAGAACCCCATACTGTAATCTTGCGGGAAAACCTCGGCAGGAAGCTCATTCCACAGTCGGAGCGTCCGCGGGAGGAAATTCCTCTGAAACCTCACACTGCGCGACGATTTTGGTTGTAAGGTGTGTGGATGAGCGCCCTGTCGATGGCGAGCAGTGCGATGGTGAAAAGTGGACGTTGGCATCATGTTAAACAATTCTTTAGAACGCAACCAATTGTATAGGCGATATAACACACATAACGAGGCAAAGTTTCTACTTAGACTTAAGGGTTTATATTTATTGGCAACATAAAATACCTCCAATAAAATAAAAAAACAAATTAAAACTAACTTAAATAAAACAACTAAGAACAAAATTAAACTAAAAAACTAATAGCCCCGGCCCTTGGGGCATGGTCCCAAGAATGCTGGCAGCATTCCCTCGCTGTATCGCAATACTTAAGGGTTCAATATTGACTGTGAGTATGTTATCGTCGACAATTCGTACAACGCGCCTCTGGACCGAGTCAAAGGGTCCAAGCTGGCTTATTGGCTTCGCCCCAGCTCAGTCCTACGGCTCGTAACTCGCTCTCCTCGCCCCGCGTCTACGAGCTCGCTTTCCACATTTAGGCTTCCACTCAAAGGCGACACTGACCATTAGGTACTGTTTAAAAGAAATATATATTCTTTAAAAATTTCAGTTGTTTACCAACATCAACATCATCATTACTTCGGCCAAGAACTATTGCACTGCTGTACTAAATCCTCCTCCAAGAATTTCCATAATGTACTATAATGCACCAGCATCCAACGATTCCCCGCTATCTTGACTATAGATCCTACAGCTCAGACTTACGTCGGTCCATATCGTTGGCGGCATTCCCACACTGCGTGTTCCGGAACGCGGTCGCCACTAGAGAACCTTTCTGCCCTAGCTACCTTGCGACTCTTGTCATTTTAGGTTTTTGATATAGACACATAATATACAAATAGTTCTTAATAACAGATATCTCTCATAGAAAAACCGAATACAAACCGTTTTGAATCTCACCCTGATCGCCGCACAACGCTAGGGTTGCTCTACGATTAGACATATTATATTTAACTGGCGGTGGCATACACGGCGTGCGTGGGATATGTGGGCAGTTCTAAATTACTTCGCGCGGAGAGTCCATATGCCTGATACAGAGCTTTGGAAGAGAACAGGGTTCTGATTATAAATACTTTTCAAACGAGGTATTTACCATGTACCTACATTTGTCTTTATGAACTCCCAATATTTCGGCACTGTTGCAGCCACCACGGAACTTCATCGGGGGAGCTTATTGAAATAAATATGCACGATTAATACTTCGTCTTAAATAGTATGTAAGTAATAAACACTTTATTGCACAAAACAGGACATGTATTTACAAAATGGAATAAATAGAAAAGTACAAAGGCGAAATTATCCCTGTGGGATATCTTCCAGTTAACTTCCAGTAAAGTTAGTTTTAAGGGTTCCTAATTTTCACCCTTAAAGTAAAAACCCTAGAATAAACTGCAATAATCATGCGTTCATAACCCTCCTTTTTGGTCTCACTGAAGTATGAACTGAATTATGTTAATATTATAACAAGCCGAAAATATCTTAGGTATTCTTATCACATAGACACTATATATGTATGTTGAAATGAATAAGACGTAGCTAGTTCTCTGAAAAAGGTCATACCCGCAGGTCAAAGCGAAAGATAAAGATATTTTCGTTTTACAATAATTCACAAACGGAATACAATCATTTGGCATGTCATTGTATTATCTAGAGTTCCATAGTTAATTAGGAAACCCTTTACTAAGTATACCTAATCAAGAGTCCGTCTATGCTAACTTTCCTAGATTTTGAAAGCACATAATGTCGTCTTCTTCTTTTAAATAATGGCTTCTGTCCGAGAGTTGGACCATTTTGCCAATGTCAAGTATTATCAAAATCTCAGTATATTATATAAATAGAATAGTATTTTGCCACACGGGCGACGTTGTTCGGTAATTGGCCTCGCTATATGTTAAGTTTATAAGCTTTAAGACTTAAGTTATAGTTACTCAGGGGGCCGAAATCCCGTTCAAGCGGCAGCTTGATGACTAAAGGAGCGATTGAACTCGTTTCAGACTTAATTCTTCATTAGCTGCATAATGCTTCGTTAGTTTACTGCGCAATTAGCTATCAATATTACACATTAAACAACATTAGGCAAACAAAAAACTATTTCAAAAACGGCATCGCCATCTTGAGTATCAACCGGAAGTCAGGACAGAATGTGAAAGCGTTCAGTAAGCGTCATAGTTTTATAGAAGTTTGACGTTTAAAATAACATTTTACAGTTTGATAGTTAATTTGCTCGGCAGAGATAACGTGGTTTGACTCGAAACAACAATAAAAGGTTTCTTTATACGTTTATGTATAGTGATGGGCGGAAAACTACGGAACCATACAATGAGCAAAGCCAGTCATCTTGACCAGTTATTTTGTACTTAGTGTGTTCAATGTGGATTGGCTTCTGTTACATGAAGATGAGTAATAATGAGCGAAGCGTTTTAATTATGGAATTTGACAGCTATAGTCTGACAAGCAAACGAATGCAATGAATGAATGAATGAATGAAATGAGTTTATTCCAGAATATGATTCCATATAAAGCTAATAACAAAATACAACTTATAATTATAATTAAACAAAACGACCACAAACAACAAATAATATTAACCGTATCCAGTAGCAATAACAGTAGGTTAGACAGCATAACTTTTTTTAATGAAATAGGTCGCAAAGGAGCCGACGAACCGCTTGATGGTACGCGATTGTCCATGGACACTCACAACAACAGAGGTGTCACAAGTGCGTTGTCGGTATTTAAGGTGGGAGTGCGCTCTTTTCTTGAAGGTTTGAAGTTCGTATCGGTCCAGAAATACCGCTGGCGACAGTTCATTCTACAGTTTAGATGTGCGAGGCAGGAAGTTGAGGACTGCCAACCATATAAATGGTGAGGATGGAAATGTTCCGTCTTTCTCTTCGCTGGTATTACCACCCCGAAAAAAGGGATGGACATAGTTTTGTCCTATTGTTACTGCGTTCGGTTGCTTGTTAGACTATAACTCTGGGTTAGTTGGTAAACTCTGGTTGACGCAAGCGGCACTTAAAATAATAAATCTTTAGTGGGACTCCACTTTTAGTAATTTATTGAATTAGACACTTTTAGGTTAAAACTTAAAACCGATTTTTTGATATGAACGATAGGAGATGGTACAAACAAGCATTTTTTACTTAAAATGTCGGTTTACATTGAGAAATACTAATCTAAAGGGAAAATGCGGTTCACATACGAAATGGAACAGGATAGGAGAACTGCGTTCCTAGATGTAAAAACTCGTCAGTTTACTCCGTGAACATGGCGCTTGCAACAGGGTCGAAATATCGGGTGCTCAATAAAACAAATATACATGGTAATTTTCCCGTTTTAAATATTAGTTATCACGCTATCTCTTCCGAGCAAATTGCTCGTTTGCCCCCTATAGCATAAAAAAAAAACCTAGGAAACATAGCATCGACGGACTCAATGGACTAGTGACGCTGCGCGGATAGCCGATAATATTGCAACCACGCCTTCTAATGTTGCAGGCGGTAGGCTACGGGAGCCGCTTACTACTGGGTGGGTTGTATGCTTGTTTGCCACCAGAATGTCAGTTGTAAATAAAAACTTCATTATTTACCACATTACAAATGTCATAAAATCTTCACCAAATATATCCTATTTATGACGATTTTATTTAAAATATGTATGTTTGTATGAAGCTTGACGTCATTTGTCTGTCATCAGCATGAAAATTACGGGCCGGACGGTTGGACGGACAGACGGACTGGACGTCCGTTTTTGTCATTTTCGCTGCGGGGCCCTAAAAATGAGTCGAAATATATTTACTTTTTCAGAGCACGGTACTGGTTGTTATCAGTTTAAAATATTAATGTGGTGGCAATCAAGCACGCAGCCCGTCCAATGGTAAGCGGATTCCGTGACCTATGGATGTCTGGAAGGCCAGCGTGCCTAGCCAAGATGCCAATCGCTTACGCTTAGAAGCGTTTCGTTGTTATCTCTCTCTATCACTCTACCTTATTAGTGTGACAATGACAGTTGCGTTTCGTTCGCGACTGAGCGCTAGCGATTGGCATCTTGGCTACGCACACAGTAATACAGTCGCATTAGGAATTGTCACACTTCTCAGCGTGGTGAAACAAGGGCCGGGTAGGTAGGTAGGCAGGTAGGTAGGTAGGTAGGTAGGTAGGTAGGTAGGTAGGTAGGTAGGTAGGTAGGTAGGTAGGTAGGTAGGTAGGTAGGTAGGTAGGTAGGTAGGTAGGTAGGTAGGTAGGTAGGTAGGTAGGTAGGTATGTAGGTAGGTAGGTAGGTAGTGTTAAATTGAATTCACACTCGTTCGTATTTTTTTGTTTATCGCCCTTAATTCCTAGTACATTACGATACAAGGGTGAAAAATAGGAAATTCGCACGTGTATCGTACGACGTTTTACAGTAAATATGGCCCTTTGAATATTCAACGCAGACACGTAAAGTGCTCTTATCGCCCTAGGGCGGTAAAGTAGCACCATGTGTACTGTAAAAAATATTGAAGTGAAGTTCCACTAAGATTTTTTATTATTATTCAGGCTTCATAGGCGTAAAACCGTGGTCAAAAGCACACTACTGACTTACCAAACACAAACTTCTTAATCTTAATATAAACGGAGTGGCCCATTCTCGATGACTCCACTATATCCCGTTCAGCGCGAGTGATAAAAGTCATGAACGCACCGATAGCCCGCACTTGTAATATATTTCAAAAATGACGTAACTACACTACAAATGGATTTACTTACGACATTTCAATCCTGATACGTCCAACTATAGTATGTGATACGTGAGTTAGAGATAAGGGAAGTTCAATGTCGAGCATTCTTCCACTGGAGTTCAGTGGTATCGTATTAAGAAACTTCTGTTATAATAGCGGTAAGTAAATAATAGTTATGACACTCATTATGATTTGGTCACAGGTATGTAGGTTCTCGACATTTCACTTTTTCCCATGGCATTTGTATTTTCACTAAGTATTAATGGCGGAGTATCAAAATCACGAATTAATAAACTAGTGGATGTGAAATGACAGCTTGTTAGTATGAAAACCAGTGTTGCCAAGCTCACACAATAACATTTACGTAGTCACACGGCAAACAATTACAAATTTGCTTTTGATTGGTGGCTACATTGAATGCCAATGTGGTGTAACTGTGTGTAGCACAAAACAGAGAGGCTAGTGGTGCGGGTGTGCGGAACTCCGCGTACAATTGCCACACGCTCTCCGCCTACGTTACGCTTCTATTAGAGTCTCTGTATTGTGGTCAAAATGTACAATTAGGTAAGCCCGAGCTGATTTTGCCTGCTGTTTCTTTGAGTCGTAAAGGGATGGTGTGGTAGATTGGTATACGCAAGTGAAGCCGGTAGGAATCCAGTTCTATGAACGCTCTGCCACTGCAAAGTAGTTAGGTATCTTATTGTCGTATATATATTCTAGGACGGAGGTTCGTAGCGCCTCTGCAAAATCCTTCCACGCCTGTATATCTTGAGCAGTCTGCTTGGCTTCGCTCTAACTCAGTCCTACGGCTCGCAACAGTCGCAATTCAATCTCCACGCACGTGTGTACAGGAGCTCGCTTTCTACCTTAAGGATGACTCACACTAAAACGGGACGGGACGGGAGAATCTGTAAATTTCTATAGAAAGCGTCACGTGACATCGAGGGCTCCGAGCTATCACGTGACTCTTTCTATAGAAATTGACAGATTTTCCCGTACCGCCCCGTGCTAGTGTGAGTCATCCTTTAAGGTCTCCACTCAAAGGCAATACCGGCGCTACATTAAGTAGTTAGATATACCGACATTATACATATACAATTATGCCTAAATTCTTCATTTATTTTACTTTTCAGGGTAACAGAGAGCGGGCATAAGCTGGTCATATGCCGACCGGTTGGCGTAGTTGGTAGTGACCCTGCCTGCTAAGCCGATGGTCCTGGGTTCGAATCCCGGTAAGGGCATTATTTGTCTGATGAACAACAGATACTTCTTCCTGAGTCATAGTTGTTTTCTATGTATTTATGTATTTGTATATTATATATCGTTGTCTGAGTACCCGTAACACAAGCCTTCTTGAGCTTACTGCGGGACTTAGTCAATTTGGCCGGCAATAGATGGGATTGATTCCTTCTCTTTTACTTATTGTCTGCCAACGATAGCTTGACATACAACATATTTTAAAGATATAAGTTAATGATTAAGTACAGTTAACCAATTGGAAGGCTAGGCCTAAAGACTATGTCATAGTGACGCTATAAATCAGATTGTAAGAAATCTCTTACTGCTCGTCATTTTGTGGCCTAGGGTTCTAATTGGTTGACTGTACCTATCTGCCGGCTGTCACATTATGTACAGTCTGTAAGCTTCAAGAAAAACCTTCAGCGTTTAGAACGATACTTCGGGTGTCGGTAGTAATATACGAAGATGATTAAGTGTATCTCCGAGATACAAGTGCGAGTCGCGTCTGAGGTAAGTTTTTCCACTGTGCCTTACTTTCTAAAAAGTGAGTGCAAGACCATTTGTGTCCTCATATTCGCCTATGATCAAAACAGAAAAAAAAACACTTAATTAGTTAATGACACAGCTAGGTATTCCTAAACAATGCCTTTGTTGTAATAATGTATTTCATACTTAAACAAAACAATGGAAATATATGGAACTTGCCTAAGCCATCGTCCGTAGGCTATCACGTCTATATTAAGTGCAAATAAGTATAATTATTTAATGAAACAAAGGTGTTTACATTAAACTTATCTGGTACTAATTGCTCTCAGAACTATCAATACGATGTTGACAGTAAGTTAACCTCAATTAAGAATGAGGTTGAAATGAAAACAAGTATAAATTATTCGGATATCTCCCTTCGCAAATGAGCTTAAAATTAAGCTTACCCCAGCTTTACACCTACTACTGCTGTTGATATGATAAAAAATCCATTGACTTACTAAAAGAAATAGCTAAACACACAAAGCAGAAAAAAACCTAAAAAATTCGGTCAGAATAATAATAGTACATTACTGCAGAGGCCGTGAAGTAAGGGATTGCAGGACGAGTTTGCGGTAGACTCGGATAAAACAAGTCCTACAATCTCTCTTCCGGCCGAGGCTTGTATAGTGCTTTTCTCAAACATTGTGAGGAAATATTAAAATTATAATAACTACTAGGTAAATAGTTAATAAGGAAAAATATGTTTAATTTGCCACCTTTTTTTATTTTTTAAAGATGCCATTTGAATGAGATATTCAAGCACCATGTTTAACCGTACATAAATATACATAGAATTAATAATTTGTTATTTTTAACGTCGCAAATATCAAGTGGTCATTAGCTGTATGTAATTTTTCCTTTGTCACAATAATGCAAACATTTCCGATCATGTTTGAGAAAATAAATATTTGTGGACAATCTCACACAGATCAACCTAGCCCCAAACTACGCAAAGCTTGTACGAAGAGCTACGATTACATTTTATGGTCCTGTCGTGGGGCCCATGCGGTATAAAAAGTTTATATTTGGATAAAACGATTTATATTTAACAGCCTCCTAGCTTAGTTGGTAGTGACCCATCAGCCTACGAAGCAGGATGTCCCGGGTTCGAATCCTGGTAAGGTCACTTATTTGTGTGTTTATCACCAATATTTATTCATAAGTTATGGGTGTTTGTATTATATTTATCTATTATATGTATATATCGTCGTCTAGTAGCCACAACACAAGCCTTATTGAGCTTACTGAGGGACTAGGTCGAGTTGTGTAAGATTGTCCCACAAACATTTATTTATTATTTATTTAATACACATACCTAATATGTAAGCAAAGAATATAGATTAGAAAGAAGAGTACATTACATATACATATACGGGCAGCAACAGGAAGTGTTTCAAACTGCATCTCTATAAACTGCCTGATAGACATGATGTTACGGGCAATGTGTTAAATAAGTATTTTAAAGGTTACGTTTAAATCTGTCAATTTCGACGAGGTGTAACAAAAATACTGGTGATCCGTTAAAGGGAGTTATCGGTAATTTTAGTAAAAAATTTACGCAATAAATTTATTGGGCAGGTATTTTTTCGTAAATATCTACCGCAGTAAAGGAACTAGTATCACTAAAGGTTTGATTAATTATCAGTTTTTGAGAAAATAAGTCTTGCGTTAGTAAATTCGAAAGAAAAAGAAGGCTTTTGGCGTTTTCAATTAAACAAGCGTATTTAAAATTTAAAATTTTTATTGTAATGTAAATTGCATTAACATAGTTATTTTATATCACAGATATCGAAACCGATATTTAGTAGCATTTCAAATTTATTAGTCGTGTAAAAACTATGAAGTCTATAAAAAATTTAATTGTAGGTACTAATTGTTACTTAGTTTCAAAGTACCTATTTCAAACATTTATTTTGAAAATAGATGCAAGAATTAAAAAGAAAACTTATTTCAGTAGATCAAAGCTTTATCAAAATATTTTTTTATATTTACACGCTGAAAACAATACAATATAACTAGATTGGTATTTTTGAATATTTACTATTTTACTGGTTTTCACGTGATATGATACACAAAGTTGCAGCTGTGTCGATAAGCTGAAGTTATCTTAATGTTTGCAAAACAATTATCGGAAATTCATTAGAATATCACAGCTACAATTTGACACGCACACAAGCCGGATAGTTACAGATTCACAATCTATTATAACTTTTAAAAAATAAGAATACAATTGAAGTTTCATTGCAACCTTGAAGTAGTTTTTCTGGATGTTAATTCTAGCTATAAAAATTTAACTGTTTTTTGTTACTGATTACAATACGAACTTTTTCCCTCCGTTGTACCAATGAGCGATCATATCGCATTAAGCTAACCATAACAAAACAATATTTTAAAATCTGAATATCGCGGCCGGTAAAATTATTCAAAGGAATTTATTATGAATTATGACCGAACTAGTGAAGTTATTCTTTGGTGAGTGTAGGCTTCATCTCCTTTCTTTCGAATCTGGACTGAAACCTGAAATGACAAAAAATAATAATTAATCGATACATACATTAATGTATTCGTAAAGAGTGGCCATGAATGACGGCAGAATATTAAAAATTGAAATAGATGTCATATACTACAGAAAAACTGATCAAGGCCCCCAGTGCCCAGGGGCACTTTAAATTAAATTTACTGGGGGCCTTACTCTGTAGTATATGATATCTCTTCCAATTTATAATACACATATAGTAGTGTGACTAATTAAAAAATATGAAACAAAACATTTATTATATTTAATAAATGATTTAATTCATGCTTTACAATTGGACAGAATATTAATTAAAGTAAATTAGTTAAGTGATGTAATGAATTGAGTAACTCGCAAAATTATAAACTGAACGAGATATCATATAGTTACTACAGAAAAAGTGACCAAATCTGCAGTATTCATGGCTGGAATCGAACTTTCTGCTTCTGCCTTGCCGCGAAAGCAGGAGGCCGCTGGTTCAATTCCAGCCCTGAGCACTGGTGGCCTTAGTAATTTTCTCTGTAGTATATGACAACTCTTTATTTATAATTTATTAGTGTGATTACTATAAAACTAGATTCAAAACATTTATAAAAAATAACAAATTATTTTGCTTTAAAATTGTGGCTTGCAAAATTTATAAAAAATTTAAACCTTGACCCTGAACTTGAACTCTGGACCCCTGTATCTCGGTAACCCCTTGACCAATTTAGCTCACGTATTCGTATTAAAAAAAATATATTTATATCATCTAATCACCTGTCAAATTTTACGACAATTCTACCAACAATACTCGAGTTAAGTACAGTAAGTACATGCAAATATAAGTAAATACATACACATGCAAACGAGGGATTACTGTCTTAGTAGACTGGAAGAACTTACTCGCTTTGTTCGCTCGTTCAATGATTAAATTTGTTGCCAAAATACAATAGCTTTTTTTATATTTAATTTGATGTAGTATATTCACAACAAATTTTGTTAAAAATCGCTTTCATGATAAGCGTTGGGTTAAGATAAGAAGCTTTTTACCAAGGAAGGCAAAATGGTGGATGTAATGTATGAATTATTGTACCTACATTAACACTAGAAACACAAGAATCAAAGTTACTGAAACAATCCTATACAACAAAGGCGTACTTTCCCCTTTATTCTTTATTGAAGGTAAACGTAAATTTACAGCTTATGCCAAAACATACATGTGGTAAATCAACTACAAAACACGTAGGTAGGTCATTAAGAATCTAAATTATTAATTATGATACAAAGTACATATTACAATAATAGACATTGAGGTAAAGATTATTTTTTTAGGTGCTCTAGTTATCAGAAAATACATCGGCATTTTGGATTGTAGCTTATCCCAACCCAACTTAAACCTTTGAGGAAATGAAATAGAAACAGACTCTCGTTGAATGATGCTGCGTATTTTGATTGCCTCACAAACACCGGCAACTCATGGCATAACGGCATGGACAGCGACATATTGTTTTGTATTTTTTTTTTAATAAATAATAAATAAATATTATGGGACAATATTACAGAAATCCACCTAGTTCCACGGTAAGCTCAATAAGGCTTGAGTACTAGGCGACGATATATATAATAGATAGATACATATAAAGCCAATAATGTACAAGAGCCAATCACAGGAACTCACAAATAGATGTGGTATAAAAATCAGTCACTTAACACATACTCAACGACGCGAAGCACACACATGCAAAATATAAAGAAACTAGCAGCCCTCGCTTACTCTCAAATATGCTATATGATATATATGTATGTCATGTGTCTTGTTGGACATGTTTACGGTAGAATGTACTTGTAAATGGCGACCTCTAGATGAATCCAGGAAACTGAATTACTCAGAAAGATAAGGAGAAGCAGGATTGAATAACACATTGAAAATCAATGACAGGACATGCACATCTCAACGACGACGAATCGGAAGCCAGCCAAGTTGATTTCGGAACTGGGATTTGTGATCATACTTACGCAAACCAAATATATATCTGACACATTTACGAGTATATATTTTGCAAGCGTTCGAGTTTGTCAAGTAACTTCTCTTAGATCCACAAAAACAAGGTCACCATGGTATAAAGGAAGCAGAAGCGACGAGTAAGGGCATTTTCAAAAATAGGGTACCATTTCCCTTTTTTTTATTATAGGAAGTTTTGGGTTTTTTATAACCAAAATCACTATTACTATTGATTTATAAAAAGAAAAAGAGTGTCCCGTGTTTTTTGATCAGTTTTGTTACGTAACATTTTTTCATACATTTTGTATGGGCCATTACAAAACTGTCATTTTTTTTTGTATGAAAAATCGAGGACCCATTTTCATTAAATGATGCACTTTTTTCTGGAAATGCCCGTAAAATTGATCTTAGTTTGAAGAGGAATTACATTTTGGAGACGACTAAGCCAGCACAGATACGACTTTTTCACACTGTATAAAAACTTTTTCATCTTATTTACACGCATCCTACATAAACCTTGTGTATGGCAAATTGCCGACCATATACGTTCAGGTAAATCTGCCAGATCTGCCAATGAATGTATGGTAAATTTTTCTGGCGGATGCCTACCGGAAATACCCTCTATGGACATCAGCGGGCCTAAGATGGTTATCCACGAATGTCATAAGATAATGCTATAAGTTGATAAACTGACAAGTTGCACGGATAGCGCGACGGTGACAGCTGCCAAATGCAAAGACATTTGACGATTTGAAAAACTATCGTCTCTATTCAGCAATTATCAGGATATCAGCTTGGCATCTTAGCCCCGCTGATGGATTCCCCGATAGAACGTATATAACTTGACATTTTGTCTTAGAACTTGTTTTTAATTTTTAGCAGTAACGTCTGCGAACGTAACCAAATTTTTTAGAACGAAAGGAAAACTGAATAAACTCATGGCCTCGGGATATGGTGAAAAAATTCGGGGGCACCGGTTGTGTCTTAGTAGCTCAGTTGGTAAAGCGGTGGGCGTGTATCAGTCACGAGTTCGAGTCTCGCCCGAGCTTTTCCGCTTTTCCTATCTTTCTTAGAAAAATCTGTCTTTTTAATACACTATCTACTAAGTGAAGCATATTCTTTGCCCGCAGCTGCATAAATCGTCAGTTCAGCAGATTTCGTGCTCGATCGTACGTTACTCGTACATCTACAGGATGGTTAAGATTGTTAAGAATAAGGTCCAACAGAGACTACTTTTTTTGTCTCGGCCGAGACCGATACCGAGACCGAGACTAAATGGAATTCTCGGCCAAAACCGAGACCGAGACCGAGATTTTATAATATTTACAAAAAACACGCATTTTCCACAAAATATATGTAATATTAAATTGCAACGGTTAACACTCACGTATTTTTATCACAATAGGCGTGAAATGTTTCGTCTGCGTCGGGCAGACCTCGTCGGACAGACAGAGTGGTGTTATCACCTTCGCGGCTAGGACATCACTGCCCCAGTCCGCCGTAGGTATCGGCTCGCGCGCGACGAAGCGGGAGCGGGGTGATCCGCGCAATCCGGCGCCGTTGTTGCGGGAGTCTGAATTGTCGGATCGTCTGACGGGATCAACGACAAGAACACCGAACTAACCGTGTCCACTAAATCGTCACCAAACACATTCACGTTCCCTCTAGGAAGCACTGGTTTCCACGTGTTTGAGAAAAAAAGTCAAAACTTGCATTATGATGATACATAAATGGCTTAAAATACCGGTGAGTTGAAAGGTGTCAAGATGGAAGGTTCGGCCAGGGCCGAGAATCTCGGCCTTTTATGGCGAGACCGAGATCTCGGCTCGAATTTTGGCCGAGACTGCCGAGACCGAGATCTCGGTCGGACCTTAGTTAAGAATACTCAGTGTGCTTACCATGAGTTAAACGTAACCGTATTCGATACAACTGCGGCATTCAAAACTATGTCCGTCTCGCTCCTACCGGCTCCAGCAGGAGCGAGACGGACATACTTTCGAATGCACACATTCAAGTAAGCACACAGATATTACAGGATTTATATAGCTAGTGGTAAAAATGAGCACTTTGAAAAATTTGTATTTACCGTATAGGAATATGCGCACCTCAAAATGTTATATAGCTAACTAACTATAAAAGAAACAACTGACTTAATTTAAGGATGACTTACACTATAACGGGACGGGACGGGACAGAGCGGGACCGGACCGGATGAGGAGGGACGCGACAATCTGTTTATTTCTATAGAAAGAATCACGTGATAGCTTGGAGCCCACGTCACTTGACGTTTTCTATAGAAACTGACAGATCGTCCCGTTCTAGTGTGAGTCATCCTTAAAGGATAACTCACACTAAAACGGGACGGGACGGGACGGAGCGGGACGGGAAAATCTTGTGCACTCCGAGGGCGCCGAGCTATCACGTGATTCTTTCTATAGAAATTGACAGATTTTCCCGTCCCGCCCCGTCCCGTCCCATCCCATCCCGTGCTAGTGTGAGTCATCCTTAAATCACCAGTTCAGCAGTTTTCGTACTTTACAGTACAGCTCGATAGTAATAAGTAAATGGTCTACAGATGGTTAAGAATTATACTCAAAAACCAGATATTAATATTTACAGTACACATGGTGCTACATTACCGCACTAGTGCGATAATGAGCACTTTATGTGCCTGCGTCAAAAATTAAAAGAGCCATATGTACTGTAAAACGTCGTACGATACATGTGCGAATAGGTACGTAATTCGCAACTCGTGTCGATTTAAAACACTCCCTTCGCTCGTGTTTTATTCTACCGCCACTCTTTGCGAATTTACTCCTATTCGCACTTGTATCGTAATGTACTATTAATATTCAATCCGTTTTAAAGTGAGGAACTTAGAAAACTCATAATGACTTGAAAACTCGCCTTAAAGATACCATAATAGAACGATTTTCATCCACAAAAACTATTCTAAATCGTTAGAGCCGTTGCAGATGTCGCCCGAATATTACAAAAAATAATCATATAAAGTTTTATAGTATTAGAAAAAACAGCAGCCTCTAGCTGGTACAATCGCCATGTTAAAGGTCACTCCCCGGCACAGTCATCCGGGTACAGTTGCGCTCGGGAGTCAATACGCTCATTAGCGGGACGTGCACTATTTCCGATATCTCAATGCGTTCTGAGTTAGAAGCTGTAGCGATTTTTGCTTATGTCTATCTATTATCCAGATAAGGTGGCGTAAGTAACATATGTATGTATGTATGTCAACTTAAACTCTAAGGATTTTTCGACTCCAAAATGCCCTTTAGGTGAATGTGTTGCTAGCTTTATAAGCACGAATTTTGAATTCTTGTACCGTTCGTGTTTTTCATGTGTGTACACACAATATTTTTCATCATACTTGCTTTAAATAAAAATAAATAAATAAAATAAATAAATATTACCGGACATTCTTACACAAATTGACTAAGTCCCGCAGTAAGCTCAAGAAGGCTTGTGTTACGGGTACTCAGACAACGATATATATAATATACAAATACATAAATACATGGAAAACATTCAAGACTCAGGAACAAGTATCTGTGTTCATCACACAAATAAATGCCCTTACCGGGATTCGAACCCAGGACCATCGGCTTAGCAGGCAGGGTCACTACCAACTACGCCAACCGGTCGTAAAAGGCACAAAGTAGCGTGAAATTTGAACAACATTTTCGGTACATTACATTTACCGCCCGCGTCACCTACACAGCCCTAGGTCTTAGAGATTTACAGACCGCATTGCCTGCGGGTAAACATCAATTTTAAGCAAATGTGATTACCAGACCTAGGAATCGGCGGGGCAAATTTTCTTGACAGGTAGGGACTTCCTATATCGATAAACTCAATTATCGATGTTCGTTTATATACTAGTTTTTTTTATTAGATAGAGTGATTCAAGAGGAAGGTTTATATGTATAATAATAACCCGTGCGAAGCCGGGGCATGTCCCTAGTTTTTCATAACAACAGACAAAACGAACATTTGATCGGACTTATGCCTACATACATAACTTTACCCAATGAAGGAAACTTAGAAACAGTACACTCAATTTTCCATAATAAACGTAAGTAGCTCAAAACTGCTTCAAAATGGCACCGCCTAATCGACACAAGCCCCAAGCGAATTTGAACCTTCACACAAACAAATAGAGTCTACATTGCATTAAGATATCCCAGTAAGTATAACAAGGGTGCTTCATTTCCACGAACGGAAATGCAAAGAGGTTTAACTTCGAAATTTTATTGCCCGGGCAAAACATAATTTTGATATATTCCGAACGGTCGCCAATGTGAGAGGCGGCATAATTATTGTAAAGAAGTTTGAGGCTTTTTTGTTTAATATTGTGTTTTGTAATTGAGAACTTTAGTCGCCCAGCGTAAGGCGCACGACTTTCAATCCTAATGTCGCGGGTTTAAATCCTGCCGGCTTTAATGAGTTTTTCGGAATTTATGTACGAAATATCATTTGATATTTAGGTACCAATCGCTTTTCAATCAAAACATCGTGCAAAAACCGGAGTAATCCCGATAAGGCCTAGTTTAGCCTCTGGGTTGGAACGTCAGATGGCATTCGCTTTCGTAAAACTGGTGCCTACGCCATATCTTGGGATTAGTTGCCAAAACGGACCCCAGGCTCTCTGCAAGATCTGTGGCATAAGCCGGGAAAACACTAGGAAGAAGACTAACAATATTGAATCCCATCGAAAACATATGTAAAAAAAAAAATACACATGTCTCGTTCCGCAATTATTAAGCTGCAAAAAACTTTTGAGATGTCATGTTAAAACAAGTCGGTTATTTTAATCGGTACCGGGAAATGTCCATCGAATTGCCTATTTTAATTGAACTCTGTGATCCTTTACGATTTGAAAAGTATTTTTAACGGCCTCCTAGCCTAGTCGGTAGTGACCCTGCCTACGAAGCAGGAGGTCCCGGGTTCGAATCCTGGTCAGGGCATTTATTTGTGTGTTTATCACGAATATTTGTTCCTGAATTATGGATGTTTTCTATGTATTTATATGTATCTATCTATTATATATATCGTCGTCTAGTACCCACATCACAAGCCTTATTGAGCTTACCGTGGGACTAGGTCGATTTGTGTAAAATTGTCCCACAATATTTATTATTTATTTTACACGTAATGTTTTTGATTGTTTTTTTTTGCATTCTGTATTTGTACTGACACTAGTGTATTGTAAATACCTACCTGTAGGTATAATATTTGAATGAACTACATAAGTAAGCATGTATTTATATGGAATCACATGCAGTTGATATGTCTTTTCCAAAATTTTTGAATTTTCTATTATTAAGTAGGCTATAAACTACTTAAGTTCAAAGTTTGGAGCTTAAGGGACTGCTAGAAGTTACCTTAGACTTAGGATGATCGGTGAGTGAGTGAGTGACCAAATAGTTCTTAAACTACTAGTTCAAATTAAATGTAAAGCAGAATATATCGAAGTTGTATTATAGCCCACATCTTCTCCATGTTCTTCGTTGTCCCGGTTTATTATAGCCAACATGTAACTGAAATTTATGGTTGTAGCTTTAACCAGCGCGAAATTACAGGAGGTTAAAGATGGCCTGAATGTCTTCGAGAAAAGAATGGAATAGATGTATCTTTGTTTTGCTCGACTTATTGGGCTTGAGCAGTGCCTGACGTGCCCCCAGATTTATGTGGCGCTATTCTAGCCACAGTGTACTAAAGGGATTATATTTTTAAACAGTATTGTCGACGATCCCAAACTCACAGTCGGTAGTCTAAGGAGAGACTTTGCCTCCTTGTGTGTTCTATCGCCTATACGATCGGTTGTGTTCTGAAGAATTGTTTGACATGATGCCAACGTCCAAATTTCGCCATCACACCGCTTGCCATCGACAGGGCGCTCATCCATACACCTTCCAACCAAAATGGTCGCGCACTGTGTGGTTTCAGAGGAATTTCCTCTCGAGGATTGCTCCGACTGTGGAATGAGCTATGCTGAGGTTTTCCCGAAAGATTACAATGTGGGATTCTTCAAAGAAGGAGTGTACAAGCTTTAAATGGGTCGGCAATGCGCATGTTACCCCCAGGAGTTGCAGGCTACGGTGACCGTTTTCCATCAGGCGGGCCGTTTGCTTGTTTACCACCAACGAGACTCGAACCCGCGATTTGGGATACATACCCATTGTTGTACCAACCGAGTTACCGATACATACCCGTCGTTGCTATGCCCCCCCCCCCCCTAAGCCGCATTAGAGGGATATATTAGATAAATTCACAGCCACCGAGCCTGTGTCGGTAGCTCAGTAAGAACAGTTTGCGTGTATCCCACAGTCGCCAGTTCGAGTCTTGCTCAATCAAGACTTTTCCACTTTTCCTTACTTTCTAATAAATTTACTAAAGGGATGCTTGGAGCAAGCCGGAAACATAGTTAACAGTATCTAAAAGATCTCTAAGCTTTTATTTTAGACACAGCTTCAGTGCCAGACTCGTGAGTCACGGGACGATAGTAAATTTTACGAGAAACAGAACGCAGACTGAAACCAATCTAGAGGCACTACGTATTCAGAGAGAAGCTGTTTAGAAATATATTTATTGAAGTAGGATAAATTTTCGTGAGTCGTACTGACATTAAATTGCAACGATTCAAATTCACGTATTTTTATCACAATAGGCGTGACATGTTATGATGGCTGCCCGATGCAGTCGAAACATGTCACGCCTATTCTGATAAAAATACGTGAGTTTCACCGTTGCAATTTATTAAAGAAGCACTATGCATTCACAAGCTTCCATACAAATAAAGAGACTGAAAAAGTTAAGCTAGCGTAACATAAAAAAACCGGCCAAATACGAGTCGGAGTCCGGTTCCGCACAAAGGATGCTCCTCACACACTCATACAGGCACGGAACTCTCAGTGCGCGGTAGTTTTTCTGAATTATTGCTACAAGCTGTTGCTTTCTGCTAAATTTCGTGATTCTAGGTCAACGGGTAGTATCCTAAGCATTTTGATTTGCTTTGCAAGTATATGGGAAAACTTCCATACAAGCATGGAACTCTTGGTACGCGGCAATTACACTGTTTTCAGATTTTTCTGTGTTTTTGCTGCTAGTTCTTGCTTTTTGTCAAATTTCGTGATTCTAGATCAACGGGAAGTACTTACCTTATACATTTTGATTCCCTTTCACAGCTTCTAGGGACTTGTGTATGTAGTATGAATTTCAACCTGCTACTTCTAATCCAAAAAAATACAAATATTTTGGGACAATCATACACAAATTGACCTAGTCCCACAGTAAGCTCAATAAGGCTTGTGTTATAGGACGACGATATAAATAATAGATAAATACTTAGATACATAGATATCATCCATAACTCAGGAACAAATATTCATGATAAACACATAAATAAATGCCGGATTCGAAGCCAGGACCTCCTGCTTCGTAAGAACTACCAACTAGGCTAGGAGGTCGTTATAATGTGTGTGTGTGTCCCAATTGGGACGAGCAGCGCCGCACGATGGTGGCTGACATAGCTACGGACGACCTCTCGCTGCACAGCGTCGTTTCAGCCATGCTGTGCAGCGAGACGAAATGGAGGGCAGTGACCACCTTCTGCGAGGAGGTGGTCACCCTAAAGGAGGCTGCGGAGCGGGAGCGCGAAGATAGGGAGGATGCGCACCCACTCCGGCGTAGGCGGGTGGGTAGAAGGAGAGCGCAGTACGTGGCAGCTGCTGCCAATCGCCTTCCCCAGTAGGGCCAGTGGGCCGGGGACCCACAACGTATGACCCTACCCGTCTGGGGGAGGACTAGTGCGTCACTAGTCCTCTCTCCCTTGGCGCGGAAGCCCCAGCACCGCTGGGGCAGCCGGGGGGGTGTCATGGTAGAGTGCACGATCTATCCCATGATACCCCCGTATAAACCCGGCAGTGACGGATGACGCCGCAGTGGAATGTTTAGTGGGTAGGGCTGTGAGAATCACGGCGAGTCCTACATACCCCCCTCCTTATGGTCTCCCCGGGCCGAGGGGGGATGCGTAAAAGCATTTCAACCACTGCGACAAAAAAAAAAAAAAAAAAGGCTAGGAGGTCGTTATAATAGAAATATACATATAAATACATAATAAACATCCAGAATTCAGTAACAAATATTAACACAAATAAATTCCCTGACCAGGATTCGAACCCGGGACCTCCTTCGTAAGCAGAGTCACTACCAACTAGGCTAGGACGCCGCTTATATGTTTATTAGGATTGTTATGAAACGTTGCAAAAAACTTTTTTATTGGCGCCCAACGTGGGACTTGAAAAGACAATAATAAAATTACAATACAATAAAAAAATGAAAATATATTTTACACAGTAACACAATGGCTTTAAACTTATTATTTCTCAACCATTATATTCGAGTTATTTTCTCAAACCTTCCGGCTTAATTTTCTTTAATGGGTCAAATGCGAGGTTAAATAAAATCTGCGTGCAATCTCGAAGCAGTATCGAGGGAGCAAATAGTGAGGCGTCAGATTCGTACTGCACGCCTCCTCTGGCGGTCGCCCAAGTGCGCTGAGGTCTGGGGCATAGGCGGCAGCGGTTTGAGTTCAGAAATTTGGGCCCAAGTCATAAGCGACCAATGTGTACTGTTATACGTGTTCCACTGCTGATCACAGGCCTTTCATATACGAGAGAGATAGTGGAGACTTCAATTACATCTTTGATTTTTGTTGGATATATGCTTGTTTCCTCGTTCCAAAAAGCAGATGGTAATGATAAATATGAAGAATGATATTTAGTATATAATAGAAAATGATAATCCGCCCAAATGAAACTTGGAAAATAATCGGCGGAAAGTTGGTTGGCAAGTGATATTCGGCGAAATTAAATTCGGCGAAAAGGCAGGATACCTAAATGAATATACAAAATTCATTTTATATTGACGAAATGATGAAGAAGATGAAATTTTGTCTTGCAGTATAAACATTCGACTGGTGCCATAAGTTACAACATTCCCCTTTTGACAAAAATACCCACATCTCTACAACCTATACCTGCGCAAACAAATCCAAACAAGGATTTATGAAGAAAATTGACAATAAGTGCTATTTTGCTGATTACTCGTTACCTGTTACCTGAACAGTAAACCGTTCAAAACAGTAATGTAGACAATTGATTGAATTGGTGTTTGAAATTTTATATTATTTATTACACTTAAATCTCCGTTAATTGCATACTTTGACAATATAAAAATGTAAATTACTGACTATATAGAAACTACCTTAAAAATGAAAAATAAATAATTGAAAATATATGAAAATAGAAATAAAAAAAGTGGAATATACATAAAAGAACAAAAAACCACTCCGGTACTTTCGTTAAATGAATCTCCATTTTAACGATTTTTGGGACCTACTTGGGTGGCCACTTGTATCACCCGGGGTTCGCCACATAACCCAGTGTTACGAGATTTTTGGATGGGATTTGACAGATTAACTCTGGGTTAGCAGCTACCCTTGGGTGGTGCAAGTGGGCCTTACCGAAGTTATTTTTAGGCGTACTGCAATTACATAACAAGATTAGATCGTTTCTGTACTATGTTGTACCTACAAAAATAATAAATAAAATGCATACAAAATGCAAATTGTAGTTTGACTAGGATCATTCGTGCATAAGCAGAGAGTCATACTATCTCTTTCTCAGGCTTGTATTGCCACTTCGAGAAAAGAAAGTCATATAGTTTTTTATGTACTCCGCAATTTCGGTTATCAGACTATATATTTTTTGGCACTGTTTGCCGGATTTAAATGTATGATTTTTAATGAGTTTAGCGCCAAATGCACTTCTCCACATTTAAAACCTGAATCCTTGAAGTGAATAATGGATATAACAGGATTACAGTAGATTTGATTAACAGGAAAATTTAATTAGGAGATATTAACATGGAAATATCACACGAACTCTTAAAACAATCAGGTTTTCTAGAATTCTTTTAATTTACTTATTTTGTAAGCTTTACAATATATATTTTAACACATGTATTTACTTTGAATGATTGAATAATACATTAATTAGTGACTGGACAGCCATAGTTCCCATAACGCTCGCGGCATTACCTCGTTGAAAAGTTATAGACAGCCTTTGCAACAGAATATTTATTTTATCGTATGCATGCACCAAACTAACGCCCCACAATTAAAAATAAACCTAAAATAAATAAACATTTACTCGTTTAATCATAAACTTTCTGGAAGCTATTGTTAGTTAATTTATCGGTTAACTCTACTATGTCTAAGTAACAGATAAGTAAACACAATTATTATTAAGTAGGTAATTAAAGCTTAGGAGATGTTTATACATTAAATATCAAATACAGTATAACTTACGAAAACCAATTGTTTGAAATCACTAAATAATGTTGTTGAGTACCTGGTTTTTGCATTTGGTTAATGGTCTTTGTAACACATTTTATGGTTGTTTACGTTTTTGGTTTGTGACAATATTGCGTACTGTTGATATGTATTGTACGAGTAACAAGGGGAATCTGATCAACATTTACGTTGTCATGGCCGACGCTCATGCGCTTTGAATACTGTTTATGAGTAGTAACCCAGGTAATAGGACCGTGGTCATTGGCAACGCGCAAGAGTTTTTCGTGTTATTTATTTTAACTTGGCAAAAATGCAGACATCAAAATCAACATGCTTTGATGCCTGTCTGACAATTCATAATTTAAAAGATGTCATTTATAAGATAGTAAATAAATAATACAGGGCAGTTACAAAACAGCAATAATATTTTCTGCCCTCCGGTCGGCAAGTAGTCAATTGTAGGCCGCTACGCTAAACAAATTTGCCGCTTGCCGACTGCGTCGAGCAGAAAAATAGTAACAATAGTATCCCTTTACACCCGGATTGAAACAATCATGAGTGTTGATTTTGAAAAATTATTTCGCGTTTGTTCAACGGCTTTTGCGAACCCAACCGATGTCGATAGATCGTGCGGCCATGCTAGAATGAGACAAGAAATACAGAAGCCTCGTGCGTACGCGTCGGGACTCGTCAGTCTCGTTGACGTGGCGTGGGAGATGGCTGTGTTCTTTGAACGTAGGACTCACTATCGTAAGTAGACTTTTTTTGCTTATTACCATTAAATATCTCCGTAATTTACTATCAGATTGCAAAGAGTACTTGTTTGTGTATCATGTTTATATTATTTTGCATTAATTTGAATTCAATACATGTATGTCATTTGTTTTTGAATCTTAACTATAACGATTGTGCGATTTCGGTCGCATCGCCTATAAATGAACTCTCACGATCATGCCATTTCGGTTGCGTTTTGTGATGTTAGTTTAATAGGTATTATTTATTTTTGTACACGCTTGGCTTACTTACCGGGATGTTTTGCTTATTTTAGGGGTTCCGTTGACCGATAAAGTACTCGAAAATCTGCTCGGAAATGGAAATCTGTGAGAAATTTAAGGTTTAGATGACGATGAATTGGAATGTGTGCGTAACTTTTTCGATAACCTAGCGAGTGATGACTTGCTCTGAGATGAAGAAATTGCTGTTATTAATGAAATCAAGCCACACTCACGTTTTCCCTTGAGTTCACCACGATAATCTTCTCCGCGACCAGTGACTCCACCACTAGGGACATTATCAGCGCTCCCTATTTTGCCCTACAAATCGGAGCTGAAATACGACGAGGTCGAGGTAGGTCCGTATGTATACCAAGAAATGTACGAATAGGCAGGGGCAGATCTGTCAGTACTCGGAAAACTATACGCAGTGGAAGATCCGTATCAGCAGTGCACCTCGAAATAGAACATGGAAGCGAGCTCTGTTTACGGATAAGCCACACAATTACCTGAAACCTGTCCGCTCTCCAGTAGAGTACTTCCATGAGTAAATTAACAACAACTTTGAGAAAGAGATCGCTAGATGTACGAACCTATATTACATACGACGTACAGGCGTAGAATTAAAAACGATCACATCTGAAATCTGCAAGCTCTTTTCAATTCATCTAGTTATGGGTTGCATTCCTTACCCAAGATTGCTTATGGAGAGCTGGTACTAAATTGTCGTTAGTGTGCGACTTTATGACAAGAGACGAATTTTTAGCCGTTCGTAACGCACTTCACGTAGTTGATTCGGATTTTCCTCGGGAGAATGAGAAAAACAATCCACTGTGGAAAGTCCAGCCTATGCATATAACAAATTAGAACGTGTTCCTGGATTTTATTCAAAAGATGAACAAATGATACCTTTTACAGGCCGTTGTTCATTACATCAGGTAGTCAGAAATAAACCACGGCCACTGGGTTTAAAAAACCGTTTTTCTTTTATTTAAATTCTACAAAAACTTTTAAAATGTGACACATATGCACAACCAGATCTTGACCCTCATGAACGTGCGAGTTACATATTATTCCTGAGCCACATGAATGTGAGGGTCTGATTGTGGAAGACCAGCTCAATCGGGATTTTTTTTGTATTTTTTCCTAGACTCTTTATGAACTTATAAGATAGTTACGCAATGTCGGTCGAAGCTGTTAAAGGTTTTTCTCTCTCGGGTGTAAAGGGTTAAACAGATCTTGGCCAGTACATATAAAAAATTAAATTAGCATTTATTTCAAGCCAAGCGGCTCATAAAATATTAGTACTTATGCTATGTATGTATGTGTTATAATAAAGACCCGGATCAAATGTTCGTCGACCTCAGCTTCGCTTCGGACGACAATTACACGTGATCTGAGACAGTTCTTACTTTATGGGCCTCGGTACGTAATCTACTATTGTAGCGTAAAAGTGCTATTTTTTCTGATATAAATATTAACGGGTTTTATTTAATGGCTTACGTACTCTATTTAGTAGTAACATGTTCCTAAGTTAGTCATTGCCCTTTTTTATGGGAAAATGATAATATTTATTCGGTACTAAAAAGGCACATACAAAGACTTTGCCTTGCTTAGTTTGGGGCTATGTCAATCTGTGTAGAATTATCTCCAAATATTTATTTAATTACAAACGCTATCGCTTGTAACTTGGACCACACGTGGGCGTTACGCAACCCTCTGTTTAGGGTTTCTCTATCTACTGCTAATATAAAATGCAACGACTTTTTTCTCTTACTGAGTACAGTTATTGATTCAAACTAGCACAACTATAATAACTACGAGTTTCCTGGTCTGCTAGCAATAGTTACTATAATAGATTGTGTTACAATGGAATCAAAATGGTATATTACCAGCGAGGGCGTACATTGAATTCCGAATAAAGCGATGGATTCTACAATAGAATTCTAAATTATAATCCTGAGCGTAATGAGGGATTTAAGCGTTGACGCCCAAGGCGAAAATAATTTTGATACCGTGTGACACACATTGCTTTTCACGCCAACTAAGAGGAAATAAACAAAACCGTAAACAGCATCATACCAACACCACGATGCCACTAGTTAATGCCCGAAACGTAAAAATGTGTAGTCCTTGAACAGAAAAGTCACTTTGATCCCTCCTAGCTTGAACAGAAAAAACCCTTTTATGAATAGGTGGTGTGAAATAGTAGATTACATACCAAGGCCGTTTTAGTGGGAAATGCCTCGGATCCCATGTAATTGTCGGCCGAGGCGAAGCCGAGGTCGACTAACATGTGATCCGAGGCTTTCCCATTTACCGGCCGAGGTTTGTATACTATTTTTCAGCCCGACGGAGCCAACAGGCGGCAATTTAGTTTTGCGTAAAGTGGCGCTTACCGGCCGGAGGACTGAAAAATATATTTTACTCTATTACTGAGGGGAGATATATATTTGGGCGAGCGAGCGAAGCGAGTGAGCTCTTCGAGTTTACTGAAACAATACAATACAATACAATACAATACTCTTTATTGCACACCTCACACAGATGAAATACAGTTACAAGAGAAAATAATAATACAGAACAGTAACAGTAAGGGGTAACAACAGGCGGTCTTATCGCTAAAGAGCGATCTCTTCCAGACAACCTTTGGGTAGTGGAGTACAGATCAAATGAAAAAATGTATTAGGTGGCACAGAGATTAACAAAAGCACACAAACAACACACACAATAAATATACATACCAAAATAATAATACGATAAAACATACATATTACATACATACATACATAAACATACATACATAATAAATACATACGTAAACATACATACATAATATATATATACATAACGATGAGTGAAGAAGAAAAACGACAGTGTCAAAGAAGAAAAGCTAAGGAAGAGACAGATAGTATTCCTTGAGTTTCAACTTAAAGGCACTTATAGTTTGAGCACGTCTTACGTCAAGGGGAAGAGAGTTCCACAGTTTAACAGCCTGGAAAGTAAACGAAGAATTAAAAAACTTAGTAGAAGAAGAAGGAACGGATAGTAGTAAGTTATGAGAGCATCTGACAGAATTTAAGTAAGTAAAATGTTCTTTGAGATAGCGGGGAGTTGCAGGGTTAAAAAGTATAGAGTAAAGGAGAGAGAGTATATGAGAGTTACGACGATGACGGATAGGAAGCCACTTGAGTTGAGAACGAAAACTGGAAACATGGTCATATTTGCGTAACCCATATATGAACCGGATGCAAACATTTTGAAGACGTTCAAGCTTGTTTAGTTGCTCCACAGAGAGATCGGGATAGGAGACATCGACATAATCAAGAATGGGAAGAAGTAAAGTTTGAGCAAGCGCAATTTTAGTAGCAATAGGCAGAAAGTTACGGAGCCGTCTGAGAGACCCTACAGCGGCAAACACCTTCCTGCTCACCTCACTCACTTGCGGTACCCAGGACAAACATTGATCCATAATAAGGCCTAGATTCTTGACGCGGTTTGAGAAAGGAATTTGAATGTCGTCAAAAACTATTTTAGGGAGATTTCCGAAATCGACTTTAGAAATAAGTTTGTTGCTGCCAATTATGATGACTTGAGTTTTGAGTGGATTAACTTTAAGGCCATAATCGCGACTCCAATTTAAAATCTGCAACAAGTCATCATTCGTTCTATCAATGACAGATGGAAGGTCACTTAATGCGCCCTGAGAATATATTTGGAGGTCATCAGCATACATGTGATAAAAAGAAGAAATATTAAGAGTAATTGTATTTATAAATATGGAAAACAATAGCGGGGACAGCACACCACGACAATGTATGTATGTAATGCGGTGCTTGTTATGTATGTATGTAAGTATGTTCGACAATAACTCCAGGGTGCCAAGATGCCAATCGCTCACGCTGCGAAGTGTATCGTAGTTATCTCTCTTTCTCTATCACTCTCCCTTATTAGCAGGGCCCGTAATTTTCATGCCGATGACAGACAAATGACGTCAAGCTTCATACATCATGTTTTAAGTTTTACGTTTGAAAGAATAATGCTGTCATTGAATAGTGTCTAAACTATTACGTTCGACGTTAGAATCGAACGTTGATAGACTTTATCTGTCATTAACTCATTTCGTATTAAAACATCCTGTGTGTTTATATACGTCATTATGACGAAACAAGCAAGAAAATTACGGGGTTATTAGTGTGACAATGACAGTTGCGTTTCGTTCGCGACTGAGTGTTAGCGATTGTCATCTTGACTACGCACGCAGTACCGTTGATCTGGGGTCAATTGCATAATCATTTGTAACTTGTAATATTAGCGGAACTCTCTTTCTAATAAGACGAATTGAAAAGAGACTTCCGCTAATATTACAAGCTACGAGTCATTATGCAATAGGCCTCTGATCGTCGTGTTTGGCAGTTGGTTAGATGAGAAACAAATATTTTTTAAATTCGAATATGAGCTAAATCAAGAGGTTGCCGAGATAAGGGGAGTTTGCGTTCATTACGAATCACTAGTTAAATAGAATTTGACTTACTTAAACGTTATTCAGCTGTTACGCCGTCAGCAGTCCGCCATTGTCTCCAAATCTGAAATTGTTTTAAAAGAACGATATAATAAATTATTTAAACTTACGTGAGTCATACTGACATCAAATTGCAATGGTTAAAAGTGTTAAAACCATTTGTAATGGTTTTAGCCGTCATCGTTATAATATTTTTGTTATTAATTGGATGTCAGTCGTAGGGTAAATTTAGCGCCTATGCCAAATCTCCGGATTATAGGTATTATTAAGCGGACCTCAGACAGCCGTGGCAAAGCCGAAGAAAAGGCTATGAAGAAGATTAAGTCAAGTGTTTTTATGTAAAGCAAGAGCGGAATTCGAAATTTCAAATCTTATCTTGAAATGGTATCTTATAGTTTTAGTGTTTCTCCCATTCACTAGAGATAGAGATAGAGATAGAGATGCATTTATTGTCAGAAACTGTGTACAAGTAGGTCTTATATATTACAAAAAGGTCCAACAGTACACTTTTTTTATTGATCCAAAAAATAATACACAGCATTACAGCGAACTAATACACTGTGAAATTTATAATATACAGTAGTATGCAAGCTAGGTACAATGATCTAGATCTAGGAAGGCTAAACAGAAAAAAGAAACTAATACAAGACAGAAGATTCACGATTATCATCATCTCACAGAGCTTCATGCATTCTTTACACAGATCCATCCAGCTACTTGCAAATACATCACATTCCGGTGCTGATGCGAGGAGCGCTTAGATATTTGATCACAGAACTGTACAGTTTGCACGATGCTTACACAAATTATCTATAAATATCAGATTCTAATGAAATTTGAGAAAATCAAGCTATTAATATAATTTAATGTCTATTAAAATCGTATCTTTCCTGGGTTAATACTCGAAGCAAAGGGCTTGTCTGAGTTGAAGCAACAAACATATTCATGTTAATACACATATGAATAGCATGAATACATCAAACTGCCGACACGTATTACCATATTGGTAAATCACGCATTTTGATTCGTTATTGATAATAACATAACCATAATGAGAGAAGTGAACAGACTATTGCTTTATGGCTAATGTAGCCGTTAGCGTAGCAGAAAAGCGTATTGTTATTATAGCTTGATGGTTGTGCCAGATATAACCCAGCCCTCTCTGGTCTAGGGTAGGAGCGCCTACCACTACTCTGGCAGGAGCGAGACGGACATACTTTAGAATCGTAGTCACTAACGCCTACGTTTACGTACAACTCATGGCATGGCATTTTTAAAGCAAAATGATGTAACTAGTATCTATAAGCAATTGTTTATAATAGGAAAATATTTTTAATGTAATATAATATTTTCTGTCTTTTTCTACCTTAAATAGGATTTTTGAGGTCTAATGGTATTTGTATGTATTTTAGTGAATGTTTTTTGAGAAATCTCGATTCAAAAATCAGTCGCAATCTAAATTTTACCAACAATCGGTTTTTGCCACATCTTTACTACCTAGAATTAAGATCAGAGTATCATAAATACTAGCTTTTGCCCGCGGCTTCGCCCGCGTTAGAAAGAGACAAAAAATAGCCTGTGTCACTCCCCATCTCCACTTAAAAAATCACGTCAATTCGTCGCTCCACTTTGCCGTGAAAGACGGAGAAACAAACAGACACACACTTTCCCATTTATAGTTTTAGTATGGATTAAACAGTTGGTTAAAGTTACCTATACTTCCTTCAAGATTTGAAATGAACCTTTCAAACGCTTTAACAAATCCCCACTATTTTTGTTACACAGATAAAAACTACAGACATCGAATAAGAAACAAATAATCAGACAATGTAACGAATCCTACAGGACGACCTCTATAAGTCCGGACACGCTTATATAATCCCTTCAGACATTTCTCGTCTACTGGCGATATTTCCAACATTTTACGAGAACAATTGACAGTTTCCCAATTTTATCTTAAGGGCAATGACGCTTTGTTAAATTCTGACGGTTCGATGAGACAGTTCGAGTAAAGAATATTTTATTGTTTTTATGATAACATAGTTTATGTTAAGTATTGTTTCTATTGGTAAAAGTTATACGAATTGTAATATTTTGCATTATATTGATATTCACGTTATAAACTGATGGTGAATTGGTACTCTATTTCTGCCCCGTAAAAAAGCATCACTAGGTACATAGTATAAAACAAAGTCGCTTCCCGCTGTATGTATGTATGTACGCTTAAATCTTTAGAACTACGCAACGGATTTTGATGCGGTTATTTTTTAATAGATAGTGATTCAAGAGGAATGTTTATATGTATAATAAGCCGTGCAAAGCTGAAGCGGGTCGCTAGTAAAATATAAATTGAAAGAGATGTATATAAGCAACAGAAAAAGTGACCAAGGCAGTGCTTAGGGCTGGAAACGAAGCAGCGACCGCCTGCTTTAGCGGCAGAAGTAGTATATGACATCTCTTTTAATTTTTAAATTATATATCGTAGTGTAACTACTTACAAATATGAATCATATCATTTATTAAAATAATATGGCGTTTTCAGGTTCAAGGTACCACGGTCGTCAACTGAATCGCGTTAAGACGTCATGGTAAGGCCTCTGAGCACAGTTAAGAACCTAAACTGAATCGCGTTAAGACGTCATGATAAAATCCCTGTAGTCATCAGTAAAAAAAAACGGTTGTCTTTATTTTTTTGACTTGGACGTCTGAAATTAGATCTCTCATCTGAACCGGAACTTTCCAAATGGGAAATTGCATCAGACTTTCTAATGAAAGTTTCCAGAAATCTTGGATATGTTCTTTTAATTCTGCAATCAGTACATTGCTAGTTTTAACTGAGAAAAAAGCTGGGCATCGGATTTGACAATCAATGAATGGTAAAGTCTGGTGGATGTCCGGCGGATATACCCAATATGGACATCCGACGGATCGCCAGAATGTATATGGCCGGCGAAAATGTAAACTGTTTCTATAGTTAAAATATGATATATTTACTGGTAACACTTACGAATTTTAGTCACAACGCGCGACCTTTTTCGAGAGATCTTAGGATTACATTGTGCAGCGCACTGACATTCGCTTGCATCGTCGAGCACGGTTCTCTCTTGATAATGGAATCCTAAGATTTCAGAAGAACATGTCACGCACAGTGACTGTATATTATCACGATAGTTTAAATTCGAAAGATATTTTATTTTATTTTACCCATAATATTTGGGATAGTGACTCAAGTTACAACAAAATATTATTCAGGATGATTTTCTAGTCACTGACCAAACTCTAAGTGCCTAGTGAACGACTTTTACTATGGGGATAGTGTCAAAATAGTAAAAAAAGCTGTTTCATATATTCCGGCATCACAATACACATGCCGCCAGTTATTTGTATGGGAGCCAGAAGGAATCACGTGATAGCTCGGAACGGGGAGATCACGTGACGTTTTGTATAGAAACTGACAGATCGTCCCGTATTGGATCGGATCGGATCGGACTGGTGTGAGTCATCCTTTACTGATCTTACCGTGGGAGTAGATCGATTTGTGTAAGATTGTCCTATTTTTTATAAAAAAAAGTTTATTGTCAAAAATTTAATTTGTGATAACTACATGCAACATTGTATTGTCATCAAACCTACATCAGCATGTGAAGTTTCAGCTTGTTAGCATATAGGAATGTTAGTCAAATTCAGCTTGCAAGATTTGACCATAACAAACATTGCATGCACACATCCATTGCAAGTTAAATAAAAACATGTAATAAATATTATACGCTATATTATGAAACTACCGTATCCATAAATAACCATTCCTTAGCATTGAGATAAGCAAAAAATATGAGGTATAATCTTCCTCTCGCCGTTTTTATGAACCCTTAGTTTTACTACCGATAACCCTTTACCCTCAGGTTTTACTACTGCGATCATATGTAACAAATACCTATAGTATTTCAGAGAGACTATTGGCCATTGTTCGTAGTTTCTTCTGCGTAAAACGAGCCTATAAAATTAATACACGGAAAAAAGCTTCCAGGACGACTACTTTACCACGACTAGGGTGTGCAAAACGGTTTTTATTTGTATGAAATTTCGGTTAATAACCGGTTACTAACCGGTTTTTCTATACAATTAAAAATCGGTTTGAACGCCAAAACCACGACGTCTTTTGGCGATTCAGTTGACGGCCTAATCTGAGTCGCTTCCATACAACTGAGCCTAAACTGCATCGCGTGAAGAGTTGAAGACGTCATGTTAAGGCCCCATTTTTCTGTTTCTTACTATATTTTTGTAAATAAGTGATTTTTGGTTAATTAATTACAATGATTTTATCAATTTTAATAATTTTTATCTAAAAATATTTAGCAAATGAGCCATAAAGCTGCAAAAACTTTCGTATGAAAACTAACATTAAGCGAACACCGTACATTTTTAAAAATCTTAATAAAAATATTCTTACCAATTCAAGTCCTGTTGTTTCATAGTCCTTGCTTCAACTGAATGCTATCTGAAAACAACTTGTTCAAAGTTACATTAGTAATAATTCATATTTTATCAACACTAAAATAAAAACTTGTTGATTATACGTATAGGGAACCATTTATCGAGAAGAGTTCGAACCATTTTTGTTTTTAATTAGGTAGGTATATTGAAATTGAATGTAATTTCTTCCCTCCGGCCGGAAAACAGCAAATTGTAGGGCGCTCCGCAAAACAAACCGCTTATCGACTGCGTCGTGCAGAAAACTAGTTTACAGACCTAGGCCAGTAAATAAGAAAACCTCGGATCACATGTTTGTCGAATGACACGAGAACTCATGAATCACACGAGATCTTAGACATTTCTTACTTTACAGACCTCGGTACGTAATTTACTGTTCCTACTATGAACTAGCTCTTTCGATCTCATTAAGATAATAAAAGCGTCCCAGTTAGTTAAGTTAGTTGAGTTATTTCTTATCCTTTAGGTACCACTTTTCAAACACTTCACACGACGGTAACGAAATAGAGAGTACCTACGTAAAATGTTTGAAAATTTAGGGACATTTTTTTCTCCTGGATGGAAAGAGCTGATTTTAGTTTTAATTTAATAACATTTTAATATTAATTTAGTTTTATAGTAAAGATTTTCTTAACTAATTTAGGAAAAAGTTGATTCAATCTCTCCTGGCAAAAATGTCCACTCGTACTTAAAAAATAATTTCATAGCACCACATTTATATGAAAGAAATATGAGTCATTTCGCTTTCTCTACTTAGGTCATTATAATATAAATCAGTACACAGTTAAAACATAATTTGTCTTTCTAATGGTATTTAAAGGACAACACAGGGAAATAGTAACTCACAATTTTAATACGGAGTACTATATGGGGCAACTAGCAACAGCATTGAAGCTGACAATGAGGATTAACTGAGGCGCTATTGGAACGTGGGTCCTGCGGGAACATTTCAATCGTCACTTTGACCGTTCTATCATAGTGACACAGGAGCCACGCATGAATGGCGCCTGAATAGATAGAAAAAGACCAAACTCACTTCACTCGTGCTTTAAACTCGGGTCTTCAGCATACGCATCTAATTCACTTTTACATTAACGTATTTATGTTGTTATATCATTTTAAGGGAATTAAAACATCTAAGTAATGTATTATAAATTGAAAGAGATGTCATATACCTACTACGGAAAAAGTGACCAAGGTCCCCGGTGAGCAGGGCTGGGATCGAACCAGCGACCTCCTGCTTTCGCAGCAGACGCCCTAGGCGCCTCATTTAATTCGTGCTTTGCAATGTATCTAAGTAATGGATCTTTTGTAATTTTTTAATATGTCTTTATTACTAATACAACTTTTATCGGACTTCGCTTGAATAAGTTACATGAATAATTCTAACTAAAAATGAAAACCCCTACGAAAAAAAGCATGAGACACACAATAAATTGTCAGCCAACAATTTAAAGAGCATCTTAACCAAAAACGGCACACAAACAAATAAAACAACTTTCATTATAATTAATATTTGAAACGGGATAATTACCATGTATGTTTGTTTTATTGAGCACCCGATACTCGTATTTCGACACTGTTGCAAGCGTCATGTTCACGGAGTAAACAACACCCGTCCCGTCCGTGAAGCTCAATAAAACAAACATACATGGTAATTATCCCGATTCAAATATTAATTATAATGCAAATGACCATTTTAGCTTAAAAAACTTTCATCCGCCATTAGAATAACGGGATCCATATTTCTAGATCCCTCCATTATCTTTATCCCAGCGATACATCACGAAATCCCACAGGCATATTTACCCCTTACAATGATTGAACTAGACCCAATCAGGGATATTTATCCAGACGTCTAGCCTATATAACCTTGTCAAGATTCAGGCCAAGATTTATCATTACTAACATATGTAAAACAGTTTTTTCGAGCAACGGGCCAGAAAGCGCAATTACATATATGTACAAAGCCAAATGGAGGAACAGAGTGGTGAAATTTATTGCCTACTATAATGCCTTCAGAATGCGCGTTGCTGCTCATATATTGCTAGTTGACAGTTTTTATTTGTTCTGAGTATGGGACGGCAGGGTAAACTACTGTATATTTGGGATTTGGAATAACTTTAAAGTGTGCAGCAAAGTGGGTATTGTAATACTGTTTTCTTAAGACGTAAGTATCTACAAGATAAAGATATTTTTTAGGGTTCCGTAGACAAATAGGAACCCTTATAGTTTTGCCCTGTCTGACTACCCGTCCGTTCGTCTGCGGCTTAGCTAAGTGATCATTAGTACTAGAAACATTTTTGGATAAAGTGAATATTCTGGAAATAATCACTCCGGAAGTTAAAAAAAATGTGTCCCTCTAATTTTGGAACCGCAAGTCCCAAAGAATTTAAAAAAGTCATGAGCTGTATAAAGACTTTCTTGTAGAGTTAAGGATGACTCACACTAAAACGGGACGGCGCGGGACGGGAAAATCTGTCAATTTCCACAGAAAGCGTCACGTGACTTCCGAGGACTCCGAGCTATCACGTGATTCTTTCTATAGAAATTTACAGATTATCCCGTCCCGCCCCGTCCCGTCCAGTTTGAGTCATCCTTTATTTTGAACGTGGTCAGTTAACCGATTTTAGATTTTTCGCGAAAAATCGTATGTTCTCAGGTATAAATAAATAAGCGTATAAGTCGTAAGAGCTGCGAAGATACTTCTTTTATATTGTTACGAGCATGGCATCTATCAAAATCTATTATAAGTTCGCCTATTGTGACGGACGGTAAACTACGGAACCCTACACTGAGCGGCCTGACATGCTTTTAGCCGGTTTTTTGTATAATAAATTGACCGGCGATTGTCTTTAGTCACACCTCGTGCTTTAAACTCTTTTTCTACTCTAGCACTTCTATATGTCAATTAGATGACCAGCGACATTAAAAAACTATACATTACAACGTTGTCTATGATATTCTGCCACGTTTCTAGATTTTTACGCTATTTTAGCTGTTGTAGAAAACTATCTGTTTTATTATTACAAAACTCGATACAAGACAACTGACATGTACGACCTCGGTGGTGGTCGTATTCGAGCGATTGATCTGCCAATCAATGTACTGACAAAGATCCAACGGATTGCCAGCTGTAGAAACATTCCTTGTTACAACACGAAATTAGTTATTTATTATACAAGGGGGCAAAGTTGTTGTTTAACTCTCGGGCTTATATTGAGACCCAAGCAAGCGAAAGATTCCAAAATTGAGCCACGAGCGTAGCGAGTGGTTCAATAACTGGAATCTTGAGCTTTACGAGGGTCTCAAGGCACGAGAGTTGAACAAACTTTGCCGCCGAGTGTAATACAACATTTTTCCCCTCACTATCGCGAGGAAAATAAAGACTACATACGATTACAAATCTTATCCACATGCAAGTTATCTTGAAAAAATCATTCAAAATTATATTTCATAATGTGTCATAGAGTACGCTCCTGGTACTTAGATATTGCTAACAGCTTACCAAGTGCGCGATAAGTGACTCGTCCAATTTAAGGTGTGACCTCCGATTGCGCATATTTACTATGGGCATATAGGACTCACTTATACTGGACGGGTGGTAAGTGATAGGAATTAGATTACTTTGCCCCACATGTGGATAAAATGCGTTTTTCCACGCTAGTTTTAAAGGACAAAACAGCGCTTTCCGAGCTAGTGAGGGGAAAAATATATTAATTACACTACCTAAACCCACTGAAACCCAATGTTAAAAGCTCAAATCGGGCTATATTTTATACATTAAAACCGCAAGTTTCTTGGCACATGATGGACTCTCAAGGCTTACAATTTGGCTGAGGCCAATTTCATGAAGATGTGGGGCACCGCTGGCAATTAATCAAGGCACGTGAAGCTAACCGCTGTTTGGACGTGAGGTTATATTTGAAAGAGTGAGTTTATTTTCTGTTTAATTGTTTCGTAAACAATTGCTAAACGCAAGAGATGTTTATTTATTCATCATTTTTAAGTAGCCAAAGTTTTATAGTTGTTTATGCAACTATGATATAATAAGAAATGTATATTGTTGGCATGTGCCAATGACACAGCTAGTTATCAGTGGGGTCTTAGTTAATAGGATTCATCACGGGAGGTTATCGTTTTGACGTTTCATAAAATGCAGAATATGTAACAAAAAATATAGGTAATATGTATATACCACTCCCGTATCAGAATTGTGAGGTTTCAAGCTATCATGTTAAATTTACCATAATCAAGAAAGACAAACTATAAATAAGTTGAGGTTAGTAGACGCTGATATCTAAAGTCCAAACATTGGGCCCACCTCGGCCAATCTAAGGGACATAGTTATGCATAGGGAAAACGCAATTTTGCAATCTCGTTCTGCTGTATAGCTGTGTCCCGTAGACTAGCCGATGTAGACTTAGTATGTGGAGCAGACATATAATGTCTTATTCGATCTTCTAGTGACCAAACTATGAGCAATTCGCAGTAAATTGAGTTGAGGGTTTGTCATTTTGAATAGAACCCGTCCCAGGGCACACATTATGTAAAATAGTAAAAATAGTGGGTTAAGAAACTTTGTGTTTGTTGTAGCTATATTGTAGGTGTCTGTCAAAATTGTTGAACACGCTATGGTACTGTGCTAATTAATATAGCGTATGTGTGTTTTACAGTGTGTAAATCTAATACGGGTGAAATTCTTAACAGTGGTTACTAACAGTGGTTTTTACTTACAATTGCAATGATATTTTATCCATACAAAATAATTCGGCCCGCAATGTAATGCATTTGCAGTTGACAGTTACTTTTAAAAGCTTATGTTTACAGTAAATTAACGCTGAGAAAATTTCCAAAAGTTCCGCTTTTCTGAGGCATTTACTCATCACTGAGGATCTCACCACATGAGGCCGTTATTTTCCACACTGACGCTCTCCATTCTACACGGACCTGTATGGTCCCCGGGCACGGGCACTAAGTGGAATTTAAAAACACCTCTTAATTAATGATAACACTAATTCTATGTCTGTTTTAATTCATCGCCCATATTAGACTTTTACACTGTATATGTGTATAGTGACTATGATCTATACGGCAGGTGTGTAAGTGGACCTCTATGCGCTATGGCGATGATCTCCCGCATGTCTTGCGGCTCTGTATGCGCTGGCGCAGGATCTGCCGCTCGCTGTAGGATCTTGCGCACCACGTCTCGAGGCGGCGCGCGCAGCGGCGTTGGTCTCGATGAGAGCCCCAGCTAGAACACATTTTAATTTAACGACCAAGTCATATAAATTTAAAAATACGGCATATACTACAGAAAAAGTGACCAAGGTCCCCAGTGCATGGGGCTGGGAACCAGCGACCTCTTCCTTTTGCAGCAGGAGGTCGCTGGTTCGATTCCACTGCGGGCTTTGATCACTTTTCCTGTTGTATGTGACATCTCTTGCAATTTATATATAGTAGTAGTGTGACTACTTAAAAATATGAATCAAAATATTTATTATATCATAAATAATACAAATTTACCGAGTCATACTTTATTTCTTGGAAAGAGAGGAAAAATGGAAATGCTCACGGCCTCTGGCGAGGCTCGATTGTAATGAATTCTTGACTTGATACTCCACTTGTCGATTAAGAAAGTACTATATTTTTACGGTAGATGGTGCTAAGGCGCCCTAAGGCGCATACGAGATGGTGGAGAAATTACGGCCGGGTGTCTCTGTAACTCAGCAGGTAGAGCGATGGACGTGATGACGTGAGTTCAAATCTCGCTCGAAGCCATGTTATTTCACTTTTCCGTTCTTTACAAGAGGTTAGATGTCTTTCGCAAACGTTTCTGCTTTAAAAAAAACAACACATTCTTGTATTTACTTATCTATGTCTACGTGATGTGTGCGTATGGTAGTGTGTCACATTTTCTCTTTTACAACGTAATAAAGAAATTCAATAATGGCTTGTGAAAATGCCATCGCGAATATATCTAAATGTGTAAATGTCTCGCTCTCGTCAGACATGGAAGCAGTACTTTGGTGCAGGATACCTAACACACAACATGATGAGATGGGTGCGAAGCGGTCGCCGGTGTCAGTTCGAGCGCAAAGGCGAGCGCTACACACGGATGCGTGTCGATATTACTAATGTCACCTACCTTGGCTAGTATCTGTGTCTTGATATGCTCGTCTCTGAGACGAGACGGGTGCGCGGCGGTCGCCGACGTCGGTTCGGGCGCGAAGGCGAGCGCTACACACGGATGCGTGTCGATATTACTAATGTCACCGACCTTGGCTAGTATCTGTGTCTTGATATGCTCGTCTCTGAGACGAGACGGGTGCGCGGCGGTCGCCGACGTCGGTTCGGGCGCGAAGGCGAGCGCTACACACGGATGCGTGTCGATACTAATGTCACCTACCTTGGCTAGTATCTGTGTCTCGATATGCTCGTCTCTGGGATTTGGCTAGTGTGTCTTGATATGCTCGTCTCTGGGACGAGACGGGTGCGCGGCAGTCGCCGACGACGGTTCGGGCGCGAAGGCGAGCGCTACACACGGATACGTGTCGATACTAATGTCACCTACCTTGGCTAGTAACTGTGTCTTGATATGCTCGTCTCTGGGACTTGGCTAGTGTGTCTTGATATGCTCGTCTCTGGGACGAGACGGGTGCGCGGCGGTCGCCGACGTCGGTTCGGGCGCAAAGCGACCACTATACACACGTGTCGACACCTACCTTGGCTAGTATCTGTGTCTTGATATGTTCGTCTCTCGGACGAGACGGGTGTGCGGCGGTCGCCGGCGTCGGTTCGGACGCAAAGGCGAGCGCTACATACGCACACGTGTCGACACTAATGTCAGCTACCTTGGCTAGTATCTGTGTCTTGATATGCTCGTCTCTGAGACGAGATGGGTGTGCGGTGGTCGCTGACGTCGGTTCGGGCGCAAAGACGAGCGCTGTACACGCACGTGTGTCGATACTAATGTCACCTACCTTGGCTAGTATCTGTGTCTTGATATGCTCGTCTCTGGGACGAGACGGGTGCGCGGCGGTCGCCGACGTCGGTTCGGGCGCGAAGGCGAGCGCCGCACACACGAGCAGCCAGGCGCGCATCGGCGCCTAGCCGAGCGTGCTCAGCCGGCGCCATTGACGCCGCGCCAACGCGACATCTCCGCGCCTGAGAAAGAAAAACTACAATTATTTTTGGATACTAGCCTTAAGTGTCTGGAATTTGGCTACTGGTCCAAAACTCATTCTGTATAATTATTGCTATTGAAAGAAAAGTACAATGGTCATTTAGAGGATGACTCACACTAGAACGGACCGGGACGTGACCCGGACGGGACCTTTAAGCGGTGTAGGTCACTTTCTTAAAAAGTCACTTTCGAGATTGGTCACGTTCTGAAGATGCCACTTTCTTAGCACGCCACTTTCTGAGTTCCTGACAATTTATTCTGTATATGACGCTATTAGCCACATTGATCTTACAACGTGGCTAATTGCGCTATAGGGACTATTCCATCTAATGTTCGCTTGAGTTGAATATTCGCACAGTACGCAGCTGTCGACTCAGTCGATAAGCATCAGACTATCCTGAGTTAATCTAGTAAGTCAACAGTTGCGTACTTGTGCTTATATTTACGAGGCTACAGTGGTCAAATAGTTATTATTCAGACGTCTAGATCTCAATATTGATAACACTTACCCGATACTCGTATTTACATCCATAAAACTTCAATATATTACCGTTAAAGGATGACTCACACTATAACTAAACTGATAAACGTGAAAACATGATAAAAACAAAAGCCTCGATACTTTATTTTTCCTGGTCCTTTTTTACATATTTTTAGTCAGAACATCGTAACCCTTGAATTTATAAACATGATTCTTAGTTAAATAGTTAATAGTAATAACTATTTCTTAAATCTGGTAAAAGCTTTTATCTACAACAATTGTAGTTTATATTACGCGGTTTTTTTTACGTGGCCGCCTTCTATCGCCTTTTCATTCTTCGCGTGCTCTTGCAATTAGATCTATCCCGCTTTTTTTTGCTCCAGCATGTGTACTCTTAACACAGGGGAGCACTGAAAATACCTATAACGGAATTAGTCACATTAACATTCTTACATCAAATAACTGCCACTCTTACAGTGAGGTGCCTACCTACTTAATAAATATCAAAGTTTGAAGGAACGTACAGTTTTTCGCGCACCAACGGCCTTGCTTCAACTTCGACAAAAGTTCACAACCTGTCTCCCTTAGATGCGCAGAAAAACCAACCTTTCGACCTACACAATAAAGTCCACTTTCCTTTACAAACCAACTCATGGATTCTGTGCCGATTCCAACCGTGGAAAGGTAGTATATTCATATAATTTAGCTTGTTATTCCTGATCTTATCAACAGCTCCGTTATTTTGATGTTACTTCTAGTAAACTAGTAGAAAAGGAAGTATTTATTGATAACTACAGTTTTAGAGATCCGACGAGGGGTTTTCTAGAGATGCTATGAATTGGTACTGGCTGAATACCTAATATATTTTTTATTCCGAAACCTGTAAAGTAAGGCATTCAACTTTTGTAATAAGGCAATCAAATCACGCCAATATTGCCTATTACATATACAATTTAAACTTTTGTAATTCATACTGACATTACTATTGACATATATAGCGGTTCAAGCTCATGTATTTTTATCGCAATAGGCGTGACATGTTTCGACTGCATCGGGAAATCATCGTCGTACATCGTCGTCGTGATGCAGCTCAGACACATCACTGAGTGCTGCACTAGTGCTCTCTGAGCCGCAGAGGTAACAACATCACTCTGTCCGACGATGACTGCCTGAAGGCCTAGTATAAAAATTGTACGACATTAACTCCTCGACCGCGTTAGCGTATCGGGAGTTCAAATTATGTTTGCCGTTTATTTAAATCATCCGGCAACTTTCATATCTTGACCCCTCGATACGCTAACGCGGTCGAGGAGTTAATGTCGTACAACTTTTATACTAGGCCTTCAGATGTCCCATGCAGTCGAAAAATATCACGCCTATGGTGATAAAAATATGCAAGATTTAACCGTTACTATAATATAAAATTTGACAAATGCTCACACGAAATTCTTCATGAATGGCATCGTCTTAACTATTAATTTAAATAATTATTATGTTAAATTCTTAAGGTAAAAATAGCAGTAGAGATAATGGAACCCCTTGCATATAAACTTTCTAAGCACGAGCCAATATCTGACCGGACATTCATAACGTAACGTATCAAAAGGCCAAATTAAAATACCATTTTCTTACAACCAAAAAAAATATGAGTTAAAACGGCCGACATACCGATGCCAGATATCAGTCGAATATTCGTGCCATCTCTAGTGTTTAGGGTTCCGTGGTCAACTAGGAACCCTTATACTTTCGCTACGTCTGTCTTAATATCTGTCCGTATGCGGATAGCCTCAGAAAAGTACATATTTGAAAACAGAAAAAACGGTTTTCTTCAACATTTTTTGATAAAGTGTATATAATCCCCCCCTCCAACTTTTGTAAACTTTGCCATGAATAAATATGATTTGATTTGATTTGCTTTGTACAGTACGTACGGTAGGGCTCTATAAAGACTTTAAAAGAAGATCATGTTGAATATCGTCAGTTAAGTTATTTCCGATTATTTGCCAAAAAACCCTATACCCTCAGTTAAAAAGCCGTAAAGCTGGTATATCCTCTATTCCTCATCTAGTCCTCATCATGATCATGACATAATTACTGACATGTCCTCTATTGTGACAAACAGCAAAATAGCGGAACCCTACACGGAGCGTGGCTCGACACGCTCTTAACCGGTTTTTTTGTTCTCCAGACACAAACTGTAACTTTGTTTGTAAAGACAATTATAGTGTTTTTTTCGTGTTTTGGTGATGTAATGCGATATATCCGAAAAGTTCCGAGGGGCCTGGGGTTACAAATAACAAACATTAAACACCTATCTAACTAGCTTAAGGGGCTAAGGGGCTTGAGCTTATCGCAATTTTTACAAGCTTTTAGTTAAACAGCGCGACGTGCCATAAAATCTACATTCTGAAGTGTATAGGACATTAAATTGGGAAATATACTAGCTATTTTGAGTGTCGTTTTACTTTGACACAAAATCTTCCGCCTACGGGTGGTATAAACTGTCAGTGCTCGTGCAACAAGCATTACTTCACTGGTGCGTTCAGATGTATTTATATTTCAAACACCGCGTACTAAGTTATACACCGCATACTTCGACAAATTAATACCATACTAATAAATAATTATTAAAAATGTGTTCTTACAAATAATGTTCCTATACAGTTTAGGTTCCTATTTAGATCTTACAAATTATAGTACAGCATGGTGACAACCCTAATGTTAATGTCATCTTGACATTTGCATACTTGACAAGCTAAACGTCAAATGTAGGAAAGATAAGCTTCTGTACTTTAGTAGGTACTATTGATTATTCTGTGGTATAACTACCTCTGAAGTGAACCGTCTTAGAAGCGTTGGTCTAAAGCAGTGTTTTTCAAAGTGTGGGTCGCGACCCCCTAGGTCGGAAAGCCTCTGTTGAGGGGTCGCGACGGCTTGCATACCCTCAGTACAGACCTACACGGGTTACAATTAGCGGCGGGACGTGATTTTTTTCTTTCATACCGAGGGGATTCGTGACTAAGTTATAGACACAGGGGTCACACCCAAAAAAGTATGAAAAACACTGCTCTAAAGGATGACTCCCAATGGAACGGGACAAGACGAAGCGGGACGGGACGATCTGTCAATTTCTTTAGAAAGAATCACGTCTGAGCTTCGATCCTTCGGAGGTCCCGTGACGTTTTCTATAGAAACTGACAGATCGTCCCGTCTCGTCTCGTTCTAGTGTGAGTCATCCTTTATGGTAAGGCGTGGTACAGTCGCCATCAGATATATCGGAGCGTCCGAGGCATGCAAAATATCTGAACAAGCACTCTAATACCAAGACAATAGAGGCGTGTTCAGATATTTGTGAACATCTCGGACGCTGTACTTTCAATCCGAAAGTGCAGGTCCAGACCAACGGTACCTTTTTTCGGAAGTGATGTATAATATGAAATATTAAATTAATGTATTCTGAAAATAAATATATTTATTTTTTACTTAAATTAATCATTTTACAATATCCAAATTACCTACATTTAAGAAATTAAAATTATTGAGGCGGTTCAAAATGACGTCCGAAGAATGTTACAAAAAATCACAGAAAACTTTACATAACGAAATGTGGGTAAAAATTTCTACTTACATTTTTGTTAAACAAAACAAGTTGCTAAATAAGCTGCAAACTTCTCAATTTAGGACTTATATAAGTCGTGTAAAAGTAACGTTAGGTAAGTCTGCCATATAACCGTTTTACAGCGTCCCGGCGAACGACTGAAGGTTCTGGGCTCGGAGTTATATATATAACAAGGTTTCTCCCACGCAATTATAATATTAATATTAGCTAGCCCCGGTAACAAGGGTGTAAAGAGGCTGGAAGAGGCTTTAAAAACCCACACTTAAGAAGAACTACCAATCGGCACTTGCTCGAAATAGTAGTGTATGCAACGTTAGTGTGTTCTTAAAACTTGAAAATCGCCGTTACAACGAGACGAATTCGAGTTTTATAATAATAGACCCGAGAGTTTTCAAAACCAATTATGAGCTGTTGCATACGCTAGTTTTTCTACGGCGGCTAAATCTCGAAAAGTTGCAGAATATGAATGAAAAAGATCAACAGTGCTAATATATTGTATGAAAATCCAAAGAGCAGTGTTTTCGTGGAATATCATAGTCAACGTTATAATTTATACTTTTTTAATATCGCTGTCAGACATCTAAATGACAGATAGAAGAGCTAAAGTAGAAAATAGTAGGTACCTAGTTTATGCAACAGTGATATAATGGTTCTTAAAATTCAAGGGTCGTTGTTACAAAACGAGACATACTTTTGTAACAATAGACCCGAGAATTTTAAGAACCTAAAGAACCTATTATGAGCTAGTATTGCATACACTGGTTTTTCTACGAGCGAAATCTTGAATGGTGGTAGAATGTGGAAAATGTCGTATGCCCATTATAGAAATTTAAATTTAAAAAATCAACTGTGCTAGTATGTATGAAAATCCATACGAGCATCGTTTAGCAGTGTTCTTAAGGGATACCATGGAAAACGGTATAAAGTATACTTTTTTAATGTCGCAGTCAGTCATCTAATTGACAGATATAAGTGAAATAATGTTTTTTGTATGAGAATGCGTCTGTATGCATGTTTCCCTCCTTAAAAAGTGACAGAATAATTTGTATGGTAAAATATCGCTTTCCTGTCTCCCATTAAACGTGTTGGAATCCCTTCTTGCTCGAATAGTGTACAGTCGCCATGATATATCGAAGCGTCCGAGGTGTCCAAAATATCTGAACATGCACTCTAACGCTTTGACAATAGAGGCGTGATCAGATATTTGTAAACGCCTTGGCTGCTCTAATATATCTGATGGCGACTGTACCTTAAAGGATGACTCCAGTAGACCGGGCTGTGCCTGATCTGTTAATTTATACAGAAAGTGTCACGTGACGTCCGAGGGCTCCGAGCTATCGTGACGATTTCTACAGCGTGGGTATTTGATATGGGCGAATATTTTAATGACGATTACTACTGGACTAGGGAACCTATTTACATTAATTTCTTTAGGAAATTAAGATGTTTTTTTTTCATACATAAAAATTCAGCACGCTATGTATTGCATCCACATAAATTAATGTAGCTATCTAAACGCCATACGAGTATCATTTCAGTGTCATTTATCATGTCAAACAATGTTGGACGACATACATTGCAGCTCTGTCGCACCTTAGAAAAATCATTACACCCAATTAATAACACAATTTAACGAAATTATTATCCCATACGATTCATATGAACAGGTACTATAGCTGGATTAATTATTCGCCCGTATCAAATACCCACGCTGTATAGGCAGTGACAGATTTGATACGGTCCGGTCTACTGTGAGCCATACAAGAGCTACCAAGTAAAGGGTGTATTGGCTCATCTAGCAACGCTATATTCTGCTCCACCGAGCGTGGGCGAAGATCAAAGCCCAAACGCCCCAGCTTGTGAACTTTGTCAATGAATTTTTATTATCAACCTTTAAGGGTTCAGAGGTAGCTTTATGAAAAATAACTTTTCAATCTACAGGTGGTTGTAGGAATATGGTTATGGATATTAGGCGTTCCATGTTCCATGATATTTACGATGGAAGGTGCTTTGCTCATTGCTCATGTTTAACTGGAGGAAGCGAGAAACAATCGAATCGCGCAACTGCTATGGACTTCGGTTACGTATTACTAGGTAAGGGTGCTTACCAGCTGCGACTGCGGCGTTCGGGCAAATGTCCGTTTCGCTCCTGCCGGAGTAAGGGCCTACGTTATCTGAAGCGGATTACCCGGAACGGACGCCCTTGGACGCTCTAATAAGAAATTGTATGAACAGACCCACAGAGCGGACGGCATTTTTATTTTTTGTTGTACAAAAATCATTTTTTGCTAAATTGGAAATTTTTACCTCTATTCTATTGAAAGAAGTCTAAGTAGAATTTCTACTCAGAATCGCTAGCTCTTTCAATCCTAGTGGGAGAAAAAAAGTGTCCTAAATTTTCCATACATTTTTCAAACTTTCCATTGCGCTACCGCCATACTATCTATGAAATGATGGTGGCGAAATGGAAAAGAAATCTTGGGACACTTTTTTTCTCCTACTAGGATTGAAAGAGCTCGCAATTCTGAATAGAACACAATTAAAAAAATTCAAATAGTCAAAAAATGATTTTTGTACAACAAGAAATAAAAACGCCCGGGTGCGCCATACTAAATCCACCCGCCGCGTGCACCCGCTCCGTGCACCCGCGTCAGCGTAGGTTCTAATGGTAGGATCGAGACGGACATACGAACGCTGCAGTCGCTATCGAATCCAGTTGCGTGCAACTCATGGTAAATAAAAACAGTAGTCAAATCGCACTAGCATAGCCAAGTGACTACGTTTATCGATAACGCAAATCGAAATTTAAATAATGTTTGAAAATAATTACATAATTTTTTATGGAGTCTGTAATTCTGATAGATTTTTACGAGACTATGATGTAGGTAATTATTATAGCGTCTATAAGTAGGCCATTCTTTTACAAACTTTTATTCAACTTGCGATGTGTAAGTAATGTTATTTTATTTGTTAATATGGAATTTCGCAAAGTAGCGCCTGATTCAATAAATTGCGATGTGTGTTTGTTAGTTAGGGTTAAATCATGCAAGTTGATGACTAACTTCCCGTTAAGGATGACTCACACTAGCACGGGACGGGACGGGAAAATCTATCAATTTCTATAGAAAAAATCACGTGATAGCTCGGAGCCCTCGGATGCTACGTAAAGCGTCACGTAACATCCGAGGGCTCCAAGCTATCGCGTGATATAGAAAATACTATAGAAATTGACAGATTTTTAGGTATGTAGATTGGCTGACAATACAATGTTATAATAGTACCGTACCATCGACCTGATCGGATGATGGCGGTTGGAGGTGACCAGGAACTCTGTGATGAAATAAATAAAACGGCATCCACTAGTTTTCACAAGTGAACGGTGAAAATGATTCTCCCTGTCATTCAAAAAAGTTACTTGTGCAAATTACATACAAAAATATTATGAGACAATCTTACACAAATCAACCTAGTTCCACGGTAAGCTTAATAAAGGTTGTGTTATGGGTGCTAGTCGACGGTATATACAATATATAGAAAACATTAAACTCAGGAACAAATAATCGTGATAAACACAAAAATAAATGCCCCAACCAGGATTCCAACTCGGGACCTCCTGCTTCATAGGCACGGTCACTACCGACTGATCTAGGAGGCCGGTAAAAAAGGACAGACACCTGCAATTATATCTGACGCTATGACGGCTGCAATTATATTTGATACACTTTGTACCCATAAGAGCAAGTCACATTTTTTGGTAAGCGCTACCTTTTAATACAGTTGAGTAATAATGTGGAAATTGTGCCATCGGCCTTAATAATTCAAAGTCAAGATTATCGGGTTAGCAACATGGAACAACAATTTAAATGCCATATAATTACTTAAGTTGTCTCTACCTAATGATTACGGTTCGTATTCCAAACGCCTGTCGAGAGAGATAAAAACTAAACCAGTATTATATCGGGTGTTGTAATAGGAGCAACACATTAAATTGCAGGTAGCACTCCTCAAAATTAACAACTTTTGTTCAACAACTGAGCCGTGCAGCTGTATCGAGATGCTTGTTTGTCACCGTCGTAGTATAAAAAAAAAATCGAGAAAATAGTGCCATCTCTACGATCTTGCGGTTATTGCCAATATTCTTATTACATTTACCAATCGCTATTCGTTGGACAGCGTTAGGATACCGGACTAATCCTGATAATGCCTAGGTCACCGGATTTGATAAGAATAGGTCAGATGGCTGTCGCTTTCGAAAAACTAGGGCGTACGCCAATTCTTGGGGCTAGTTGCCAAAGCAGACTCCAGGAAGAGGTAGTTATCATTTGAATAACGGTGGTGATATACTGGTTTCTACAAAAACTCAACTCGTCCGCCATATCCAATGGGAGCTACCGTATTGTCGCTCACCAGGCAGCGCCACTCATGCGTGGGTCCTGTGTCAGTATGAGAGAATTGTCAAAGTGACGTTTGAAATGTTCCCGCAGGACCCACGTTCCACTAGCGCCCCTAGCGGAAAATCGACTCGCGGTAATCCTCATTGGAATAGGCGTCTTTAAGTTGTATTGAAACGTTGAACTTTGAATTAGTTTCGATATTGACGCTGAATTTGACGTAATTCGTGTAAATTGATGAATTCCCTTTAGAGGTTAAACATAGTTGGGTTGCTAAGTGGGTTTATCTTATTTTAGTTATAATGACAGGTATCATGCCGTTTCAATTAGTAAATTCATGTCGCAGTTGGATAGTTATTATTTCAACTTCACATTATATGCGCTCAAAAAGGGAAAAAATACAAATGTATAATTAAGAAAAAGTATAAACATAAATGTGATATATAAATTTATAACCTTTAGAATGGATTAATCGCCTTTCATTAACACCCGGACCCTACGTTTCTAGCCCTTGACAGCACTCGTTTTCACAGGGTGGAGGGTGGATGATGACTGAAAGAATGCGAAGTCTCCCCGTCAATCAAAAAGTTACTTGTGCAAACTACCTACATAAGAAATATAAAAATAATTAAAAACAAAAACAAAGGTTGGTCTATAATGCCCAGAGGGGCTTATAAAACCAGTAATACATTGCCTGAAGGGCATTCCATAATTATTATTATTATTTTTTATTAAAAATTATAAAAACCCTGTGAGGATTAAGATAGATATTCTACGCAAACCTACGTAACTGGCTTATGGGACAGAAAGAAGCGACAAGAAAACTACCCTATTTTGCCTTTTTTATCCGTTTTCAATGTTTTCAAACAAAGTCCACACTGCGGTCTTCCAGTCCTGTGTCGTGCTTGATACTTGATGAGAATACAGGATCCCAAATATTTTTCCTGTAATATTTATTATAAACATAAAAAAACATTTATTTTCGAAATACGAGTATATACATATAGTAAGTGTAACTTACCTAACTACCTACCTCTACCTACCTTAAATCTAAAGTAGGTCCTTGAGGCATTGTACCTAGGATGCTGGCGGCATTTCCTCAGGATCCCAAAACAATGTTATATACTACAGGAAAAAAAAAATGTTTTGCGTTTTCCTAATCTGGGCCATACCATGCTATCTTAACGCGACTGAGTTTACGACCTAAACTGAATCACGTTAAGACGTCATGGTAAGGCCTATGAACAGGAACACGATACTGATTAAACTGATGAACCGACCACTACCTTTTTTTCCAGTAATTAAATGCTATATCAAGTTTTTAACAGTACACAATAACAATATCTTTATTTGATTTGAATATTTGATATGTCAAATATAAATCCTACCACGAAACGCGGGTAATATTAAAGTGTCATCAACTGACGTAGAAAAGTTTTAGCAAGTAGTTTTTTTACCTGTTAATAAAATGTCAATCAAGCTTAATAATAAAACTGTGTTTTTTCCTCAAAGTGTGTTAAACAACGTATGAAACACGTATGCATGTGATCATTATCAAACTGCACTAGTGCAATATTGAGCACTTTATCTGTACCACTTGTACTTCAAAATCCAAAGGATATATACCTACTACTGCAATACTGTAAAACTTTATACGATACACGTGCGAACGGGTAGTTCCCAACTCGTGTCGATTTAATACACTCCCTTCAGTCTTGTTTTAAATTATTGCCACACATTGCGAATTTCCTCCTTTTCGCACTTAGATTGTAGTGTACTATTACGGAACTAAAACATCTGACGAAAAGCTAAAATGCTATTGTCTAGGGCGTTCCAGAGCTTTGTCTTCTAGTACTTATCGACAAACGTACTAACTGCCTCCCTAGCCTAGTCGGTAGTGACCCTGCCTGCGACGCTGGAGGTCCCGGGTTCGAATCCTGGTAAGGGCATTTATTTGTGTAATGTATTGAATTAGGCGATACTTTGCGGAATTCCATATCAACACCGAAAATAATGTTACTTTGCTATTCCGCCAAACGTGTTGCTGAAATAGCAAAGTAATATTATTTTCGGTATTTATTTTGTGTGTTTATCACGAATACATATTTAATTTTGTTCCTGAGTTATGGACGTTTCCTATGGATATATGTATATAAGTATGTATATCATCGCCTAGTACCCATAGTACACGCTTTGCTTAGTTTTGTCTGTGTGAGATTGTCCCCAAAATTTTATTTATTTATTTATTAAATCAACCCGGTGTCGGTGTAGACATAGCTTAACGATCAATATTGAATGATTTCGAGAGTAGGCGGTTTACTGAATGAGCTAATTTAGCTTAATAGGACTACTATGAATAAAGGAACCAATACATTGGTGTAATAATATCGTAATAACGTTTGGTAAATGGAACTAATTTGATGAGTAATGTGAGGTTATTGTCATATACATTTATTGAATTACATGTAAGCTATATTGTAAATGGGTGAGTGACCTTTCGGAAATCCGGAGATTAAACTACATATATTATGTATTAGAATAGAATAGAATAGAATAGAATACTCTTTATTGCACACCTCGGTACATGAGAAAGAACAAAACATTTACAAGGTACAAACATTTGATTAACACAGAGGCAAACAACAGGCGGTCTTATCGCTAAAAAGCGATTTCTTCCAGACAACCTTTGGGTAGCGGAAACATTAAAAACGTATCCTTGAAGAGTAGGCGTTGCAAAAAAAAAAAGGATGAAATGCACTTAACAATCACACAAATCAAGCAAAACAATAAACATACACATATAAGAATAGTATAAATAGACATACATAAACTTACATAAATATATATATATAATATTCTTATAACAGTAACATACAAGCCATACAGTGAAAAAGAAGCAGATAGAAAGACAATAAATGATAGGTAAGTCTATATAGTATATATTACGGGAGAGACAGGTAATGCTCTTTAAGCAGTTTTTTAAAAACAGCAAGAGATTGCGCGCGCCTGATGTGTAGGGGCAGGGAGTTCCAAAGCCGAACAGCCTGGAATGTAAAAGAACAGCTATAAAATTTTGAAGAGGATGACGGGAAGGACAGAAGCAAATTGCTAGATGATCTAACAGAGCGGAGATAATTGAAACGTTCTTTAAGATAACAGGGAGTAGCAGGAAAGAAAAGAGTAGTATAAAGAAGCGACAGAACGTGATAGTCACGGCGAAGACGAATAGGGAGCCACTTGAGCTGCGTGCGGAAAAGGGAAACATGGTCATATTTGCGTAACCCAAATATGAACCGGATGCAAATATTTTGAATACGCTCAAGTTTATTAAGCTGATCCTCGTTAAGATCTAGATATGCTACGTCAGCATAGTCCAAAATGGGAAGAAGGAGAGTTTGGGCAAGCGCAATTTTGGTCGGAATGGGTAGAAAATTTCGCAGCCTTCTAAGAGAACCTACCGCGGCAAACATCTTCCTACTCACTTCGTTGACTTGGGGTACCCAGGATAAGGTCTTATCTATAATTAAGCCCAAATTCCTAACTTGCTGTGAGTAGGGAATTATAACACCATCAAATAAAATTGGGGGAAGATTTTTAAAATCGACCTCGATCGATCGATTATGTAGTAGTATTATGTAGTATGTACCTATTGGTAGTTATACAATAGGCATATTAGGTAATTTGTCTTTTTACCTTGTTGTGTAATTAATTTCACTGCAACCACCTTAAGTATTTCTGTTTGGCCCTATGGGTGACTGGTACAGAATGTCCAAAGGCATTAAGTCTGCCTTTTGTACCCTATTTTACGTGCACTAAAGTTTAAATAAATAAATATTATTTATTGTTAATAAAATATAATACAGTTACTTATCTAAAATAGGTCTTTGAGGCATCGTATCACTTATCAGCTATTGAAATATCGTTCGGGACTTGTTACACTCCGTAGAAATTGACACATCAGGTACCTACGGCCCGGCCCGTCCCGGCCCAGTCTAACGTGAATCATCCTGAACGCTAGTTTCCAGGCATAACCGTAGTTTACCCCTACTTGCTTATCAAAAAACATTATCTATCTTTGTCGTGTAACTGCTGATTACACGTAAGCAACTTTTTTATTAATAGCCCCATAAAACAAAATATTTCTAAATAACTATAAGTACGAAGTTATAACTAAAACACGACGGTCAGGAGTGTCGTTACTACTACTTGCAGAATATATGAAACCCCATCAACAAACTAGTATATAAAGGCCATGGATTTCGCTGAATTGGTATAGGTCTGGAGATCAAGTTATATTGTTAACTTAAAAAGGAAGAAAATGTGGCTGAAACTGGAGCGTCATCGATTTATGGTCTCGTATCAATTTGGGCACATTACTCAACTAAGTTGGGAAGTGGGGCACTTTAATTAGATTGGGAACTAAATTGGGGATTCGGGGGGGGGGGGGATGAAAAGGATATGAGAAATATAAACGTAATAAAAATACGAGCTAAGATATCTTTACCCAGGACGGAACGGTGGCGGACGTATTAGATTTAAGGTGACTACTATACAGGGCGTCCCAAACTTATGGGACATGAAGGGGAAGTACCTTAAATATCGTAGATAGTGAATTTTGCTCAAAGAAGACTTTATGTTATTTTTAAAAGTTAGTAATTCTGCATTCATAGATTTTCTAAAAATTACTTGCTTCGTCTGGGAATCGAACCGACTAAAATGTGAAAAAAAATCACCCTTTTTTTATGATGCCAATCGAAAGAACAGCTAAAAAATAGTAACTCTGCTTAAGTAACATAGTATTTTAAAAGAAAGGAACACCATAAAATGATTGAGTCAAATTTCAAGAAAGTTATTTATTGCCGAAGACGACGTTCGAAAAGTAGCGATATTATCATTCTAAAGATAGCATTGATTATTCGTAAATAAGTACCCACTTCATAAAATAGGTACTGGCATAAGTTTTCCTTATTATAAGTGCACGTGTGGATAAAATGATAATTTGATAAAACTTAGTATTTCAATACGTCCTCTGTAAGCTAGACAGAAGGCAAATTTAAAACAAAAATAAATAATTGTTAAATTTGAAAATGGAACAGTTTATGACAGCGTTTGTTTGAATGCATACTTTTTAAGATATTTTAAAAAGAAGTGATATTTTTAAATGTTGTTCTTAAATTTGAAAATGGAACAGTCTGTGCAAGCGTTAGTTTTTCGGATATTGATCTGTTTAGTCTTAATTCACTTACACAAGTGTTATTGTGTTAATTTATTGCGAACATGGCATATCAAGTAAGTTTTGATCTAATAGAAGCATATTTTTTGAACGATAAAGATATCTCTAGAAGTTTGCGGTGGTATGGCGTAAAATATCCTGATAGACAAATACCGTCTCGTAAAGTTTTGAAAAGGCTTGTGAACAATTTGAAAACTCTGGGACGTTTCGATAAACGCCCAAGAGAACCACAGCAAGAAAACCATACGATCAACGACGAAGAACTTGGTATTTTAATTTACTTTTCGGCTTTTCCGAAAGCATCGGTGAGAGAAGGAGAACAGGAAATTGGAGTTTCAAAAAGTAAAATACACCGTGTATTAAAAAAACACGGTTTTAAGAGTTATGTTGAAGGACGATTGGTTCAAAAGTTACTTCCGGGCGATACAGAAAGGAGAAAAAATTTCTGTCTTGATATCCAGGCACGCTTGCTCGAAGATCCAAATTTTTTGGATAATATTATTTGGACAGACGAATCTAACTTTAGCAATAACGGTATGTATAACCGCAACAATAATCGTATTTGGTCTAAAGAAAATCCCCTACGAGTCACTGAAACTAATAACCAAGTGCGTTTTTCACTTAACTGTTGGTGCGGACTTTTAAAAAACCGGGTTTTCTTAATCCATTTTTACGAAGGAACCTTGAACACAGAAAAGTATTTAGGAATACTTCAAATTTTAAGGGATAAGATAAGAAACCTTTCCGCGGCGGAGCAAGAAAACTTAATTTTCCAACAAGATGGAGCTCCGGCTCATAATAGTCGGAGAGCAGCAGATTTTCTAAATGAATGTTTTCCTACATGGATTGGTACAAATGGACCGATTAGATGGCCGGCCAGATCCCCGGACCTCACACCATTAGATTTCTTCTTTTGGGGATACGTGAAAGATATGCTATACAAAAAGCGATACGAGAACGTAGGCGAGTTGCAAACAGAATTGTGCCATATCACATCGAGTGTTCACCATAAAATGATAAGAAAATCAACAGGCAGCGGGCTTATTACAAGATTGGCGATTTGCGTAAGACAAGAGGGATCACATTTTGAGCATTTAATTAATTAATTTACAAAAAAATACCTACTTAACTAATTGACTACGGCAGTTTCATGTATGTTTTTTATTTGATTAAAATGATTAATTTCACGTTGTTCCTTTCTTTTAAAATACTATGTTACTTAAGCAGAGTTATTATTTTTTAGCTGTTCTTTCGATTGGCATCATAAAAAAAGGGTGATTTTTTTTTTCACATTTTAGTCGGTTCGATTCCCAGACGAAGCAAGTAATTTTTAGAAAATCTATGAATGCAGAATTACTAACTTTTAAAAATAACATAAAGTCTTCTTTGAGCAAAATTCACTATCTACGATATTTAAGGTACTTCCCCTTCATGTCCCATAAGTTTGGGACGCCCTGTATACGATTTTACTCTCCAAATCGAGCATTTTTTAATATGAGACCACCACTGAAGTAAGTACCTAGCTATTTTTTGTGATGTGGTATCGAAATCAGATGGTAACACCTTGTATGGAGTACTATGGGGTCAGCCAATCTTTTTTTGCGATCTCGGGGTTGGATCCATAGTGAAAAGGGGTCAGTTTGGTGAGTAATAACAACCACTGGATGTAAAACCCCATGATCTGAGACATGATGTATATACAAAAAAAAGTTCAACAATAGATCTCCAAACGCATTTCTGTCAAGGATTTTTGCAATGTATTGCAAAGCGATGGTTTTACAAATACAAATAGAAAATAAGAAAGCATTAAGTAACTTTAAAATTTACAGTGTGTCAGTGTATTGTCTTCTATTACCGTGGTAAGACGGATTTTAAACTTTAAAACGGATTAATCGCTTATACTAACCACATTCATTAAGCCGTTTATATTTTTTTCTACTCCAGCACTTCTATCTGTCAATTAGATGACTGACAGCGATATTAAAAAAGTTTACATTATATCGTTGTCTATGGTATTCCATAAGAAAGTGCTCCTCTGGATTTTCATACAATATATATGAGCACTACTATTTTTTTTTCTATAGTGGGCACAACATCTTTTCTATTCTGCCACGTTTCTAGATTTTGCTTTTTACGCTATTTTAGCTGTTGTAGAAAAACTAGCTTATGCAACAGCTCATAATTGGTTCTTAAAATTTTAAGAACCCTTATTATATCACTGTTGCATAAACTACTATTATAATTACTGTTTAAAACAAGATATTTACCATGTATATTTGTTCTTATGAGTTCCGAATATTTCGGCACTGTTACTCACGGTGTAACTGATTTACTGCGAGTTTTTGATTATATAGTTTCTCTTAATCGGCAAGTGGAGTCTCGCTCGATAAATACTTTCTTACTAAGGCGATAATACTGACGAGACATATGATGGAGAATTTGGGAACCACAAGTGTGGTCTCGGTAGCTTAGTTGGGAGAGCGATGGGCTGGTATCTCAGAGTCGCGGGTTCGAGTTCCGCCCGAGGCCATGAATTTATCATTTTTTTCCTTTATTTCTGAGAAATCCGATACCACGTTTGCAGAAGTTTCTGCTTAAGAACTGCGTTAAGTAATTGAAATTGAAACATCGGTTGCAATAAAAATAAACATTGTAACAAATTGATCTACTTATAAACAAGTGCATGTTTGCACGACAATGTAACAGAGTAAACAACTTGCAAATATGTTATTTATGTTTGTAGACCATGAACTACTTTTGATGTTTAGCAAGTTGTGTATATTTTGTTTCTCGAGAAGTATTGGTTTTATCGTGATTGCTTGTGCAATAACTCCAGGCGTTGCAACTACTTAAACAGGGCGGCTTCACTTCGCGTTTTAAGTTGGATCAAACTCGGTATATTTAGATAGGCCCACTAATCCAGTCATTGAACTAACAGCTTGTATGGAAGTTTTGGTTATTTGAGAAATAATTAATAATAGCTGTTTTTTTAGCGTAACGGATAATTTGTGAGTCTAGTATTATCTAGTATTATAGGCACCAAAATCCAAGAAAATATCGTTTCATACAAATCGTCACAAATATGTACACACATGTTTCAATGTTTTGTCTTGTAAGATTTTCCTGTATTTATGTTTTTTTAGTTGTTTAAAATGGGTCAGGACCATTTTCTACTTATTACCATTTGTTTCTAGCGAAAAACACATCTATCACCCACGCCGTTCATTTTGTAAGTTTTACCGTTTTACGTGAATAAGTTTTCTTCGGTTTCGCTTTTGACACATAGAAGATAAATATGCCATGACAAAAAAATAACATCAGACAACATTGCCACCGCCATTGTTGTTCAAATGTACATAGCATCCGTTATATCCGTCCGTCTATCCGTCCATATGTTGCAAACAGTTACGCGGCGTTAACTTTCTTCTGCCATTACGCTGCAAACTTTGAGCGATTGGAAGCGTGGTCAGAGCTTTTGACTATTATAATACCAATTTGGGGAGTGAAGCGACTATCAGCATCCTGTTTCACCAAATTGCGACTATTGTCACGTTTTTATGAACTTTAGTATGCCGAAATTATCAGCGTGGGGGAACAGATGGCTGGTCTGATTTAGATAAATACTGTCATCGCCCGTCTTCTTTGCAAGTTAGTCGTGTACTGTACGTGTAGAGTCAAATCACTTCTCTTCCAAGAAAATTAACTGTCATACTTTAAGGTGTTATTTTAAACGTCAAACTTCTATGAGATTATGACTTTTACTTAATACATTTGAAATCTGTGCTATCATGTGCTAAGTACGACGTATTGAACAAAAGTAAATAACCCTTTAAATATGCGGTAATATCAAAAATACACGCTGTACTCTACAATAATTATGTGCAATTAATCCTTTTTAAATTATTCATTTCAATCATCCACTACGTACATTTAATGTTTCATCATTTAAATAGATAACTATGACGGGTATATCCCAGTATATAGACATTTAAAAAAATCATAATTTATTAGAATTATAACCGTATAGTTTTTTTATTTGACCTCGGTGTTGAGTAAAACGGATAATCTAATAATTGACTTTCCCCGAAGGCTATGTTTGACTTTCTCCTAATGGACTTCTCGTCTCGGTTTGTCTTCGATTGATGGATCGAAAGAAAACTTCCCAGACGGCATTATATTAGTGAAGAACTTGTTAAATACTCAATCTTAATTCAATAGTTTAAATCTTATCAAGTTGTTAACAATATAATTTTTAAAGAGATTATAACAGGGTAGGATAAATTGCTTTATGGCAAAAATTGCAAGATGGAAATGTAGACTTTGGTAATGAACTAGCCTATATACTGCTTGGCACAAGCCACGTTTCAAGCACGAGAGGGGTTGAGCTATAGTCCCTATCCTGAATGAAAGCGGGTTGGAGACTTCTCGTATGTCTTTGAATTTCTTTGCGGTTGTATGCGCAGGTTTCCATACGATGTTTTCGTTGGCCAAAAAACCACTCGTAAACATATTTCGTACGTAAGTTCAGAAAAACTCATTGGTACGAGATTTCTTTCGGATTTAAATTACACAAAATGCAATAAATGTGATTAAAAGTCTGCGCGGGTTTCTTCTTTCTGGAGTACGTAATCCTACTAATATTATAAACGCGAAAGTTTATAAGTATGGATGTTTTTTACCCTTTACGTAAATACTACTGAATGGATTTTAATTAAACTTCACAGTAATATAGCTTATACATTAGAATAACACATAGGCTACAATTTATAAAGATATTGCTTAGACGAAGTCGCAGGCATAAGCTAGTACGATAGTAAAAGTGCTGACAAGGAACGTTTGGTTTATTCTATGTGTGTTTGCGTAAGTGATCAATCTACAATTTTATATATTGAGCCCAATTTCCTATTGATACGACACTAGCAGATCCCCTTATTTTTCCTTCATGATATTTTAATACGTAATCGTCGGTTAATAAACCAAATCTTACAAACTTCGTAGCTCAGTTTTTGTATTTATGTCATACACTCTTTGTCGTCTTTGTCAGTAACCGATAAAGTTTATTTTCAAATGAATCTTTATGCCATTAACGCTTATCGAGAACCTACAGAGTGCTAAAACTTTGCCAAAAAATGTCACATTTGTTTAGTACCTAACTAAACATTGCCCCACGTTGGGCGCCAATTATTTTATTTTTTATTTTATTTTATTTATTATCCACACTTATAACTATTTTTACAGGCGAGCCTAATACAATAGTGTAACTATTAATAATTATGATCTACGGTATTTCATTACGTCTAAATGATAATACATACAATGATAATATTATAAAAATTAAATTATAATAATATTATAAAATGTTGGGCGGCAACTGTAAATTTTATATTATTCATGAAGCATTTATTAATACGTCACTTTTATCTTAACATAAACTCCTGTTTAAGACTTGAAAAACCCAAATTAACTCGATGTAATGAATGGATCACGATCCCCTCGACATACATTTCCTTCCGATCTTCTTATACCCCAGAGTATGAAACTATAATAAATCTTATTTACAAATGCATAGTACCAAATCCACCCTCATTCGAACAATACCATACCAATATCAATCTTAACATATGCACACAAAGATCAAAATAAGTTGATGACTTATCAGGTTATTATATTAAATGCCTCAATGCAAAATCAAGCTTATGTCGAAGGAATTAAGGTCGGATTTTAATCGGAAACCGGTTGTATTGAATTGTTTTATGTTGTTTAAATCTTTGAATGCTTATTTGTGGCTTCCAAATAGTTTTTATAGTTCTTCAGGTCAACAGGGCTAATATTACAGTACTTCTAGCGTCACCCACGTAACTTAGGGTGAATAATAAAATATAACAATATAATCGTGCAGTTCCCATTCAGCTTTGGTCTTGGGTTGTGCCCCTGTTGAGGAGTAACGGATGGGCACATTTTGAGCACACTTTGACCTTAATTACGCGAGTGGCCGTTAGTATTTTAGTTTAGACAAGGTTTTAGTAGACCTGGGGTCAATTGCATAATCATTTGTAACTTGTAATATTAGCGGAACTCTCTTTCTAATAAGAGGGATTGAAAAGAGACTTCCGCTAATACAAGCTACAAGTCATTATGCAATAGGCCTCTGTTTTGCTAAATGGACTACTCTTGATATTAAAATGGTCTACGATGTATACGGTTTTAACGAAACAGTTCATCATTGGGACATATTGCATATTATTCGTTGCCAAAGCGGACCCCAGGCTTTCTGAGCCGTATCATAAGCAGAAGAAGAAATGTCAAGAAAGCGCGTGGTATTGATATAATAGCTTAATGAAAATGATGATACATTCATCATCATAAATTTAAGAGTCAAACTTTTGTCGGTGGAGCAATTTCCATGTATCTCTTTCTTGAGCCTTTCGTTTGACCGCCTGATACGACACGATCCATGTATGTTCTTCTTGGCCTCCCTCTCTTCCGCTTTCCTTCTATTTTCCCTTCCACAATATTCTTTATGAATTCGTCGTGTCATAATAGGTGCCCAAACATCTTCCCTCTTCTATTCTCAATGATTTGCAATAGGGACCTCCGCTCTTGCACAAGGTTGAGAACTTCCACGTTCGATTTTCTCTCGGTCCAACTAATCTTCTCCATCCGCCGCCAGCACCACATTTCAAAGGCTTCAAGTCGTTCTCTATCCCTCTGTGTCATTGTCCACGTCTCGCACCCGTACAACGCTATGCTCCAGATGTACACTTTTATTAGCCTTTTCCTGATTTGGCTAGATATTCTGGCTTTAAATAGACATTTTTTTGTACTAAAAGCTTTTTTGGCCATAGCTATTCTTGAGATGATGTCTCGTGTACACCTGGAGTCGTTAGTAATGACGCTACCAAGGTATTTGAATTTGGAAACTTGATCTATTGTACAATTATTCAAAGTGATTGGTCTAGATATCGAAGGTGTCTTTGAAGTGACAAGCGTTTTAGTTTTATTTATATTGATTTTAAGTCCAAAGTCCTTGAAAACTGTGTCCATGTCTGTAATTAAGTCTTCCAAATGTCTATATGATACATTAAACACTTAAAAACTTGTCTTTGACGCCGCATTTGAAGACGACTTTAAGAGTCTTAAGTGACCTCGTATTATAAACGTATTTATAAACTGTAAACGATACCATCGTTACATCAACGCATTATAAAGTATGCAGCGGAAAACGGGCTTTCGGCAGGCAATCGATATTCTTTTTATATCTATCTCATCATTATCCTAGTGGTTATCTTGTACAGGGAAACGATTCACTCTACACAGTTGCCTGTCGCATTGGCCATATTTTGAGGGCTATCGGGAATATTTAAAGAAAATGTATTTTCTTCTTTATCGCACTTGAATATTCGATACCATATTGAGATTATTCTACTTTCGCGCTAGGCTCTCTAAAAGCTAATCGTCAGCGACTTCCTACCCGAGTAACGTGGACTTGGAAGGTCGATTCTAACTTTCAAACTAGAACAGGGTTTGCTATCGTCATGATATGAGTTTGAAACTACTAGTATATGCATTTTGCGCGCACTGACAAGGTTAAATGTTTAACAAATCAAGGCTTGAGATTAGGTTGCATCGTGTTATAGGTTGTTGCATGATGTTACTTAAAATACTTTTTACCTATTCAGTTGAATAACAGTAAAATTAAACAATTTTCGGTATAAATTGTAAGTGATGTCAAACACTACAGAAAAGGTGACTAAAGCCCCCAGTGGTATTGAACCAGTGATCTCCTCCTTGCGCGGCAGAAAGCAGGACCACTGGTTCGATCCCAGCCCTAGGTATTGGGAGCCTTGGTCACTTTTTCTGTAATATATGATATCTCTTACAATTTATATTTTCTTAGTGTGACTACTTAAAAACATAAATCAAAACATTTATTATGTTAATAAATGATATAATTCATACAACTCATACAATTGTAACTTTTTCTCGTTAGTTGCTCTTTGAGAAAGACCCGAGTGAACTGAAGAGACTATAGTGACCTAGTTTTATCACTAGATGTCGCTGTAACTGATACGATCGTCACTTCAACGCATTATAAAGTATGCAGCGGACCACGGACTTTAGGCAGACAATCGATACTCTTTTTTATATTTAGAATAGCCGATATCGTGTGGAACAACGTTTCGTTTGAATGTCTTTGTAATTGAAACGAGGAGTTTACATAATATGGCGTTATCAGTTTAGCTAAATGAGTGTTTTCCCTTATCTGTTAATATGACATCTGCAATTGTTAGAAAAGGGGTAAAAATATACAATTTTAAAGCACTAATCAAATCACTCATCAATCAATCGTATAGGTAATAAATTATAAATTGTAAAAAAAAACAAGTACAACAGAAAAAGTGACTAAGGCCGCTAGAATCAAACCAGCGCTCTCCTGCTTTTGCGAGTTTTGCTGCTTTTTGGGAGAAAATATAATTTAAATAATGTCTGTTAACTTTTTTGTTAGCGCTGATAGCCCAGCGGTAAGACGTATAACTTTCAATCCGAAGGTCGTGAGTTCAAACCGCGGCTCGTACCAATGAGTTTTTTGGAACGTATATACGAAATATCATTTTAAGTTTACCAGTCGCTTTTCGGTGAAGGAAAACGTCGTGAGGAAACCAGACTAATCGCAATAAGGCCTAGTTTACTCTCTAGGTTGGAAGGCCAGATGGCAGTCACTTTCGTAACCAGCGGTTACTCTAAATCTTGTGATTATTTATAAGTTGCCGAAGCGGACCCCAGGCTCTCTGAGCGGGGGCACAAGGCGGGAAATTGCCAGGAAAAAGAGGATATTTATGTCTGTAATTTTTTTTACGAATAGGGTATTCAAGCAATGACGGCGTTAGAAAATCCTTAGTGTTGATTTTGGCGTACTTGTTACAGCCGTATCGATATGAAACTTTGCAAATGTAATTAAAACAGATGACATAATTTTATTTTGGTACGATATCTACTATAGTTGGTAATAAGTTAAAAACAAAAACATTTATTTAGATCCTCCTTTAAGGGACACTTATGTAGGATGCGAGGTTTGGAACGTATGCGAACGAGTGAGTGAGTGAGAGAATGAACTGACGAATGAACGGTGTGTGACAAGGACAGTGTGATGACAGGTTTACTCAGTGTGAAAGGGATGGACAAACGCGACGAGTAGGTTTTAAAATATGTAACGGAATGGCGGGGAGATCGTTTTCGGAGCTAAGACGTAATGGTGTGTTTTTTGAGTGTTTTACGCAATATAAGTTTTTATGATATTCAACTTGTGTTTTGAGTTATCCCGACCCACAATTTGGTGTCAGAAGTGGGATACAATCAAGAACGACGACGAAGACGGAAAAAGTGTAAAATCATTTTCATAACCTATCCGAAAACATCCGAAGACACTCCATTTTGAAGACGTTACGACGATAAGTACAATTGAGACACGACTACAGATATTAGCGCAAGCAAGATGTCCCCAAAGAAAAACAGGCGCACTAGTAGGCAAGACGACTACGACGACGAGCCCGCGGCAGCTCTCGCATCACGTGGCATCGGCATGTTGCATCTCACAGACGACCTCATCCCCCGTTTTAGCGGACAGGAAAAGACGTATCCTGCCTCTAAATGGGTACAAGACGTAGAGGATAATGCCGAACTGTGCGGATGGACTCCGCTGCAGCATCTACTGATGGCAAGACGGTCGTTGGTAGGTACAGCACTACTGTGGTTCCGGGCTGAGCGCACGTTTAAGACGTGGGAAGAGTTAAAGACGGCGATTTTAAAAGAGTTTCCAGATACTATCGATGCAAAGACTATTCATGAAATCATGAGCGCAAGATACAAGAAAAATAGTGAATCGTGTCTCGAATATTTATTCACGATGAAAGAGTTAGGAAAACGAGGCAAGATGGCGGATTACGTGGCCATAAAGTACATCGTGGAAGGAATTCGGGACCAGGAGATTAATAAAATTATGTTGTACGGCGTTACGACATATAGCGAATTAAAAGAAAAAATAAAGATATACGAGCAGCTGAAAGAGAAGACGTCTTCCAGTCAATCTTATAAACCTAAGCATCCGGAGAAGCCGGAAAAAGATAAGACGTACAGACGTACACGGTGTTACAACTGTGGAGAAATGGATCACGCATCGAGCGAGTGCCCTAATAAGGATAAGGGGTTGAAATGTTTCAGATGCAACTCCTATGGGCATATTTCATCTCAGTGCAAGTCATCGCAAGGTCAAATTGGTCAAGGTCAAGCGACGACGTCACGCAGTACCAAGGACGACGTGAATATAGCAACGAGCAGCGGTGAAAGGAAAAAGTTTCACTCAAGTGGCGCGAGTGGCGCTGGTAGCGCGAAGAAATCGTTCGTTTGCCAAGCGGACGGCGCAAACTTCACTTCGGACGAGTCAGACGGCGCCGGCGGCCATGATGTTATGTTTACAAACATGGAATCTCTATGTTTCACGACGACAAAAAGAGTTAAACAAAGTGTTCGGCGGCCGGGCGAAAATAAGAAACCTATTAAAAGAATAAACGCGTGTGGAAAAGACTTGCCTGCATTAATTGACTCAGGTAGTGACGTTAACCTGTTGACAATCGGGTGCTATAATGAACTGAGTGCGCCGGAGTTACAGGAGTGTGATCCAGAAGACTTGCTGACAGGACTTGGCGGAAATGTTAAGTGTTACGGACAAGTGTGCTTAGATTTATGTATCGATGGATACTGGTACAACGAGATGTTGTTTTTCGTAGTTCCTGATAAGTTATTCCCGATACATAAGTTCCGCATGATAATTGGGCTCGAATTGTTAAACCTAGTCACTATGCTGATGGAAGACGGCAAGGTTACCTTGACGCCGCTTATACGCTGGGTGTACGAGATACGTGTGGACGATTCTTTTGTTGTAGGTAATGAAGTAAGCCGCGAAGTTCAAGAGAGGGTGCATGAGTTGGTCGAGTCGTACGTGCCCCAAAAGAAGAAAGAGGCGCCGATCAAACTCAAGATCGTGTTAAAAGACGAGATCCCTGTGGCTCAGCGACCAAGGAGGTTGGCTCCCAGGGAACAACAAGAGGTTGATCAACAGGTAGCAAAGTGGTGTGAAGACGGCATAGTACAGGTGAGTTTCTCAGATTATGCAAGCCCATTAGTGTTAGTTAAAAAGAAGGATGGTAGTACACGAGTCTGTGTGGACTACCGACGACTGAACCAAAAGATTGTTAAAGATGAGTATCCCCTTCCGGTGATCGAGGATCACATTGATCGACTTGCTAATGCTAAAGTGTTTAGCACCTTAGATTTAAAGAATGGTTATTTTCATCTGCCTGTGGACGAAGAATCTGTTAAATATACTTCGTTTGTCACGATGACAGCGCAGTATGAGTTCCTTCGGGCCCCATTCGGTTTGTCAATATGCCCTAAGGTGTTTACCAGATTCATCACAGCAATATTTAGGAATCTGATTGCAAAAGGGATTGTCCTAATTTTTATTGACGATTTAATAATTCCTGCAGAGACTGAAGACGACGCTGTGGTGCGGTTGGCTGAAGTATTGGAGGTGGCTTCGCAGTACGGGCTGGAGATCAACTGGAGAAAGTCGCAGCTTGTCCAGCGACGAGTAGAGTACCTTGGTCATGTAATCCAAGATGGAGAGGTGCGGCCTTCGCCAGAAAAGACGGATGCAGTTGCCAGATTCCCCGAGCCCACCAATACCAAGCAACTACAAAGCTTCATAGGTCTGACATCTTATTTTAGAAAATACATACAAGACTTTGCAATAATTGCAAAACCATTGACAGACCTATTAAGACAAGATAAGTCATTTGAGTTCGATGATAAATGCCGAGCTGCATATGAAGAGCTAAAGAAGAAGCTGGTAAGTCAACCAGTGCTTCGTATATTTAACCCCAAGCTGCATACGGAGATGCACACTGATGCTTCCCAGGTAGCAATTTCTGCTATTCTGCTACAAAAGGGTGAAGACGCACAGCTGCACCCGGTATATTACATGAGTAGAAAGACCACACCAGCAGAAAGCAAGTACACAAGCTATGAGCTTGAGGGTTTAGCAATAATTGAAGGAGTAAGAAAGTTTCGCTGTTACCTGTATGGCAAACATTTCAAGATTGTCACAGATTGTAAAGCCTTTCAAATGACACTGAATAAGAAAGACTTAGTCATGTCTACGAGAGTAGCCAGATGGATACTGCTGCTGCAAGAATATGACTTCGAAATTGAGCACAGAGCTGGCAGCAGGATGCCCCATGTAGACGCACTCAGTCGAAACCCATATGTGGCGTTCTCTCACACAAGCATTCATGACAGATTGAGAAACGCACAGGAAAATGACGACGGGCTCAAAGCCATCATGGAGATACTTACGAAGAATGCACAGTACCAGGACTACTATTTTGAAAATGGTTTGCTCTACAAAGGCATCCAGAAGCATCTCGTGGTACCCAAGACTATGGAAACCGAGATTATAAAGAGAGCACATGAGAATGGCCATTTTTCAAAGAAAAAAATGATTGAGCTTATTAGCAAAGATTATTATATAAAACATTTAGAAAGAAAGATAGAAGATTTTATACTTACCTGCATACCATGCCTGATGGCTGAAAGAAAAAGTGGTAAGCTGGAGGGCTTCCTACATCCCATAGATAAACGAGAATTGCCCCTGGATACCCTCCACATCGACCATATTGGTCCAATGACAGAAACCAAAAAGCTATATAATCATATTTTAACCGTTGTGGACGCATTCACTAAGTTTGTATGGCTGTTTCCCGTGAAGAGTACCACGGCAAAAGAAACGGTAGATAAAATGAAAATATTCCAGCAGTTTTTTGGAAATCCGACGAGGATCATCACTGACAGAGGCACCGCTTTCACCGGCTCACAGTTCGGAGAGTTCTGTAAGGATGAAGGTATTAACCATGTTACGATTACTACTGGGGTTCCCCGTAGCAACGGCCAAGTTGAACGAATCAATAGAATTCTCATTAGTATATTGACCAAGCTGTGTATTGAGGAGCCAACACACTGGTACCGCCATGTCAGTAGAGTTCAGCGAGCCATCAATAGTACTCATCAGAGGAGCATAAACACAACTCCATTTGAGTTACTGGTCGGTACTAAGATGAAAACAAAAGAAGATTATGAGGTTTATGACCTTATAGAGCAGGAAAATCGAGACCGCGTCATGGAAGTTAGAGAAGAAATGAGAAAAAGAGCAAAAGAACAGATTTTACAGATCCAAGAAGAAAATAAACGGAATTATAACAAGAAAAGGAAACCCAGTATTCAATATACTGAGGGTGACAGAGTAGCCATCCAGAGGACTCAGTTTGGAGTAGGCATGAAACTGAAGCCTAAGTTCCTCGGTCCTTACGAGGTCGTAGGGTCTATTGGACGGGACCGCTATCAAGTAAGAAAATTGACAGATGCCTCTGAAGGTCCCCGAAGCACCACTACTTCCTGTGACCATATGAAGCGGTGGCCCGACGAGGAGTGAGGTAAGATTTTGTAGTTCCTTCTTACTGCAACAGATGGCACCACACGTGTTTCGCATGCCTGTGTCGAGGGCGCAGTTATGTTATTCTTTGCCTTCCATCAGCATTTTATTATGTGTTTCTATGACTAGTTAGCCCATGTTACTGATTAATGCCAAATTTGATCACAACAATAGGTAAACATGTAACCAGCACTGTACCTATTATGTATCTAAAGTTACCTATGTTAGCCTTGTGTCTATTTTATTTTTAAGAGTTACTGAAGCTTTAATGAAGCATTATTAAGTTATACTTAGTATTTTGAGATGTTTAGATTTAGTTTTGTAGTTGAAACTAGATATTCCAGTAAATACTTAGTATTTGCACTTGTTACGTTTTACAAATGTTAAAATAACAGATGAGTGTGTTACTCTTTTTAAAATATTATTGGGCTGTTAGCCTTGCAGATATACCTTGTTTGAAGAGTTTTAAGTTCTTTCTGCTTTGACTGAGTTTAAGTTTTACCTGTGTTATAGATAGCTCCGACTGAGCTAAAGGAAAATTTGTATTGTAAAGTACTCTAGTAGTTGTAGTAGTCTGGAGACCAGACTGGGCCATAGGACGGCCGATCTGTAGGATGCGAGGTTTGGAACGTATGCGAACGAGTGAGTGAGTGAGAGAATGAACTGACGAATGAACGGTGTGTGACAAGGACAGTGTGATGACAGGTTTACTCAGTGTGAAAGGGATGGACAAACGCGACGAGTAGGTTTTAAAATATGTAACGGAATGGCGGGGAGATCGTTTTCGGAGCTAAGACGTAATGGTGTGTTTTTTTAGTGTTTTACGCAATATAAGTTTTTATGATATTCAACTTGTGTTTTGAGTTATCCCGACCCACACTTATAATATCAACTTTCACGTTTTTGACATACACTATGTCTATAACGCTATGTCGTGGTCGCTTACAATGGGCCTCATAAGAAGGCTCAAAGTCACCCAAAGGGCGATGGAGAGAGCTATGCTAGGAGTCTCTCTGCGAGATCGTATCAGAAATGAGACCATCCGCAGCAGAACCAAAGTAACCGATATAGCTCTCCGAATCGCTAAACTTAAGTGGCAGTGGGCGGGGCACATTGCACGTAGAACCGATGGCCGTTGGGGCGGAAAGGTTCTCGAGTGGCGACCGCGTACCAGAAGGTGCAGCGTGGGTAGGCCCCCCGCAAGGTGGACTGATGACCTGGTGAAGGTCGCAGGAGTCCGCTGGATGCGGGTGGCGCAGGACCGGTCATTGTGGAAATCTTTGGGGGAGGCCTATGTCCAGCAGTGGACGTCTTTCGGCTGAAATGATGATGTCTATAACCCCGAAAGTGAACTAGTGACCCCTATATTTCGACAACCCCTCAACCGATTTACCTCAAATTCAAATCTAAAATAGTACATTACTGCAGAGGCCGCGAAGTAAGGGATTGCTGGAAGAGTTCGCAGTAGACAAACGAGTCTTGGCAATCCCTCTTCCAGCCGAGGCTTGTATAGTGCTTTTCTCTCAAATATTAAAATTACAACAACAAATAGGTAAATAATAGTTTTTTACGAAAATATAGCTACGTTTGCCGCCATTTTTATTTTTTGAAAACATGTCATTTGAACGAGCTATTTGAGCACCATGTTTAACCGCACATAATACCTACATAGATCATTAGATTTAGTTTTTTTTAATGTCGCAAGAATGCTTGTCTCATATAGTGATGGTTGGCTGTATGTAATTTTTCCTTTATCGGTTTAATGTTAGTAAGCGAATTTAAAAAGTTTGAGCATTAACATTAATTGTAGGGAGCCATAAACAAAAAACTTCAGTGTCAATACACGTAAAAGTAACGTGTGTCACGACTTCATTGCGTGTTTATTTGAATTACGGATGCAAATGTACGATTCAATATATATCTAAGGAAAGTATCACTTATTTAGAGATGAAATTATCACTTGAATTTGTATTATTAACAAAAGGAACATACAATAAAACGTTGAATCACGTTTCATGACTTAATTTCGTAATTGTAGGGAGCCATAAACAACAAACTTCATGTCTTCATTTCGTGACGTTAACGCATATATTTCCGATTATGTTTGAGAAAATTATATTTATCTCATCTAACCACCTGGCAAATTTCACGATGATCCACGATATTTGAGTTATCATCGAACAAACATACATACATCCAAACGACGGAGTGTCCAACACGGGAAGAACTTACCCGCTTCTGCAATAACTTCTGCTTACGAACTAATAGGTATTCCTCTCCAGCTCTCTAATTCCTATCCCATTAATATTATCCAAAGTGTGAGAGTTAACACTGGCACTGCGGGAGCTAAGTGCTCCCGGCCAGTGAATTATTGGCTTCTTAACACTAAAATGACTCGGACTTAGAGAGACTTTTTTTAGTTACCGTAAACCCGGGTAACGAGTACATTAGCCCTAGGGGGTAAAATTGCCTACCCATAAAAAAAAAATCATTTTTTTTTCATCGTAAAAAATAATTTAAAAAATGTTATAGAATGTGAAAATAGTTCCACATGACCCAGTAACTAACCTTTTTAATTCTTGCTCCCTCTTTTATCGGGCATTTTTCATTGAAAAAAAATAAAAAATAATAAAAAAATTAGGATAAACTTTGTTTATAACTATTCCAAATTTCAAATCGGTAGCTTAAGCAGTTCTCCAGATATTTTACGATGTGACAGACAGACAGACATACAGACAGACAGACTGAGTCACACCATCAGGGTTCCTTGTTTACCATTTTGTTACGGAGCGCTAAAAAATACGACGAAGTCGCGGGCATCAGCTATTAAGCAGTAATAGTACATTACTGCAGACGCCGGGAAAGAAGGGTTTAACGGGTGAGTATGTATATACACGAGCCGAGCGTTAGCGAGGCCGGGTAACCATACGAAGCCGTTAAAGCCCTTTTCACGGCAAGGCATGTATTTATAGTGCTTTTCTCAAACATGCAATGAAATAAATAAAAAAATCTCCAAAATATGATAGTTTTATTTCTAGAAAAACTAAAAGTTGACTTGAAGAATTAATATATGTAACACAAATATTGCTATTTAGTTCGTGGTGATTCCAACATGAATTTAGTCTATAACGATAAAACAGATGATCCATAAATATTTCATGGTGTATAAATATGTCGCAATGTAAAATGTACCAAACACGAACAGCGCTTGTTATTCTGTGACAATGAAAATTATAACCTATATACAATTTTTTGTAATTCCTTAGACAGACACAGTTCTCACTTAAACAAGAAACCAATTTAGTCTAAACAGTTATCGTAATATTAACTAAACACGCATGCATTTTGGGTAGCCATATGCCTTCCGACATCTCGTTTGTCATTTGCGCCGTCAATTAATTTAGAGCCCATTCAATTTTACTTTCGCATTTCGCACTTAATTCTGGTGGGGCTCAATGAATAGTCATTTCTTCTTCAAAACTCGACGACAACATTATTATTATAAATAACAATGAACAATAAAACCATTGAAATAGAATAAAACAATCAAAGTTATTTAACTTAACCTCTAAAATATTATATTAAAAAACTACCTAGGCGTTTTTTCACACGCGGTTTGAGTAGACTAAAAGCGTCTACTCAAACCGCGTGTGAAAAACGCCGCTTTGAAATTTAATATTAGAAATGTACCTATATTTGTGTGAGTAAATTTGCAATAACGTGTTGTTACTTGTGTTCATGTCGATGTCCATTTTATAGAAATAAAACTTCAAAATATCATTACTTATTTTTATTTTTAATAGGCACTGTGGCAGAATGTTATCATGAAACAAAACGGCACAGTTTGAGTAGACACTTTTACCGCTAATGTTTAAATTTATAATGTGTTATTTGTTATGTTCATGTCCATATCGATTAAGTATCGACTTAATATATTCGAATATATAATTATTGTTTTTTTTAATAGGCGTACTGGCAGAATGTCATCATGAACCATAGTAATGAAACTGTTATAATGGCTAAAAACCATGTTGCTGTGTCCCACATTTATATGGAATAAAATTAAAAAAATATTACTTCCCGGCCTAGGCCTTCAATTTTGTATGAAATTCCATTAAGTGTCTCTCCAGTTGCCCCGCCTGAAACGTGATACTTTGAAGCCTATTATAACGAACGTTATAACAACATTTCATTGCATGTTTGAGAAAAAACAATTCATCCAGTAAAATTTATCATGAAACGCGATTATGACAATGAAAATGTAAATAAATTTTATGACCGCCTTTGCAACTTTACTTGGAACAAAGTTTACACTGAGATTGACTTTAATGCTCCTTTTCATATCTTCCACGAAAACTTGTCTCTTTTCTTTAACCTACTTTTTCCCTATAAAAAAGTTAATAAGGATTACCTTTTATAACTAAAACTATTTAAAACAGCTCACACGAAACGACTGATTTAAACACTACACATGCCAAAGTACCACAAACAACATAAACTATTCTAAACTTTTAAAAAGTATTAAAAAAAAAAACAGATTCACAATCCATATTTGGTTTGGTTTGGTTTTGTATTGATTGTGCTCAGAAATTAACAAACACAAGTTATGGCTACATGGAACTTAATAAAAAGTAATACAGAACGTAGTAATAGTGCAAGAAAAAAGATGATGGAGCAAATTAAATTTGATAACACCGTAGTTACAAATCCAGAAGAAATTGCTAAAATCTTTAATGACACATTTATCAGTATATTCAAGAAAGCTAGTAAAGAAAAAAAATAGGAATTTGATAAACGCACTATCCCAGATCATATTGTTATTTCTCCTACGGACGAATTTGAAGTATTTATTATGATAAAAAATCTAAACAATACACCGTAGGGTTCGATGGCATTTTCACACAACAGCGTGTGTAGCCAAGGTGCCAATCGCTCACGCTTGATAACGTATCGTAGCTACCTCTCTCTGTCACTCTTCCTTATTAGTGTGACAATGACAGTTGCGTTTCGTTAGCAACTGAGCGTGAGCGATTGGTATCTTGGCTACGCACCCTGTAAAACGTACTACTGAATTAATGTCACTCATCCTTAACCATATTATATAATATTACAAACGGATCACTCGCGTAATTTAGTCGAAGAACGTAAGTAGATAGGGCGTTAGCCCGTAGTGCACAACTTACCTTTGTCGCGGGAGACGCTCCTGATAACGTTCTTTGTAAAGATCGAAACATATCGAGCGAAAATCGCGATGGCACTTGACGTATAGTAGTTACTTCATGTATTCAGTGGTTATTTGCTTCAATTATGTTTTAACTTTTAACTAATTAAACAGTGAGGTAATTGTATGACCTCGTCTAATAAGTTTATTTTGGGATAGGCATAAATATTTTTCTGCTCCTGATCACCGATTGAAAACCATTCTGTATATATAACACACCATCAAAATATTTTTAGGTTTTTTTTAAAATTGTATGAAAACTAGGGTTAGCTCCCGGGTCTGGTTCTGTGTGGCATTTTCCATACTTTCGGGTTTTTCGGAATTTTTAGTATGAATCGTCGGTGCATGGCCCTTACCATGAGGTCTTACCGTGATTCAGCTTAAATTCTTAACAGTGCTCAGTTGGATGGCAGCGACTCAATTTAGGTCCTAAACTGAATTGCGTTTTTGCGCATAATTGAATACCTATACGCTCAAACTAGAACTTCCGTAGCATCTTTGAAAACTAAGTACCGCTGCGCCATTCACGTTGCATACATTCGTAGCCCGTAGTAGCTTTATACGTCGTAGCTAAAATATTTCGTAGCACACGACCTACGAGCAAATGCATGTCTGCAGAAGCCAATTCGAACTTCAAACAGCTCAACTTAATACAATTTAAACCGGCGTGAGACATACTGACATTTAATAATCAAACGAACTTACCTGTGAAGTTTGATTGGAATTATACGAGTATCCAAATCGAAGATTACATATATTTACTAGCAGCAGTACACGGTTATGTGCTGTCCTTGTCACACATTTAGAGTTATAATATTATTCAAAAAAAACTGTTCTCGCTCTCGCCCGCCGGGTAATTAGGCACAGCAGCGCTCCCAGCGGCGTGGTTTATCATTATTTTAGAGCACATAGATATTTTTGTGTTAGGACCAGAGACTATTTTATTTTAATTTTTAGGGTCTGGGAGGGTGGGAGTATGTAATCTTCGATTTGGATACTCGTATAATTCCAATCAAACTTCACAGGTAAGTTCGTTTGATTATTAATTATACTTCGTATCCAAATCGAAGATTACATATATTTACTAGCAGATGTTTAGAGAATTGTAATACTACATATAAGTAGGAAAAATAAAATAAAATATCGAAGTCAAATCCGTACGCTCCTATGGGTTCCTGATAATTAGCTTCATACATGAGTGCCTAATAAAATAAAACGGTACTGTTATGTAAATATTATATGAATATTTTTATTAGATTGGACTTATGCATGACATGCTGTGCGTGTCCAAGTGAGGAACGACATTAATAAAGAATGAAATTACTTTCAATAACCTTTTAGGTGAAACAAAACACTGGAGTGTGTATTATCGTCGATATAATTTTAACATTACTTGAATATACCTGCTTTAAATTATACTTCGTTCATTTAATTGAACTCTACTGACGAATCCCTGCATAGTGATTGTATACTTTAGATATGCCTGTATTTCATATCGAAGTAAAAAAGGAAGACAAAAACAAGTTGTATAATTAGTAAAACAAGCTATCAGTAGTTTCTTCATTGCAAGATTAGTACTAAAGAAATCTTGTTATAAAATATACATACAGATTTATACTGAGACCAAACAATAATTCAAGTGGTTGGTAATGGTTAATACGGTAAGTTTTTCCTTTTTGAGTAGAACGTTGTAATAAAAAAGTGGCAGGTGTCTTCGATTCTACTGTAGGATAACGAAATATTGACCAGTACGCTACAGCAGCATATATTATATTGACCAGTACATAAAGAACAGACACGTGGAGTGTTTTATATCTTGATAATCGGAATGCTACTATTGAAAAGAAGTCTCATCATGGTAAAAACAACCTGATGGAGTAAAATTTTTATTACATTCTACACAATTCCTGTAGAATATGTAATACGAGACGCCGTTAATGCGGAGCAAAGTTGTACGATCCTCAACACGATTTTATTAATGTGAAGAAACTCAACGCTGTTAATGCGAAGCAATGTTGTACAATCATCAACAAAATGGATGTAGAGTAACTCAACGCTGTTGAAGCGGAGCAAAGATCTACAATCCTCGACACAATTAATGTGGAGAAACTCAACGCTGTTAAAGCGGAACAAAGTTCTACAATCCTCGACACAATTAATGTGGAGTACCTCACCGCTGTTAAAGCGGAGCAAGTTCTACAATCCTCGACACAATTAATGTGGAGTACCTGAACGCTGTTAAAGCGGAGCAAAGTTCTACAACCCTTGACACAATTAATGTGGAGTACCTCAACGCTGTTAAAGCGGAGCAAAGTTCTAGAATCCTCGACACAATTGATGTGGAGTACCTCAACGCTGTTAAAGCGGAGCAAAGTTCTAGAATCCTTGACACAATTAATGTGGAGTACCTCAACGCTGTTAAAGCGGAGCAAAGTTCTAGAATCCTCGACACAATTAATGTGGAGTACCTCAACGCTGTTAAAGCGGAGCAAAGTTCTAGAATCCTCGACACAATTAATGTGGAGTACCTCAACGCTGTTAAAGCGGAGCAAAGTTCTAGAATCCTCGACACAATTAATGTGGAGCACCTCAACGCTGTTAAAGCGGAGCAAAGTTCTAGAATCCTCGACACAATTAATGTGGAGTACCTCAACGCTGTTAAAGCGGAGCAAATTTCTAGAATCCTCGACACAATTAATGTGGAGTACCTCAACGCTGTTAAAGCGGAGCAAAGTTCTAGAATACTCGACACAATTAATGTGGAGCACCTCAACGCTGTTAAAGCGGAGCAAAGTTCTAGAATCCTCGACACAATTAATGTGGAGCACCTCAACGCTGTTAAAGCGGAGCAAAGTTCTAGAATCCTCGACACAATTAATGTGGAGTACCTCAACGCTGTTAAAGCGGAGCAAATTTCTAGAATCCTCGACACAATTAATGTGGAGCACCTCAACGCTGTTAAAGCGGAGCAAAGTTCTAGAATCCTCGACACAATTAATGTGGAGTACCTCAACGCTGTTAAAGCGGAGCAAAGTTCTAGAATCCTCGACACAATTAATGTGGAGTACCTCAACGCTGTTAAAGCGGAGCAAAGTTCTAGAATCCTCGACACAATTAATGTGGAGTACCTCAACGCTGTTAAAGCGGAGCAAAGTTCTGGAATCCTCGACACAATTAATGTGGAGTACCTCAACGCTGCTAAAGCGGACGATCCTTGACATAATTAATGTGTTAAAGCTCAACGCTGTTAAAGCAAGCTTATTTGACACAATTTTTGTGGCATAATTGTTGAAACGGAGCAAAATTATACAAATTTACACGCCATTTATGTCACGTAACTCGGCGCTGTTAAAGCGGAGCAGCGTAGGGTATTTAATAAGATTAAGCCTATTTCATCGATATAGCCTACGAAAATATATAATATATATTTTCGTAGGCTATATCGAAAATATATTATATTTTCGTTTCGTATATATATATATATATTATGAAGTTTCTCTAGGAAACTATAAATCAAAATTTAAGTCGTTGTTTGTATTACTTCAGTATATATCGGTTCATCCTTTCAATAAACAGGAATATTAGTTTCGTGATAATTCAATTGGGTTAAAACCATTTACTCTCCAATGAGGTTTTTGTTAGCAAACTCACTCAGCTTGGTAAAATTATTCCGTTTTGGTTACCACCTTCCTAAACGGTGAGGTTTTAATAGTAGGTACGTACGACCATATTAATATCCGACTTAATTTTCATTAAGTCATGTTGAGTCCTACTATCGTAAAGGTATCATCTACAATTTTATATGTAGGTATCATAAAAATGTGATCCACAACACAACATTCACTACCTACATATACAAATTACAATACTTCTATTATAATATGTATATGTAAAAATCATATGATTTATATAATTTCATGCATTGCATTGCATTTTAATTCGTTTTTACTAACCGCAACAATTCGCAAGACTGCGCCGTCAGATATTGGTTCAAATTCCGGAACCAAACTATCCTTGTTTCGTGATGGGGATACGTAAAGTTGATAAAGAAAATCAGTAAGTATAGGTATTATTGTTATACAAAAAACCACAAAAAACTTTAACTATTTTGTGTCTTTAACCAGTTTTCTCGTTATTCGCTCCGAGCATGCAGGAAAGCGATTGAACACCTTTTAGGTGTGCAATTTGTTAACGAACCACCAATCATAATATACTAACCTGTAATGTCCGCATATTATGTAGGTATTGTATTTTGTAAATTTTTACATAAACCAAAATATCATATTTTTGACCTGGTTATATCGTTGTATATTGAACGGTTTACGGTATCTAAAATATGAGGGAAAAAATAATAACCTCTTTCGAGTCTGAACAAAACAAAAAAGTTATTCTTTACCTTAAATAACTTACCTATACTCAAAGAATACAACTCTGAACATAAATTATCCTTCTTTAATCGTATAGACACTAGGTCGCAAATTAAACCCCTGCAGCGGCTACAGCAAGCATTCGCGCTATTTAGCGGAACAGGGTAATAAGTAGGGCTTGTGATATACGTGTTACACGCGGAACCGTAGCTACGTAGCCTTAGCACCGGCGGTGCTAAGATCCCGTACTACACGGTCACGTCAAAGATACGTATCCGTTTCTGGATTCGGCTACGTTCCCGCGAATCTCGGCTTCGGCTCCGCTCGGCTTCTTTTAATACACATCTTTTACAATTTGTACTGGTCTATTATTTTTGCCTCCAACATAATATTTGCATCTAATTATTTTTGATCTCTTAAATTTTTATTTAAAATGCAAAAGTATGGAAACTGAAATTAAAAACTCGCCCCTTGCATTACATTCGGGGGTTTAATAACACGCATAAAATCTACACTTAACGTCACGGTCACGACTGGATCCGATTTACGTATAAATAAGATACGTATCTCCGTGTACACGTAGCTACGTATCTTAATTACACGTAGCCGAATCACACGGAGCAAACGGAGCGGATCTCCGTTGCCGAGTAACACAGCAACGTAGATTCGGCTACGGGTTCACGAAACACGGTCACGACCAGGAGCACTAGTAATAAGGCGCTGCCGCTGCGGTTACACTTCCCTTTAGTTTAGAGCCTTAACTGACCCAAAATCGCAATATCATAGTATTTTGACTTCATTAAAACATGATCAAGATTATATATTCCGACTCATTAAAGTAGTATTTCCTTGATAAAACCTGAAATAGGCTTACTCGTAAATAGGAACGTAGTTTATACGAAACCTATCTTATTTTTATTTTACAATTTTTCTCTGCAACAACATTATGATGATAATTATTGATTGTAGTCATTGTTACTTATTTCAGCGAGCTCATGATTCTTTATAAGCGAGTATATTTTTATGACAGTTCATATAAATGAAGTAGGTAGACGACGTACAAGAAGCGCTATAAGTATGTGTACTTCTTAGCTGACAAATCGGGGCTGTCTTTCACGAATAATCCAAGACAAACATGAAGAATTGAAGAGGTCATACCTCCCTTTTAGGGATAAAATGGGGAACCTCTAAAATACCTATATTGTCCCGAAGGCTCGACGATATTCGGAACGGCAACATCCGGATCATAAGCTAGCTTTTATTAACAAAACTATAGATAAATGAGGGAACCTCTATGGCTATTTTACTTTAAATTACTTTTAGATGCCATTTTGTTAACCGAATTTACTACAATTTGTGAAATTCATGTCGACTTTCATAATTTTTTAGCATTGCATACTTCAATACTTATTACTATAATTATCTCAGAACTCTGGAAAGGTAGATGAAATCATTGCGTAGATGAGATTACATTTGTTTTCGTTAAATACCAGGGTTAGAAGTAAGTGGCTAACCCTCGAGTATGGCGTGTGGCGCAATTTTTAGTATACGGTCTGGTACACAAACCTGATACGAATTATAACGCGTAAATACTATAACGCGTAAATACATAACGAACCTTAAAGTTCTCTTAATTAGGTTTAAATTTGTATGTTAATCTACGAACAACAACCCGTGCCTTTAACATGTACCTTACTTATATTACTTAGAAAAAAGAAGGTAGATGTAAAAGCATTATTTCGAACAAAGTAAATATTCCTTGATCTATTCTTTTAGTTATTATATGATTAATACACCACACTAACATTCGTTTTTAAATTGTAATCTACCACACATATATTGAAAGTAAAATCAAACATTTGGACAAAATCACTTTCCGAAAGAAGATTCGTTAAACGGCAACTAGGCCGCGGTTTTATTCTGTAATTTGAATTCATCGTTCTGAAGATGTGTAAAATCACTCACCCTAATCCTTCAATCTGAAATAGATATACACTAAAACACTATTTTTGCGAGAAAATACGTGTGACTCGGACCGACACAAAAACATGTAATGATAAACCACGCCGCTGGGAGCGCTGCTGTGCCTAATTACCCGGCGGGCGAGAGCGAGAACAGTTTTTTTTGAATAATATTATAACTCTAAATGTGTGACAAGGACAGCACATAACCGTGTACTGCTGCTAGTAAATATATGTAATCTTCGATTTGGATACGAAGTATAATAGTAATTTGACAACGGTTAAAATACAACTCCTGTATTTTATATGGTGGAGAAATTCAGAGTCAAGGGTATAGTCAGTGTCGGTATCTCACACGCCCTGTATCCCAGGTTCATAGAGTCGAGCCCGAGATATTCTTCAAGATTATAGTTTTATCTATACTATGGTGGCAAACAAGCATACGGCCCGCCTGATGGAAAGCGGTCACCGTAGCCTATGGACGCCTGCAACACCAGGGGTTACATGCGCGTTGCCGACCCATTAAAATCTTGTACACTCCTTTTTTGAAGAACCCCATACTGTAATATTTCGAGAAAACCTCGGCACTTATTCTACAACCCGAGTGCCCGCGGGAGGAAATTCCTGAAACCGCACATTGCGCGACCATTTTGGTTGCAAAATGGTTTCGGTCGAAAAAAACCATTTATAATGTTTTACGCCTTACCTTTCGGTAACAACACACACCACTACAACATGAAGTGCTTAGTTTTTACCTAAAGGTTGTCTGTAAGAGATCGCTTTTTAGCGATAAGACTGTCTGTGGTTTGCCTCACCTTTTGTTACTTAATTTGAGGTGTGCAATAAAGAGTATTTGCAATGTATTTGTCGCACTACAACACGAACAATTTACAAACCACATTACGCAAAAATGTGTGTTACTCGCATGAAACGAGATTTTCCCAACCCAGTATAAATAAGGGCGGGATAGCTTCGCTTTAATTCCCGGACAATGCCCCAGTTTCCTGACAATTTACACGCCGTTACATTGTAGTAAAATCCAGTACACGAGTGTCCTTACCATGAGTTTTATGTAACCGTACTGGGGACATTGTATTTAAAGTTGTACCCACACTTTTTTAGAAAGAAAAAAAGAAAAATATTTATTGCATTATACCATACCTACTATACACAGCACCAAAACTATAGAAACTTTAACACTAAACACTTAAACTTACTAAGTCATGCTAAATACACTAAAACCGATGTATCTAATATATTGGTGCCATTATATTTTACATGGGTATTTTTATGTGATTTTTTTGATGTGATTATAGCAGAAAATAATTTTTCCGAACATCACGTGTCGACCATTTATCGCAGAATTTCATTTCGCCGAAAGATCAGTTGCAAACTGTAACGTTTCGCATCTTTCGCAGATTATCATAATCCAACCTAAACTTGTTGGCAAATGAAAATTCGGCGAAATAGAAGTTGGCAAATAACAATTTTATAAATACAATTGTAAAGATAATATTGTCTTCTGTTACCGCGATTGTTATTCATTGAAATTAAACACCCTCTGGTCCTCGCCAAGGAGGAGCGTTACATTCCCAGGATGCTGCGTGAGGCTATTGAAATCAAGAAGGTCCCTAATTTCAATAGAGAGGATGGCTTTTCATCCTGTTTTACATCACATCAAGGATCAAGCACGACACAGAACTGGAAGACCTTAGTGTGGACTTTGTTTGAAAAGATTGAAAACGGATAAAAGAGGCAAAATGGGGTAGTTTTCTTGTCGCTTCTTTCTGCTCCATAAGCCAGTTAGGGAAGCGTTCGTAAGTTGTATGTATGTTAATCCTCACAGGGTTTAAACATTTCTTATTTTAATTATAGAATGCCCTTCAGGCTATGTATTACTAGCTTTATAAGCCCCTCTGGGTATTGTAGATCAACCTTTTGTTTTTTATTTTTAAATTATTTTTATATTTTTGTATTTAGGTAGTTTGCACAAGTAACTTTTTTGATTGACGGGGAGAATTCGCATTCTCTCAGTCATCATCTTAACCCTGTGAAAACGAGTGCTGTAAAGGGCTCGAAACGTAGGATCATTGTGTTAATAAACGCGATTAATCCGTTCTAAAGTGTTTAATTTCAACAATTGTAAAGCATGAATTAAATCATTTATTATTTATAATTAATGTTTTGATTCATGCTTTTAAGTAGAGGCACACTACTATGTATAAATTATAAATTGAAAGAGATGTGATATACTACATAAAACGTTGACCAAGGTCCCCGGTGAGCAGGGATGGGATCGAACCAGCGACCTCCTGCTTTCGCGGCAGACGCCCTAACCACTGGGCTAGCTGGGGACCCAATCACGAAGCTAATTGATTGATCGACCATGTCCATGTGACGGATGATGGAGCTCAGGAGTAGTGCTCTGAGTTCCTTTGGCCCTAGATATCCTGCACCAAAATCCTTCATTCTTTGTCTAAGAAAAACTTAGAAGCGTAAAAGAAACTGTGTACTTACCAGCCGTAATCGTATTCGATAGCGACTGCAGCATTCGAAATAGTATGTCCGTCTCGCTTCTAACATGACTCAGGCAAGAGATAGATATACTTTTGAATTCCGCAGTCGCTATCTAAAACGGTTACATACAACTCATGGTAAGCACACTGATGGTAAGGGTACTCTTTGGAAACGCGCGCCAAATTTCCCCGATGTCATTGTACTCGTCCGAGACAATCACGGTGCTTTAAACTATAAAACTAACATTGAATACATTAAAATAACATTTAGTTCAAAATATATACAGTGTAACTTACCTAACTACCTACCTCTACCTACCTTAAATCTAAAATAAGTCCTTGAGGCATTGTACCTAGGATGCTGGCGGCATTTCCTCGTTGTATCGCAATGCTGATACGTTGTGCGAGGAAGCCACCAGCTCTTCGGTCACCAATAACAACAACCAGTGATTTCTACGAAACAGCGAACTTGCGTGCGCTGGAACCTCATGGACCAAGAGTTTCGACCCCGAATGGTACAAAGAGGTACTCTCGGCCCAGGCTCTTACATTTAATACAACTTTGATCTACTCCGTTGCTATTTTTTAATTTGTTAACAAAACTCTCACGGTTTCCAAAGAATTAATTCAGTCATTCTGCTCTTCTTTTATTTGTCTATTGGTCTTTTATTGTATTTATGCTATTTCTACTTAGAATTACGAGCGAAACGGTATCCCTGTGTTTTTTCCCTATTGTGTTACCATCTTTTATATAATTATTATTTATAAACAATTATTTGTATTTAATTGTGTAATTACAGTACCTACTTTGTTTTGTAATTATCTTGCACCGCCTACAAATATCATTTTATTTTATTTATTTATTTATTTATCTGCTTTGTTCGAAGGTTGACTGGTATATTGCCTTATTAGCAGTTAGTCCGCCTTTTGAACAATTGGATTTTTAACATCTTGGGGTAGGTAGCAAAAATGTCTGGAACATTTTGGGGCCTTTTTTTCTCCTATTGGGGTGAAAAAAAAATCGTTATTTTAAATAAAATATCATTCACAGAAAATACCACAACAAAAAGGAGGACAAAAAACTTTTTTATTTTATTTATTTGTTGAAATTAAACACTTCAGAACGGATTAACTCTTATTTATTTGAATATGAATTTGAATTTTGACAAAAAGCGCTCAATTTATAAATTAAAAGCGTAAAAGAAAATCGTCCGTTCGAAAATATTACATTGTGAGTGATACGGCCCGAACGAGTGAAAACTGCAGTAAAAATTAAGTGCGCAAAACTTTGATCAAACCAAGAAACGAATACAGATCAAATGCGGGTAGATAGTAAAACTCGTGCAGATAAAGATGTTGATGTCCACTTCAGCCAGTCTGTCTAGCTGTTGGTCTTTTACCGGGATAACCTTAAGTTTCTTATGATTTGTTAACTAAAATAGACAGACTAAAGTGCCTGATCAAATTCTCATGCTTAGTACGACGTCAAACACTAATGCCGTTATTCATAAACTCTCATCAAACCTCCAGTAACTAATTTGTTGTCTGTCAATTTGACATTTGCGTTTGTTAAAAAGGGACAAAACATATTTTAACTTATATGTATCTGTTAAGTTTTTAAGAATAAGGCGGTAACAATATACTGAAAATCATTATCATAATAGCAGACCAACATAAGTTAACAGTAAACTTATGCTAAAATTTAATCTGGGTGTAAAATAAGTCCCGAACAATACTTCAACAGCTGATAGGATCCATATGCCCTTGGACCTTGCATATGAAGCAGAAGGCCCCGTTCGAATCCTGGTCAGGGCATTTAGTTGTGTGTTTATCACGAATACTTGTTTCTGAGTTATGGAAGTTTTCAATGTATTTAAGTATTTATATGTATATATAGAATAGAATAGAATAGAAATAATTTATTCGTGGACACACAAAATATACAGTACAATTACAATTAACAGAAAAATGGCCAAGATTAAAGAAGTGCCACGAAATGGACTCATCTCAGCATAATGCTGGTGACTTCCAGCGCTGATCTTCCGATGAGCCCATCCGGTGAAAAAAAAAATCGTCGTCTAGTACCCTCAACACAAGCCTACCGTGGGACTAGGTAGATTTGTGTAAGATTGTCCAATAATATACCTACGATGCAAGTGGAAAATATTGGCAGCCGACTAAAGTAGGACTCACACCAATTTGATCCAGACCAAGACTATAGCGACTGTTACACATGCTCATTACTAGCTTGCTTCGTGCTTATTAGCATGCTAATAAGCATGCTACTTAGCAAAAGGGGTTGGGAGCAGGGACCCTCCCACTTCCCCGCTTGCTAATAAGCATGCTAGTAATGAGCATGTGTAATAGTATCTTATCTGTCAGTTTAGGTTGGGGGCCGTGACGGCCGACCACGCGTCGATCTTTAAAGAGGTTAGGATGATTCACACTTTAACGGGACGCGTTTCCCGTTTAGATAAATGGTTTGAAATATTGATTTGTTACAATTACCCTTCACTCATTTCATATTCTTTATTAGAAACTCGCGTATTTGACAAGTAGTGTATAGCTGCCCTTAAACCTCATTACATTTAATACAGCTCATTAAGTCTAAGAATGCGTGCATAAAATATCACCATTTATGAGCAAGTGTGATGAAAAAGACTTTTTTCGCGAATTCTACGCAGACGGCGGCTAACATACATATACAGCGTGTTTAAAGATATCAAGCCACATTAAAGGATAACCTAAAAAGCCACGCATCCCCCCCTCCCAGCCTACAGACGGCTACCCAAACACCCCCCACCCCCCTCCGGACAGACACAGCGGCGCCTCTCAAGGATGTCTGCAAGTGGAGGTTAAGGACTGATCGAGGATTGATTTTAGGACTTAGGCGAGCCCTTAGGCTTTTATGGGAAATTAGGGCTGATATGACGTAATCTTGCCTCCAAGATTAGCTTAGCCAGAAAGTGCCTTGCAGACGATATTAATTATATTGGACTACTCTTACGTATTTATACTGGGGTCTGGCTAAAATATCTTTGCCCCCGTAATTTGAATAATCTTTTTTTTTTACTTTATTTAAAAGACGGTGCTTACAGTTTTATATCATATAAATATAAAGAAAAAAAAACTTTGGCGATTAAATTTGAAACCTACTTAGTTCAAAAATGTTTTTTGTGCATAAACAAAATATGAAGATAGGATCAAAATTATATTTTATTTTATTTTATTGTGTCAAAAAATTTACACAGCATTACAGCGAACTAATACACTGCGAAATTTATAATATACATGCATTATTTATACAACTGGGTACATAATACAGACTAGAAAACACAAAACAGAACAATTGTGAGAACAAAACTAATACAAGACAGTAGATTCACGCTTATCCATCGCTATATTATTTTTCTGTAAGACTTATGATAATGTTAACGTTGTGTATTTTTTTCCTGGTGCTTACTACGGGGCGCGAATCGTACTTTCTTTAAATTTTCGCTTAAAGACTTAAAAAAAAAAAGTTTTACATAGTGCAAATTAAGTCTTTTCTAATGAACCCCACATGGTCCAGTTATTAAACTTTTAATTTTTGCCACCTCTTTTATCGGGCATTTTTATTGAATAAAAGAAGATGAAAAATCCCTTCTTAATGGATCTAGGTTAACCTTGTTTATAGCTATTCCAAATTTTAACACTAAACTGACGAAGGAAAAATTACATAAAGTCAAGGACCACTAAATACTTGCGACATAAAAAAAAAACAAATGCTATGGTTACCTATATGTATATTTATCTGCGGTTAAAAATTGTGCTTGAATAGCTCATTCAAATGGCATGTTTATAAAAAAAAAGCGGCCTGCGAGCCTGGACTGCCATCTGACCTTCCAACTCAGAGGGTAAACTAGGCCTTTTCGGGATACGTCCGTTTTCCTTCACCAAAAAGCGATTTGTAAATATCAAATGATATTTCATACAAAACTCATTGGTTTGAGCCGGATTTTGAACCCGCGACCTTCGGATTGTTCCAACGAAAACTCACGTAATCATTTTCATACATAATTTGACATTGTCGGTAAGAGATTGTCCCTTGGTTAGGCCCCAGAGACCTTATGCTTACAGTGAGTTTTACGTATCCGTTTTCGATAGTGACGCGGTTGTGTTTTTATCTCGCTTCCACCAGTCAAGGACGGGCGAGATGCACAATAATCTCGTTTAAAATTAAATGTTTACTCACTCTTGTGTTGTATATGCCGACAATTTCAACAGAGCGCCGAATACCGGAGTGACGGACGACTCGACTGATGGACGATATCTGTAACAAAATTTGACATGTTAAAACAAGAAGAGCTGTTCAACCCAAGTCTTTAAAAAATAAAATAAAATAATTTAAATAATTAACATTTTTCAATATTTTAACTCTCGCGCATCAATAAGAGCGCATAAGTAGGTATACGTTTTGACTGCACTGCGCGTCATTGTATGCTATACGCGCACTTCGTCGTGTGTGCTGCAATCTACTACACACTTCTGTCGCCCTGGTACTTCGCGAATCTGCAACATCACTGGTAGTGAGTGTGTTGATATATTTATGCATCTGCTACGCAGGAAGACCACCTCGACTACTCTAACGAGAATATAAGATAACTCTAAGAAGAGGGGAGGGTGCCACTGAGCTTTACCCGTCAACATTGTATACTGCTATCTCATTCTATCGCATAAGTATTCTGTTTAAAAGTTTAAAAAAGATATTTTTCGACATGACTGGTTAATTTCTACCTTTTTCTGTCACCCTGTAGTCTTTTCAACTAGAGATTATTTGCTATACAAATATACAACGCCATGAAGCGAGTTAAAATGTATTTTCAAACATTAAAAAAACATTGATTATTTCATCAGTTTTTGCATCAGGGGTTAAAACTACTACGGCAATGTCTTAAGAAAAAGAAATTGAGATATGTTAAGTACCTCTTCACGCTTAAACCGCTGAACGGATTAAGATGAAACTTGGTATGTGGATAGTTTGACTTCTAGGACATAAGATAGATTTTCTTCTAATTCTACGCATACGAAGTCGCGGGCAAAAGTTAGTAGGTATATAACAGTTAAGAGCTCTCCAAAACACAAATAAAATTCACAAAAGGTTTGTATATATCAATATCACAAAACACATAACCTCAAATTTTCACATTCAAATCAAGATGATTTGATGAGTTTAATGTCATATTAACATTGACATATTAACCCATAAAATCACGGCAACCAAATGCCTAATAAACTTCAATTTAACCCTCTGAGTGCAGTGATGTCAAGGGCAGGCCGTCGAGTTGCGTAACCCTTCCAATGCCGGCCGGTTACCTGTTTACTAGGTGTGCATAGTGGTCCGTTCTCGTTGTTTGGCGACAAACTTTCTCCTAGCCTGATATAGAATTTAACTATTACCATTTTTATAGGCCCGAAATTTCTGTTTACCTTATCAGTACATTTTACTTGTTACTTCCCGGTTAGTAACTGTAAACTTACATAAATATAAGAAATATAAATAAGTATATTAAATAAACTGTGGGACAATCTTACACAAAATTGACCTAGTTCCACGGTAAGTTTAATAAGGCTTGTGTTGTGGCTACTAGATGACGATATATACATATAATAGATAGATACATATAAATACTTAAATACATAGAAAACACCCTAACCCAGAAACAAATGTTCGTGATAAACATACAAATAAATGCCCTGACCAGGATTCGAACTAGGGACATCCTGCTTCGTAGGCAGGGTCACTACCGACTAGGCTAGGAGACCGTTAAACCATTATGAGTACATACATTATGAGTTATCAAAACACCGTGACAGAGTGGTCAATCGGAAGGCTGTCTCCGCTGGGGGGGGGGAGAACCATTAAATAGTCTTCTTCAAATACATATGTTGTTTGTTAAAATAATTTCTACCGTTATCATTTTACTAAAGATCAAAAATTCGAGAAATCGAGAAAATCGTGTTTTTTTGTCGGTAAAGAAGGAAAACGGCCCCATGTGTATATGAATAAGGTCACGCTTTGTGGATTTATTGTTTATGGGATGCAATGGGAGGTGAGAAATGTTATAAATTGGTTTGTGAAACGGTACGAACAAAACTACTGTTTAATACAAACATTATAAAGTTAAGGTTCAGTTTTGTTTGTGGTAAATATTTGTAAGTATGACTCACGAGGGTGTAAGTAGTATGTTGAAACATGTCGTATGTAACATACTGTCAAAACTAAAATTAATCACAGAAAGCAATTAAAATGGGCTCACTTTATCTGAAAATATCCATACACAAGTTACCCGAGTTTATTGTCTTTGACTGTACGGTCGGCTTCATAAATATATATGCATCTGTATTCAATTTTGACCTTTATTCCCCTGTAATAAGTTCCGAAGTGTATAGATATACACTTAAATTAATTATAATACGTGACTGTATTATAATTTGTCACATGCCGACCACATCCCGCGTTCCGAGCCCCACGTTGGGCGCCAATTTTCAAAAAAAAAGTTTTTAGTTGTTTCTAACGTTTGATCACGGTCATATTCCTTGAACCAAATATGTAGTATAATAAATTACTTTTAGTGTTAAGTTTACCATAAAATCGCAAGTCGATGGCCAGTTTACCAAACAGTCAACCAATTGTAACCCTAGGTCACTGTAGGACTATGTCAGTTACGCTATAAATCAGATTGTAAGATGTAATTTTGACATGGTTGTACAGTGGCCTAGGTTTCCAATTGGTTGACTGTACCTAGTCACACTACAATATATAAACTAGTGGTTCCTTAACGTGAAATCCGGGACCCCTTCTCGGCAACCCGTCAACCGATTTGAATCATAATTCTATATTTCTCATCTAATTACTTGCTAAATTTGGAAACGATCCAGCCAATTATACTCGAGTTATCCACCAACAAACCGGTTGACAACATCTATTAATTGAATGTTTGATCTATACAATATATTATACTACATAATATTACCACAAACTTTAACCAGACTAAGGTTTTAGTGCTAAGAATCCATACAACATGTAATTATAAGTTTGGTCCTAACTAACAGAGCGTAATTATTTAAAAAATAATAATTGAGCAGCAATGTATTGCGCGATCAATCCGTAAGTTATCACTTATTACATTGCTTGCTGAATTATTTTGTATGAAAAAATAAAAGTAGTCATATTTAATTAAAACATAGGGAAATAGATTCCTTATATAAAAAATACAAAGTGTATATCAAAAGTCAGAATGAGGTGCGCTATTTTTGCAAACGAAAATCTTATTGGAGCCCAAAAACTCTCTCTATAAGCTAAGTTTTCGTAGATTTGATAGCAGAGACTGTGAAAGCGTTAAACGTCATAATTCCATAGAAGTTTGACGTTTGAAACAGTTTAAAGTATGACAGTTAATTTGCTTAGAAGACATAACTCCATATTTGGTTTCTACCCGAACTTACTCGAACTTGATTTCACTTATAGCACCAAAGAGGCCAAGTTATCATATTTATCGGAAACGCATTGTGATATACAGACGACCTATTTGGCATAACTGCCATAATATATATGCCAAGAGATCTCGCCTTGGCATGATGTAACTTGATGAGTAATGGCACGTAGTTCCAGTTATTAGAATGATATCATTGGTTAGTTGTTTTATAAAAATGTTAAAGTTTTACATCTAAATGCAGGTATCGTTCGTTACTCTAAACACAGGTTTTAATTAAAAATGGTTATAGAACTTTTTTTTAAATACTACGACGGTGACAAACAAGTATGCACATAGACCTAAGCATACACGGAGGCCCGCCTGATGGTAAGCAGTCACCGTAGCCAATGGACGCCTGCAACTCCAAGGGTGTTACATGCGCATTTCCGACCCTTTAAAAGAAGGAGGATTCGCTGTGTTGACAGTTAAAGGGGCAAGCTTTGCTCCGTGGGCCCCAGCTGTCAACACAGTGAATCCTCTTGTAGCTCTTGCCTCTGACCTTTCTCACCAACAGAAACACAACACTTTGAGTAGGGTCTAGTGTTATTAAACTGCGGATTTCTGTAAGGTGGAGAGACTTACTGCTTGTCATTTTGACGTGGTTCTAGAATCAAGAGTGGCCTAGGGTTTGGTTGACTGTACTTAAAACATGAATGACAATAATTTTTATCAGCCATTTGATTCATTTTAGAATGGCGCAAAATGTTACAAAAATGCTAATGTTCCGTTTAGCGTAATCTTTGTTTGATCATATCAGGATAAAATAGGAAACAAAAATTGACACAAAAAATGTATGGGGCAATAAAAAATGATTCGCGATAAAAAAATTACAATTTGTTTCCTAATCAGCTTATGATACTGAATACGCCCTTACACGGATCACCAGTATATTTGTTACACTCTGTATAAAAATGTCTCAATACTGTGTCATCCCTCCACATTCCGTACAAATTAACAATCGTAAATTTTTACGACTTCTTTTTTATTCGCGACCTTTTATGTTCTTGGTTTATCGTTTCGTGATTATTGCATTTATCATTTGTATTATTGTGTTTATGTCGGAATATTGACTACAGTTTGTAAGATCTAAACCTTTTGACACTTGTCTATTGAAGTTTGTAGTGAAGACATTAAATTACAACGGTTAACACTCACGTATTTTTATCACAATAGGCGTGACATGTTTCGACTGCATCGGGCAGTCATCGTCGGACAGACAGAGTGGTTTTGTCACTTTTGTGGCTCGGGCATCACTGCCCGAGACCGACGTAGGTAACGGGTCGCGCGCGACAAAGTAGGCTGATTCGAGCAATCCGGCGCCGTCGTTGCAGGAGTCTTAATTGTCGGATCGTCTGAACTAACCTAACCTAACCGTGGCGTGTTCTTGTAGTGAAGAAGCTAAGAAGTATCCTTTTTCAAAACAAGCGATTATTGACGAATTGGTAGAATCGATTAAATAGCCGATTAATGGATTTACAAGTTACAAGTTAAAATGATGATTCAAATCGGGTTACATCTTATTTTCATTTTGTTTTCGTTTAAAATGTATTATTTTTATTTTGTAATTGATTCTCATAGTAGGTTCAATTTTGTTTGAAAACCGTGAAATATTGGTATTTTGTACTTAAAAAGCCCTGATGCGATTCAGTTTAGGACCTAAATTGAGTCGCGTTAAGACGTCATGGTATTGCCCTTGGGGCTTACGCTTTTCTGTGAAGGGAAACATCGTGAGGAAACCGAACTTATACCAATAAGGCCTAGTTTACCCTCTGGGTTGGAAGGTCAGATGGCAGTCGCTTTCGTAAAACTAGCGCCAAATCTTGGGATTAGTTACCAAAGCCAACCCCAGGGTCCTGGAGCCGTGACATAAGCCGTGAAAACGGTAGGAAGAAGAAGGAGTACCTAGGCAAAGTGTAAATAGAGGTGACCTAAGCCCAAGATGTGTGGTATGGTTGATTCAAATAACGACGCAAATGACGCAATTCATTTTGTGTTTTGTTCGTATGAATATTAAGTATATTACGTTTTTTTAGTACTACGACGGTGACAAACAAGTATACGGCCCGTCTGATGGTAAGCGGTCACCGTAGCCTATGGACGCCTGCAACTCCAGGGGTGTTACATGCGCGTTGCCGACCCTTTAAAAAAGGAGGATTCGCAGTGTTGACAGCTAAAAGGGCAAGCTTTGCTCCGTGGGTCCCCAGGTATCAACACAGTGAATCCTCTGGCGACCTTTCTCACCAACAGAAACACAACACTATGAGTAGGGTCTAGTGTTATACGTATATTAAGAAGAACCCACTATATTGACAGGTATCATATTTCTGTAATCGGAATCCATGCAACGTCACAAGGGCCTGAGTTGACTTTGACAATACTTAGTAGCAAGTTAATATTGTTACAACACAGAAATAGCACCCTATAAACAAATAAAGTTATAACGAAAGACAGTTACACCCGCCAACCTGACAGTCGGGTTGGCGGGTGTATTTTAGTTTGCAATGATCCCATAGGTTTTAAGTGGATGTTACCAATTAAAATTTTTGTCCCTAATTTGTACCCTCATAATCAAAAAGTATTTCTGCGTTTTCAGTTACGAGTATAGTTTCTGTTTTTTACATTTTGTCCCTGACTGATAACTTTAATTATGCGGAGTAACTAATTATTTTAACAGAGGTACTAAGTAGTAGCAATTAGATACTCCATTTTGGTATTTTACTTTCTTATATTTGTACAGATACCAGCCATTCTGACTCTCGCCCCAATTATTTATTTATTTGATAGCACAGATTGTGATACTGTTTTAAATTAAAACTTCATAATTTCATAGAACATTGACGTTTTAAAATAACACGTTTAACCCAGGCCCCTATTTCACCACGCTGAAAAGTGTGGCAATTCCTTAAATGACTGAATTACTGGCGTTAAAGGCGTCCATGGGCTACGGAAACCACTCACCATCGCGCGGGCTGTGTGCTTGTTTGCCACCACTTCAATAATTTTAGTAAAATCGTAAAGTATCGTCAGTAAAAACACAATTTCTTGGTGAATATTTTTTTTGCAATTGTTACGAGATCTATTCTACCTACCTTAAATCTAAAGTAGGTCCTCGAGGCATTGTACCTAGGATGCTGGCGGCATTTCCTCGTTGTATCGCAATGCTGATACGTTGTGCTAGGAAGCCACCAGCTCTTCGGTCACCAGTAACATCAACCAGAAGAAGAAGTTAAATTTTCTTTCCAAGTTTATAGTCTAGATGCGTTTTAAGAATTAAAAAACTTTGATACAGTCACGTCCATAAATATCTATACAATTCGGAACTTAATACAGGGAAAGAAGGCTCAAAATTTAATACAGATGGATATATATTTATTAGGGTGGTCCAACTTTGCATGGAGGTAAAAAAAGTACGATATTTTTTACCTCCACAAGGCTCCATTTACTCTATTATGAAATTTGAACTCATTTATCACTGATTTAGAGGTCGCTCAGATTGTCGTGTTTTGCAATTAACCAATTACAAACAAAAAAATTAACTAACCCAAAAATCTAAATTTGAAGTAACATTTGTTTTAATTGCTTATAACTAGTAGAAAAACTGTAAAAAAACCCATTAAAAACGTTTTTATATTCGATTTATAAATGCCTTATTTTATTTTCATATAATTATGTTTGTACTGAAAAATTGCTTCCCTTTGAGCGACCTTTAAATGACGTTTAATTACTCTAAAAATTGGCATAATTAGTTAGTATGTGTTTGACAAAAAAGAACCTTGTGAAGACGGAATATTCTTAACTTTATTTTTTTGGACCACCCTAATATTTATGAAGTCGACCCTACTATAGTGTAGTATGGTGTTCGTGGTGTATCTGCTAATGTTATTCTTGATAATAGTTTATGTGGCTTACGCTTCGTTAAATAAATCTACACTCGAATTTAATGCCTGATTATTATAGTTGCATACACTGCTTTATAAACACACATATCATGAGCTCTCCGTGATGCGTTTAAGACGCATATTTCGACCGCCGCTTTCATGAATGAAAAATTTTCTGACAGCTGTCACCCACCCATAGTTTTTAGGGTTCCATGCTAAACAAGGTAGGTTTAGGGTTCCGAGACAAACTAGAGTTAACCTCAATTTTCATATTGTTCGATGTTAAATAACGTGCGATATTGCAATGGACACTTCACTTGGAACTAAACTTCATCTCAACTGATCTTAGAATAGAGTTCAAATTTATTTCCCTGGTCTTTAGAGATGTTCGAAAAGGGGGACGTGGAAACAATAAAATAACTATATATATAAAATATAGCAATATAATTTTTATATCTTATTTTTATTACTAATTTCGCGTTTATGATATCTAAAATGAAGACATTTATTTGTGCATAAGCTTTTTTTATTTTACTGACGCAGCAGGTCGTATATATAGTCTGACTAGCGAGCGAGCGCAGTAACAGTAGGACAAAATAACTATATCCATCCCTTTTTTCAGGGTGGTAATACTAGCGTAAGAAAAAGACAGTATGATGCTCCCTATCCTACTGTTACTGCGCTCGCTGGGTTGTCAGACTATAGTTAACGTCCGACGAATAAAGAGGATTTTAAGTTTGACATGTGTATTTGTGTGTATGTAGCTCTTAAGGGTCCGGTATACTTTTTAAAGTGAAAATCGTTGAAATTTAAATAAAGTATATAAATTGCTATTGCTAGGATAGTATGAAGTATTAGTATTTCCAAAAAAATTATAAATATATAATATTTAGTATCCAAAAACACTATTTTTACAGAGCTTTTTTGCGAGGTGGTTGATTGATAGAATATTATGACTTATTTGTTTTTATTATTATTTTTTTTTTTTTATGCTATAGGTGGCAAAGGAGCAAACGAATCGCCTGATGGTAAGCGATTAACGTCGTCCATGGACACCCGCAACACCAGAGGTGTCGCAAGTGCGTTGCCGGCCTTTAAGGTGGGAGTACGCTCTTTTCTTGAAGGTTTGAAGGTCGTATCGGTCCGGAAACACCGCTGGCGACAGTTCGTTCCACAGTTTAGCTGTGCGAGGCAGGAAGTTTCGGGAAAAGCGCACAGTTGAGGACTGCCAACCATCTAAATGGTGAGAGTGGAAATATTGTCGCGTAGGGCGATGGCGGAAAGAAGCGGCAGGGATTAATCCGAACAATTCCTCGGAACACTCCCCATAATACATGCGATAGAAAATGCAGAGTGAGGCCACATCTCTACGCAGCGCCAAGGGATCAAGCCGATCAGAAATACGTTGGCAGTTGACAATTCGAGCTGCTCTCCGTTGGATGCGGTCTAGAGGAAGAAGCTGGTACTTTGGTGCCCCTGCCCAAATATGAGAGCAGTATTCCATATGCGGGCGAACGAGATTTGTTTTCATACACGTTACTTAGGCATAAAATAGAGTTTATTCTTGCATCTCTATTGTCATGAAATATATTTCACACATACCCAAATATGCCTGCTAAACTATGGCAATTTTCTTATATTTGCTCTAGCTTAATGTAGGTACATTTATGTAAAAAAAGTTACTGTTTAGCCAGAAAACTTGGCTAATATGCGTGCGTTTTCACCAAATATCACAAAAAAAAACTCAATAATTTTGAGTGAAAATGTTCAAAAGTATTTCATTTTGTCCGTAGAAGACTATATACTGAAATACTATTTTATTATGATTCAATAGCAATAAATTCGAAAAGCAGATAGATGTTTGAAGCTCGCTCAACAAAAAATTGTAAAACAGCTGTTAAATGGCAAAAACTGAAAACATTATAAAAAAACCTATTCTTTTATTCCAGTTCAATAGAAATTATCTATCATTTATTGTATTTATACACTTAAAATTATTTTAATTTTATTTAATTTAATGAATCGGACAAATTTATATACGCCTCTTAAACGGATAAACCTATTTGTGTGCATATTCCGTAGTACTAAATTTTAAACGAAAAATCCAATAACTAATACTTGTCTTATAAGTTTACCAAGAATCTTGCGACTGCGTAAGGGCATAGACACTAGCGTTTAGCGGTTTCCCGACGTTTTTAATGCAGTTCAGTTGACAATTAACTACAAATCCATAGAATATATTATTAAGAACAGATATTTAATTTTAACTTTTATAGAAGGTTCCCTTGTCTTCGTATAATTTTTGTATTCATAATTTTATTTGGCATAATGAGTATATATCATAATTGACTTTACGTATAAACTGTTACGGCATAGTCGAATTTAGCATAATTTCAATTAACAAAACGTCACGTCTAAGTCTTGTTTAGAACGTGACGTTTCGTTAAGGCCGTCCCCTATCCCAATGACCTCGGCGATTTGAGCTTTCTTCTCCTCCCGCTTTCTTTCCTCACCGGTTATACAATACGTCAATAAGCATAAGTTGCCACCTAGGAAGAGCTGCTTGTACTAGGACGCAACCCTATAAACTACTAGTGCCATCTTACACGACTGGCCCCCGTCGCCCGCGCAGGCATCTCGAGCCGGCGTTTTCGGAAAAATGCGTGTAATAGCTTTTTCTCGAAAAGTACAAAACCTATCCAAAAATCAGTAGATGCGTTTAAAGTAAACATAAATATATACTGCTTGTCTTAGTTTCTTGTACTTACGACGCATATTAAGGGAGTAGATACAGATTTAAGGTAGAAAAAAGGGTTTACGGTTATTTATTTTTCTCTTGATGTATTATGTTTTTCGACAATTTAGTAGAACCAAATGTAGACCAAATACCTAGCTACATAATATATTTTTTTCAAGCTTTGTGCTTGGAGCTGAACAAAGCCTATTCACTTTAAAAACAGTGAAATATGCCGGGTAGCCCCTTAAGTAAAATTATGCTCAATTCGTCATTTTTTTCGGCAGATTGGGTATCCAGTTCTTTTATCGTATCACTACTATCACTATGTAATATATAAAAGCTAATTTAATTGTTTACCTATTTAATTCGAATATAACATTGTCAGGCGTTTTAATAGGGCGAAAAATAGTGCCAGTTGACATCCAGCGCGGTAAAAAGTGCCAAAGTCGTCTCATTTATAGAGTATTGAATTTATAGAGTAGAGTATTGGACTATCCTTTTCCATTATAGTAGAGCTTCGAAATTGTGTGTGCAAAAATACCGGCGCAAATATTCAGTCGATCACCCCATTAGGCGACGACAAAGTGCAACTATCACAATCACCTCTGAACAGCTTGCAGGCGCCCGGAAATTAATAATGACAGTATGGCATAACAAGAGAGTTTTCGTGTCTCTATAAATTGTACGAGTACATCAATTTCCGTGGCTAGCTCTCCGTCTATACAGTTAAGCTGGAGCGAGATAGAAGACTGAGTTTACGCGTCAAATTCAATATTCAGTGACAAAGTTATATCAAGCCATCCTTTTCAAACTGAGTTCTCCTTTCACCAACTTAACACATTCAAACTAGAAATACTAACACAATCAGATATTTGCATAATTTAAACAACACGAGATCATTTCTCGACGCTTTGAGTTAGTATAAACTTTAGATTTGTTTTGCGTCTCTGTCGCACTTGTGACTTTACAAGTGCAGAAGAAAGATAAAAGTCCATTTTCACACTCGTACTCATACATTTTTATCGCCGTGACTGATGTTCCAGTTCCTAAAAAGTCACAGTGAAATATTAAAGTGATTTTGTCACGGCGGTCACTTACGTCACGATGAGTAAGTGAGCACGTCGATCACTCTCTCTCGCACCTTGAACTTACTATGTAATCCAGTCATTGAACTGACAGCTTGTATGGAAATTTTGATATTTTCGGAAATAATTAACAATAGCTGATTTTACTAGCGTAACGGACATATCGTGAGTCTAGTATCATGTAGGCATCAAACTCCAACAAAATATGGTTACATGCAAATCGCCACAAATATTTACTATGTACACATATGTTTCAATCGTTATTCTAATAAGATTTTTTTGTATATATTTTTTTCTTTGTTGTTTAAAATGGGTCAGGACCTTTTTTTACTTATTACCATTTGTTTCTAGCGAAATAACACATCTATCAACCGCGCCGTAAATTTTGTAAGTTTTACCGTTTTACGTGAATAAGTTTTCTTCTGTTTCGCTTTTAACACATAAAAGACAATTATGTCGTCATGTTCACAAGCAACAAAAATATTTACTACCGTAAATTTCAAAAATCGAGTCGGCGCTGCGCCTTCCGGTACGCGGTCGCCACTCGAGATCGAGAACCTTTCCGCCACAACGGCCATCGGTTCTACAATGTGCAAAGTGTACATTTTACTTAAAACGATCACAAAATCACGTATAGTTATAGGCTTACCACATGAGCAGTAAAGTACACAGCTAAATGGCTTTAAACTAATTAAAAGTAAGATATCGTCGCCCGTTTCCGCTTTCCGCAGAGTACGCGCGGTCCAGAGACATTAACCCCGTTTCCAAACTCTCTGTTTGCGACACTACTCTGATCTTTGCGTATAGCTATCGGAGGATTATGTTGACATCATGGACAGTATATTACTTCTGCTTTTAAATAATGGCTTTTGTCCGAGAGTTGGACGATTTTACCAGTGTCAGACTTTGGCTTTTAAATCAGCGGGACTGGTCTCGTACAGGATCAACGAAACGCAACTGTCATTGTCGCACTAATAAGGAAGAGTGATAGAGAGAGATAACAACGCTACGCCTCGGAGCGTGAGCGATTGGCATCTTCGCTACGCACTCAGTTGTAGCATTCGATCGGTTTACCACTTACAATTCATTTGTCAGCACCACACTTTGTGCTTATGCACCTATTCGCTGTTTAAATAAATATTGTGGTCCAATCTTACACAAATCAACCTAGTCCCACGGTTAGCTCAATAAAGCTTGTGATGAGGGTACTAGACGACGATATATATAATAGATAAATACATATAAATACTTAAATACATAGAAAACATCCATAACTCAGGAACAAATGTTCGTGATAAGCACACAAATAAATGCCCTGACCAAGATTCGAACCCGGGATCTTCTGCTTCGTAGGCAGTGTCACTACCAACTAGGCTAGGAGGCCGTGTGTTATATAGGCTGAAGAGACCATCTAAATAATCACAGTCAAAATAAACCGCGTAGTCAGATAGTTACTGTTTACAACTAAACTAAAATTATTTTTGTAAATAAAAGCTTTTACCAGATATAAAACTAGTTTTTACTCTACTATTTAGCTAAGAACCATGTTTAGAAATTCAAAATGTTCATCCTTCTTTTCCGTTCTGATCATAAATATGTTAAACAGGACCTATGTATGCTTGAAAAATTAACTTTCAAGGCTTTTGTCAAAAGTACTATTTTTACGTTTAGTTTAAAGGAAATGTGTTTAAGTTTTATGTTTATAAATATTAGGGGTACCAATCTTACGCGAATCAGTTGATGACCTAAACAGAGTCGCTTCCATACAACTGAGCCTAAACTGAACTTACAGTGAATCGCTTTAAGACGTCATTGGCAAGACCCAAATACAAATACAAATCATTTATTCCTGGTAAATTTAAAATACAATTACAGATATGGAGAAAAGAGATAAATATACACAACAAAATTTACCACGAAATGGTCTCGCCTCAGCATAATGTTGACCCGAAAGTCAACGCTGTTCTTCCGGCCAACACCTATTTGTTATAAATATTGAGACATAGACGTCTGAATGATAACAATTCGACCACTGACTCTTAACTTCGTGGTCTCATCGATTACAATGACAGTTGTAACAGAATTTCTTTGCATAGTCTCGATAAAAATAGAATTGAAATTACGCCAAAAGCTACCCAGACAGCGAAATGGTAATACACAAGTTGTTTGACCTTAATGTTCCGGTTAGTAAGTCTGCCACTGATTCCTACACGTGTAACGAAGGGCATTCACCAGTAAATCTACGCAAATATCAGTCTAGTGTTGGGTAGATCATTTAAAAATGAGTTTGAGCCTCTCTTTTACCTCATTTTAGAGCTAGTAATTGTACTAGCTCACCGCGTAGCGTAGTATTGTACTGTGGCTACCTCACCTCAACTGAGGTATGGCATTGGCCATACCTCAGTTGAGGTGAGGTAGCCACAAATTTGAAGCATCACAACATCAACTTATTAAGTATTGCAAATGACAAATTTTGAGCCGCGTGAAAAATAAGAGCTATGGGACGCATTGGAGCTGTGACTCAATTTTGAGGTTATGACAAGATTAGGTGTTACGGAGGAGTGTGACAAATTGTAGGGTGCACGACAAATTGATGTATGGGACAAAACTTTTGATTTGGTACATTTTCGCGGTGTTAGGTAATAAATTCCGAAGTGTATACATATTTATAGACGTGACTACCGACTACGTTTTTTTAGTTGTGCCACATTTGGCACGGGTTACACGTGGGGCGTGTACCCGATTTTCAATGGCTTGCTTAATTTGAGACGAGCACTACAGAGACGGGCAAATAGTTTTTTTTTTGTATACTACGACGATGACAAACAAACATACGGTATACGGCCCGCCTGATGGTAAGCAGTCACCGTAGCCTATAAACGCCTGGAACTCCAGGGGTGTAACATGCGCGTTGCCGACCCTTTAAAAACTTTAACACTAGGTTACTGTAAAACTGTCTTTTATAAAATAAAAGATGGTATTCTTTTTCAACACCTGATGGAAAGCGGTCACCGTAGTCTACCGTAGTCTATAGACGCCTGCAACTCCGCTCTTGAGTCACGTGCGCGTTGCCGACCCAAATATATATCAAAGTAAATTCCAAAAACTCAAGAATACCTTTCATTGGCCATTGGACCTTATGCTTTTGCAATATAAACCCTGGTAAGGGCATTTATTGGTGTGTTTATGTACAGTCAGCTGCAGAGTTAAGTGCCCCCCCCCCCCCCGACCGGCCGCGAAACCGACGCGGAATGTCTATGTTTTTTTTTATAAATATTCTGGTACAATCTTACACAAATCAACCTAGTCCCACGGTAAGCTCACTAAGGCTTGTTGTGGGTAATAAACGACGATATATACAGTAGATAGATTCATTAATTACTTAAATACACAGAAAACATCCATAAATAAATGCCCTGACCAGAATTCGAACCCGGGAGGGACCTCCTGCTTCGCAGGCAGGGTCACTACCGACTAAGCTAGAAGGTCGTTGAATTAAAGACAGTTTTATACATTTTTCGCGCCAGCTTACGTGAACCGATCTTTATACCGGTCTTTACCTATAAAAGTATGTTTACAGTACACATGGTGCTACTTTACCGCCCGAGGGCGACAATGAGCACTTTACGTACCTGCGTCGAATCTTCAAAGGGTCATATGTACTGTAAAACGTCGTACAATACACGTGCGAAGAGGTAATTTCCTCTTTTTCGCCCTGTATCATAATGTACTAATATCAACGCCCAGTACCCATAGTACAAGCTTTGCTTACTTCGGGGCTAGGTTAGTTTGTGTGATTGTCCCAAAATATTTAATAATTTATCCATTAAAAGGGATTATTTATTGAGTGGTATTATAAATGGTACGATGTGTACAAATATGTCCTTTAGATTCAATGCCGCATCTTACTGTGTGCACACATCATGCGGATTATTCAAAAATCCCAACAGGTTGAGTTTGGACGCCCAGAAAATAAATCTTCTTTATTATTTTAAACTACTCTATAATATACAGGACGTCCCGAGACTATGGGACATGAAGGGAAATTACCTTAAATATCGTATAAAAAATATTTTATAGAAAGACTTTGTTATTTTTAAGAGTTATTAATACTGCATTCAAAGATATTCTAAAAATTACTTGCTTCGTCTGGGGACCGACTTAAATGTAAAAAATATTATTTTTATGATTCCAATCGAAAGAAAGAACAAGAAAAATATAATTCTTCTTAAGTAACAAAGTATTTAAATGAAAAGCGACAACGAATTAATTATTTGATCCCATAGCTTCGGGACGCCCTGTGTCTTATAAAAATTAAAAAAATCTACATGGACTTTTGAAGTAGACTAGTTGCTAGTTCTTTTCATGTAGGTAAGGTATTTTTATTTTCAGTGGTTTTCTAGAAAACACCGTGACAGATTGGCCCTTTAGCGAAAACAGCCTTCGGATTGACCACTCTGTCACGGTGTATGTAGGTTTTACAGACACTAACTAGCGAAGTTACAAAATATTTACTGAGCCTGGGCAGAGAGTACCTTTTTGTACCATTCGGGGTCGAAACTCTTGGTCCATGGGGTCCCAGCGCACGCAAATTTTTCGTAGAAATCGCGAAACGTCTGGTTGATGTTACTGGTGACCGAAGAGCTGGTGGCTTCCTCGCACAACGTATCAGCATTGCGATACAACGAGGAAATGCCGCCAGCATCCTAGGTACAATGCCTCAAGGACCTACTTTAGATTTAAGGTAGGTAGAGGTAGGTAGTTAGGTAATTTACACTTACTGTATATATTTACTGTATTGATAAGGTAAACTAAAACTTCGGGCATTTACCCTGTATACAAAACATAGTAATGAAATTCTAAATCTGATTTACCTTGTACCAAAACAATAATGCAATTCTAAATCAGACAGTTTTCAGCGCGGAGTTTTCACCAGAAATGAAAGAAAATCCACCCATGTGGTTCGGTACAAAATGTATGTACCGGTAAAATCCTACAAATCTGTAGATACATTTAGAAAAATACCGATACAGAGCCCCGATATAAATCAGCCCGCTACGAAATCGGTCAAACCGTGCTAATGCCTTAACTCCGCAAAAATAAACCAGATTTAAACTTAAACTCACACATATATATGTAGCTGAGACCGTGCCAACCGAGTGGCGCCCCACTACTACTTTGACAGTGTCGTTCGTATGCACGCACACTTACATAGACATTGTTAGGGTTGGCAATGGTCAAAGGACCCCGCAGCAAACATAGGGAAAGAGTCGTTTCAATCAAATCTCACGAAATTAAGCATGATGCAGATTTAAGTCTCCTTAATATTTTTTTTATTAGGTGAGCCCTAATAATAAATCAGCGTGGGCCCTGCTCCGTTGCCGGCGGCACTCTAGGTTAGGTTTTTTATAATGTGTTTATGTTTTATATGTTTTTTTTTTGTATGTTGTTTTATATTTTACTTTTATAGACATATTGTAAAAACCTAACTTAGGAATGAAAATAAATAAAGGGAATAATAATCTGTCAGAAGTATACTTTCAGAAATAATGAAGTAAATAGTTTACTATATTTACGCGGCGTGTTTTATAAGATTTACATACGGACGGCTTTATAAATATATATGCATCTGTATTCAATGTTGACCCTTCTTCATCTGTAATAAGTTTCGAAGTGTAAAGATATTTATAGACGTGACTGTATGTTATAAAGTCACATTAATATATATTTGTAGGTTTGGCTTTTAGTATAGTTCAGTTTTATTTACTATTAGTTTTATCTTATTGTTTGTTTCTGTACCTTAATGTTGCAGTTAATATTAACAGATTACATAAAATAGGTAACATACAGTCACTTCGTATTAAACAATTAAATAGATTATTTCTGAAAGCATACTTCTGAGAGAGTTGTGCTTTTATAAAAAAAATAAGGACACTTGAATCTACATCACAATCAAATTTTGTGAGATTGGACTGAAACCACTTTTCCCCTATGTTTGCTGCAATTAGTAAATAATAATATATGCTTAAGCAATATAATTGCTTAATTGACGGGATTAATTGGCGGAATTAATTGAATGTTTATAAAAAACGACATATAACAAAACCAATTACTCGTAATATACGAGTATAACAAAGTGACAGGAAAAAAAATTCAAAAATGGATTTTAATATGTATTAAATATCTACTAAATAAATTATTAAATAGGTAGATATACTACTTATTTAATTATTTACAAAGATATAAATTTTAAGTGCCGTGCGTACACGAGTTACATGTGTATTTTTTTTACTTTTATGTTATTTAATTTCTGTGTTACATCAAATTGTTTGTTTTAAGTTGAAAAAAATGGGAACGACTCCGTCACAACCATAATTTGACGAACACAATAAACGTAAGTTTTTGAAGAAGAGTGAGACACCAAATGGTTAAGTATAACGATTTCAACGACAATCGCAAAATTAGAAACTTTTCAGGCGAGTATGTTACTTATTCGTAAAATATTCAAAATAGAAAGCAGGAGATCGCTGGTTCGATCGATCGAACCAGCGATCTCCTGCTTTCCGTTATATTGATCCCCGCCCTGGGCACGGGAGGCCTTGGACACTTTTTTCTGGAGTATATGGCACATCTTTCAATTTATTATTCAAAATAGCTTAAAATATTTCTGCTATTTTGTCGCTTATCAAAAATATGAACAGTCTGTGTCCCAATTTCTCTTCTTAAGTGATTGAAAGTATTACGTGCAGTCGCCATCAGATAGATAGGAGCGTCCGAGGCGTTCCAAAGACCTAAACAAGCACTCTAACTCCTTGACAATAGAGGCGTATTCAGATTTTTTTGACCACCTCGGACGCTCCGATATATCTTACGGCAACTGTACTTACACGAAATTGCGGCCACATTTTTTTGTTTCATATATGTCACATTCTTTATTTTTTCGTTGAATTGTTATAGTTTTTCTTACGTAATTGGATTTTAATAAATAGCCACCGCTATCAAACTAAGTATTACTTAAAGTTATATAAATCGTGTGTTACATAGTTTAATTTGGGCAATTGGTAAATCTCTTCTAAATATTTACAGCTTTGTATAATTTATTGACAAAATTGTAAATATTTTTACTCTGATTAAGTACCTAGTTAATTTTAGAATCAAATTCTTTTTTAAAACAGAATTTATTTACGATTGCAAGAATTTTAAGTATCCTAGTTTATAAACATATATACCTATTATGAATTATAGGGGTTTTTAAAAATAATTTCAGCTAATATAGTATAGACCCTAAGTAAAAAAAAGTTAGTCAATAGTGCAACAATAGAAAAACATACAATATTACAATAAACTTCAATACAATACAAATACTCTTTATTGCACACCTCAGAAGAAATGAGAACAGGGAATATTGCAAAAAATTTAGAGATGTAAGTACATTAAAACAAAATAGAGGGTTTAATAAATGCTGTGATAACGACTGCCGTAAAGGGTCATGTAGGGTCATGGTGTTTATATACGCGATTAATCTATTTTAAAGTGTTTCATTTCAGTGAATAATAATCCCGGTAGTATTATACATTAAATATTTTGATTTGTTACATACACTCCAGGTGTTATTGCATATACTCGACAAATTCGCCAGCATCCGTTGAGCAGAGCTTGGCACCGATGGAGTTAGTCTTTTTCTTTAGTATATGGTTATAGCGTAAGCTAAGCTGAAGACCCGAGTTCGATCCCCAGCTTGGCACCGATGGAGTTAGTCTTTTTCTTTAGTATATGACATCACAATTCATAATTATTACAATTTATAACTAAAAATTACTTTACCGTCGATTAATTACTGTCACCTATGGACATCGGCAACACCAGAGAGATTACGAATGCTTTGCTGGCCTATTTAATGGGAGTATGCGCTCTTTTTAAAGTTTTGAAGTTACTCAAGATGTAGTAACTAATCACACATACTCAGAGACTTAGCAACAGAATAGCTTTAGATTTTTCTCCACTTAGCAACAACATCGTCAACCCTACAGCGGTCAACGCCCCCGCATAAACTTTTTTTTCCCAATCTGGCAACCCTAGATCACAGCTCTCGGATCGTGCTGCATTATTGCAAATTTAATGGGCCCCAGACAGAGCCGAATGGCCCCGAAGATGGCCGAATGTGCCCGAGTACGGAATGACTGTGTGGAGAGTGCTAGCTTTAGACTACGCATCTGTAACAGTTACAACATTAATGTACTACACGTGTCGCGTACATTCTACATGCATTGACATAATTTTTAAGTTTTTATACTATTTACGTGGCAATTTCTGAATAAAGGAATTTTTACGGGGTAATAAATGAAATCTGTCATAAAGTCATAGTTGTATTAATTTTGTGAATAACGTGATATTCGATTGATGGCAGTTTGGCAAAACGTTTATCATTTATGTGATAAATTTATACAATATACCTCGTGGCCTACGTGACACATTATTATTATCAAATCTTGGGCCTGCAGTTACGAATACACTTTACAAACACCAAATAAATTTTACTTCTTTCGTTTGAATTTGGTTTGAGTATGTTTTTGTTATATTGGTATTGATATTTTTGAACACCTTGGGCGCTCCGATATTACTAATGGCTACTGTACTTAAAACATTTTAGTTTATGTGTGACCCTTATAAATTTCTGATCCAGCGGCCATCTGTTGTACAGTGGCCATCAGGTTTATCAGGGCTAGCAGGGCGCTCACAAATATCTGCACACGCCTTTATTCTCAAGGCGTAAGAGTGCTTGTTTAGATATTTTTGAGAATCTCGACAGCTCCTATATTTCTGATGGCGACTGTACGAGCCACTTTGAGCTATTTTGACGACTTTAGGCCGTATCATCAGCTCATTTCTGATTTTACCTCGTAGGGAATATTTTTTATGATACAGGACGCTAACGAGCAGATAGATTGCGTGACGGTAAGCAGCCCATTTTTCGAAAGGTGCTAAATACGGACAGTATTAAAATAGTACATTACGATACTAGTGCGAATAGGAGAAAATTCGCAATGAGCTGCGATAAAATAAAACACGACCAATGGGAGTGCTTTAAATCTACACAAGTTGCGAATTACCTATTCGTGCATGTATCGTACGACATTTTACAGTACATATGGCTCTTTTAATTATTGACGCAGGCATATAAAGTGGTCATCATCACACTAGTGCGGCAATGTAGCACCATATGTACTGTAAACATATTTTCAATACTGTTCGAGAAAAAATGTGCTCCAGGGTGATTGTAAATACGTTGCCGTTTACTCCGTCTCGGGAATAACTACATTCCTCGCCGGCTCAACCACTGCTTACTGAGTTATGCTGCATCTAGCATGCAAGTACTCTGTGTCAGGGGATGACTGTGACGGCGAACGTATTGTGTATGGGTGATTATGTGGTCAGTATTGGGGGATGTTTATTGTATGTAAAGTTCAGCCAAATGGGCCGTTAGTAGCTAAACTATTAAACGGAGGTCAGTTTATTTGGGATTTTAGCAGATTTTTAAAAGCATTGGTAAGCCAGCAGGAAGACATGCGTCTTTCAATCCGAAGGACGTGGGTTTGAATCCTACCGGCTCGTTTTTCGGAACTTATTTTCAAAAAAAACATTTAATATTTAAAAATTTAAAGATATAAACTACAGACAAAACTGACCAAGGCCCCCGGTGAGCAGAGCTGGGATCGAACCAGTGACTTCGCGGCAGAAGCCCTAACCACTGGTCTACCCGATCACGGCCCACTTGTAAGCCCACAAAAACTCGAAAACAAGCGTTTTTAGAGTTTAAAATATGCCAGATTGATAGTAGGTACGCCGCTGATTATCCCCAAATTTGTATCATTAGAACAAAAAAAAAATTAAGTAAAAGTTATATCCAATAATCGACAACAAAAAGAAACATAATGTGTTTATCGTTAGCAGTGTTTTTGACACTGGCATATTAGGGACACTGGAAATTATATCTTAATCTATAGTTTAAGTACATATCACAATTTATAATTTGAACAACAAGCGTTATATAGGGTTAGGATTCTGGTGGCATTTTAGCACAAGTAATGCAGTGGAGTCGCCATTGTATATTTTTTTTATTTGAATAAATGAATAACAGAATGATACATCCATATTATAACGTTTTTATAATGTAACATTTAAATAATAACGATTGAGGGAAACTACGGGGGACCCTCGGGCAGGCAGTTTTCTTGCGCAAAGGATTGCCATCGCGATCCAGCGCGAGAATGCTGCCTGTGTGATGGGCACCTTGCCACCAGGCGAAAGTTTGGAGGATTCGATGGAGGAGGAATAGTTTTTTAATTAAATAATTTATTTTTAATTTAGTTTTAATGAGTGTATTTAATAGTTAGTTTTAGATTTATTTAAGATTAGTTTATTTTTAAATATATCTAGGTAGTTTTAATTTTATTTTATGATATTTTGTAATTTATTATGAATAATAAACTTTTCCTGCTATTCCTGCTAATGAACTATTATGAATCATAAAAACAAATGCAAGGCAACTTGGCAAGTGATATCATCAATGACATGTAATGATAAATTCAGCAAAAATCTTGACTCTTTGAAATTTGATAATATGACTTACTCTGACCCACAAGACATTTCTAATTTATTTAATAATTATTTCATTAATATCAATAACTCGCAAGATGAAAAACAAATATCCCCATTGGTAACAAGCAATATGAATAGGCAAATTAATTCAATGTTTTTCAATCCTGTAGATGATCACGAAGTTTACAAATTAATAATGTCTTTGAGGAACAGTAAAGCCAGTGGTTTTGACGATATTACAACGAATATCTTAAAATTAAATGCGATGAGCCTTACGCGTCCTTTGACGCATATAATAAACCTGTCATTTTATCAAGGCATATTTCCGGATCAACTAAAACTTTCGATAGTAAAACCCTTATTTAAGAAAGGTAATCGCAGTGAGCCCAACAATTACCGGCCTATAACTCTAGTCCCAGTATTATCCAAAGTTTTTGAAAAGGCTATGTGTATGCGGCTCACGAACTTCCTTGAAAAACAAAATATATTACAACCAAATCAATACGGATTTAGAAAGGGACACTCGACCGAGTTAGCCTGCTTTCATTTTATTAAATATGTGTCAGAATCAATAAACAATAAATTACCCATTACGTCAGTTTTTCTTGACCTTAGTAAGGCTTTTGATACTGTTAATCACAATGTGCTCTTAAGGAAGCTTGAATTATATGGAATTAGAGGTTCAGTACTAGATTGGCTAAAAAGCTACCTTGGAGGCAGAAAACAATGCACAGAAATTTCAAAATTAGTCAGTCGGGGGAAAAGTCTTGTCAGACAAAAGTTTCGGTCAGACTTTCGCGAAAATTGTTGGGGAGTACCTCAGGGCAGTAATCTGGGCCCATTACTTTTCCTGGTGTATATAAACGACCTTCCCCAAGCTACAACCCAAAAGTGCATATTATTTGCGGACGATACTACTGTAATGATTAGAGGAGAAAACCCGCTAACATATGAAGCTGACATTAATAAAGCCTTAGTCGACATAAGCACGTGGACCAAACAAAATAATCTTAATGTAAACCTATCTAAAACAGTATATACGCAATTTCACTCATATCAGAACACCCCCGATAAGCTTGACGTCAAATATAATGATATCCTAATAAAAAAATCTGATACGGTAAAATTCCTTGGAATAACCATTGATGAAAACTTAAGTTGGAAAACCCAGGTTGATGTTGTTTGCTCTAAACTGGACAGATTTGTGTACGCCCTCAGGAAACTTAGAAATACTGTTTCTATTCAAGCAGCAATGACCGCGTATCATGGATATGTGTCATCCGTTCTAAACTACGGGCTCCTGCTGTGGGGTAACTCTGTCGACACTGAGAAAGCCTTTATTAGGCAAAAAAAATGTATCCGTGCGTTAGCCAATGCATGGATTCCAGACAGCTGTAAACCTCTATTTCGAGAATTTAATGTTTTGCCTTTACCGTGTATGTACATTAAAAAAGTTTGCTTGTTTGTAAAAGAGCACCCCGAACTCTTTAAAAAGAGGAGTGATGTGTTTGCGGGGAATCAAAGGGCGCAATACAAGGATTTGTTATACCAGCCCCCTTCTCGTTCTTGTGTGTATGATAGGAATGCATACAATATGTGTATAGTCATTTTCAACAGCCTTCCTAATGAGCTGAAACATATAGAAGGAAATAAATTTAAAAATAAGATTACAAAGTGGCTCTCTGAAAATTGTTTCTATAGTGTAAGTGAATTTTTAGATTATAGAGTACTGACAAGATAGAGTAATTTTGAATTGGGACATAATTTTTATATGACATTTTAATATTTATTATAGTTAGGTACCTTATAACATTTAATAACAATAGCGACATCCACTTTGGAATCATTAGTAATTTGTTTTGCTTAATGTTTATATGTATTTTCCTTATAGATTGCATGACTGGGTAACTATTTTTACTTTATGTTAATTGAATTGATTGACATTTATTTATCAATTTATTTTCTTATTGTTGAGTAATTTATTTAAAAACACATTTCTAATTAATGAGAAATTCTATTGTTAATTTTAATATTGTTCATTATTTGCATGTCGTGTCTGCGACTGAATACTGATACATTAAAATATATCCTGTCACCTTTGTAAATATTTACGTATTCTAGCAAATAAAACATTCTGATTCTGATTCTGATTCTGCAATTCGTCATTTTTACTTGTCTGGTTGACCCGGTGCCTGTAAATATTTTAAATCTCATTTACCTTTTTATTACTCTGTCTTTTTAGATTTAGTACATTTCTGTCAGGGTATAAATAAAGTGATGGTTTTATTTTTCTTCAATCATAACGTGAGAAATAAGTTAGTTACTTTTTATAAAACCGTTACTGGGCATTTTCAGAAAAAAGTGCACCCTTTTAATCAAAACGGGTCCTCAATTTTCCATACAAAAATTTTTTCGTCAGGTTTGTAACGGCCCATACGAAATGTATGAAAAAATGCGTTACAAAGCTGACCAAAAAAAACGGGACACTATTTTTCTTTTTTTAAATCAATAGTACTCGTGATTCTGGTTATAAAAAACCCAAAACTTCCTATATTTTCAAAAAAAATGAAAATGGTGCCCTATTTTTGAAAATGCCCTACTATGAAAATATAATAGATAATTTCAATTTCACTAGTAATGTACAACGCATTATATCGTTCATCAAATCAAATAAAAATTAATATTGACATTGGATTAGAGAGGATATTTCTAATGATTTTTATATGCTACTTCTGATACTGAAACTGAAGTATTAGTAATTTGCTTAAACTTATACCAATGCAAAATTGTTCAAGACCTTGAATAGGTACCATGTTATACATTTTATCACTTACTTGTTTGCAACCAATAAATTTGGTTTATAAATCATTTATTCATTCAATCAAAAAAATTATAACAACGACTCCATTGAAATTAAACACTTTAGAACTGAGTAATCGCGTTTATTAACACCATGTAAGGTCATGGTGTTAATAAACGCGATTAATCCGTTCTAAAGTGTTTAATTTCAATGAATAACAATCGCGGTAACAAAAGACAATATAACGAGTCCATTGTTCTAAAGTTATAACATAAACATACTACACAAAAGAACCTACAACAATACAAACTTTCAAAAGAACCCCTTCCAATTATCGCGCAAACTTATGCGTTTGACTGTACTCCAAGAAAAAGATCCTCATTGCGACGATTTGGTTTGCAAATCAGCGGTCGTTAAGCTTGGAACGCGGCTTCAGCGGTCAAGATGAAAATGTTACTTTGTAACAAAAAATTGTATTCAGCAACCTTTAAAAGCCAGAGGATGATTACTAATTGCTGGCAATATCTATTCCTAGTATATCTGCCGGATTGGCTGAATGGGAAATCAGTCTGGCGGATGCCCGCCGGATACGTCCACTATGGAGGTTTGACGGATTGCCTAAAAGTATATAGCCGGCAAAACTCAGATATTCACCCCTGACGGAAAATGGGTGTTATTTAACACGTTGATGGACACTATTTTCAATTAGAGATTATTAGCCATACATCGTGAACGCCTATAGGCGTACTGTCCCGCATAGTGTTAAGAAATGAAATCCGGCTTTTAATTTCATGGAAAAACCGGTTTAAACTGATATTTCATACAATCAAAACTAGTTTGTGTTACCTAGTGTTATACGTCTTTGCGCTAATTGCGCCAATCAACCAAAGACAATATCACTATACATTTTGTTAGATAAGTTAAATCGTCTATTTAATTTAAAAAAAGCAAGGTGATGTAAGTTTTTTGGTCTTGAATTAAAATTCAGAGTTGTAGATGCCGAATCGGCAACGGATTATAATACCAACCTATATGTCTATGTGGAAAGAGTAGATTGTTAACGAAGATGTGAAAGGCACTTACTCTAGTCGAGGTATTTTGACGTTAAAACTTAATCCGAGACTGAAATAATGACTTTCACCTGAGTTAAACACTCTACTTTTCATATCAAACACGAGAAAAGGAAAATACAGATGTATTAATAAAATATATCTTAACATCATAATGTTGTAAATATATCATGTGGTTTATGATAATTATGATAAATAAATGATTGATTGAATGACATTGTAGTACGAGAGTCTTGCAGAAACTTTTATTTAAAAAACAATTTAATATCATAATATTATATTTAATATTATAATTTTATTTACGACTAGGAATTAAGGAAATAAATATCAGAATGCGGACCGTACAATGCTTCCATTTTAAACCGATTTTTATTGCAATTATTAAAAGTAAGAAAAATAAACATTCGGTTAGTAAAACGCCCTAGGGCGTTTCCACCCGCTCCATAGTTTAACATTGACCCACTTTCAGAGCATGAGATTTGAAATAGTTATTTATTATACAAGGGGGCAAAGTTGCTGTTTAACTCTCGGGCTTATATTGAAACCTGAGCAAGCGAGAGATTCCAAAATTGAGGTTTTAAAACTGGAACTGGCTTTAGAAGGGTTTCAAGGCGTGAGAGTTGAACAAAATTAGCCGCCGAGTGTAATACAACATTTTTCACCTCACAATAGTTAGGAAAATAAACATCACATACGATTACAAATTCTATTCAAATGTAAGATAACTTGAAGACATCATTCAAAACTCAAGGTCAAAAAGTGTCGAGGTCAAAAATGAACAGATTTAAAGATGTGACTTCCGATTGCGCATATTTACTACGGTCATACAGGTCTTACTTAATACTGGACGGGTCTCCCCTTCCCCTAATTTTAAAGAGTAAAAGAAATATTTCCGAAAGAATGATGTAAACAATCCTTTAGTTTTACAAATCTTACACACTATATACTTCGAGTTGAATATTGCTAGCTAGTTCATGAGACGTGTTAAACCTTTTTAGAGCTTAATGGAGTCTCAAACTAATTCCTGGAATAGGTTGCCGAAGTGAACAGTTTTATATTGTATGTACAAAAACGTACAAAATAAATGTCAAAGTAAACTACAAAATCAAATGCACAAAGCTAGCTCCAACCAGCGTATATGTAAATGATTTTAGCACCACAATCCAGGACATTCAATACTAACAACGCTAACAATGGTAAAGAGTGTTCGTGAAGTTTCTAGTTGTCGCGTTCGGGACGTTGATTTGCATAGTTCATTTATTTTAAAACTTGGTAAGTTTGAATTTATTTATCAGTCACAAGTTGACGGAGAATTTGAGAAGAACTCCAGTTTTGTTCACACTCAAATGTAAATGTCACTGATTGTGTGTTTTGGCAATGTTTTTTCTTATTTTTTTATTATTATTCTCTTTATTTCTTTTCCATCTTAAGTTAGGTCTTTATGATATGATTTTAAAAGTAAAATACAAAAACCTATACAAAATCAATACAAAATACATATAAATAAAAAAAACCTAAACACTTTAGAACGGATTAATCGCGTTTATTAACACCATGATCCTACGTTTCGAGCCCTTTACAGCACTCGTTTTCACAGGGTTAAGATGATGACTGAGAGAATGCGAATTCTCCCCGTCAATCAAAAAAAAAAGTTACTTGTGCAAACTACCTACATACAAAAACCTACCTACCTTCTTGTCGCTTCTTTCTGCTCCATAAGCCAGTTAGGGAAGCGTTCGTAAGTTGTATGTATGTTAATCCTCACAGGGTTTAAACATTTTTTATTTTTTCATTTTAATTATAGAATGCCCTTCAGGCTATGTATTACTAGCTTTATAAGCCCCTCTGGGCATTGTAGACCAACCTTTGTTTATTTTTAAATTATTTTTATATTTTTGTATGTAGGTAGTTTGCACAAGTAACTTTTTTTGATTGACGGGGAGAATTCGCATTCTCTCAGTCATCATCTTAACCCTGTGAAAACGAGTGCTGTAAAGGGCTCGAAACGCAGGATCATGGTGTTAATAAACGCGATTAATCCGTTCTAAAGTGTTTAATTTCAATGAATAACAATCGCGGTAACAGAAGACAATATTAAAAAAAACCTAATCAAGAGTGCCGCCGGCAACGGGGCAGGGCCCAGGCTGCCGGGTGGTTAGCGCCGCAGAGAAAGGAACCGCCGGACTATACGCGCCGTGTCCAGGATTACTGCCTTCTGCATCTGACCCTTGATCAAGCCACCTAGCCAGAGACTTTCAAGATGTTGGTCGCTCTTCGCTATGAGACCGTTCGCTGAAATTACTATCTGGACAATGATCGTCGAGTCAACATCCCCCATGACGGTTATCTCGTGAGCCAAGTCTAGGTACTTACTGGACTTATTATTAATATTATTATTCATGTTCATTCTTATGTTTGGTATTTTTAGGTGTTGGTGGCCAACGCCCACGGAATATCATATGATATTTACCAATCGCTCTTAGGTGAAGGAAAACAACAGCCAAACAAGGCCTAGTTTACCCTCTGGGTTGGTAGGTCAGATAAAGGTGGATTTCGTAAAACTAGCTACACCTACTCTTGGGATTAGGTGTAGATGCTAGTCCACCTGGCTGGGTCACTAACGCCCCTAGCTAGTTGGCTACCGGTTTGCTCGCCCAGTAATCTATAGACCAATGCTTTAAAAAAAAATGAAAATTACATATAATATAATGCCAAAGATTATATTGCTAAACTAATTGACCGAAAGAGTCACAAATATTAACAAATATATTTACCGTAACAACTAACCCTTCAGAGGTCAAAAGAACCATTGTCTGAGAACCAAAGCAAAATGGCTGCCCAGTTAATAACCCATTAGGGGAAACAAATAAACATTATAAGGGGACAAATTGTGGCCGTGCTCGGGTATCCACTATTGTCACCGGGACAGAGTAACAGTTTCATACAAAATAGTTGATTGTATATCAAGGGCTTAAAATTACCCATTTTAGACGAGGCTATTTATAGTAGTCGAGGATAAAATGGGTATTTATGCCTGAGGGGTGCATATTGGGTGGCATACATTTTTAAGTCATATCGTTGCTGCGCATAACCACTTGTTTCATAATCATCATTGCGCATACAATTAGAAAGTTATATTATTTTGTGTCATACATTTTTAGTCATAAAAATTTTGATCATACTCAGTAGTGGTCATATATTTTTTAAGCATATAAATTTAAATTATAATAAATTAAATGTCATAACCACTAAGAGCATAATTGTCAATAACTATAACGTTAACTGAGAAGACGTCTGAGAGCGTTGCAGTTCTAACTTAACCTAATCCACTTTTCTGGTAACAGTTCATATCTGTGGGGATCGCAGTTCAAACCTAACCTAACCCCTTGTCTGGTTACAGCTTTGTATTTTTTATGAATAAAATATGTTATGAGCCTTAAATAGAATATTTAAATGACTTTAAATTTTTATGAAATATTAATAAGATGCGTTGCAATACTTATAACTAAAGACAATTATGGTCATCAAACATATGATTAAATAAAAGTATAATTATAAAAAATATGTTTTAGATCATTTATGACAAAAAACGAGGTATGCTCAAAAATAATTATGCCAAAAAATAATTATGACAAACGAATATGTGCGAAAAGTGTTATGACAATCAAAAATATGACAATAGTTTGTATGCGCCCAGAGGGAGACCCATGCCTGAGGTATCACATTCTGCTTTTTACTTCGATTGTGAGCAAATTATTAGGTTTTTTTTTTCACTTAAAATCGTTGAAAATATAACAGGGCGCTGCTCGCAGGCGGCCGGGAGCGCGATGGAGAGCGCGCGCCACCTGCAATGTTACTTTATGCCCTAGAGCATGAAAAGCGATTTTATGTCGCCTAGGCACGACTCAAAGGCGAACTTTTCAAGCACGAGAAGTGAAAACATTATTTGCAGGAGTAACTTTAAGGAAAACCCACACTAAAACGAAATGGGACGGGGCGGGACGGAAAGATCTGTCAATTTCTACCGAGCTCAAAGCCCTCAGAGGTCACGTGACGTTTTCTATAGAAACTCAAAGATCGGCCCGGCCCGGACACGTCCCGGCCTGTTCAAGTGTGAATCATCCTTTAATAGGGATTACTGCGAAATAGTGTAAAAATAAAGTACTTATACGTTGTTAAAAAAAAATGCAATTATAACAATGTACATAAAAACATTGTGTTTAAATTCAATAGAAGAAAATGAATCTTATAACAGACACCGCGTATTGTATTTAAGAACTGTATCTCTGTTACATTTCCTTACTACGGAATATTTGGGGAGCTCAGATTTGTGTTCAGTATTAGAAAGCTGTTGAAACTTAGATAAATGTGGTCGTTGTCTTTAAGATATTAAAATATGAAATATTGGAAATACCTACGCAAGCCAAGTCATAAAGATACTTAACTTTAATTTATTTATCAAAACGAGATTTATTACGTTTTTATTTTGTACCGTAAACCTAACTTTGATTTCGGGTATAACGTTATTCATCGATTTTTACGCGTCATCTACCTATTTATTTATATTTTAATGGCCCCCTAACCTAGTGGTAGTGACCCTGCTACGAAGCAGGAAGTCCCGGGCTCGAATCCTGGACAGGGCATTTATTTCTGAGTCTATCACGACTATTTTGTTCCTGGGTTATGGTTGTTTTCTATATAAATAAATAAATAAATATTATGTGACAATCTTACACAAATCGACCTAGTCCCACCCAGGAACAAAATAGTCGTGATAGACTCAGAAATAAATGCTGTGACCAGGATTCGAACCCGGGACCTCCTGCTTCGTAGGCAGGGTCACTACCAACTAGCCTAGGAGGCCGATTTAAGTATCTATATTAAGTATCTGTTGTCTATATATCGTCGTGTACTACTCACAACACAAGCCTTATTAGTACAGAGCTTACCCTAGGAACTAGGTCAATTTGTGTACGATTTTCCCACAATATTTATTTGAATATTGATTTGAATTATTAATTTTTAAACACGTTTATCATGTATTTTTATTGATGTTGTCAAAAATATCATACAACACTTAAACTTGTAGAAAACGGATCTCAAAAGGAAAAATGGAACCCTTATAAATAAGATGACTAATGAGCGGACGACGGATGCAATATACGTCAAATTGCATACTAACAGATCTAGCACAGTAACATTTCTACTATGTAAATTGACGTTTTTTACTGATGGAAAGTGGTCGCCGTAGTCTATATACAACCAGCCCATGGATGTTCCAGCAACCCTAAACAATCGGTTTAAGGTGATATTCAACTCAATTACAATCAAGTTCAACCTTGACATCTAGAGTGGGAGGGGGGAGGGGGGAGGGAGTTCCAACAAGGTGAAAACAGTCATGAAACTTCAGCAAAGACGCTTCTTGCAAGTTGTAGGAACTTGTGAAGTTTCCGATTTCCTAATCTTCTCTTATCTTTGGTAATGCTATTGTATTATAGGTTTTCGGAATTATGAACCCCTTTTTGAGGGTTCTGTAGTGATTTTTTTACGTAGTCAGCCATGTCTATCTGTCCATCAGTCAGTGGCTCAGTGACCAGTGCTAGAAAGCTGTAATTTGGTATGAATATACATATCAATCGTGCCGAGTAAGTGGTATACTAAAAAGTCAAAAATCTTTTATTTTTAGGTCACGTAAAGTGAGGAGTGATTCTTTTTTCACCTAAAGTGTGAAGTTAGTTGAATAGGTATTTGAAAAAGAAACTTTGAAACAAACATTTTTTGGAATGAAAATAGAGCTTTACGAAGACTTTAATTTGAATGGACAGAATGGAATGGAGTTTTATGGAGAAGATTTTTTTTTGCAAAAAAAATATATTTAAATTTGAACTAGCGTAAGTATAACTCGTAAGCACTGCGAAGATGCTTTTTTTATCGTTATAAGCATGGTATCTATTGAACCCTTTTTAAGGTTGGCTATTGTGACCGACGGTAAACTACGGAACTCTACAATAAGCATGGCACGACATGCTCTTAGCCAGTTTTTTATATATATTTAAGACAGATAACATATTTATTTGGCAACAACAAACATCTTTACCTTAGTTTTCAAAACAGAATCCTTAAGAGAATATCTTCCACATTCCAGTAGTGAAGTCTATAAAAAAACTTTGCACCGCGCAAGTGAAACTTTTTCAAAGTCGGCTAAGTTCTGATTTGATTACGCCATGGGGTAGATATCGTAAAATACCTACGACTAGTTTACTTACCCCTTTAGTTCGGAGGGTAACGATATTCTTTACCGTACGAACTTCGGAAGGAACTTGTACAGAATTAATTTAGAATGGAGTAGCGCATTGTTATCGATGAATTTTAATAGTATTTTATGCAACATAATTGAGGATTGCCGTTACAAAACGAGACGAAGTCGAGATCTCTAAGATTTTTCTAATACTACGACGGTGAAAAACAAGCATTCGGCCCGCCTGATGGTAAGCGGTCATCGTAGCCTATGGACGCCTGCAACTCCATGGGGTGCTACATGCGCGTTTCCGACCCTTTAAAAACTTTAACACGCCTTTTTTGAATAACCCAATATTGTAGTCCTTTGGGAAAACAGTGGCAGGGAGCTCATTCCACAGCCGGAGCGTCCGCGGGAGGAAGTTCCTCTTAAACCGCACGGTACGAGACCATTTAGATTGACCCGAGAGTTTTAAGAGGCAATTATGAGCTGTTACATACGCAGTTGCATCTAGTTCTAGTGTGAGCCATCTTTAATACAACCGTTATAGAGCTGCAATATCCCCGACTTGATTACGCAAGCCGTTACTTCCAGACGTTAACCCCGCGAAGTTAGGTTTAAACCCCAAAATATTGACTTAAGACTTTATATGACCGTTTTATGACCAGTGGGTTGTATTAATAAAATAGTGTTGGGGCAAATCACTGAACTCAAGAGATTGAACACACCGAGAGTGTCTACCGTCGTCGACTAGTACCCACATCACAAGCCTTATTGAGCTTACCGTGGGACTAGGTAAAAATGACCCGCAATTTATTTATTTATTTATATAGTAATATTAAGCTTTCACTATGTTAAGATTAAGTAGATAAAAATTAAAGAAATAGTATATTACGATACAAGTGCGGGAAGTAGGAAATTGGCACGTGTACTAAAACGTTTTACAGTACATATGACCCTTTGAATATTTGACAATGGCACGTAAAGTACTCACTCACTTGTGTACAGCAATAGTAAGAAATTACGAACGAGTGGGAATTTAAATCTTCGATGAAGGCTTAATTTTAACACGTGTTCGTAATTCTTGTACCACTTGCGAGGAAATCAATAAACTTACCATTTTTTCAGTTATCAGACTATTTTAGGTAATAACTTTTTTTTTTTATTAAAAACATTTATTTTCGAAATATATACAGGAAGTGTAACTTACCTAACTACCTACCTCTACCTACCTTAAATCTAAAGTAGGTCCTTGAGGCATTGTACCTAGGATGCTGGCGGCATTTCCTCATTGTATCGCAATGCTGATACGTTGTGCGAGGAAGTTCAGTCACCAGTGACATCAACCAGACGTTTCGCGATTTCTACGAAAAATTTGCGTGCGCTGGGACCAAGGGTCAAGGGTGGACCAAGAGTTTCGACCCCGAATGGTACAAAAAGGTACTCTCTGCCCAGGCTCTTATATTTATTACGTTTTAAAATTTCGGCGCATTCAGCCGCTCCGCCCGCTTTTACATTAGTTCGTTGGAGATGGGACGGTGCCAGCGTGTCTACACAGGTAGCATCCCACACTAGCATCCGTCCCAAACTCCAAGGAACCAAGGACACCCCATCAGGTCTCTTGCCATCATCCCTGAAAATTCCCGTCGGCTCAAGGAGAGCAGGCACGTTGATGGTGGCAATAGACCGACGGATTATGTCATTAAGAGATGCATGTCTCGAAAAACGGCCTGCACTTTTTTTACAACACAATCCATGGTGTCCCAGTCGGTTCACGTCTGTGCCACAAGGACATGAGTGTGGCGCACACACCGAAACCCCCAGTCGCAAACCAGTCGCCAGTCTAAGGGAGACCGGATCCAAGAAAGTACCAGTATTGGGCGAAGGATGGGCATGAAGCCAGTGACCAGCTTCCCGGGATCCGACCGCCAAAAGCCTCGCGTGATCTGGACCTGTAGAGTTATTTAAAAGAGTATTGTAAGTTAAATCGCAGTAAACATTATCCCAACTCCTTTGTGATTTTGGGTTGTCTGGAAAGTCTTTGCCCGGGCAGGCAATTTTAAAAGCATTTTTAGCATCCTCAAAGCTTGCGATCTCATAATTTGTGGGCAAAGCCCTTAAAATATTTCCTATGAGACCGGCTGTGCTATGAGTGGATGCTAAAAAGGCTGGGGATGCCACACTGGAAATTTTGCGAATTCCTAAACCCCCGAACCGAATAGGGAGGGACGCCTGAGACCAGGAAGGCTCATTCAGCTGAATGTTTAGAATCATCTTGTAACGGGGCATAATTATACTACAAATTTCCTATCCTAATGAAATACAGTTCCTGAATTTTACCTTGTAATATCAATTTGGCCAGTGATCGTGTAGTGGGAAACGTTGTGTCGCGTAGTAAAGCTAGGTTCTTTTCATTCAATAAAGTTGCCATTATTTATTTACTCTGCCTTCTGCAATGTTGTCTACCACCTGTATTTTTAAAGAAGCTATGAGCTACTATCACTAAGTACTTTCATCTAAATTTGGAAGCTAACGTGAAGGGATTGTAACTGTAGAAGACGTACGTGTTGTCAGGTAATGTTAAGAGTTGTCAAGCTGTAGGAAGGGTCAGTCAGTGTAGTATCACTCATATTACTCTATATTATGTCGTTAATCTCATCTACTCTCAACTCGAACTCCTTAACTGTCTTGCCTGCATAATGTATGTCATTGAGAGTCTAGTCAGTTCTCGTAAAACGATAAATGTAGTAGATAAATGTAACATACTATTTAGGGATACTTTTGAGTTAGAGGGGAGATCTTAAATCCATTCAATATGTTTCTACAGATAGGGGGAATAAAGGAAATATATTTTTCAAATCTAGATGTGTGTACTTAGCTTTCGATTTCGGTTTCCTTATTGCGATAAAAACATATCCTTTGTCTTATTTTGAATCCTTCTATCCTTCCAAGAATGTGAATTAGTATAACTTCTCGTCGCTGATATCATACATCGTTTAATACCTTTTTATTTAACTTATTAAATCCAAAATAGTATATAATGTGAAATTCGTGTTTTCTTAGAAGCTTTGTTTGTCAATGACAACTGATTATTCCAAATAATTCAAATATCGCTGATTTAAAAAGCATAGATCATTAAAACTTTTGAAGCATAGACAAAATTAGAGATTTAAGGCAGCTATACACTACTCGTCAAATACGCGCGTTTCTAATAAAAAATAAGAAATAAGTTAAGGGGAATTGTAACAAATAAATATGTAATAATCATTTATGTAAACGGGAATTGCGTCCCGTTACACACTACCCCCAAATTTTGCGAACATAGACACATCCGGGTCATGGAAAGCAAAATTTTAAAAACAAACAAAGGAAATAACATTATACTACCCCCCACGTTTGCGAATACAGAAGCAACTAACTTGTGAAGACTGAATATCTCCTAAAAGATAGAAATGTAATAAAAAGAAAAATAAGGCTTATGCTACCACTACACTAACGGTAACGATTTATACTACAAATTTCCTATCCTAATGAAATACAGTTCCTGAATTTTACCTTGTAATATCAATTTGGCCAGTGATCGTGTAGTGGGAAACGTTGTGTCGCGTAGTAAAGCTAGGTTCTTTTCATTCAATAAAGTTGCCATTATTTATTTACTCTGCCTTCTGCAATGTTGTCTACCACCTGTATTTTTAAAGAAGCTATGAGCTACTATCACTAAGTACTTTCATCTAAATTTGGAAGCTAACGTGAAGGGATTGTAACTGTAGAAGACGTACGTGTTGTCAGGTAATGTTAAGAGTTGTCAAGCTGTAGGAAGGGTCAGTCAGTGTAGTATCACTCATATTACTCTATATTATGTCGTTAATCTCATCTACTCTCAACTCGAACTCCTTAACTGTCTTGCCTGCATAATGTATGTCATTGAGAGTCTAGTCAGTTCTCGTAAAACGATAAATGTAGTAGATAAATGTAACATACTATTTAGGGATACTTTTGAGTTAGAGGGGAGATCTTAAATCCATTCAATATGTTTCTACAGATAGGGGGAATAAAGGAAATATATTTTTCAAATCTAGATGTGTGTACTTAGCTTTCGATTTCGGTTTCCTTATTGCGATAAAAACATATCCTTTGTCTTATTTTGAATCCTTCTATCCTTCCAAGAATGTGAATTAGTATAACTTCTCGTCGCTGATATCATACATCGTTTAATACCTTTTTATTTAACTTATTAAATCCAAAATAGTATATAATGTGAAATTCGTGTTTTCTTAGAAGCTTTGTTTGTCAATGACAACTGATTATTCCAAATAATTCAAATATCGCTGATTTAAAAAGCATAGATCATTAAAACTTTTGAAGCATAGACAAAATTAGAGATTTAAGGCAGCTATACACTACTCGTCAAATACGCGCGTTTCTAATAAAAAATAAGAAATAAGTTAAGGGGAATTGTAACAAATAAATATGTAATAATCATTTATGTAAACGGGAATTGCGTCCCGTTACAATCTATAAACTAATTTTGATCAAATCATCTATAGGTGATAGTAAATTTAGATATTTCCAAAGAGGACAGCATCGGCACATACGTAAATTTAGGGACCAAAAGACAGAATTTAAGAATCACAAGAGCATAATGAGGGCTAATTTCGAGTAAACGATTCGTGTGACTTTTGAATTTTGATATCGAGTTAGAAATATAGTCGGGAAAAGATTCTTCAAATATAAGCCCAAAGCCCAAGAAGCCCAAGAGGCAAAGAGAACGTTTGTCTACTAACTTGATATTAGGAGCCAGATCGTCAAATTTGTGTTTTAAATCGGCAAAAATACAAGATGAATTTTGAACGAAGAGTTCGCATTTTGCGAAATTCAGTTCTAAACCAATATTTTTGAAACTACTCTTAATAAGAGACAAGTCATAGAGCACAGTATTTACGTTGCCTCCTAGGGTCCCGTCATCTAGGTACCAGACATTGAATTTTGATTTCAATTTTTGGATGATTGGATTTATAGCCAAACTAAAAATTGCTGGGCCAAGAGGGTCACCCTGCTGACATCCAGCCTCAGAAGATAAATTCATTGGACTTGTACATTAATTTAGAAGAGTCCGAATAGCAAAAGAAAAAGTAAAAATACCTAACTACCTACCATAAATCTAAAATAGGTCTTTGAGGCAGTGCACCTAGGATGCTGACGGCATTTCCTCGTTGTATCGCAATGCTGATACGTTGTAACATCAACCAGATGTTTCGCGATTTCTACGAAAAACTTGCGTGCGCTGGGACCCCATGGACCAAGAGTTTCGACCCCGAATGGTACAAAAAGGTACTCTCTGCCACCAGGCAATAAATTCTATATTTATTACGTTTTAAAATTTCGGCGCATTCAGCCACTCCGCCCGCTTTTACATTAGTTCGTTGGAGATGGGACGGTGCCAGCGTGTCTACGCAAGTAGCATCCCACGCTAATTATTGGTGGTAGTGTAGAAGCATAGCCCATAGTACACCGATGTGAGCGGCTGCTACGTGCGGCCTCCGGGGGCCGAGAGGGTTGGTAAAATAGTATGAAAATCCATTACGGTCATGGGTAACAGCGTGGGTACAGCTCATTAAGTCTAAGTATGCTTGCATATAATATCTTCATTTAAGAGCTAGTGTGACACAATCTACTATTTATCTCCATAAATCGAGTAAAATTGTAGGCCTCAGAATAATAGTCGGTATCGCGTCAGCTGTCCATCACAACATAATGATTTTATACCGTCTAGACACTAATAGTTGAGACGTCTAGGTTTACCCTACAGCCTACAATTTGGCCTAGTTGTTATTCTGCGTAGCAAGTCATGTTTCAGACATTGTCTAGATGTAAATGCAGATACATGGAATATTTGGGAGATTTATAGAACGGCAGGCGTAGACAATGTTTTCGATTGCCGTGTAATATTTCCGAGTCCACAAACACTAAGTTCTCGATAATAGTAAACAAAATATTACTTAGAACTTTTTTTTTCAAAATATATACCAACAGTAAGTGTAACTTACCTACCTACCTACCTCTACCTACCTTAAGTCTAAAATAGATCCTTGAGGCATAGTTAGGATACTGTCGGCATTTTCTCGTTGTATCGCAATGCTGATACATTGTGCGAAGAAGCCACCAGCTCTTCGGTGACCAGTTAGGTACATCAATCAGACGTTTCGCGGTTTCTACAAAAAACTTGCGTGCGCTGGGACCCCATGGAACTAGAGTTTCAACCCCAAAATATAAGTTAACTATAAACGGAATCATTTTTACATATCTAATGCTCTGAAAATGAGTCATTCACTCAGTCACTCTTTCTCCCCATGAAGCGGGTAGAAAATAATGCATTTATGAAGGCGTTTTACTTTTTTTAGGCGTTTTAGTTCTACTTATTACAATTGAAAACCGGTTTAAAATGGATGCGACAATTTCCAGTGTCATAAATAGGTATTTCCCGAATCCATAAATGACGAACGTAAATCAAAATTTTAAAATTAAATGTTTTTATGATTACTTTTAAGACGCAAAAAGTTTTTAACATTATCGGTAAATGTCGCTATTATAACCAAATGAAAGAAATTGATAGTGGAAACATTCGCCGAGTCGATCGGGCGTCGATAGCTCAATTGGCAGTGCGATCCGACCGGTTTTCAAAGAGGTCATGGGTTCGAATCCCGCTCAACGTGGGGAAGTTTTCCATATTTCTTTCAATTATAAATTTATAAATTGTATTAGTATAATTCTGAATCGAGAGTAATTTCAAAAATCAACGAGATCAATAAATTCATCACCTCCAGAGTCTGATTTCGAAATTATTCTATGTTATCCGACATTCGAAAGTGCCTTAAACGCCCTATATCATATCATACCCATATCCACAAGCGTTCCACAGCACGCAAAGGCCGACGAACCGCATTTTTACATATCAAAGGGACGTTTAGGGCGTTCCCTCAGATTTATGGGTTACACCCCCCCCCCCCCTTTATTTAAAAACCACTAGTTAGTGATTGTATTATTTATGCTGCGGGGCTAAGATGCCAAGCTGATATCCTGATAATTGCTGGATAAGACGATAGTTTGTCGGCACGTTCTAACAATTTCTGATAATTTTAAACAGTTCTGTCAAATGTCTTTGCATTTGGCAGCTGTCACCGTCGCGCCGTGCAACTTGTCAGTTTATCAACTTATAGCATTATCTCATGACATTCGTGAATAACCATCTAAGGCACGCTGATGTATAAAGCATACGGTAACAAAAAATCTTTATATCTAAATCCAAACATTTTTTTAAGATAAGATAAGCGACCCACTCTACTGTGTAGTCTGTAGTAGTCTTAAAATAATTTAGTACGTAATACAGTACGTAGTACGTAGTACATTCTTTTTACTATATTAAGATCGGACTGATGGATGACGGACGGATGTACTTGAGGCCAGTTCTGAAGGTACAGTAGAGTTTTGGTATACATGTACAGTTAAATACAAAGTGCCTAAAAACAGGACTTTATTGCCTGACCTTTAAGGTCCGTGTATACTTAATTTTGATATTCATATCATTGTAGTACAGGTTTTCATCTTAATAGAAGGGATTAAGATCGTTGCTGTCACTAAAATAGTACCTACCTTAAAAGACCGACTCGTGCTTAAGCAAGCCCAAATAAAGAGGTAATTCAATTATTATTAAATTATAGTATGAGTTTTTTGTTAAAGCTTTATTAGAATGTAAAATTGCGACAGAATATAAAATTCTAATGCCTTATCACCTGCCTATATGACCTGAAAACGTACCTAGTTATTAGGATCTGGGAAATCTGGGGATTCAGTTTACTTTCTAAACTATGCTTAGTTGTCTGGCAGCGACTCAGTTTAGGTTCTTAACTATACTTAGTTGTATGGCAGTGACTCAGTTTAGATTCCTGTGTGTTATGTATATAGGTATAGTCTTATGCATTAAACGCCAGTCATAACCGGATCGTCTTGTTTCATTGACGCGCCTACCCACCTAACACTGGCGAACGAGATAAGAAATTAGTCCGACGCGTGCGTGATTTTTTGCGATTTAAAATGCCTTTTGGACATATTGAGTCTTTCAATATTACTAGTGGCAATTGGGACGCATATGTGAGACGTGTTGAGCAATATATTCAAGTGAATTCAATTTCTAGTACCTTAAAAGTAGCCACGTTGGTGACGGTTGTCGGGCCAGAATGTTACGAACTAATGTGCGACCTGTGTGCTCCAGTGAATCCCGAAACTAGGACATTCGAGGAGCTCGTAAGATTAGTTAAAGAACACCTCGAGCCTCAAAGGTCCGAAATAGCGGAACGGCATGTGTTCAGACAGAGAACACAGCGGCAAGGTGAAAGTGTTCGAGACTACCTACAAGCACTAAAACATTTAGCAAAAACTTGCAATTTTAGTAGTTGCCTCGAAGTGTGTCTTCGCGACCAGTTCGTATCGGGGCTGTTCAATGAAGATATGAGATCCAGGATATTCGCCGAACAAAATATTGACTACAAACGCGCCGTGGAGCTAGCGTTGGCGCTGGAGGCAGCCGAGCGGCACGCGGCCACCGCGTGCGCGCCAGGCGCCGAGGGTGCAGCTCTCCCGGCTACACAACCAGCACCAGGAGACGACGGCTTGCATCGGTTCGGCTCGGGCTCGGGCGCCGGCGCTGCCGCCGCGCGCGCCAACACCAGGCAGCGCGTCTGCGGCCGCTGCGGCAAGGCGGGCCACGTCGATGGCAGGTGTCGATTCAAGCATTACACGTGTGACAATTGTGGACAAAAAGGTCACTTAAAGGTAAGGTGCAAAGCAAAAAGTGCAGTTAATAATAGTACGAACGGCAAGAATAGGTCCAAAGGTCAGTTATATTTTAACAACTCCGAAGATAGCGATGCCAGTGACGACTGTCCTTTCTATAATTTAGTTGTTAGCAGTGAGGGGGACGACCCGTATTTTGCCGTTTTAAAAGTAGAAAACGTGCCATTTAAATTTGAAGTAGACACGGGAAGTAAAATATCGGCCATATCAAAGCATTTTTATAACAAACACTTCTCGAATCTACCTATTCAAAATAATCAGTTAACTCTCAGATCATATACGGGTGGCCCCATTCGACCACTGGGCTATGTCATGGTTAATGTCACTTGTGGCAATATTTCGGAAACACTTAAGTTATTTGTAATTGAAAATGGAGGACCGCCATTGATGGGTCGAACATGGATTAAAACGTTAAAGTTGTCCGTTGATTGTCATAACATTGTTGAAGACGACTCGATGGCGAGATCCTTGAAAAATGAGTTCCCAGAGGTTTTTGCAGATGGGTTGGGGACGTTTAAATCGGAGTTGCGCTTGCATTTAAAGGATGAAACGCCGGTATTTGTGAAGGCGCGCGCGCTGCCGATCGCGCTGCGTGAGCCCGTGGAGCGCGAGCTCGACCGGCTGCAGCGGGAGGGGGTGATCTATAAAGTTGAGCGATCCGACTACGGCACGCCGATCGTGCCAGTAGTCAAATCGAATGGTAGCATTCGATTGTGTGGTGATTACAAAATCACTATAAATCCATTGTTGAAAGATTACCACTACCCGCTGCCGCGGATCGAGGATCTGTTCGCGGCGCTGGGCGGCGGCGAGCAGTTCACAAAATTAGATCTGTCTAATGCATTTCAACAATGTTTATTGGATGAACAATCGCAGCCGATGACGGCTATAACCACCCATATTGGTACTTTTATTTATAAGCGTGTACCATTCGGAATTAAGTGTATTCCTGAAAATTTTCAGAAGATAATGGAAGAAACACTGAGTGGTTTGCCGTCAACGGCTGTTTTTGCCGATGATATTTGTGTTACCGGCAAGGACCGCCCTACTCATCTGGCAAACTTAAGGGCGGTGCTACAGAGGCTCAATGATAACGGTTTACGGATAAATTTCAGTAAATGTAATTTTTTCAAAAATAGTGTTACTTATCTTGGATATAAAATTGACAAATTCGGCTTACACACGGACGAGAAAAAGATTGAGGCCATTGTAGCAGCGCCCACTCCGACGAATGTGACTCAATTGAGAAGTTTCATAGGACTTATCAATTTTTATGCAAAATTCTGTATAAACATGAGTGAGATATTGAAACCATTGTACAGTCTGTTAAAGAAAAATAGTAAATGGGAATGGAGTAACGACTGCGAAAGGGCATTTACAAAAATTAAAAAGGTCTTAAGTAGTGCTCCCGTACTGGCACACTACGATCCGACGCGTCCTCTTATTTTATCAGTTGACAGCAGCTCGTACGGGCTGGGCGCGGCGCTGACGCAGCGCGGCGCCGACGGCTGCGAGCGCCCCGTGTGCTGCGCCTCGCGCACGCTCAGCGCCGCCGAGCTCAACTACTCTCAGCTGGACAAAGAGGCGCTCGCTATAGTTTTCGGGGTGACACGACATCATCACTATTTGTACGGTAAGCATTTTATTTTGCGTAGCGACCATCACCCGTTAAGTTACATATTTGGTAAACATAAAGGAATACCGGTGACGGCCGCTAGCCGTTTACAGCGTTACGCTGTCAAATTAGCTGCCTACGACTTCGAAATACAGTTTGTAAGGTCAGCTCAAAACTGTTTCGCAGATGCTCTTTCTCGCCTTCCTCTAGGGTCGTCGGAGGATCGATCTAGATCGAAGTGCTGCGAGGAGCTAAGTTATCTCCATTTCATAGAGGACACCTTTCCTCTCAGTTTCAAAGATGTGAAAACTGAGACGTCGAAAGATCCTTTACTTTCAAAAGTATATGGATATGTGATGTTTGGCTGGCCTTCAAATGGCGTAAATGAAATTGAAAAACAATACTTAAGCCGGAAAGATAGCTTGCACGTCGATCAGGGGTGCCTCGTTTGGGGGTATAGAATAGTTATTCCAAAATCTTTGCGCGAAAAGATTTTAAGGGAGATACATGAGGGGCACCCAGGCATCGTGAAAATGAAGCAAATCTCTCGCAACTACGTTTGGTGGGAGAACATAGACGCGGACATCGAGCGCGTGGCGCACGAGTGCCTGGCGTGCCGCTCGCAGCGGCCCGTGGCGCCGGTGGCGCCGCTGCACTCGTGGTCGTGGCCGACCCAGGCATGGACTCGACTTCACATAGATTTTTTAGGTCCGTTTGCTAATGTGTATTATTTAGTTGTCATCGATGCGCACTCAAAGTGGATTGAAGTGGAAAAAGTAAAAACCACCTCTGCGTCCATTATAATAGGGCACCTGCGAAACATGTTTGCGCGATTTGGTTTGCCGCGAAGAATTGTTAGCGACAATGGGCCTCCGTTCTCGTCTTCAGAATTCGCTACATACTTGCAGCGTAATGGCATAAAGCATACGTTAGTAGCTCCGTACCATCCTGCCAGCAATGGAGCCGCTGAAAATGCAGTGCGCTCAATAAAACGGGTGTTGAAAAAGGCACAATTTGAGAACGAAGACCCACATGTCGCACTTTGCAGGTTTCTATTCACATATAGAAATTCGGAGCAAGCTACGACAGGGCGAGAGCCAGCTGTTCTGATGCTGGGCCGGCGGCTGCGCGGGCGGCTCGACTTGCTGCGCCCCGACACCGAGGAAGCCGTGCGCGCCGCGCAGCTGACGCACGAGCAGCGCCGGCAGGGCACGCTGCGGGTAGCAACTCCCGGAGATAAGGTATTATTTAGAGATTATTCCAAGGCTGCAAGTAAGTGGCAGGAAGGTGTCGTAACTAGAAGATCAAGTCCTGTGTTATACGAAGTGAAAACGAGCGATGGTCACACACATAAACGCCATGTTGATCAAATCTTGACGCATAATAAATCGAATAGTCTAAGAAAGTCGCGCCATTCACTCAGTCAGGTACTTAATGAGTTATCGATACCTTCCAAGCCACCTCTTGTTAATGTAGATGATATAGACACAGAGGAGTTTTATGACAGCGAGGCAGCGCATACTGCGGAGCCGGCGTCGCCGGGTGCAGCCCTGGGGTCACCAGCGCCCCCGCATATGGGCGCACCAGATCGTAGTCCTCGTTTAAAACGCAAAGCGGCTTTAAAATGCTTAGATAGGTTGCATAATGTTTAGCCCTGCAGTCATTGCTCTGTTATGTTTATGTTTAGGTACGAGCAGGTACCCATAGCATTCATTTTGCCAATTGTTATAAATAAGCTACTTTTATTTTCGTCTATTTTACCCAATTTTGTTGCATTGTTTTGTGGTAGGTATAAATTGATAAACAATAACATAACAACAATATTGGAATGTCATGTCAAAGTAAAACCATAAATACCTACTATGATAATAATAGCGACTAAGTTTTTATGTAGGTACGAACTTGTTATTCGTAAACATACGTATATAGGTTAAAAACAAACTTTAATTTAAGTCCGTTAAGGATCTATGTTGCTTAATTAGAATAACCACTTGTTATTTTGTCTCATAGGTAAATACGATACGAACTCATTTAATGTTTAATGTACAATATGTTAGCATGATAACATTTGCAACTCGTAACCGTATATCATTAAAATTAAGGTTGATATTCGAGTGTATTTCAGTTACCTCCGACTACAGCTGTTTTTACCTCAATGCACAATTTTTGTGGACAACTTATTAAGAACAGATGTAGTTTTAGGTACGTAGTTATAATTATAGATATAATAGTATACTGTATTTTCACTACCTACTTAGTTCCTACTTGTAGTATTCTACGTGATTTGTGACTACTGATGTACCCTACCTGTTTAAGTTATTGAAACTAAATATTTGATTTTAGTTATTCAATAGGAGGGAAAAGTGTTATGTATATAGGTATAGTCTTATGCATTAAACGCCAGTCATAACCGGATCGTCTTGTTTCATTGACGCGCCTACCCACCTAACACTGTGTTCAGTTGTATGGCAGCAACCCAGTTTAGTTCCTAACTGAATCGCGTTAAGACGACATGGTAAGGGCCTTGTACTATAGTATGGCTGCAATAAATGACTATGACAATTATACGAAAACATTTTTAAATTATACTGACTTGTATAATGTGACCTAAAACTATTGTAAAATATTTACAAAACCTCAAAATTATCGATGATGTAAGTAGGTTTGTTAATCACCTGGTGTCCTGTCGTGTAGAAATAATCTTTGTGGGGCTTCCGAGTTCGCAAGGCTTGATTTCGTCAACTAGTATACCTAACGAAATCACTTACATGACTTTACAATATAAAACAAAACAGCTTTAGATCCTCATCAACATGGAGTCCGGTTGTTAATAAATGTCAATACCACGGTCAAAACTCGTGAATGAGTGCAATATTATGTACACAGAGTTACATACCTAGTGCGCAAAATGTTTTAAATGATCAACATCATTCTTGTGTTTTGAGGTGTGTAATAAAGAGTATTCTATCTATCCATCTAATCGTTTATATAAGTTTCTGCATTTAATTGTCTGTGTACTTCCTGTGTGTTTCGGTAATAAATTTTATTTTATTTTTATTTTATTTTATTTTTATTTTATTGTGATAAAAATACGTGAGTTCTAACCGTTGCAATTTAATGTCAGTATGAAATTATAAAGTATTTTCATTATTCTGTCAATTATAAAAACCGGAACGCCTAATCAAACTTAAGCAAGAAACTGTACTGTGTCCAGTTCATATTATTACCAAAACAAAATAAATTTCAAAGTCTGAATGTCACCCACCATCTACAAAGAAAGTCTTATACTAAACATGTTTGGTTCTTATATAGTGGTGTCCAACTAATTATATTCATGATTTTGTTCTCATATGATACAACTTTTTCTTCCACAGTTGCCAAAATGGACCCCAGGCTCTCTAAGCTGTAGCAAACACTAGGAAGAGAAAGAAGACAACTTCTCAAAAAAAAATTAGTTGGTTGAAAATAAAAAAACCTATTCAAAATTACTACGAATTTGAAAGTAATAGAAACGTTAAAAGGGTAAATATTGTTAAAAAGACTATAGACCAACATGCAAATCGTCCCCCGTCTCCCCTTGGCGTGACAGCGGAAGCGGAAGGAAAGGACTCGGAACAATTAACGATAATGTTAAAGGGCAAGTTTATTATGGATCGATGGCTTGATTTGCCCCAGTTTAGGGCAGTTTGACTTAAATTTATATTTCAGTGATGCTGTAAATTAAACTTAGATTTGAATTTATAAATTTTGATCTTCTTTCTACCGTTATTCCCGGCTCGGAGAGCCTAGGGTCTGTTTTGGTAACTGATCCTAAGATTTGGCGTAGGCACTAGTTTTACAAAAACGACTGCTATCTGACCTTCCAACCCAGAGGGTAAAGTAGGCCTTATTGGGATTAGTCCGGTGTCCTCACGGTGTTTAACTTCACCGAAAAGCGATTGGTTAATAACTTAATATCAAACGGTATTTCGAACATAAGTTTGGAAAAACTCATTGGCACGAGCCGGCAGGATTTGAACCAGGATTACTAAGCCACCAATGCTTAAATTATATATTTTGTTAGACTTTGAAATAAGACACTTTGAAATGGATGTATTCTCCTTCAGAAGCTGTAACGGACTCGAAACAGCCGGATGTATAGTTCAACAATTAAAGGCAGAAATAATTGTAAAACATGAAATTAAACACTTTAGAACAGATTAATTAATCGCGCTTAATACTAACACCATGACCCTACGTTTCGAGCTCTTTACAGTACTCGTTTTCATAAAAACGAAAACCATGTCTAACAACTTATTTTAAATACCACGATGGTGGCAAACAAGCATACGGCCCGCCTGACGTAAAGTGGTCACCGTAGCCTATGGACGCCTGCAACTCTAACTTTAATTTCTTTGATGCCTAAACAATATCACTAGGTACATAGTATAAAACAAAGTCGCTTTCTCTGTCCCTATATCCCTATGTATGCTTAAATATTTAAAACTACTCAATTGATTTTAATGCGGTTTTTTTAATAGATAGAGCGATTCAAGAGGAAGGTTTATATGTATAATAATAACCCGTGCAAAGCCGGGGCGGGTCGCTAGTTTTTAATATAAAAAAAATGATTATCCCTTAACAAACTTTCCCAAAAACGCAAACCACGCTAACAATCCTACGTCCATTATAATATTAATAATTTAAGTATATTCACCCTTATAATTTTAATAAAACGGGGTTTAATCGTGTAAAACTTTGTTTTAGTAAATTCATGTTTTAAAATCTTGAAAGTTTGTTTTACTTTTATATTCACCCTGTATAAAATCCAGCCCAAATATTCGAAATTTTCAAGCTATTTCGAGTCTTTGGCAACCGACAACATGCGCATGTAATTAAATAACCTAAAAATCTTGCAAACCGCAAGCGAATCGCCTAAAACCAGTACGATTGTCGAAACTGTCGACTCACCATTTGTAGTCCTTATTAAAAGGGGATACGGTCCACCGATGGTCAGAAAAGTCTGCTGGTGGTACGATCTTTCTAAAATAGGTTGTCTCGAAGGATGGCTTTTTTCCGAGTCAGCCTGGGGCAATGACCTCAACCTAGTTCGAGCAGACTGCTTCTGAAACGTCTTTTTTGTATTAAAGAAATATACATACATTTTTGCGATTAGTTACCCGTTGCGAGGGTTGGTGGTCCAGAAGTAAGAGCGACTTTCAATGGTCGCGGGTTCAAACCCCGGCTCCTATTAATGAGTTTTTCGGAACGTATGTACGATATATATCATTTGATATTTATCAATCGCTTTTAGGTGTAAAACATCGTGCGGAAACCGGAGTAATTCTCCAGTTGGAAGGTCAGATGTCAGTCGATTTCGTTAAACTAGCGTCTACGTTTATATCATACAGCCGAGATGTTGTTTAATTCGAAATGCAGTTTAGTGTCAATAGCATACAATGTAGTTCTCTAGTTAAACTCTAAATACAAAAAAAATAAGATTGCGTGACAGCTGTCAAAAAAATTTCATTCATGAAAATCGTAATGGCAGTCAATAGTACATTGTGCATCTAGGGCGGTAAGAAGGGCATTACTTACGAGGGTCTATTGAAGCCCGACGCCGTAGGCGGAGGGCTTTAAATGACCCGAGTTAGTAATCCCCTTACTGCCCGTGGTACACACAATGTTTTTCATCACATTTGCGAGAAAATTAATAAACTCTATACAGGTAAAGAAACAATAATGATAAGCGGTAGTGTAGTTGCACAGTCCACAGTACTCCGGAGTGACTGCGTGCTGCCAGCGCGTGCGGGGCGGGTCCTCCGCGAGCTCCGGGCGGGCGGTAAAGTAGTATGAGAATCCTTTAAAACCATGGGAATAATACAGCTCTTTAAGTGTAAGTATGCTTGCATATAATATCACCATTTACGAGCAGGTGTGATGAAAAATATGAAGCTTGAACGTGTGTAGATGTATAAAGCAGTGTTTGTAACTGTAAATAATAAGGCATTAAAACACTCGAGTGATGTTATTATGAAACTGGGCTCACGCCTCGTTTCATAAACTCCCACTTAAGTGTTGATGCTTTTCATTTAATACAGTGACATAAACTACTATTATGTATGTTTACTGATTTACTGTAACTCAATAATGTTTTTGCCATTTTTTCACAAAAACTCTCATTAGCTTAAATAACTGTCCAAATCGATTAAGTTTTTTTTTCATTTGGCTAAGTATAACTTAAAGTCATCATCATCAAGGGTGAAAAGGAAATAAACGTAAAAAATTACATGATTTAAGAAATACAAGGTCCAATAGACGCAATAGCCCAAAACTCCATACAAAATAAAAATACTTAAATTTTATTTTTCATTTTATTTTAAATCACATTACAATATTGATTATGCTCTTAAACGGACCACCAGCATTCTTGTTAAAACCTGTATATTGAACCTATTTATTTTGGAAAATAAGACTAATAAGTCTAATATAGTCAAATATAAATAGTGTTAAGCAAAATCTCTAAATAGCATATGTTATACTATTAGTACTTTGGACTAACAAGGCTCCTCCAATGAAGATATCGATTTGAATGCATCAATAGTTAAAAAAATCAGACCTAGTATGTATAAAATTCATTTATTTAATATAATATATTATGTAGTTAAAACTGTGTTCTATGGAAAATGGATTATTCGAATACCCACGTGGTTTAAAGTAGCGCTATCTTTTAAAGTCCTCAATTGTCTTTTACTGCCCTGTTTGCACTTAACATCCTGTATATAGGGATATACAGACGCATTTAGGCGCCAAACGGTCGACCGAGTTTAGACTTTTACTATTTTATATTACTAAGTTGTGATAACTAGTATTTTCCTAAATATATTTTGGCATATATAATCTTTATCGTATCATACGTATAATTCTATTATGTATCAGTACGTGTAAAAATATTTTTTTTGTTTAAGTTGGCTTAAAGGAACATCATAACACAAATAAAAAAAAGGGTTTTCCAGAAACATCACGTAATCAAGAAGTTTCGAAAGAAGTCAAGAAATGACGAATCTATTTAAATATCTATTAAATTACTATTACAAAGAAAATAATGTTACTTTGCTATTCCGCCAAACGTGCTAGTCAATTAGTGCCAAAGTTGTTAATATGGGATTCCGCAAAGTAACGCCTGATGGCCGTGATGCAATAAATTAAATTATTACAACTAAAAAAGTTCTTATTAATTGCGAGAGCAAGTGTCAAAGGGAAAATTGTATTCAGCAAAGCAGCATACTAATAATACTGACATTAACATGATTAATCCATCTGATTTGAAATTCGTACTAATAAAATATAATTTGAGAATAAAAATCTTAGTATTGCAATGCAGAATTTAATTTCCGGCAGCAACAAGACTTCATAACCTCAAATAGTCACGAATCAATTGTAGATGGCATATCAATATCCTATTTAAAATACTGATTAAAACAGCCTCATTCGTTTTATAAAACTGACGCTCGATTGTGAACTCTATACAGGACAGTTGTATAAACCGAATGGGATCGAAGACGTCAACACGCCACCCGAACCAACTCATGCTGTAAGTGTCAGCATTAACAGTCCCGTTGCTACCAGACGGGGCGGGGCGCGGGACCGCACGCAAATGACAGCGTCGCGCGCCCGATCGATCGGCCATGTGCCCCGCCGCAACCCTCCTCTCCCCCCACACGTACGCATAGACACGCATACACGCACACCCTAATGTGTTCTGCCAAATGAACCATCCCGATCGAAAAAGAACTATTAGCCGCTGTGTGGGCAGTCAAAAATTTTCAAACCCAAAAATTTTAATAATCACTAAAACTGTAAAGCCGTAAGCATGATTTCAATGTTGATATGTTCAATGTTGTTCAATTACATAATAACAGGTTGTTAAGGCCATTAGCAGCGCGCGTGGCAACCGTAGCATACGGGGGGTTAATTGAGTTGCCACGTGGCCCCAATTATTTACCTGACACACGTGCGTTTATACAAAGCATGTGCGTTATCTTAAACTAACTACATTGCGAAGCGTGTAGATTATCAGCGAAGCGTTAGACTCTAAACTGTGAAGTCTAGACTAAAATGGATCGCACCTATTTATGAATTCGCATGCGGTTGCAGAAATATAAATCTACAAGCCTGTTCCGTCGCAGGGGCACACACTTCAACCAAACACACACAACGTCAACAACTGGGTTTAGGTGGGGGATCGCGGGGCATAGCGTGCGTGGCGCGTGGCAGCCCGGGGTAGACTGGCGCGCGCCGGTGCCTGCATCCGTGCAGCGAGTGGTGAAGTTTTACTGACGTTTCCAAACTTCTTGCAGGGTCCCAAATGATTGGGGTATACACAACCATTTTGATACGAATGTTATCATTTATGACATGCTTTTAGTAATGGGTACATAATATTCTGAAAGTTTTGACGGGGATTACGAGTACAGAAAGTTTTCAATAAAAATCAGATTACACTCTTAAATAAATTAAAGTTTTTTTTATGGGGTGACTTTTACTTTATCTACAAGCTGTAACATATATGATAAGCTAAATAAAAAAATGTCAAGCCCTCTAGTGTCTAAGATTGAACTCAAACCAGCGTCTTTTCAGTTTCAGTTGCGTAAGCTGAGAAAGCCGGTTGTAATTGATTTCAGACATAAGACGCTTGATAATTTTTTCTAAATCGTTCATACATTTATTTTACGCTAACCAATTGATAATGAATACTAGCTTTTGGTACAAGTAACGTAAAAAAACATCTAAAAATAATTATAAACTACTTTTACAAAAAGAAAATCTGTAGAGTATTTGGAACCGTCTTTTTCAGTTTTTTTTTTGGGTTGATTCTCTAGTCCATGGATTCCCAGCGCACGAAAGGTTTTGTAGAATTGTGAATAACTGTTTAAAATTATCAGAAATTATCACAAAATTCTGACAATCTGATGACTCATAGTAGGCTGAGATGGGACGGGACGGGACGGGGCGGGACGGTACGATCTGTCATTTTCCATAGAAAAAATCACTTGATATCTCGGAGCCCTCGCATGTCACGTGACGTTTTCTATAGAATCTGACAGATCGTCCCGTCCCGTTCTAATTTGAGACATCCTTTATACATTATAGATTGAAAGAGATCCTTTATACACTTAAGTAATTGTAGCTGCTTAAATGAAGACGTTTTTAAGCTAATTATGCCTTCAAGGAACCCTTTAACTTTTTTCGAAGTAGTCCGTTCGTCAGTATTTTTTGCAGTAAAATAGACTAAAATATTTTCATTACACATTTTCACGCTTCACAAATGCTGGTCACGTTTCTCTTTGGTCCAAGGAGAGCTGCCAATGTTCAGTCTTAATCAAAAACTTTGTCTTTCTCAAGACATGGGTTATTCTATTTTTTAATTATCACTATTTGGAATATCCAAATTAAAATGCTTATTTTCAGTGCTTGCACTATCCCGTTCAAAATTGCATGGGAAGTGTATAAATTAATTCATTCATAAATTGTCCATGCACTTTTGAGCGCGTCTGCGTATGAGTGCATTCTAATTGTTCAACGGCCTCCTAGCCTAGTTGGTAGTGACCCTGCCTACGAAGCAGGAGGTCCCGGGTTCGAATCCTGGTCAGGGCATTTATTTGTGTGTTTATCACGAATACTTGTTCCTGAGTTATGGATGTTTTCTATGTATTTAAGTATTTATATGTATCTGTCTATTATATATATCGTCGCCTAGTACCCACAACACAAGCCTTATTGAGCTTACCGTGGGACTAGGTCGATTTGTGTAAGATTGTCCCGTAATATTTATTTATTATTTATTTATTATTGTTGAAATTTGCTGATATATATTATTTTAAATCTATATCACTATCTACATTGGCAATCACTTCCTTTTTCCCAGCGTTATCTCAGTGTATGCCACGGTTTAGAGATATGGGGTCTGCTTTGGAAAGTAACCCATCCCATGTTCCCATAACCGGTCCCATGTTTTACTGACATTTGTATTTGAATAATCAGTACCAATTACAAGATTTATTTGACATTGTGACCTATATTAACTATTTTGTTTGTGTTTTTTTTTACTGTTTTACTTTTTGTTATTAATTTAATCATATATTTTGACATTTTGACATTATATTATCAAGGATACCCTAGCAATATATACTTTTAATAATTGACATAAGCATTGTTTTCAAATATTATTTTTTTATTATTTTTCATGTGTTTATTTTGTATATTCTTTGACGATCTTTTTGTGAATTCATGTTATTTAGATACATTGTAGGTTGTGACATTGTTAAATATCGTGTAATTTTCATTAAGAAATAAATGCATCTATCTATCTACTAAAGCGACTGCTATCTGGCCCTCCAACCCAGAAATATATTTATAAAAAATAAATAATAAATATATTAATAAATATATTTTTTTTTCGTGAAATAAATATACCTCCTGTATAAACGAGGTCTTATTGAGATGAGCCTATTTCTTTCGCTCACGATATTTCCTTCACTAAAAAGCGATTGGTAAATATCAAATGATATTATAAATTGAAAGAGATATCATATTTCATTCGCGGCAGACGCCCTAACCACAGGAGGTCGCTGGTTCGATCCCAGCCCTGCTCACCGGTGGCCTTGGTCACTTTTTCTGTAGTATGACATCTCTTTCAATTTATAACTTATATATATTTATTTATTTAACCTTTATTGCACAATACAAGAAAGTACAAATGGCGGACTTAATGCCTTAAGGCATTCTCTACCAGTCAACCATTGGGTCAAACAGAAACTTACAAAATTGGTGCGGAAGAGTAAAACAGAGAGATAAAATGTCACATTCTGGAATAAATACAACTAATTATTAATATACATACACAAATACATATACACATGTACATACATATTATATTCACATAATAAAATACATATTGTTGTACCCATGCATAACCGTTATACAGATTATGAACGTTGAACTAAATATATGTATGACTACTTAAAAAAATACAAAAAAAAATAATCAAAACACATTGAATAAATGATTTGATTCGTGCTTTTTGATACGATTTGATGTTTAATTTCTATTTTTTCTTCTATAGTTTTCAAATTTAATGCTAATTCTGAAATTGAATATTTTAATGATCATTACATCCAATTTATATGCCATTTACTATTTCATCGCTAACGTTACTATTTTAAATGAATAATAAGCTTTTAACGAGGGTTCATATTTTTTAAAGTTTCGTTTCCAAAATGGCTAAAAAGGAAACCTTATAGTTTCGTCCAGTCCGTCTGTCCGTCCGTCCGTATGTCACAGCGACCTTACTCAGTAACTTTACAGCATATCGTAATAAATAGTAATAATATAACAGCTAGAGGTGTATTTCGTGTGCCTAGTTTTGCCTATAAATTACGAAAAAATATTTTTAAGGGGGGGCGGCCCATACGTGTAAGTGAAAGTTAAAAAAAAAATGCCAAATATGTACTTGTGGCACATCATCGCATAGGCCCTAAGAATTAACTTAAGATTAACTAAACAAAAATTTGATTGATTAAATATTTTCGGAAATAAACGCTCTGAAATTCTGAAAAAGTGTGCTCCCCTTTCTCCCCTCCTCCTCTAAATTTGAATAAAAGGTCAAAAATGTGAAAAATTCACGAAGATAAGATATAAAATGATCTTACCGCCAAAACTATTTAGAACAAATTTGGTCAAGCCGTTTTTGAATTTTTGCCAAAAAACTATTTGTCACAAAAGGCCGTAAGTACCTTGTTATTTCGAAGGCACTTTTGCTCGCACAATTTTTTCATCGTGTGACGGTACAGAACCCTCAATTATGCGTGGTCACACGCACTTGGCCGGTTTTTAATTTATCAAATAACAGTTTTAACTGGCAAAAAAAACTCTATTAGTCTGAATATTTCTTTATTATTTTCAGAACAAATTAAAATGTACGTCACAATTCAGAATGACCCTGCTTTCTTATTTACATGATAAGCGTTTAAATTTGGAATAATAGAAGCGAGAGATGGCGATGAATTTGTATATTTCATTTAGGTTGTGCGTTGAAATGACAGCCCGTATATCGATTGCAACCAGAGCATTCTCTTCAATATAACCAATTCTATGAGAACTCCCACCCCATGTAAATCTGAGGTGATTGAGGGTCTGATTTTTTTCAAGTTTTTCTGGAAGCTTCAAGTGTCGCTGCGTAAAATAGGATGAGGAGAGTTTGACGGCTTCGTCTCGTCTTTAGATGTCATAATTTACACAACGACTTCTTATTGCTTTTTATACCAATCAACGAGGTTGTTTTTCTGAGCTCTATTCTAATTCACTTGGGGTTTATTTGGTACAAGAGGTGGTCTCTATTTCGAGACTTGGTAACAAGAAGATATGATTATTTTTGTAAGGTACAGTATAAGTTCTTTTTCTTAAAAAAATGAGTGTACAAGATTTTAATAGGTTGGCAACGCGCATGTGAGCCGTCTGGAGTTGCATGCGTCCACTGGCTAGAGTAACGGCTTTCCATCAGGCGGGCCGTATGCTTGTTTGCCACCGTCGTGGTACAAAAAATTAAAATAATAAAAATTTCAGTACGGCGATGCTCAATATAAAAACATCAGATAAAAAATAATAATTTATCATGAATATTATTTTAGTAATCCATTGTTCAGTTATCAATTAAATGATGTTACTTCGATTATAACTTGTTTCCAGACACAATAAAAAGACAAAATAATAATGCTCAGTTAGCAGACAGGATAATAATAGACATATTTTAGAGCCCCTGTTGACTGGTGTACAAAAAGAGGTTTAGCTGAGATTTACAGAAAAGTTAAACGGTTCTGTTGTGCGTCCGCGTATTTTCTTATTAGTTCTGTTTATTTTTTAGCCCTTGGCTGCCCTTGTGTGGATTTGTGATCTTTTTGATTAAACCGTCAGCAGAAAGTTTGTTTTAATCAAATGTGAACAGTTATTTTTCTGGAAAATACTAACAAGTTTTTACGCTTGACGAGAGAAAATGCTCATTTTAGTTTTCGTCTATTTTTTTCAGACGTTATTTACTGTGCCATATTTACTTATTAAAGTTGTTAATATCGGTAAAAAGGTTAAAAACAGCTCGTACAGAAATTGAAATTCATATTAAAATAATGTAAGGAAATTATCTTAAAATCATGTAAGAGCACGAATTTTTAGTCACTATGCACGACATATTTCGGAGAACCATGTAGGTCTCCATCTTCAAATGTCAGATACCAAGTTCCATTCGCAACGCTTTACTTTAATATTAATATGACTCACGGTTGCTTAATTTTTATATATTAAGACATTTAAGACTCGTTTGGTTTGGCTCTACGAGACCGCTACACGCTACGCGTACGTAGCACGCTATGAGGCTACGCTACTAGACGGAGAGCTAGCTACGGAAATAGGCAGTTAGTGTGCTATACTATGATTATTTATTAATCTGGGCACCTGGCAGCTGTTCAGCGGTGGATGAATCGGTTTAAATGATTACTCACACTAGGATGTGACGGGACGGGACGAGACGATGCGGGACGGGACCATGTATCAATTTCTATACTTAGAAATAATCACGTGATAGCTCAGAGCCCTCGGATGTCACGTGACGTTTTCAATAGAAACTGACAGATCCTCCCGTCCCGCGCCGTCCCGCCCCGTCCCGTCCCGTTCAGGTCTAGTGTGAGTCATCTCTAACGGGTGCAATTTGTAGAGCTCTGAGATTAGTGTGTCGGGTCCTCGATTTTCTCGAAAATTCGAAATATGAAAGATTTTTTTTAATTTGTATGGAACAGCCGATTGAAAATGCACCTATCTCCATACAAAGTAAAAAAAAACGAATTTCGAAATTGTTCCACTTGCATCGTACTCAAGGTCATTGACCTTATCAGCTGTTGAAGTATCATTCGGTACTTTTGTTACACCCTGTATACAGGTATTCCATTTATCAGGGTTTCACTGTACATGACTGTAAGGTCTACACAGCGGCGTTTTATGTTAATCATGTATGTACTTTATAATGTTTTCTAATCACTTCTCTCATGCATTAGTTTTCTAAGAGAAATATACCCTTTTAAATGGCATTCAATACCCTTTTACGAAATGGCATACAACACCAAATACTACATAAACAATAAAAGATCACACACAAAGTACAGCGCTGGGCAAAGGATCAGTAATAAACAAGGACATATGGGGCGTGAAATGCGTAATCATTTATTGCGCCGACTGTCCTGCAGGGCGATAGTCGTGCACACAAGTGCTATTACCCAATTTCATTTCAACAGTCCCGTCTGGTCCTCAAATATGTTTACTAGTGGCATGTACATATTTTTACAACTTATACAACGTGTCTCTTTTTTTCTATCTTTAACCTGACAGGACATCACCTTTACGTGCCAGTAAAGGTTGCATCTAAATCCATTCAGCCGTTTCCAAGTGATGCTCAAATGAATAAACTAGGGCTTGTGTCATGTTACTAGTATCAATTTCATATTACCGTCATTGTAAATTACTGATATAGTATGCTCTTATTTATTGTTGATTTATTTGAAATAATTTATATTTTAAAATATTTTTCATTCTATTTTCATCGAATCAAATAATCTGTATTAGAACATTTCTGATAAGGAACTGTACTAGAGATCTCGATCAATGTCCAGAGGGTAGAGACACGTTGTATAAATATGTAATAAATATTTATGCTGAATATAGGATCATCTCGCTTACATCAGCGTCGTCCGACACAAGCAATAGTAAGGTAAGTGTCGCATTCGATAAACTTACTTGACTACCGCGTTTGCGTTTTCTTGTAAGGAATTTAGAACAGGACACCAAGCGGGACGTATTGGCAACTTCTAAATCCCATACAAATTAAGACTTAAAGTAAACGCGTCACGTTAGTTTATCGAATGCGACTCATACTAGAGCCTCAGAAAGCTCAATAAAGTATGTGTCGTGGGTACTAGACGTATAGAATACTAGTTTTATACTTCAAATAAATCGCCTGTTATTCATGAGACGTAATGCAAATGTTTCTTTCCAATACATAGGAAAAACAGTTAATTTCATATACTATTCACACAAAGTTAATTTTTTACGACCTTAATTTAAACCTTCTCACCTTGACCTAAGGTCGATATTCCACGATTCTTACCGATGGCTATCTAGTTTACGATGGGTCGTTTTATAGCTTTTTTACTTCTACGCCTTTAAAACATAGCTTATTTGTCGATTTGTCTTTTTATAGACAAGACCATTATTGAAATGAAGTTGTTAAATGTATCGGAACGGACGAAGTGCTCGGTAATATCTGAACATGCGTATGGTATCTGCATTAAGGATACCACGTGATTTTTTTTCTATACAAATTTACATCCCGTAACTTAATTCCCGTATCCCCTCCCTAGTGTGAGTTATCCTTTATATTGTGCTACTCAGTAACTACCCAAAATTATTATTTTTAGATACTTAGTTTGTACAAAATGTTCATGCATGGGTATAAAAAAATGAAAAATAAATGCCCTTACCGGGATTTGAACCCGGGATAGCTAGCTCCAGCTTCGTAGGCGAAGATTACCAGCTATGCTAGGGAGGCCGTTCAAATATTTCGCTTTTTTAAGATTTGAAGGTCATATAGTGGAAAAATGTATCCCTGTTCACGGGAGTTTTTTTAAGTAGGTAGCAGTGGTGGAGCGAATGGGCCATCATGGCCGATTATACGGGACGTAGCTATACAGCAGAAAGAGATGGCAGTATTGCGTAACCCCTCTTACTAATAACTGCGTCCCTTATCATCATGATTATTTTGTTGGAGGTAAATGCCCAATGGAGGTAAGTACAGTATATTTGATATTTACCTGGTTATTGACTGTAAACTTACCTTCGCTGAAGAGCCAATCTGTCACGGTGCTTTATAAAAAACCGGTCAAAAATCCCGAAAATCTAATTAAACACGTCTCACTGTCAGTTAAAAAAAGAGAACGGCCCACCAAGACTTTTGTAATCGTCTGTACTTGCAGTGCTGTAGATGGTACAATTTTAAAGCTTCCCTTCCCGATATTTTAATGCTCTGAGTCACCGACTTATTCATGTTTAGGTTTTTTAGTTCTGTAAAAGAAGTTTTCTTACTAGTTTTCTGTAGATTTCAGTTAGCTGGGATTTTCACCGAAAACTGGGATTGTTGTAAATATCAAAGTATATATAAGTATATTTCGTACATAAGTTCCAAAAAACTCATTGATACGAACCGGCAGGATTCGAACCCGAGACCTTCGGATTGTAAGTTGCTCGCACTTATTTTTAATACTACTACAATGACAAACAAGCATACGGCCCGCCTGATGGTAAGCGGTCACCGTAGCCTATGGACGCCTGCAACCCTTTAAAAAAAGGAGGATTCGCTGTATTGACAGCTAAAGGGGCAAACTTTGCTCCGTGGGTCCCCAGCTGTCAACAAAGTGAATCCTCTTGGAGCTCTGGCAACCTTACTCACCTACAGAAACACAACACTATGAGTAGGGTCTAGTGTTATTAAACTGCAGTTTTCTGTAAGGTGGAGGCACTTCCCCAGATGGGGTCTGCTCCAGATTTGAGCGAGGCGATGTTCGTTGTGCTGTGCCCTACCACACTAAACGATATGCATCCGCTGCGCCCATACCTCTTTTAAACTACTAACGCTGAGCCACCAACGCTTCTAACTTACTGCATATATTTTGTTAGTTATATCTGAAATAAATACTAAATACAGTTTAACCCTATAGTCCTGCCAGATGCAAGCGATTAAACATTATGACATTTATGACAGGTTCCTTTATATCCCAGACAGTTGACATGCCAACCTGATGTGACCTTGAATCCCCCTACAATTTAACCCTAAATTATGTGGTGAGATTCAGCTAGCGCGCCGTCGTGTCTGGGCTCAACTCCATCCACCCAAAACGACCTAACTTACGGCTACCTTCAACTAAAATTGAGTCTTAATTGTTTAAGATAGGGTGTATTTTGGATTGGGGTGAGATGCAGTTGGAAAGGGTGTGTTGTGGGCTCGCTCTGCGTCCTCTAAGAAAATGGAGACAATACGATTATAGTATTGTAGTATATGCGTGAATGGCAGATGTATTTTGTATTATTTCAATTGAAATAGAGTTTTGGAGTTTGTGTTTAATGAGGTTTACTACAGTTTATCTGGTTAGAAAATGTTAAGTTAGTAGTAGTATGCAAAATTGGATAGACAAGTATATTCTAAAACATTTGCTTATATTAAAACCTTTATAAAAACTTCTGAATCAATGGTATCAGTCTAAACTAAGGACTTTTTAAATTCACTAAATCAATTGTATTTTGGTTTGGGGTTACCTGTAAGTCTTCAGTAAATTGATACGTTGTTTTTAGACTGCAAAGTGTGCCCAATGTTCGTCTTTGCGAAATAGTGCTTTTAATTTTAAAAAAATAGTTTATGATTGTTCCAGTTCATAACTAATAACCGAAGAGTTTTAATGTAAGTTTACTTCATCAAGACGTAACAAAACTAAAAACTAACTATTAATGCAAAAGGTGTATCGATTTGGTGCTCGTCAAGTAATGACATACTTTCCGCACTAGCATCAAATTCACTTCATACTCACTTTACCTATAGGCGCTTTTTATTAGGTATTTGGTAGTTGAGTCTGTTTGCTCAAGCCAATTAGGTACTATGACCTCATATGCCCGATATAACTATAATTTTTATGGTTATAATTTTACAGTTAACATTATATTTTCCTCGCGTTATTTGGATGAATGTTCTATTACTTTCGACATTTCGAACTTTCTACGTCTCGAACCATTAACCAAGCACGCAGCTCAATCTTGCAATATTTTGCTATATCTCAATATAAGCATAAGGAATAGAGTCCGTCTATACTAAGTTTCTTGAATTTTGAACGCACAGACTGTGTAAGTATTAAGTAAACGTCATAACTATACCTAGATATTTTTCTAGCACGAACGAAATGTTGTCAGTGCTTGACAAAATAAAAACATCGACAGTCCTGTTATCGATAAGTTAACTTAACAGCTTTATACCCTAGCTTTCGTATTACAGATCCAGTAAGCAGTATCCGTATCTTGCGATACTAATTTAATTATAGAGTGAACATGCGTTTCTTAAAAATTGTAAAACTTTTGGTTACATTGTTTAAGAACAAAAAGATATAAAAGTTTTGAGACGTGATATCTCTCTCTATTATTAAAGTGCTTTTGGCAGATATCGATAAGCTTCTTACTTTATCTGTGATGCGGGTGCTAGGTGTTAGGTGTGTAGCTGTCAAATTAATTTATCGATAACAGGACTGTCGATATTTTTATTTTGTCAAGCACTGACAACATGTCGTTCGTGCTAGAAAAATATCTAGGTATAGTCATAACTTTATAGAGTTTGACTTTTCAAATAACACTTTAATGTTTGACAGTTAATTTGCTTGGACGAGATAACGTGGTAAACAACACCTGAGCTCCATTGTATAATAAATAAGTAAATAAATGTTTCGGGACAATCTCACACTAAGCAAACCTTGTTCTATGGGTACTAGGCTACGGCATACATACTTATATGAATAAATACATGCATAAATACATATAAAACGTCCATAACTTAGGAACTTCGTGATAAACGCTCAAATATATGCCTCGAGCTATGACCTCCTTATTAAAAGTATATGCCAGTGTACATAATGAAAGGCATTAAAACACGAGTATGTGTTTCATAATAACACCACACGAGGGTCATAATACCTAATTATGTATAGTAGCATACACTACTTTATTTATACACATATCATAAGTGCTTTAAAATGGGTTCAGGAACCGTAGGGAAATCATCTGTATTGTCACTAGTGCTACTTGTAAAATATCTAGAAAAATAGATTCATTCAGAGATCACATGCAGAAACAATTTTTCACTCTTAAACAGTAAAAATCCAACAAACAAATGACTTGTACTCCCACTTTTTTTAAATCACAGTTCCTTTCATCCCTGCTGGTTGGTAATGCTAGTCATTGCCTATGATTTCTGACCGCATTTTAAAGCACTAATGATACAATACAATACAGTACAATAACTCCTTATTGCACACCTTACAAAACATTACAATAAAAATAAAATAAAATAAATAACTATTATTGCACACAAAACTATTTCAAACACGCACGTTTAACATAAAATATATCCCTGTAAATCAAGAACAATCTGATACCTTCGCATATACTACGAGAACTCCCGAATATTTATGTATAATGCAATAATTTAGACTATCCGCTTTTTCTCTCCCTCCCCCTCCCAGTTCTCCCATCCTCCGTCTCTCTCTGAACTAGTCTACAGTCGGTTTTCTGGGCATTTTTTTCGATTTTTCACATTTGCGTTACTACTGATTGATAGAGGGGGTGGCTGGACGCTAGATGTCGCGGTTAAAGTGACTAAACAAGTAATCCTAACAGAAAAAAAAAGTTTTCTTTTAAGTTTAAAATAATGAATCACACTATAGTAGGGACGGAGTCACGTGTCTATAGAAAGAGTCACGTCATATCTCGGAGATAACATGACGCTTTTTATAGAAATTGACATATCGTCTCGGCTCGGTCCGGCTCGGGTCGGTCTAGCATAATTCATCCGTAACGTGTGTATTTGTGACTCAGTCCGTCACAGCGTCCACGCTGATGAACCGTTTAATGCGATGTACAATATGGTACGAGTACAATAAGTGGTCTCGGCGCTGAATATAATGTTGTTGCTTTTGGCGTCGAGACCTTTGGTCCGTGGGGCCCTAGCCCTGAGTCTCTTCAAATACCAGAGACGCCACAGGAGACCCAAGAGCTGGCAGCTTCCTCGCTCCACGGATCAGTCTAGCAATCCAGTGAGGAAATTTTGCCAGCGTCCTCGGTACCATGCCGCAGGGGCCTGTTTTAGATTTCTTTTAGTTTTTATCTAGTTTTATTCCAGTTTTTAGTTTAGTTATACTTATAGATTAAATTTTGTATTTGAATATGTTTTATACAATAAGTAAAAGAGAACAAGAAATAGTAGATTACGTACGGAGGCCTGTGAAGTAAGAAATGTCTCAGAACTCGTGTATTGTCGTCCGAAGAAGTTGATCACAAACATGTGATCTGAGGCTTTCTTATTTACTGGCCAAGGTCTGTACTATTTATCTGCTTGATGCAGTCGGCAAGCGGTGAATTTGTTTAGCGTAGCGGCCTGCAATTAGCTGCTTGCCGGAGCTTTGCTCCGTGGGTCCCCAGCTGTCAATACAGTGAATCCTCTTGGAGCTCTGGTGACCTTACTCACCAACAGAAACACAACACTATGAGTAGGGTCTAGTGTTATTAAACTGCGGTTTTCTGTAAGGTGGAGGTACTTCTCCAGATGGGCTCTGCTCCAGGTTGAGCGAGACGACATTCGTTGTGCTGTGCCCTACCACACTAAACGATATGCATCCGCTGTGCCCATAGCTCTCTTAAAACCTCTGTGAAAAGAATGTGAAGTAAACGTCATTATTTCATAGAAGATTAACGTTTAAAATAATATTTTGAAGTTTGACAATTAATTTACTTGAAAGAGATAACGACTCTAATGTCGGACTTCCGTTTGATACTCAAGATGGCGATGGCGTCTCTGGGATTGTTTTTTGTTTGCTAAATGCTGTTTAATGTGTAATTTGATAGCTAATTGTGCAGTAAACTAACAAAGTGGTATGCATCTAATGAAGAATTAATCCTGAAGCGAGTTCAATCACTCCTTTAGTCATCAAGCGGCAGTCCCGGGATCCCGGCCTCCTGAGAAACTATATGTTAAGTCTTTCTGTAAACTTAACATATAGCGAGGCAAAAAACTGAACAACGTCGCCCAAGTGGCAATATACTATTTCATTTACATAATATACTGAGATTTTGATAATACTTGACAATGGCAAAATTGTCCAACTATCGGACAGAAGACATTATTTAAAAAAAGAAGTATCTACTGTCTAATAAGACCCTCCATCCACCACAGCCAGCAGATTAAAAATATTGTTTTAGACAATTTACATCGCACGCGGTTCGCTCTAATAATTCCTTGACTGTGTTGTGACGGTCCTGGAGGTACGATCTGGAGGACATGTCAAAGGTTTCGTTCAAAAAGTATCTAGAATACAATACAATACAAATATTCCTTATTGTTTACATACTTATTTATTATTTAGTTTGTTTTTATTTAGTTCTATTTTAGTTTTTATCTAGTTTTATTTTAGTTTTTAGTTTAGTTATACTTATGGATTTAAATTGTGGTTGATTATGTTTTAGTTTAGTTTCTTACAATAAATATTTATTTTTCTAGGAAAAATAAACCGGCCAAGTGCGGACTCACACACCGAGGGTTCCGTATAAAATTTATGTTGCAACTACTCTTAGAAGTAGAAATTTGACGTCAGCCACATGTATCGACAAGTTGGGTCAGTCGTTTATACGGCATGGAGTTAGTATGCGAGTTTGTTTTTCCTTGATACTTACATACAAACATAATCATTTAACGTCCTCTCTAGCGTCGTTGTTAGTGACCCTGCCTATGAAGCAGAAGATTCCGGGTTCGAATCATGGTCAGGGCATTTATTTGTGTGTTTATCACAAACATTTGGTCCTGAGTTATCGACTGTTTCTACTACAGGTATGTATGTATATCGTCGTCTAGTACCCATACTACAAGCTTTGCTCAGTTTGGGACTAGTTCGATATGTGTAAGATTGTCCCCATTTTTTTTTTAATTTACACATAGGTACATACAAATGACAGATTCCCCGAGTAGACTAGGGGAACTTACTCGCTTGGCTCGCTCGATATATTATCAATGCTAGTGGATTATCCAAGTAGACTGTGAGAACTTACTCGCTTCGCTCGCTAGAAAAATACATATATTATCAATGCTAGTGCTTTCGGAACCATCCATTTATTCGTGACTCTATGTTCGTCTGGCCTTCAGCCAATGAATAGCCAAGAGCCACCACAGACGGGAAGAATTCGACGCTGACCGCCATTTTTTATCTGTCATATTGAAGAGATCGGAGTGGGTGGTCAAAGATATCTGGGCATGCGAGCGCGCTGACTGAAGCTGGTGGCCTGATAGGCTCATATTACACTATACCGTATATGGTCATATCCTCATATCTCTGACATATATTACATGTCGCCCTTTTTCCTCATGTTTGAGGAAAAGGGAAGCATGATCAAAGATCCTACTAATATTATAAATGCGAAAGTGTGTATGGATGGTGTCACTTAAAAACTACAGAATGGATTTTAATGAAACTCTTCAACAATATGTTGTTGAACTTGAACGATGTTGTTAACACATAAGCTACAATTTATAAAAATATTGCGCAGACTAACCGCCTTATTCATAAAAAAGTTAACAGAAGCTTTAGTTAAATTATGTTTTCTCCCATTCTGACAAAAGCGATTGTCAAAGTGACAGATAAGGACATTATAATCATTTAGCTAAAACTTGTTGAAGTGAGTTTATGAATAACGCCATAAGTCGCGGGCACCGCCTAGTATATGATAATGTAATAGTGGCATTTTTATAGGGTAGTATTTAAAGGCAAACCAAAAAAACCGGCCATGTGCGAATCGGACTCGCCCACCGAGGGTTCCGCGCAAAAGATGCTGCCCCCCATTTATGACCTTAGGTAGGTACTTAAAAATACTGATGGCATTCTCAGTGTGCGGCAATTATACGGTTTTCGTATTTTCTCCTGTACTGATATTACAAGTTCTTGCTTTTTGCCAAAATTCGTGATACTAGGTCAACGAGAAGTACTCTATTATTTTTAATCCCATTGCGAATCCCATTGGTTTAGTTTTTTCTCAGCTTCAAGGGACCGCAGACCTGTGTATGTCTTGACAGACAGACGGACGGAGGGAACGGACAACAAAGTGATCCTATAAGTGTTCCGTTTTTTCCTTATGAAGTACAGAACCCTAAAAACTAACCATAACGTAACTAAAATAGTAACTTGCGTAGCAAAAGAATAAAGTTAAAGATACATTAAATGTAAAAACGGGAATGCCGCTTGCGTGATGGGCACACTGCCGAGCGGTCCGGCTTTAAGTTTGTTGGTATTGTTTTTCTATTTTTAAGGTTTAGATTAGATTTATCAATTACACTATATATTAAATGTAATGTTACTCTGATGTGTATTTGGATTTTTTCACCATTCAGTATATTTTGCAAAGCGATTACCTAATAACTTCCCTTTTTTATAAGTCATATTAAAGCTATGGGGACACCATCAGATATTTTGTAATGGCCATGGCGTTGGATTATTTCTGAACATGCGTCCTGACGTCTGTAGATATTCGCGCCATTTTTATTAGTAATTTTCGGCTTTGGGTTAATACAGTCGTTTTGATCGACTGTATTATACCAAATATCGAATTGGACTTCGATATTTTGGCGCCAAAATCTGCTTCTCTGTCCGTTGACTCAGACGCATTTGATGATAATTCACATGTTAAATTCCATCCAGCGATGCAGTCGGTCATCTCAGTTCTGGTAGTTCTAGTCTAATTTAGAACTAGTCAGGAACTCGACCAAACTTGAAGCCAAAACCCCAAATTTCAGTTTGACTACGTTGAGTTTCAGCAGCATTTGATATTCCACTGCTGTCGAGTTTTTTGATCACATCACCTATTTGAAAAAGGGTTGGCAAGTGCGTTAAGATGTCATGGCAAAGGATGACCCACACTAGAACGGGACGGGGCGGGACGGGAAAATCTGTAAATTTCTATAGAAAGCGTCACGTGACATCCGAGGGCTCCGAGCTATAACGTGAGTCTTTCTATAGAAATTGGCAGATTTTCCCGTCCCGTCCCGTCCCGTGCTAGTGTGAGTCATTCTTAAAGGGGCTGGTTTGAGGAGACTCGAGCCGATGCAGTATTTCCAACGATGGCGTTTCGGAACTTAATAGATTGAGAAAAATTTTACTTCCCTATAACAGATTTATTGTGTTATATGTGACAACTAGGTTTTTTTACTCATTAATACAATAGTACACATAACGATACAAGGGCGAAAAGATAAAATTCGCAACGAGTGGCAATAAATTAAAACAAGGCCGTAGGGAGTGTTTTAAATCGACACGAGTTGCAAATGACCTCTTCGCACGTGTATCGTGCAACGTTTTACAGTACATATGGAACTTTGAATATTCGACGCAGGCACGTAAAGTACTCACTATCGCCCTAGGGCGGTAAAGTAGCACCATGTGTACTGTAAACACTTATTTAAACTTTAACGATTCTCACACATTAAAAGTCTTTCCCGGGGACCACGGAGGCGATGTCGCCCTTGAAACGTCGGAGTTTAGTTTCAATTGTTACGCGATTAAGCCCCGTTGTAGTCAAATGTATTCATAGAAAATTGTAATATTTAAAATATTACAGTACCTATTAACAGCAATATGACTCACCATCTTAATATGATTACTTGGCGTTAATAAAAAAAGATCTAGTTATCTATGGCCTTCGTCATAAACCTGCAGACTTAAGGATGACTCACGCTAGAACGGGACGGGACGGGACGGGAAAATCTGTCAATTTCTATAGAATGCGTCACGTGTCATCCGAGGGCTCCGAACTATCACGTGATTTTTCAACCGACTTCAATATTTCAAAAGGAGGAGGTTCTCAATTCGACTGAATTTTTTTTTTATTTTTTTTTTTTTTTAATGGATGTTCACTCATAACTCCGTCATTACTGAACCGGTTTGAATTTTTTTTTTGTTTTCTAAAAGTAGACGGTTCCTGGTTGGTCCCGTTTTTTTCAAAATCCATTTCTGATGATGGGATCCATGAGGAACTGAGGGAACTCCTCAAATTTGAAAGGCACATGCATGCTGATTTGGGTGATTTCTTAAGAAACTCGAGCATTTCTTTACGAAAATCATCAATTTGGTGGAGTGGACCTGATGATGAAGACCAGGGATGGCAAAGTGGAACTGCTTCGTAATTCTCAGGACTATGATCCGATTTTAAAAAATATTTTTTTGTCTGTATATAGATGGTTTCAGGATTGTCCCGTTTTTTTCAAAATCAATTTCTGATGATGGGATCCATGAGGAACTGAGGGAACTCCTCAAATTTGAAAGGCACATGCATGATGATTTGGGTAGTTTCTTAAGACACTCGAGCATTTCTTTACGAACATCATCAATTTGGTGGAGTGGACCTGATGATGAAGACCAGGGATGGCAAAGTGGAACTGCTTGTTAATTCCCAGCTCTATCATCCGATTTGAGACATTCATCTTTTCTTTGTAAAGAAATACCTTCAAGATAGTCCTATTTGATTATAGTTCTATTTTGATGATGGGCTTCATGAGGGATTGAGAGAACTCCTCAAATTTTAACGGCACATGCATTCTGATTTGAGGGTTTCCTTAAGTAACTAAAACAGTGTTTTGGCGGAGCCAAAATTTTGATGAACTTGATCTGATGATGAAGACCAGGGATCGCAAAGTGGAACTGGTTAATAAACCTAGCTCTACTTATTATCCTAGTTGTGACATTCATCTTTTTGATTTGATTTATATTCTGATGATGGAGTTCTAGAAGAATTCAGAGAACTCTTCAAATTTGAACGGCAGGTTAATTGTGATTAGAGGGTGTTCATAATTAGCTTAGGCATTTTCTTACTGTGGCCATCATTTTGCTGGAGTGGACCTGATGTTGATAACCAGGGATGGCATAATGAATATGCTCGTTAATTTACAGTCTGGCATCCAATTTAACACATTGTTATTTTGTTTGTTTAAAGGTCTACAAGGGAGTTCCGTTTGATTATACTTCAAATGTAATGATGGAAGCCCTAGGACATTAAGAAAGCTCCTCAATTTTCAATCGTACACGTGCGGTGTATTGGATATTTGAAAAGTAAACTGGCTAACTCAAACAAATTCTTAATTTCACTTTTACCGGGAACCAAATGAAGTCGGTTTTTTTTTCTTAAAAATTATTCTATAGAAATTGACAGATGTTCCCGCCCCGCACCGTCCATCCCGTGCTAAAGTGAGACATCCTTTAATCACATCGATTTACCTAGTTAGGTAACCCGCATCATATTTTTACCCGACTTTCTCTCAAGAATTATTGGTTCTGTTACCAATGTGCTAGAGATTTATTCGTAAAACATAATTTTTTTTCCGCTACCTAAAGGTTGTCTGGAAGAGATCGCTTTTAAGCGATAAGGCCGCCTGTTGTTTACCTCTTTTTTGTTTGTTGTATTTCTGTACCTATTTCTATTGAGGTGTGCAATAAAGAGTATTTGTATTGTATTGTATTTTCAATTGAGTGGCGTTTGCGTTAGTATAATTAACCATTTCTTAGCATCAATTGATCATTAGGCCCCTATTTCACCACGCTACAATTCCTAAAATTACCGAATTATCTACTGCCGTTTCAGATACCCACGTTCCACTAGCGCCCCTAGCGGAACATCGGACGCTATTCCTCATTAGTTGCATTTGCCCCATAGTTGAATTTATCGCAGGTGACCTTACCAACCAATACACAGGTTATTTATAGGTTGAGTTGGAGTAAAGAAAACAATAAAATTTCCCATTAATTAAGTTTAATTATTATATGTGACTTACAGCTAATATTATTCGTTATTGCTTCATTGTAGTAATTGTACTTAAGACTACTACTTTGCAAGTTTGTTTCACATTTACAGTGATATGGACGAGTAAGTACGACACTCGCAGAAATACAATAAATAACTGTATATAACTTATAAATAAATAACACAAGTATGCCAAATTTTAATAGATAAATTAATAAGAGCAAGTTAAAAATATATAGCATCAATAATAAAATATACTGTCTAAAAAAGAGCCGTTTTAAAATTTTGTTTTATACATTTTGTCTCAGAACGAATTATTTGTCTTTTTTTAATTTGAATAATCAAAAATGTTTGAACTCACTCAAATAAATAATAATAAAATTAACGATCAACGACAACTTCGGCATTTTCAAACGCCATTATTTTCTAAAACGCTCATGAAATTGAAGAAATCCAAAAAAGTATTCTGAGATAAAAGTACGAAAAAAATTTAATTTATTAAATTACGTAAAGGTATTCAACAAATTCAATGTAATTTAAAATTACAGAAAGTCATATATATTTAGTTTACTTTGATAGCTTCTAATTTTTACTAATAGGAAGATATTATACATGTCAAAAGAGTATAAGTGACATGATTACGACAGGGTGGTGTATTATCTGGCGTCATTATGTGACATTTTTTAATTGTATCTTTATGACACCAAATACCGAAGAAGACATTTTTGTACTTAAATATTTTAAATATCTGACTGGAATAAATAACTAATATAAATATATTTTGTATACTATATCAGCGTATTGTCTATTGAGAGAATATTAAAGGCATGACAGGTATGCTTATATGACCCTAGATATACATATTATATAATCTAATAAAATACCTAATAGAAATGGCAGTTGTTACTTTTTTTTTCACATTTATTTCAGTTTGCAGTGACATGAAAATACATGAATAATTTAAATTTTGCAAAATACGAGTTTTAACACCAATCAATTATGGATATCCTAGCGCATATGAAAATATTAAATTATATATTTAAGGGAATAAAAATACCTAAAGCTTTAAATAGATTTAATATACGCAGAGACTTTTGATTTATTAAATATCCATCCACAATATTTACTTACATTAAATACTTAAGAGTGCTATCACAAAATCCGCCCGCTCGCATTTCAATATTATTACCGCCAGTTGCGCTCCGAACGCGCATCTGTGTGCGGACACACACTACAATCAGGTATACAAACTTATTATCGCCATGCTCTTCGAACGGCATAGCAGGTGCGGTTAGTGCGAACGGGAGCGAGCATTCATTGATTGTAAGCACCGTCGCGAGGCTAATGGCGTCGCGACGCTTGACGCGCGGACCAAACATTATTGATACTTGCGCCAGAACATCAACTATTACTTGGCGTACGTGGTGTTAGAAAATGTACGAGTAATTTGTATATTTGTTTTGTGTTTATCATAAGATTAAAAATAGTTTTATTCAAACGTCAAATGTCTCTAAATAGTATCCGAAGTTATTTTGGAATAGGATTTTGTTTTCTGCCTCCGGATCCAATTCATTGTTTTCATATTCATACATATATTGGTACATTTCTAAGCATACCTAACTACTAAAAAGTTTTTTTTTTTCAAAATTTAAACTCAATCTGAATTCTATTTTGGGGTGGTGATATTATATTGAAGGTTACAAAGCCGATAAGATGAAAAAAGGGACGTGTAATTAAATAATTTTATTTAAACGTTTTGTAATTTTAACTGAAATCCGGAGGCATATTTTGGGCGTTTTTATTATTTGTTGTAAAAAAATCATCTCTTGAAAATATGAAAAGTTTTAATTGTTTTCTATTCAGAATCGCGAGCTCTTTCAATCGCAGTAGGAGAAAAAAAGTGTTCCAAGATTTGTTTTCCATTTCGCCACCATCATTTCATAGATTCAGTATGGCGGTAGCACATTAGAGTTTGAAAAATGTATGGAAAATTTAGGACACTTTTTTTCTCCTACTAGGATTGAAAGAGCTGCGATTCTGAGTAGAATAAATATAAAAATTTCTAATTTAGCAAAAAGTGATTTTTGTACAACAAGAAATAAAAATGCCGTTTTTTGAGTTCCATTTTTTTGTCAAATATCTACTTGTGGCACATCATCTGATAGGTCCTTAGAAATAAGTTAAAGGTCTCTTGAACAAAAAATTGGTTGATCCAGTATCGGGAGGTCCAAAAAACCGGCCAAGATCGAGTCGGACTTGCCCACCGAGGGCTCCGCACAAAAGTGGCATGGAACTCTCAGTGTACGGCAGTTTCAGATTTGGATTGCGTTGATGTAGAAGTTTGGTTTTTTTGCAGCTTCAAGGGACCGCAGACCTGTGTATATGGTATTAATTTTAACTTGCAACCTTTACTCGTTCCCGAGATAAAGGGTCTGGACAGACAGACGGGCGGACGGACGGACGGACGGACGGATAACAAAGTGATCCTATAAGGGTTCCGTTTTTTCCTTTTGAAGTACGGAACCCTAAAAATGTGAAAGCTTTAGGAAGTTAAGATATAAGACAACCTTACCACGAAACTTATTTTGAACGAATTTGTTCAAAATAAGTTTCGTGGTAAGGTTGTCTAGCCGTTTTTGCCAAAAACTATTAATTGCTAACATACAGTTAAGTCCCTTGATATTTTGAAGACACTTATGCCTTTTTGCTTGCACAATATTTATGTCGTATAACGCTACAAAACCCTCAATTATGCTTGGTCCGACACGCTTTTGGCCGGTTTTATTCCGGATTTTGCTCATATAGCAATATGATTATCCCTGACTAGGGCGGTGGCACCAGTAATGGACAAGGAACCAGTAACGTACAGTCACTTTTATTATGAGGAAATAAGTTTCATGCATTTATTTTGTGTCAACCAATTGACAATCATATGACATTTGAATTAAGAATATAGTGTCCATCACTCCTGTCTGTCAGCTTAAAGTGTTCATAATGGGTACCGTCTCCCTAATACACCTAAAATTTCTCCATACTGTCCGTCTTAATAAACACTCTGTATTACTGAAAGTATCTAGAAGGGTTGGTTGCGGTACAATCACATTCGATAAAATCATTTCAAATTTTTATTTCAAACAGGTCTATAATATAGTCAAAAATGTAAAATGCTTATCTCAGTAGTTGGTCGCGGTTTATTCACTTTTCCAAACGCTTCCAGCACGTACTCGTGCAACAAAACAAGCAAATTGTACAGTCCACAGAGAACAACACAGGTCCTACCTCTACGAGCGCGCGCGCGGTACTGAGGACTAGGCTAGCGCGGATTGGATTTTATACACCATTTGAATATTTAAAAAAAAATACGGAATTTAAACAAAAAGTGATTTTTTTGATTTCAGCATGTTCTTAAAAGAATAAACTTTAATGTTGTATACAAATCATCCCAATATTTTGTCAAAATTACTGCGAAAATCCCTGCGTTTGCAGTGTATTTTTATCGAAAAATGTGCATATTCAAAGTCGAACTAGATAGGTATCTGTGTAAATTATTGGAAATATGAGGCCTATAAGTTAAATAAAACCATGTTGCAATATTATATCAACCTAGAAAAACATGTGTTTTCATGTATCATGTTAACAATAATCGAAGTCAAACTTCTGTCTCCGTGCGCTTTTCAGAAAACAACTGCCAATAATTGTATAGTAAAAGTTAAAACATTGAGTTTTACTCAAATTAGAAGCTTACAAGTTAAACACTAGGAAATAAGCTATCAAACATAGTTAACAACTTTAACAAACAGCTCACAGTTTCTTTGTATTTCAACGTCAAAAAACAGCTTTTGTTGCTTTTCCGTACAAACCGTATTGATGGCCTCTTAAGAGACTTACTTTATAACACACAAAAGTCAACAAGAAGGGTAATAGTTTTATAATAATTATTAGCTTTAAAATATCTATTATTCCAATAACAATATCACATACATTAATAACTAGACAATAATTATTATAAATAACAATCAACAAGAACATTCGATGATACAATGGTGTAAGTGCATTCCAATACGTTCTGCCTATATATAAGACAAAAATACTTTTCTTTCTTGCCGTCTACATTTTCTTACTTCTAACTATACGTGTTTTAATACTAATGTCTTATTTTTTTCGTGCGTAGCGTAACACAGCAATGATTTGTAAAATTTAGTCTCATCATCATCATGATCATCATTCAGCCGAAAGACGTCCACTGCTGGCCTAGGCCTTTTATTTTATTAAATTTAGTCTAATACCAATTAAAGTTTGCCTTATTTCGAAATTGATATTTGATTAGTATTTTCTCTTTTTATATATATTTATTAGTGCCATAAATTAGTAAAATATAATATGGTGTGTTGAAAATAACTAATAATCATTTTCTATTATGATGTTATGCGTGTGTTTTTTTGTTCCTGAAATTTTAGTTTTAATTTTTTGCGCACTCTGCTGAATTGACAAATGTCAAATCACAAACTTAACTTTATTATTTTACTATGTAGAATCAAACAATTGTGCTAACTCTCGTTCAGTAATATTTACCTACAATGATAGAAGTATTGATTGTGTGTATAATTTTTTAAACAACTAATGGTCTGAAGCTTTGCATAGCGAATGGATCTTAAAAGTAGTCAACAATTAAATTATGTATTGCTATAAATTTATAATTATATCTATCACAAACTAAATAATGGCGAAAAATACAAATTTGATGTTAGTAACAATTTCGGAGTCAAATATTGAATAAAAATAGCAAAAACACACATTTCCGACATTTCGAAATAAGAGCATTAATTCCGTTGAGTTGGTAATGTTGTAAACTGGTTTTCTGTATATATTTTGCATAATAAAAAATAAGATATGTTTATTATACCAGAAAATTTGATACGTCAAAATGTTTTAAAGAAAACTTAGTTGTTTTAGTTTTCTTCAAATTACCTTTAATAATTTTTATCCCTGTACTAAAATACGTCGTTGAACTTGTCGATAGCAACAATTTCGATATTAAATTTAAATTTAATTTTATGAATAATATAACCACAAATGTATACTACTTTGCCAACTCAAAGCACTTTAATGACAACATCCTTAGAAGACAAATTTAAAAAATAAGGTTTTTTAATGAATATTCTTTACAAACAAAGAAAGACTAAATACAAAGAAATTTAGCGGCGTGGGGACAAATATGTTTAAGAATGCAACCGGAAGAGATCCCTTATAGGGATAAGTTCGTCTTTGTACAAACCTTTTTATTTATCTGGTTTTAGTTGTTCTTGTACAATAAAGTGTTTTTCAGTCCTCCGGCCGGTAAGCGCCATTTTACGCAAAACTAAATTGCCGCCTGCCGGCTCCGTCGGGCAGAAAAATAGTATACAAACCTCGGCCGTTAAATGGGAAAGCCTCGGATCACATGTTAGTCGACCTCGGCTTCGCCTCGGCCGACAATTACATGGGATCCGCGACATTTCCCACTAAAACGGCCTTGGTATGTAATGTACTATTTCTGTTGCAACTGGTAGCGGTAGTTTTTGTTTCTTATTTCTTACTGGTTTGCATTCCTGGACTAATATTTCACATTAGGTACATGTAATAACTTATACGATTTTGCTAAAGACAAAAATCACTGGCCTAAACTATCTAAATACTATCATTATTATCAATATACTTTCCTAGCAAAAGCAATTGACAACATTCCATGTTTTTCAGTAGTACTTTTCAATGTATGGCTTGAAAAAATGCACTAATGGTGCCCGTATTTTTTAAATTTTCGTAACTCTTGTATTTTCGTAAAAAATACAATTTTTATTGTGAGAATTGTGACATCACTACTGTCGTGACGTTAGCGTCACGATTCAGTAAACACAGTAAACACATCCTTAGTTAAATAATATTTAAAACGGGTCACTCACGTAATTTAGTCGATTTTCGCTCGACATGTTTCGTTCTTTACGAAGAACGTCATGTCATGACATGTCGAGCGAAAATCGACTAAATTACGTGAGTGACCCGTTTTAAATATTATTTAATATGTTCGAGTCTCACGAGAGTTTTATAGTTAACATCCTTAGTTCTTAAGGATTTTGACCAAAATACTGTGAAAAAAAAGTTAAATGTTTATCTCTATTTTTTTCAGTTTAGGAATACCTGTTGAACAATTTGAAATGTTGTCAATTTTCCTGTTTTTTCATTCCGAAATTAAAGACACTGTTGTTTATTATGTAATTTTAATACCCAACTTTGGATTGTGTTATAATGCGCACTTAAGTTTTCCATGGGTTTGATTATTTTGCACGAAAGTAACCAGTAATAAAAATTAAATTGCACCAAACAATATGAAAAAAAATTAGGAACTCTAGGAAGTACCTGTGACATTTAGTCACAAATTTTTTTTGTTATTTTTTTATAGACAAAGTCGAAGGATGTACATATGTATGGCGCTAGGGTCGGGTAACCTCCACGAGGGTCTGGGGCATTCAGATCGTTGTTGATCCGCGAGGATCGGCAGGGATGGGAATGTTCCATGGCTGGTGCGCCCTGGGGGCAATGGTAAACGAACCCTTTTGGGGCTTGTTTACTATTGCTGCCAATAACCCGACACCCGGGATATTCCCGGGGGGAGGGGGGGAAGGCCTCTGGGCCAGGTGCTGCTCCCAGCATGCCTCAGCTCATCTGAGGTGGCAAGGGATGCAGCCCCTTCATGGTGGCGAAGCGGCCTACTGGGTCGTGACGACGTGTTCGTGGAGTAAACCACTATAAAAATCCCTAATCCCAAGGTGAGCGGACCGTGCCGACGGGATGCATGGCTGGAAGGAGTCCAGTCGTTAGCGTGCAAAAAGGCGGTGAAGTTTCGCAAGAAACTCTAGGGAAGTGCACGCCAGCTTCCCTTGAATCCCGTAACCCGCAGCATCTTCCCAACGACCCCCATTGGTGGCGTTATGGGGTACGGGTTGTGCTTGCGGAGCGGAAGACTTGCCTTAATTGGCCGGCCTACGAGACGGAAAACTCTTTAACACCCGACAGCGAAGTCGTAAAAACCTCCAGATACCGGGCGACCTCTGGAGTATTAGCCACACCTTTCGGAATGGGCGTCACCCGAGGTGTAGTTTATATATCGTCCCATACTCGTGGGAACAACAACAAATGTCAATGTCAAATCAAAAAACAGACGTAAAAGGCCCTTCTCAGGGCCAAAGTGGAAACGGCCTTTTTCAAGGCCAAGTAGTGGAGCCTCCACCGCAAGATGTCAGGTTCGAGGAGGAAGCAGCGGTAGCTGAGAGCACCCCAGTGGCATCCACTAAAGCCCAAACTGCTGCAGAGAAGGTATCGGATGGCACCGTGCGTGAGCCGCGGAGTGCCGATAAAAATAAAGCGACGCTGAAGAGCCGAATCCCGCTACCCGAGGCGCGGGTGGTTCTCAGCCGGGCCGCGCATCTCTCAGAGGTGAATCCACGCGAAGGCGTCCGCATTAAGAAGACGACCCGAATGTCGTATTTGACAGACGAGAAGATGATAGTCAATACGCTTTCGGGTTCAGACTCTGACGCAGGTCTGCCGACCGTAGGGACGAAGCCGCGACCCGGTCTCGGAGCAGGCACTTCCTTCTCCGCCCCTTTCCGCGCTGCGGAGAGCGCTGGTAACAAAAGGAGGCGGGTGGAGCTCTTGGAGCCTAGCGAAGAAGAGCAAGAGCCAGGAGCCTCTCGGACGGCCCACGCCACCGCTCATCGGACAAAGGGGCGGCCCCAGACTCCGGGAAAGTGCCAACGGAGCCAAACCCTGAGCCTGCACAGGGCAGATGCCCAGGAGACTGGCGGCGACACGCAGAGGCCCAATCCGGAGGAGGGGGGCGAGCGCGCTAAGAATAAAGACATGATCTCGGAGGAGGACGATCAATCGTCAGTCGGCACGCTCGTCACGGTTCGATCACGATCGAACTCGAGCACATCGGGGGCCTCCTACCTGGGAGGGCGCTTCTGGGCTGATGCTCAGTCGGTCAGCGCCAGCCACGACTCAGAAATTGAGTCGGATCACTCCGGATCGCCTGGCAAGGTGGCCAAGCGGTCAAGAGGCCGTCCACCCACGACAGGACAATACGTTGGCCTAGCAGCGGCGCAAAGGGCCCTCAACGAGGCGAAACGAGTGGCTCTTGAAATGGAGGCGGAGGCCGACATTGCGAACCAGGCGAAGACGGCGAGGCAGCTGCGGAATATGTGCGCCGCTGTTGAACTTTCCGCATCCTCGTCAAACAGCGAAGCTCAACACAAAACAGCAGCTGACCTTACAAAATCGGTGGCATCCCAGGTTGCGATCATTGTCGACGTGGCGACAAAATCTAAGCACCTGAAAGGGACGTTCGTGCGTGCGCTCAAGGAGGCATCGGAAGTCATCCTGGAAGCGGTCCAGAAACTGAGCGCACGCCTAATCACGGATGAGACTCGCCAACTGCAGGCGGCAAATCAAAATCTGCAGGCAGAGGTAGCCAGCCTTCGGGAGGAATTGGCCAAGCTAAAGGCGGAGGTAGAGGAGGACCGGAATCAGCGGAGATGGAGCTCTGTCCGCGAGACTCGGCCAGATCCCGTACCACAGGACGCAGATATGCCGAACACGCCACTTCCTCCCAGGGGAGTAATGTCGTCACCACGCACTGGTGGGCTAGCCAATCCTCCTGCCCACCCCGCTATTAGGGACGATGACCTCATGCGTGCAGTGGCAATTCAAGCGGGTGCCATAGTGAGCGCACGGCTGGATGGGCTCGAGGCTGAGGGTCGTCTGCTGCCGGCCCAACAACTGCGACCGACACTATCAGCCGACAAAAAGAAGCGGGCAGCGAAAACTACAGCCCCCTTGGCGGAAGTAGGGACTGCTGGCTCTAAGACGGTAAGAGTCATAGATGCCACTAAGAAGCCACAGTCCACTACAGCTCCTGGAGTCGCTGAAAGCGCCACCGGAAAGAGGAACAAGAAGAGGATAAAGGGTGCGACTCAAGCGCTGAAAGAACCAGCATCCCGCCCGCTACCACCTGCACCCAGCTCCATGTCTCAGGGATGGAATAAGGTGACGGGGGGCAAGAGGGGCAAGGGCAAGGGCCAACAGAGCCAAGCTCCGTCTTCTACCCAGCAACAGACGGAGAAGGCTAAAGCCAAGAAGCTGAAAGCTCCACGGTCAGCGGCAGTCGTGCTGACCTTACAACCGGGAGCTGTGGAGAGGGGCGTCACTTATAAGGACGTCATCTCGGAGGCCCGGACCAAAGTCCAACTTACGGACCTAGACATCCCCGGTGGTCTGCGTTTTCGGCGCGCAGCAACTGGGTGCATCCTGGAGATCCCCGGAACATCTAGCGGGGACAAAGCTGACAAACTCGCGGAGGCGCTCAGAGCAAAAATCAGCAACGAGACCGTACGAGTGTCTAGGCCCTCAAAAACTGCTGAGATTCGCGTTACCGGCCTAGATGATTCTGTCTGCGCGGAAGAAGTGGTCGCTGCGGTGGCACTTGCCGGAGAATGCTCCGTTGGGGAGGTGAAGGCCGGAGAAATCCGTCGAGGATTTTCGGGGTTCGGCACGGCGTGGGTTCGGTGCCCTATTCTTGCAGCAAAGAGAGTGGTAGCAGGTGGCCGTCTCCTGGTGGGCTGGGTCTCTGCGCAGGTAAAGCTGCTAGAGCAAAGGCCCCTGCAATGCTACCGGTGCTTTAAGAACGGGCACGTGAGGGCGCAGTGTAAAGCGGAATCGGACAGGTCCCAGGACTGCTTCCAGTGTGGTAAGGGCGGTCACAAGGCAGCGCAATGCACTTCTCCACCGCACTGTGCTGAGTGTGAGGCTGCTGGGAAGCCAACAGGGCACAGGATAGGCAGCAAGACGTGCACTGCGCCAAAAGCTGCCAAAAGCAATAAAGGGAGTAAAGCTGCCGATGGCCTCCTGGCCCCCTCGCAGCCGGTCGAATCGCCTGCCACGGTACAGGCTGCGACTGAGGAGGCTCGAACAATGGCCGTCGATTAAATGGCCACAGTTGAGTTCCTTCAGGCGAACCTCAACCACTGTGCCAGAGCTCAGGATCTCTTCTACCAGAGCATGGCACAGTGGTCGATCCACATTGCGGTCGTAGCAGAGCCGTATAGGGTTCCTGCTCAGGACGAGTGGGTCGCTGATTTGGACGAAACCGTGGCCATTACAACGCGGAGCGCTGCCGGCTCCAGCCCGTTTAAAAGCGTCAAAAAAGGCCACGGTCACATCGCGGTTGTCTGTGGGGAATTGGCAGTGGTCGGAGTCTATTTTTCCCCCAACAAAAGCCTCGCAGATTTTGAGGGTTTCCTTGCCGAGGTCGATGCCGTAGTCGGTCGCCTGCATCCTTTCCCGGTCATAGTGGCAGGCGACTTCAACGCGAAATGTGTGGCGTGGGGAAGCCCAAGAACAGAGCCGCGAGGGCAGGCTCTCTTTGAGTGGGCCATTGCTTCCAATCTTACCGTCATTAACACCGGAACGGTGAACACGTGCGTGCGGCAACAGGGCGGCTCCATTGTGGACATCACGTTCGCCAGCGCCGCCCTGGCGCGCCGTGTCCAGGGATGGGAGGTAATGGCAGACACTGAGACGCTATCGGACCACCGATACATCCGGTTTGGAGTTACAGCACGCTCTGCACCCCCTCCCCCAAGGCGGAACGACCCGGCCGAAAATGGCCCGCGCTGGGTTCTCAGAAAACTCGACCGGGAGTCTCTGGAACTGGCGGCCTTGGTGCAGACCTGGAGTGCGGAACCTGAAGGCGCGGTAGACGTCGAGTCTGAAGCGGACTGGTTCCGCAAGTGCATGACAGAGGTATGCGACGCCGCCATGCCCAGAGCTAAGGCCTTCTCTCCTCGACGCTCCGTGTACTGGTGGTCTGCAAACCTTGCGCAGTTGCGCGAGGAGTGCGTGGCTGCCAGACGCCGGTACACGAGGCACCGCAGCGGACAGCGACGGGACGCAGCGACCGAAGCGGCTTTGTACGCCAGGTACAAGGACGCGAAAGTGGCTCTAAAAACCGCCATGGCAGCAGCCATTGATCGGTCACGGGAGGAGTTCCTGGAGATTCTTAACAACGATCCGTGGGGGAGGCCATACAAGCTTGTTCGGAAAAAGCTTCGACCCTGGGCCCCCCCACTGACGCAGAGTCTCCAGCCTCAGCTGCTTGATGACGTGGTCTCGGCCCTGTTCCCACACAGGCCGCTGCAGCGTCCTCCGCCCATGGCTCCGCCTAGAGCAGCCCAAGGGCAGCAAGAAGTCGAAGCGGAAACGCCACCTGTCACCGAGAGGGAGTTAGGAGCGGCGATACTCAGGCTTCGAGCCAAAAACACGGCCCCTGGGTTGGATGGAATACCGGGCAGGGCGTGGGTGCTCGCCATGGAAGCTGTGGCGCCGAGACTATGTCGGCTGTTCAGTGCATGCCTGGATCAGGGCTGCCTTCCTGGCACATGGAAGGTTGGGCGGCTGGTCTTAATTAAAAAGGAGGGTCGTCCTGCGGAGTCCCCATCGGCGTACCGGCCCATCGTGTTGCTTGATGAGGTTAGCAAGCTCTTTGAGCGGATTATTGCGAACCGCCTCATCAGGCACCTAGGGACGGACGGGCCGGACTTGGCGGAGTGCCAATACGGTTTTCGGTGCGGTCGCTCTACCGTGCACGCGATCCTGCGGGTAAAGGAGCTCGCGGCGGATGCAGTGTCCCAGGGAGAGGTCGTCTTGGCAGTGTCGCTCGACATTGCCAATGCCTTTAATACCCTCCCCTGGGAGTGCATTAACGAGGCACTGCTCTACCACCAAGTGCCCCACCATATCAGCCGTATTGTGAGGGCCTACCTCCATCAGAGGTACGTGGCCTTCCCCGGGCAACATGCCTGGGGCAGACGGGAGATGGTGTGCGGTGTTCCACAGGGGTCGGTGCTAGGACCACTCCTGTGGAACATTGGGTATGATTGGGTCCTGCGGGGAGCTCTCCTGCGTGGGGTCACCCTGATATGTTACGCGGACGACACACTTGTGACGGCGCGGGGGGCCTCGTTTAAGGAAGCCGCTATCCTCGCCACGGCGGCAGTTGCGCACACAGTGGGCAAAATTAAACGGCTGGGCCTAGAGGTCGCCATGAACAAATCGGAGGCCATTTGCTTCCACGGACCTCGCAGGGCGCCCCCGGTGGGGGCTCAGATCATCGTGGGTGGTGTCCAGATAGCCGTCAGACCAACTATGCGGTATCTGGGCATGACGTTGGATAGCCGCTGGAACTTCCAAGCCCACTTTGAGCAACTGACACCAAAGCTACTTGGTGCGGCGGGTGCGCTTAGTCGCCTGCTGCCGAACATTGGAGGGCCGAAGTCGTCCTGCCGGCGTCTCTATGCGGGAGTAGTCCGTTCGATGGCCCTGTACGGAGCCCCAGTGTGGGCTGAGGACCTTAATAGCCGGAGCTCCACCCAACTGCGCCAAGCGCAACGGGTAATGGCGATAAGGTCCATACGGGGCTATCGAACGATTTCTGGCGAGGCTTCATGTGTGCTGGCAGGGTCTCTTCCATGGGACCTGGACGCAAAAACCCTCGCATCTGCCTTTTTCTGGCGTGAGGAGGCGCGAGCCCGAGACTTCTGGCCAGCGCCGGCAGAGGTGAGAGCAAAACGGGAGGAGCTCTCCCGTGAGGCAGTCGCCACGTGGATGGAACGTCTGGAGAGACCAAGTGCTGGTGTCCGGACGATAGCGGCGATCCGGCCGGTGTTACCACAGTGGCTGGAGCGGTCACATGGTGCTCTCACCTTCCGGCTTGTGCAGGTTCTCTCGGGGCACGGCTGCTTTGGGAGATACCTGCACAAAATTGCCGGCAGAGAGCCCACAGAAGAGTGTCACGAGTGTGGTGCCGCATCGGACACCGCACATCACACGCTAGAGGCATGCTCAGCGTGGGGGCCGGAGCGTGACGACCTAATTGCGACAGTAGGACAGGACTTGTCGTTACCGGCCGTGGTTAAGGCCATGGTAGAAGACGAGAAGTCCTGGGAAGCAGCTAAAACCTTCTGCGAATATGTCATGCTGCAGAAGGAGCAAGCGGAACGGGCCAGGGAGGTCGAACCAATGGCCGACCAACGGCGCCGCAGACGCACCGGGCGCAGGCGAGTCGCCAACGACCGCCGCCTGCCCCCGTAAGGGAACTTGGGATGACAGGCACGGGGACGTCTGTCATCCAAACACCTCCAAGTCCCGGCGAGGGTGGCCATTATATATGGCAAACGGCGATAGAGGACAACATGGGCTTCCGGAGGTGGTCCGGCTAACGGACAAGTGCTGGTGGTGCTGTAGAAGTTAAGCGCAAGCGTTCCTGCAGCCCACCGCTATAGCACACTGGCGGCAGACAGAGGGGTTTTTAGTGGGTATACCTGGGGTCTCATCAGCCCAACAGGGAGTCCCACATAACCGTTCCGGGTCCGTCCCCGCACCCGGACGGTATGCGTAACGCATTTTCCCCTCTCAAAAAAAAAAAAAAAAAAAAAAAAAAAAAAAAAAAAAAAAAAAAAAAATGTACATATGTATGGTTTTTACGAGACGTTATAAATTTCTAATAAGTTTGCATTAGTGTTCCAAAATTTTGAGGATGTTCAAACAGTAACTGTTTATTATTTATAGAATCTGACACATTCATATTAACATAGTTAATCTCAAGGTATGATGATTAGATTGATTAGAAACAAAATATCGGTCTACTTATCTATAAACTTGTAAAGGTTTCCAAAATGTGTTTGGGATATAGTGAGATTATGATTACGAATAATTAAAATCCTGTAAATATTATTATGATAGTTATTTTTTAAAGAACACGTTATGAAGACTTTGGTACTGATGATAAACAGCATTGTAAGAAAAATATAAAATTGATATAAGGAATGCATCTGAACAATCATTAGAATTATTATGGTTAACATTTAACACACCACAATATTCTAAAACGTAAAACGAAGTGCTACGTCTCGATGTTTTAGCCAAAGTTAAACCTGTGTGCTTTTCCAATGTAATGCAATGGTTATCTTTAAACAGTAAAATGTTCATTTCTAAAAGATAAATGTTATTAAGGTTACGTATTGTAACCTTTTCATCACATACTGTTGCGGTTGTTACATTTAAAGTATACTCAACTTTGGGATCATAATCTCACTTAGACAAACAACATATATAGGTAATCCAAAAATTGGCAAACAACTTGTCAACAACAAAATTCCAAAACCGTGATTTTTTTTTTGGACTTTTTCCTTATACGAATGATATTATCTTAGTCTATTCAAATTCAAATTCAAATTCAAATGCTTTATTTCGAACCATTAAGTCCATAGGGTTAGCTTATACGATAACTTACATAACTAGAGTTAGTTTTACACAACTATTACAGTACAACTACAACACAAACAAAATATTTATAGTTTTCGCGGCGGAACAGCAACAGGTGAATGAAGCTGTACATACCGCTTGACTAGGGGAGAGTCCCAGCGCTGGGCCAGTGTACTTAGGATGCTGTTTGTGCTGCCTCGGCTGCGTGCGAGGAGTGACGCGCAACGCTTCCTCATGATAGCGTAAAAGCAGTCTGTTCGAGCCTCGGCGAACATGGCTGAGGCACTACAATACCGCGGCAACCCAAACAGCATCCTAAACGCATCGTTATACTGGACCCGCAGAGCGCTGTATGCCCGCTGCGTAAAGCTAGCCCACAGACCGCACGTGTAGAAAGTTTGACAAAAAGCTTTGAACAATATGAGCTTCACTTCTTTACTAGCACGTGCAAACCTGCGGGACAACATATTACAGCGGACACACAGCGCCCTGCGCTCCCTCTCGATATCCTCGACATCAGACAAAGTGTCTGTGACCCAATGGCCCAGGTACTTAAATTTGTCCACTCTCTTTAATGGAGATCCACAAAGCTTAACCTCCTGCATTTGATAGCTTTTATTACCTGATTTGAATTGCAGGAGCTCGCTTTTAGACGCATTGTACCTAAGCCCATGGACCTCAGCATACGTTTCACAAATGCCCAACATTTTTATTAGACCACCCATCGAGGGGCTCAGCAGCACCATGTCATCGGCATAGCTTAAGTTATTGACACATATGTCTTCTATGTGACATCCGACGCAAGCGCTGCTGAGCTCCTCGATGAGGCCATTCATATAGACGTTGAACAATGTAGGAGAGCTTAATCCACCCTGTCTGACCCCGCACTGCATTATGTACTCCTCGGACATGGCCCCCGCCCACTTAACAGAATTTTTTTGTTTCCTATACCAATGCTGCAGCAGTGAAATGACGTCAAGGGGGACAGTCGTGTCGTTACGTAATTTACGCCATAATAGGTCGTAAGACACCGTGTCAAACGCTTTTGACAGATCCAAAAAACAGGCAAATATCGGCGTCTCACGCGACGTATAGTAATGGACGGTCTGCTTAAGGCATAGGATTGCGCTTTCAGTCGATAAACCCGGCCTAAATCCGAATTGAGCGTCATTTAGTTTGACATTTAGTCCTAAAATGTCGTCAAGCAAACCGTCCAATACCTTAGCCAGCACAGTGGCGAGCGATATAGGCCTATAATTGGATATGTCAGAAGCGTCCCCGGTCTTATTTTTTATGACTGGCACAACTATTGTTTTCATAAGTTCTTCAGGTAAGTAACTATGACTAATACATAAATTATAGAACATTGACAAAACTACTGGTAAGTGCTCACCCGCAAACTTGAGATGCTCAATACCGAGGCCGTCATGTCCCGGCGATTTTCCCATGTGCATTTTACTAATTTTACTAGCGACTTGCTTGGCTGAAAACCTAACAAGCGGGGTATCGCATACAGCCTCGGCATCCAACATCCCAAGCCCTTGATGTGCGGACCCAACTGTGAAATGTTGCTGGAAAGCATTAGCGATGGCTTCAGGTTCAGAATAGTTGGCGACGCTCACAGGAAGACTAGCTTTTGAATTTAACTTAGCGGTATTCTTCCAGAATTTCCCAAAGTTTCGACAGGAATAATTTTTTGCAATAATGTCCATCTTTATATCATGCTCGTGCTTCTGACAGTACTTCAATTTATTTTTAAAGTGTTTTTTAGTTTCACACATCTTATTGTAGACATAACCAGAAGCCGGTTTACCATAAGTTATCCACCATTGAAACCAAAACCTAGCCTCCCTGTGAGCCTCACCGACATGTAAATTCCAGCCCGTTATATACCTATTCTTCCCACGCTTGACATACTTATGCGTTTCTTTTGCAGCCGATTTTAGTACAGTTATTATATTGTTATACAAACTTCTTAATTTATTTTTATGATCAGTATTTGAACACATCTTATCTGCACATACAGAAAATTCAGTAGGAAAGTTAATACACTTAAGATTGTTCGTACAATAATCCATATATTTTTCCACTTGTAAAGAGTCCCGTTCACCCCAATGCACCTTATTAATGGAACACGAGACATAAGTTTGAATTTTTGCCTTTATTAGCTTAAAATCACACTCAAGTAGCAAAGGGTAGTGGTCGGACCAATAAACGTTATATAACACTGCCGCACTAACAACCGTGGAACGCGCAGCGCTTGTCACCACACAGTGATCAAGCCATCGTCTAGAACCGTGAGCATCACTGACAAAAGTGTAGGTATCCTTCGGTAACATGTCCATATCTACACAATGCAAGTACTGTTCAGAACAAAAGCTTAATAGTTCACGTGAGAACGACTCACCCGGATGCGCGTTGAAGTCCCCAAGCACGAAGACTGATTCCACGTCGTTACTTTCCACAATGGACTGAATTTCGCCTAAACATTCAGTAAATTCACTTACATTATCCGCGCAGTCAGTAGGCATGTACACCGACATAACGATCGCTGACCGATCATTGAGTACTACCTTGATAGCGACTAGCCGCACACTATTGCACTGAATAATAGAAACACACGGAAACAACGACTTCCGCCACAGTAACGCGACTCCACCGTGTGGTCTCCCTCGAAGCACCTGTACCGAAGAATCAACTGCTGATTTTCCCGTAAAAGCGAATTCTTTATCAATGGTGCTAAGGAATGGGATATCACATTCCATCAACCATGTTTCCTGCAATCCGATTATACCCGCTGTGTGACATAACTTACGCACACATTCCACAGATCTAATGATGTTTTTGCAGTTAAAGCTTATTAATTTAGTCGTATCTTCCATGTTATAATTAGAAATTGTAATCAGTTATCAGTTATTATCTTCATTTCCGTTATTCCACGAAAACTTAACAAAACGTCGAAACGCTACCCCATCTGGCCAGAAGTCATCCCTTAAAAATAATTCTAATTTATTTTTGGGTACAAATACTTTATAGGCATCATAATCTTTTTGAACTTTCATTTTCATTTTAACCAACCTCACGATAATATTAGTTTTACTCGTAATGTATTCGGTGATGTCACACGCAGCCGTCTCCTTTGCAACATTATAAATATAAACAGGGACTTTGGTATCCGCCGCCTTAAACTTATTATCAGAGGTCAATATTGCTTTTCCTTGTTGCCCAATAAATTGATTTCTAAGTTTCTTTCTTTGAACCAGTTGCCAGTCGCCATCAGGAGCCTTGGGTTTAAATATACCACCCTCCGCCACCTTAGAATAAGGTGCATTGTGTTGCATGTTACACGGTTCACTCTTATCATTTTGTGTCAGCGGCGCTAAGACAGGTGGCGATGTTATTATACGCTCAGCCGACGGGTGAGTCACCGCCTCGCTTGACGCGGGTGAGGCAGCGGGTGACTCAGACGGTTTTTTGCTCGAGCGCGCGCTAACAAGTGATGTAGGTACGCTAAATGTTGGAACCGCGCACAATATCTGACTACCCTCCCTTGACGCCGATTTATTTATTTGCCTATCTTCAACTTTCTCCAGGGACACCTCAGACTCCTTTGGTACATGCTGCAGGCCCATTGGTCCACTATTACACTCAAAACTATTATTACATAGATATGCCCCTCTTTTGAAGTTTATGTTTTCCTCAAATCTATTTACTAACGACGCTGTCTTGAGGTTTTCTAGCTCCGCCTTCAATAATTCCAACTCCTTTTTGGTGGCAGATTCACTGATTAATTTACCGGTTTGACTATGCAATTCAGCCAGATCTCGTAGAATCTTTGTAGCGTCTAAGTGGCTAAACGTTACTGGCGGTAATTTATGCAGCTCTCTTGCGACGAACACTGGCATTTCATCCACATTACAATTTTTCATCATGACAATTATGTCTTCTAAGTCACGATTCCCTTTTCCATCGCCCTTACGTTTTGTTAATTCCTTTGTCTTAGACAAGGATTCAAAAAGTAACCGTTTTGCTGTGGCGATGTCGCTTTCCGAAAATGCCGTAACACATATACGTCTCAAGCTCGGCTCATCCATAACATGCTGTTTATTGCTAATATACGCCAACAACTCATTTATCACCAAATTACAGGATCCACACTTCACCACGTTAGACATTGTTAATAATAACAACTACGCCACTCACGCTCACAACCGTCCGCATGCGCTGGCGACGCGACTATGTCTATGCATACGTGAATCAAAACTAGGCATATACGGATATCATTCATTCTTATAACAGCAAATACAATTTATAGAAGAGCCTATATTCTATCATCGAGGACCGACTACACGACAACACAGACGAACGTCGAGGGGAAAATGGAAATCTCCTTGCAAATAACAAGAGTCATTCGGATCTCTATCGTAACCGTGCTATGGCATAACAATATCAGTAAGAAAATCAAATAAACCTTAACAATACTAAAAATAAGTAAATAGTATAAACAAGAGGAGAACACTAAAGTAAATAATGTTAAAAGTGATAACACACTTTAGAACAATCTAAGATAATAAATCGAAAAGAATTTATACAAAACTAAGCGTTTCAGATAAAAACAATCGGCAATTGTTGATACAAATGAAAATATTATATTTGATTTGTCTCACTGATAGCCTGCAACAACTTTCAACTTTTAAAAAAAAGGAGAAATGTATCCATCCTGACATCCTGAGATACAACACAATCACACCAATCGCAACTGTATTGTCATCGTCCCTGTACTTTACAACTATGAAGTGGAGACGGATTTTCTGAAGACACCAAAAAAGGAATAAATAATATTTAAATTAGCAGAGGTGCAGCTAACGTCACAAAAAATATTATTATAGATAATAAATAAACTAGTTTTGATGGTACAAGAGTTGAAACTGATGAGAGCAAAGCTGTTATCAAAGATTTCGTTGTTAAGAGATTTGAAGTAATAATCTGAAAAAAATAGCAGCTAAATATTGCCACGTGAATATACGGGAAATATAAGATAAAGATTATGTGTTTAAGTAGAAAATAAAGCAACATACAAGAAACAAATTATACTCAATCAATAGAATTTAGGACGGAAGGCTTATATAAAATGGTTGTGTCATTATCGATAATCTCCGCTACTTCAGGCAAGCTATCGCACGCTACACACAAGTCGATACATCTACACTGGAATCTAGATCGTATATCGCTACAAATAGATTACAAATCAATATGACACCTAAATAACTATCAACTATTTAGTTAAAATTAGTGAATCTGATCTCGAAATCACAACATTATCAAGCTGATTTACTTAAGACATGACTTACACTCACAGATACAGTACATTTTATTATTTAAATCTATTTGATTACATTAATATTGTCTAAATTACATCGTTTAATTTCACACCTATATGAACTAGCGACAGATTATATACACGTTATATAAAATTAATAACTATAGCATACTGATTTATTACTTTCGATATGTTAGGCAGTAAAGACACTAGGCCACGTAAGGTTGGTACAAGCGTTGATAGTGATAGAGATATTTAAATATGCTATGATAGATTCAAAAATTCTTGTACTTGAGTAAACGACAGTAAATCAATCATCACTCATGTGCCAAACAACAATTAATGGCGGAAAATAATGAAACCACCTAAGATTGTTTTTGTCACATGATGTTGATAAATAATTGGAAACCTGATAAAGTAAGTAGTTTCAAAGGAACATAATTTACAAGCCAAGTCAAAAAGTACATTTTGAGCAGTGAAGCTTCGCGATTATTCTAAACTTATAGCTAACAGTAATAGTTCATAAAAAGATGATAAATTGACAGCATTTTTGGTTACACTAGTCGTATATGATGTCGAGGTATCATAATATAGTAATTGAGATGAAGCCTTATAACTAAGGCTGACCATTTGACATACTTTGGTGAAGTCATCAGGAATTTTCCTTATTTTTCTCAGCCTTTGTATTTTTGATTTTCGAAATACTACTCTCTTTTTATGTTTTTACAAAAACAAGTACGTATTTATTATGCTCCAGAGATCATGTAAATTTCCCATTAATTTGTAGAAATATTTTAATTTCTTGTTTTTGTACTTAAGTAGTTACATAAACTGTTTCCTGTTCTTTTCTAATTTTACCATGTATGCCAAATGAGCGTCAGCTGTCAAATAGTGAGAAAATACAACATCCAAATGATTAACATTCACGTACAACGTTACGTATAGAATTTTATTATTATTCCCATTCAAAAGCAACATGAAATCTCGGATACTTGGTCCTATTATCCTTGCAACAAATAAATTTTAGTTTTTAGTAAATTGGATAGTCTATAAATCTATAAGAAACACAACTATGGCTACAAAGATCCCATTATCACATTCTTCATGCTTTATTGATTGTCTTTTAAAAGGTTTAAACTTAACAGTTAAAAAATGTACTTTAGAATCTCAAACACGAGCATACAAATATATGTGAATAACAGCAGCGTGCTATCAATTTTCAATACCAGAGAACATTGTCTCTTTTCTACGTTATTATCAACTTGTATTTTATCAAAATGTGTTGCGTACATTTCTTCTATAACATTATCATTAGTTATTGCAGGATTATTATCAATAATATGCCTAAAATTTTCCAACACAATTAAAACATTGAGTAAAGGATTACAAACTTTAGAATCACCATATGGGTCATTATAGTTATTAATTTTTTTTGTTTATAAATTCATATCGGTATTGATTGGTGATCTAAAATCGATAGTCCCTTATCACATTTTGGACCCCAGACTTGATTCAACAGTAACATTAAAAACTAAATATTTAAAAAATATTTCTCTCTGTTCTAGGTATGGGAATCCGAAAACAATCTTACACTAGGGTAAACGAAACTCCTTTTAAAGGATAACAAGCAGTAACAAATCTGTCTTTTTAGAGGTAATGTCTTCTATACTAGCAACTTATCTTTGTGCTTTAATTCGTTGTGCTTACCTCGCACATTCTTACGCTAACGAATATTTCTATAGATGTTTCAAACCACTTCATAAAATATCAATTGAACAAATCATTACAAGAACTGTTCATGATTTGTACATTCTGTATTGTTTATAAATAAACATTATTCGAGAAGAAAAGTTTAAATAGCAACAAGAAAGCCACAACACCAAGATAGAAGTTAAGAGGAATTACTTATTTAGAATAGAAGACCATGTCATAGGTACGAGTCTACGAGTACCTACAAATTCTATCAGTAGGTAAACTTACAGTCAAAACAACTTATAACAACTTCAATAAAGATGCTACAGTAAAAAAAGACACCCAAGCATCAATATTGTATTTTTTCAATGTTTAATGGATTTTACTAGTAAGTACCTTAATCTCTTTTTTCAACAACTAAAGCATGCGATTTGATGCATCTATAGACGTATAATAATAATGATAGAACGTGAAACCTGTTCACTCTTACATCTAACTGAAGCTAACTACATCGTTACCAATGTAAGTAAGAGATAGACGCCCTAAGACAAAATCGTCAAAAACAACACACCCGATTAGACAAAAGTCTAATTGAACACTTCTTGCATCACGTTTAGACGTTCCTTACTTTTAAGGATGAATCACACTAGAACTGTCCGGTACAGGCCGGGACAGTGTCCATTTTTATAGAAAGCGTCACGAAATCTTCAAGCTATCACGTGACGATATTATAGAAACTGTCATATCGTCCCAGCGTGGTCTAGCGTGATTCATCCTTTATTTGCCATATATATAATAGCAAATAATCACGCATTATAAAAGGAAAGAAGACGAGCTATGAGAAACAGTTGCCTTGAGCATGGTGATGTTTGGAAGACTTGAGGAAATGAACGGTTCAAAAATTTAAACAAGTTCAAACAAGTTTTTAGTCCGGTGGGTAAATTACAAAACAGCTAAATAAAGAGGATGTTTGTGATGGGAAAGATACACTAGATGCTGCTTTACATGATCAATTTTACGAACAAACAAATTCATAATCGCTGCTTAGAAGATAATATATTTAAGAAAAACATGACAGGTGCACATAAAACCCTTTTGTATTTTACAAAAACTTCATAAATTACATTATTTTTGCAATCTCAAAACAGCCAAAAATTTTTTTTTGCACATTTACTCTGGAGCTTTAGCTTACAAAATATCTCTCTTTGTCTATTCCTGAATGTTTAACTCGAACAAGATCATATTTTCATTTATTTTGGCATGATCTTCCTCCTTAGCTACTATTTTGTTTGCATTACAAAGCTGTTAAAGATTAACAGCTTTGCAATCAAGAACTTTATTTTTGCTAAAGTTAACGTTATCATAGTTATTGCAGAATATTTCGAAGCAATGACAAACAAAATAAATAATGGGAAAATTCAGCGGCAGCATCTAGCTTTTAACAAAAAGCTAAAATGTTTGCTCGTGATATAAATTAAAATAAAATCAGCAGCATCTAGTCTTCATCGCAAACCCCTTACAGTTTAATAGATGTACGCAGGATGGAGAGGGGGTGGCGGCACGCGGGGCTGCTTGTCGAGGGGGGCGCAGCATGACGGCTCGCAGCAGGTGGAGTAAGGTGCTGGCACTAGCGCGTACTGCGTTGGTGGAGCGTAAAGCGCTGGGGTTGCTGAAACAATCGGCGATATAGTCAAACCATGTTATCTTTTCTCAGCAAATGAACTGCCATACTTGAAAGTGTTATTTTAAATGTCAAACTTCTATGAAATTATGGCGTTTCTTCTGGGAAACTTAGCATAGACTGACTCTATAATTTATATTGTTTAAAAAATATTAGTTAAAGGAGTTTTCGATACTTTAATACTATCAAAAATTAAGCATATCCATAAAGGCATGAAAAATTAGTACTATGGTGGGTCTAATGGCAGGGGCCAAAGTTTTGAATAAAATTATGGTGGACTTGATTTTTATTTAAATTACATCGTTATTTGATTTTAAACAGTAAAATTAAACGTGAAAAGTGGATTCGGTACAACCAAGTCCATATTGTTCTTTCATAACGGCTGTATCGAAGTTAGATAGTATCGATGAATTAAGAGAGTTGCAGCTTGGAAAAATAGAGTAGAAATTTTCAAACCAATATATATACATTTAAGAGATATATATATTTTGACGACCGGTTGGCGTAGTTGGTAGTGACTCAGCCTGCTAAGCTAATGGTCCTGGGTTCGAATCCAGGTAAGGGGATTTATTTTGTGTTATAAACGCAGATATTTGTTCCTGAGTCATGGATGTTTTCTATGTAGTTGTATATTATATATATCGTTGTCTGAGTACCCGTAACACAAGCCTTTTTGAGCTTACTGCGGGACTTAGTCACTTTGTAAGAATGTCCTGTAATATTTATTATTATTTATTTATTTATGTAAGATAGCGGGACGACACTACGATGTTGTCACTTTTCTACTGTATTTTGCCAAGCTGTGTGTCCCGATACTAAGAGTGATACAAAGGCAAAACATACCTTGTCTATCAATGATGTACGTACTGTCAAACGGCAGTTGGTACATAGCGTACGGTGGCGGTGGTAGCTCGCAAGGCGCACACGCAGGCAAGGGTGCCAGAGGGGGCGCGCACAGCAGCTGGTAGCAGAGGGGCGCGGGAAGCGGCGCCGCTTCTGACCCTAGGACTGGCAGCTGACTCATCTGGAAATTATACATCTGTTTTAAAATCAGGGTCAAATATTTCGTCTTTTCATTTGTTTAGCTTCACTGAAGAACATTGAAGTGACTTTTGAATTTTGAAATCCTAATCAATTATCTTAGTTTAAATAAACCTTCTATATAATGATATTTAAACTGAAGAGTGGATAATTAATTTAAGCAATGTATGCTCCTTAGTAAATTAAGTAAAGTTCTATCAATATATACCAACAGCTCAAATAATAGCAAAAGACCTTGGTATGAACCCGTGATCATTAGTTAAAAATATTTAATAAGTTACGTTGCGCTCACGGATTCTAAAACGGACCTGGGGCATTACATACGTCTTAACGCGATTCAGTTGACGACCTAAACTGAGGCGCTTCCATACAACTGAGCCTAAATTGAACCTAAATTGAATCGCGTTAAGACTTCATGGTAAGGTCCCTGTTGTTAATTAAAAACAATTCATACGAACCCTGAATATCTTTATTCGTATACCAAACTATACCAAAACAGACTATACTAATCAAATCACTTGCGCAGCATCCGCACCACATATTCAACCTTTCAGACGCCTCAAATATTCAGCCGATATCGACCCAGTCTGAAATAGCTTATTCTACGCATTATTATTTTAGAAGGAATGACAGGAGTGTATTCCTATCGTTTGCTTGGAGTATCTGAGTCGAACGCTTAGAGATACCATCGAAGTTCAACGTTTTTAAGTACAAAGACTTTGTTCCTACCGACTGCGCCAATATGTACCTTCATCATCAGCCTTTGGCTTTTTGCCAAAACTTTTTATTCCATAACATTGGCAAAAAAACTATTTCATACAAAATTAGTCTGCCATTTGTTTTGAACTTCAAACCAATAGGAAAAACTCAATTCAACTATACAAAGATAGTTAGAGTTTACGGAATTATGCGGCTTCCACGCGTTATTTTATATAATTATAAGTGCGTTTTGAGCCACTAAAAACTTACAAATTACCCACAGTGCAATGCTGTCAAGATTGTGTGAACCCTGCTTTTTTAAATAATTGTAAGTTTTAAAATAAAAATCCTCAGAAAAAGCACACTTTTTAAGGCTAACTATTATTTTAATGCCGTATTTTTCTTACATTTTTCATTTACGTAATAAATACTAAAATTGTTTTTTGGGGTCCCAGCACACGCAAGTTTTTCGTAGAAATCGCGAAACGTCTGGTTGATGTGACTGGTGACCGAAAAGCTGGTGGCTTCCTTGCATAACGTATCAGCATTGCAAAACAACGAGAAAATGCCACCAGCATCCTAGGTGCAATGCCTCACGGACCTATTTTAGATTTAAGGCAGGCAGAGGACGGTAGTTAGGTAACACTTACTGTAAATATTTTGAAATTTTGCTGGCCCCTCTTATCTCAAACCCGCCTGAACTCAATAACAATGAGAATGTTACAGGCCATTTGCGAAAGGTCGCGGGTTTGATGCCCTGTTTTATTAATGCGAACCATTATGTGGGGACATTATTAGCATTCCTGTTTTGAGGTCAGCAGGATTTAGATTCATGCACATAGTTACCTTCATAAAGGGAATATTTTCGGTTTGGGATAGTCATAATGAATTCCTATTAGATAACATATGTCAACAAGGTTAAGTTAGGTACTCAAAAATATTATATATACTCAACTGGATGTAAATTTTAGAATACATAAATTAATCTGCCGTATGTACCCTGAGAGGTGAACCAAGTTGGCTACGAAATGGGACCCATGGGGCTAAGAAACCGGCGCTTGACGAGGAAGAGGCAGACCGAAAAGAAGATGGCGAGACGATCTGGAGGCGACGCACAGATTGGTGGGAAACATCAAATAATAGGACTGAATGGGGAAGAAAAGGGGAGGCCTTTGCCCAGCAGTGGGACACCTAAACTAAAAGGGCTATATTAAAAATCTACTAAACTTTAAAAAATCCGCCGGGTGCAGAAACTGGACCCTTGTTTCTAAGATGAGGCTAAAAACTTCACGTGCATGATACATGACTTCAGCATCTACGCAGAAGACTCTAGCCACTAAAAGGCTTAAAAGAATTTAAGGTTATTGAATAATCATAAAAACCAATTTGTTTTTTAAGCGTAAGAATGCAAATACTTGACCTTTGCAAAAACACTCATACTTAAACTTTAAACCAACCATCATCTGTATAGTGTTTTATTTATTGAGTTTTCCTCCTCTATTTTTAGGCACTTGTTTTTAAAGAAACTATAATTCATTTTTTATGTCGTATGTCGTGAAAACCAGCCAGCTCTAAGCCAGCATTATACTGAGTTGGGTCCATTTCGATATGCTTAATGGACTTGTTTTTATGTTGCCGTATGTACACTTATGAGCATTCATTGTTGAGTCACGATAGAACCTTGTCGCAAAATGTCAATACCAACATAATTATTATTGAAATTTGTTCGATAACATCGAGTTAACTTTACTATGACAGGGTTGCATAATGACCGGACAATTCAATTCCATGAGTGTACACACGTAATTTATAAATATTCATATTTGTTTGAATAATAAGTATATCCTACCTGCTTTCTGACCGCCTGTGCCACTCTCAAACGGCCCAACGGTGAGAACATGACACCTCCACTCTGAAAATAAAGAAATAACTAAATTAGTAATTAATAAGAGACTCCAAGAAATAAATTTCGTCTAACTTTTTAGATTGGAAATTAAATTAAAATAAAATTTGGGACAATCTTACGCACATCAACCTAGCCCCGAAATAAGTAAAACTGGTACTATGGGTACTCAGAAAAAAATATTCGTGATGAACAAAATGCCATTACCAGGACTCGAACCCGGGACTTCCAGCTTCGTAGGCAGGGTCACTACCAACTAGGCTAGGACGGCCGATAAGTTGAAGTGCCTTTTGTCTTTTATGTTATTTCTACGACCTCGACCTCAAACTCTGCATACTTTTTGTTTGACCTTTGAACCAAACTTTGACCTTTGAGGCTAAAGGGCCTAGATTTACTGGGATTTTAATGAGATTGCTCAATAAAATCGTGAGAAATCCCGGTGTTTGAAAGTTACAGCTCCGCCAATTTCTTGAACACTAGTCATGGTTAATATCTACTTTCACCAAATATTTGATAAAGGTCAAGTAAAGATTTAGAAATTTAAAATAATTAAATTATTCAACATAAGTGTGCATTACAAGACGTATTTTTTTTTTGTATCCCCATGATGGTCTTGAGTTCTGTTCAGACTTTAAAATCTTGATTTGTTTTAGTTATGATCTGAATACGATCATTCATTGGTCCGCATGTGCTTCTAGCGCCCTACGTCATTTGATATGCAAATATTAGTATTGACGTGCGTAAGATTTACTGCAAGTTACATCACAATCGTGTCATCGATGTTACTTACAGCAAAACCAGTTCATGTTTTACAATTAGAATCAACCGATTTTCTTCCTGTTTCTTATCTTTTTTCCACAGTTCTACCAAATAAAAATATGGAACAAAGCTCCTTCACAAACGCAACGTGTTCCAAAAAGTAAACAAACACCTAAACCAGGTCACCACGAACGTTTACAACCTTAATAAACATAATAAACAGGCCAATTTAGAAATTCTGCCGCGTCACCGCGTCGATAGTGTGTTTTGGTTAATTTCAACGCGTTAATTTCAAGGCGGTATGCGGGAAACTGAAGCCCAAATCAGAAGGTTTAGCGTTTTTTACATCACTTGCTAAGAAAAGCTTCATGCATTTCGTATTTTTTACTTTGTTCCACACAAAAAAAATCTTGAACCCCGCACCAATACTTATTTTATTTTCAGCCAGTAGGTTGACTGGTAGAGAATGCCTTTTGGCTTTAAGTCCACCATTTGTAACTTTAACTGTATGTTTTGACTGAGAAATAAAGCATAAATAATGCCTTCATTCTTTGAGATCAGTGGACAATATCGGTTGACGACTTCAAAAAATAGACTGGGTCGGCAACTAGAGACAATAAGAACAATTAAATCGTATTTAATTAACGCTAATCGCAATTAATTAACTAAAAACAAACACATATTCCTCAACTCTCCCATGCCCTGCAAGAATGCGACCTATACCACTGAGTTGCCGATACATTTATCTACAGATCTAGCTCTATTTCGTTAGTGTACGCCGTGGGTCAAATGCCCGAACAAAATGCCCAATGACCTTTCCAAAAGTTCTTAAACATGCCAATTTGAAATTCTGCCGCGTCACCGCACCGATAGTGTGTTTTGGTTTCAGCGTATTATTAGTAGTAGGTGGTCTGAGCGAAATTGAAGTCCAAATCAGAAGATTTGGAAATTTCATAACATTATTGGTTCAAAATAGCTGTCGCCTCGCATTAGTATCCGAGTTTTTATTTTAGTTTAACATGTAAGATTAACTAGTAGATAATAAAAAAAAATCATTTATTTCGGACTATGCCTTAAGAATTACTCACACTAGAACGGTACAGGACGGGACGCGAAAATCTGTCAATTTCCATAGAAAGCGTCACGTGATGTCCGAGGGCTCCGAGCTATCACGTGATTCTTTCTATAAAAATTGACAGATATTCCCGACCCGTGCTAGTATGAGTCATCCTTCAAGCCCAACATTTGTAACATTACTGTATTTTCATGGTGTAAGAAAGTTTAAATATTTTAACTATAAAACTCTCGTGAGACTCGAACATATTAAATAATATTTAAAACGGGTCACTCACGTAATTTAGTCGATTTTCGCTCGACATGTTTCGTTCTTTACGAAGAACGTCATCAGGAGCGCCCACTCGCGACAGAGGCAAGTCGTACACTGCGGGCTAATGCCCTATCTGCTCTGGTACTTGCAGCTGGCGGTGGGAGCGGCCTGATGACGTTCTTCGTAAAGAACGAAACATGTCGAGCGAAAATCGACTAAATTACGTGAGTGACCCGTTTTAAATATTATTTAATAAAGTTTAAATAATATAAATGAGTTCATTCTTTGATTAGTGGGTTAAGTAAATAAATAATAAATAAATATTATAGGACAATCTTGCACAAATCGACCTAGTACCACAGTAAGGTCAATAAGGCTTGTGTTTTGGGTACTAGATGACATATATATAATAGATAGATACATATAAATAAATAAGGTAATTTACTAGCTCTGCTCTCTCTGTGTCTAAATTTCTAACTGCACCCACTTTTGAAAATCTCTGTTTGGCCCTATGGTCGACTGGTAGAGAATGCCTTAAGGCATTAAGTCCGCCTTTTGTACTTCTGTTAATGTGCAATAAAGTTTAAAATAAATAAATAAATATAAATACTACATAGAGAACATCAATAACTCAGGAACAAATGTTTGGATAAAACCACAAATAAATGCCCTGACCAGGATTCGAACCCGGGACCTCCTGCTTCGTAGGCAAGGTAGGTAAGTCGCTTAGTGACATAAAAGTCATTATTGTATATCATTGTGTAAGTTTGTCTATCGTAATATTATACAATTATAAAGCATGAATTAAATCATTTATTAAACATAATAAATGTTTTGATTCATGTTTTTAAGTAGTCACACTACTATATATAAATTATAAATTGAAAGAGATGTCATATACTACAGAAAAAGTGACCAAGGTCCCCGGTGAGCAGGGCTGGGGCGGTTGGTCACTTTTTGTGTAGTATATGACATCTCTTTCAATTTATAATTTATCGTAATATTAGTTTTCCACTCATCAACTCTAAGGTTAGCTGGAAGAGAGTCCTCCTTTTTTACTAGTAGTAGCAAGCACTTTATTGTACACAACATAAATCACAAAATAACTGAAAAGAATTGAAGTACAAAGGCGAACTTATCCCTTTAAGAGATCTCTTCCCGCTAACCTTAGAGTTGATGAGTGGAAAACTAATATTACGATAGACAAACTTACACAATGATGTACAATAGTGACTTGACTAAACGATAATGTAATCGATAATGTGGTAAATTATGAATAGATTTGGATGACTTTGACTTAATTTGTACAAAAGGAGATACCCCCAAAAACGTCTGATTGGATATTGGTTTAGGTCCGTTCATGGGATCCGAGAGGAGCGGAAGGGGCAAATTTGGGTATTTTTCTTCAAAATGAATTATGTTTTTTTACAATACAATACAATACAATAACTCTTTATTTTTTTTTTTTTTTTTTTTTTTTTTCAAGTAAAATCATTTATTCTCGAAATATATACAGTAAGTGTAAATTACCTAACTACCTACCTCTACCTACCTTAAATCTAAAGTAGGTCCTTGAGGCATTGTACCTAGGATGCTGGCGGCATTTCCTCGTTGTATCGCAATGCTGATACGTTGTGCGAGGAAGCCACCAGCTCTTCGGTCACCAGTAACATCAACCAGACGTTTCGCGATTTCTACGAAAAATTTGCGTGCGCTGGGACCCCATGGACCAAGAGTTTCGACCCCGAATGGTACAAAAAGGTACTCTCTGCCCAGGCTCTTATATTTATTACGTTTTAAAATTTCGGCGCATTCAGCCGCTCCGCCCGCTTTTACATTAGTTCGTTGGAGATGGGACGGCGCCAGCGTGTCTACACAGGTAGCATCCCACACTAGCATCCGTCCCAAACTCCAAGGAACCAAGGACACCCCATCAGGTCTCTTGCCATCATCCCTGAAAATGCCAGTCGGCTCAAGGAGAGCAGGCACGTTGATGGTGGCAAGAGACCGACGGATTATATCATTAAGAGATGCATGTCTCGAAAAACGGCCTGCACTTTTTTTACAACACATAACTCTTTATTGCACCTCAAAACAACAAAAATAACACAAACAAGAAAAAGAAGCAAACAACAGGCGGTATTATCGCTAAAGAGCGATCTCTTCCAGACAACCTTTGGGTAGAGGAGACACTACACTAAGAAAAGTATACAAGTGGTGCAAAACTGGAAAAAGTATTATGTGAGAACCAAAATATATGACATAAACAGAAAAAAAAACAAATCTACAAAAAAAAATGAAAACAAACACACACACAATTATATATACATACATATAAATATGTTCATACCAAAATACATAAATATATAAATACATATATACAAATACAAACTAATTAAGCGAAATGATGATAGCAGATTACTGAGATTACACAGTCAAATTAAAGGAAAAACAATAGTTACATGAACAGGAACTAAGGAAGTGATAAATAGTGCTTTTTAAGGAGAGAATTGAAAGAAGCAACAGATTCAGCACGCCTTATATCAAGAGGGAGAGAGTTCCACAGCCGGGTTGCTTGAAAAGTGAAAAAAGTATTATAAAATTACTAGCTATCGTTTTAATCTCAATCACGCTCGACATTGTTTAATCTCTCACCGCTTATGCCTTAACTCCCTACCTGTGCTAACATGTACCACGCCCACCTTAATTCGACAAAGGCCAGGAAGTGCATTCCCGTGTATATGATTTGCAACTTTGTCGCACCAGCACAGTCGCAGTGGAGCGAAGCTAGTTTCATTCTCGTGATAACCAATATAAAATGAACTTGAGATTAATGGTATGAAGGTAACACATGTTGTCAGAATATTAAAAATAGGTAATAAGGCGTTGGTGACCTAAAGATCTAGCGGGTCCAGCCAGTTGCCATCAGATATATTGGAGCGTCCGAGGTGTTCACAAATATCTGAACACGCCTCTATTGTCAAGGCGTTAGAGTGCTTGTTCAGATAGTTTGCACGCCTCGGACGCTCCGATATATCTGATGGCGACTGTACCTATGAGTTTTTCGGAACTTATGTACGAAATTCATTTGATATTTGCTAATCTCTTTCGGATGAAGGAAAACAGTGAGGAAACTGGACTAAACCCAACAAGGCCTAGTTTACCCTCTGGGTTGGAGGTTCATGGCAGTCGCTTTCGTACCTACGCCAAATCTTGGGATTTGTTGCCAAATTGGCCCCAGGCCCTGAGCCGTGGTATAAGCCGGCAAAACGGTAAGAAGGTGTTGCTAGCCCATTGGCCACAACACAACGAGACACAATGTATCCATATCCCACAAGATGTTTCTAGCCCATTGACCACAACACAACGACAAACGTGTATCCATATCCCACAAGCAACTTTACGACAGCCACAAGAGGAAACGGGTGGTGAATTTCCCGTCAACGCCTTTCTGGGAACAGGTGTACCTTAATAACGGGTCCGGGGGTAAGTTTTACACAAAGGGCCGACAACACATTGCGTGTGCTATCCAATAACATCCTTAGAATGGAACGGTCCAGAATTTTCGCTGAAGCGCGAACGGATGACTTTTATGCCATCAGACGAGTGGCATCAATGTTAAGACGTGTTCGCGGCAGCAGTAACAGCATGCTAAGGGTTGGATGAGCGCCTCGACTGCCCGCTCATTAGGTACTGGGTAGAAGTAGTTATAGGTAGATGTTAGTAATATAGTTATTACTAATATAGATTATAAGGCTTAAAATCTTCTGTTACTAACACAATATGGATCAATGTGGTCTGAATGAAAATATTTTAATTTATTTATTTTATAATAAGATACTTACATATATCGGGCGTGTTGTGCGCGGAAGCGCTCGCGTTGTGCGCAGAGCAATCGCCGCGAGCGCTTCTCGCTCATGATAATGAGACGCGGACCGTTCCGAAACATGTCGAGCTATTTCCAACTATATTGACGTGAGTATGTGTAATGAAAAAGGCGCGGGTACAGCTTGCTGGATTTAAACCCGCCCTTTGATATAATTATGTTAATATGCCTAATACTCACGGGAGTTTTCTATTTTGAAAAGGGTGTAACTTAACCTGTTGGATCCCCTGGTCCTCTATTGAGGACATGTTTTTTTTGTGAAGTTTACCACCACCTTAAGTTTTTCATGGATGGAACGACCGTATATACAGTATATTATGCACTCACTGATTCGATACTTTCTTATAGACTAAGTACGTATGGCAGAATGTTTAAAACTTATCTTGATAAAATTAAATGCCTACAAATTAGGCTTATGAAAGAACTAGTAGTTAAAAAGATAAAACAAGATTGTAGAGAGGATTATAATAAATTATTTCTCAAGTTCAGATATATTTATATTTCAAACACCGCATACTAATTTATATTTAGACAAATTAATACCTATACTAATAAGTAATCAATAAAAGATGATATATAGTAAATGGTATTAGCCGCGTAAGCGTAGCAGGTTTGATCCCCGGCTTGGCCTGCGATGGATTTCGTCTTTTTCGTTGGTTGTTCAAAGGTTGAATTCTAAAAACTGGTAGTTATATAACCAACGTTTGGACAATTAAACACATCTCTTCTAGGCTAAGGCTCTGCAAGTCTTCGGAATAGCAACCCAGGAAGTGGTTTCAGCTTTGAAGTTGAATACTGAATAAGCGTATGCAAACTTTGTATGAAGCGCTGTGAATTAGTTGCTTATTAGTTCAAAGTTATGGAGTAATCAGGCAAAATCCATGATAACTTTTAATAGATTTATCTAGTGTTAAGAAATAATAATAACAGACAGATATACTATACATAGAACATTTCAATTGGCTTGCAAAGTGCAACAATAAGCGAGAACATCACATCAGTCATCGAGGTTTGAACTTTGAATTCGCCTCAACTCGGGATAAGTTGGAACCAATTCAAACTATTTTAAGTTCAAATTTACGGTACCGCAAAACTGAATTGGCTAGACAATATTTATCACAAATGTTGTAAATATGATAACACTAGATTTTAAAATCTTTTATTCTCGAAATATAAATATAAATATAACTTAAAATAGTTTGAATTGGTTCCAACTTATCCCGAGTTGAGGCGAATTCAAAGTTCAAACCTCGATGACTGATGTGATGTTCTCGCTTATTGTTGCACTTTGCAAGCCAATTGAAATGTTCTATGTATAGTATATCTGTCTGTTATTATTATTTCTTTCCCATCACAGAACAATGGTGTCCTGGACTCCCGGACCTTTGGGAGGCGTACGCGGAGCCGAAGCCATCACGCAAAGATCCTTTTGACAATTTAATGGAATGTAAGGTGCACCGAGCGGATATTTCACCTGCCCGCGTCATATTTCGCCAGGGTGTATAGACTATTGAGATTTAATAGAATCTAAAATATACTGGACTAATAGGTGAAAGTGGTGGACTAAATACTGGGTTACGGACAATAAAATCAGACGTCTGCTTAACAAAATGGTAAGCAATTTTATTTCCGGGAGACGGTGACTCGTCCACATAAGATGGGCCCCCACAAAAAGCGACATCTAAGATGGCTCATGGGCAACACCGGTCTGAGGGCTAGGGGTCGAGAGGTATCACTGGACTATAAACATATAGCCAACTCGCCACTTGGGTTTCCACATCTACACTCGAGAACACAGCTCTCGCGACCCCACTTTGGATGGCCGGTTAAGGCAAACCAGAGGCGGAGGACTTGGTCGGACGACGGAGTCCCCCAGGAGCGCTAAGGTACGCGGAGTCGCTACTCCCCAACAACTCGCCACAAGCTGCCCTGCGTTGACTTATTGCACCGGTTAAAATCAGTGGGTGATGGAGTCATCGCATCCCCACGCTTATTAATTCATCATCATCATCATCTTCATCATTTCAGCCGAAAGACGTCCACTGCTGGACATAGGCCTCCCACAAAGATTTCCACAATGACCGGTCCTGCGCCACCCGCATCCAGCGGACTCCTGCGACCTTCACCAGGTCATCAGTCCACCTTGCGGGGGGCCTACCCACGCTGCGCCTTCCGCCGGTACGCGGTCGCCACTCGAGAACCTTTCCGCCCCAACGGCCATCGGTTCTACGTGCAATGTGCCCCGCTTATTAATTATTTATTTAAATTTAATTTATTTTATTTTAAATATCTCGGTAACAGCAGACAATATTATTTTTAATCTTTTTTTTTTCCTTAATACAAATAAGATTATAGTAGAAAGGAGATTAGAGGATAGAAATTTGATGCTCCAAATCACTGAGCATTTTCCAGTGCTATGTGGCTCTGAATAGACGCCATTTTGTGTTTAATAATACATTTTATTGTATTTTCCACTTTATCAGACTACCAGGCCCCGGCACTAAGTACGCGATAAAACCTAACGGCTGTATAAAGCTACTAAATAAAGATAAACCTAGACTCTTGCGAACGTATAGTAAAGACAGTATTATTATACAATCAAGCACGAATCAAATTTTTTTTAATGTTTTGTTATATTAATTATAAATTGAATTGAAAGAAATATTATATACTACACAAAAAGTGACCAAGACCGCCAGTGCTCAGGGCTGGAATCGACCCAGGTATTAGTGTCTCATTGTTAGATAGAGTAATATTGTTTGCGGCGCTAGCTGTTAAAAATATTTCTTTTATTTATTTCAAACAAAATTGTACAGCATACAGTCGAAACTAAGGCATTGTATAATTGAACACAAATACAATTACACCATAAGTCCTTGGTCATCCTACACCAAAAAGTTCATTTCAAAGATGTCGGAACAACTCATAGGCGTCTCGGGTGACCACCGTACTGGCTCTTTCTTTGCTCAGAGGGTAAGCCTCGCAGGTCAGACGCTCATAGAAACCATTCCCATTTATTTAAATCCTTAAAGAAAAAGTTGAACGCAAGAGAACCAGGGACCCTCCCCCTACTAGATGGTTGAAGAATGCATTAGGCGAGAGATAGAAACCTATGGAGGAATCTGGTCTTCAAGAGAATGACATGATGTCACGATCCTCAGCATTGAGGGAACGACTGATGATGTGAAAGAAAAAGTTTTGTATACAACAGTGAAATAATTAATTATTCAAATTAGAAAGTATAATAATTATAAAGTTATGTTTAAGATAAAAATCTCATACTGAGGCAAGCTACGTAGTCTAAAAAAACTTTATCGGATAGCTCCTTTTATATCACAATTGTACATCTTTGAGAAACTCGTTTTTGTGATTCAATAAAATATGCAATATTAAGAACTAGCAGACCTTTTGTGAAACTGGAAATATAACTGAATATCTTATTAGGTCTTTGGGCGAGCGTATTAAACGGGCTAGATCTAGCTCTTGTAATGTAATAACACTAAGTCAGACTCAAGTGTAATGTTAAATTATTACCAGCTGGGAGCCAAATTAACTTTTAAGTTTTATTTCTTAAGAGGCTCCTAAATAAATGTTACTACGGAGTCTACAGGACATCAAAGTGATCGTTTTTAGTAAAAGATTCTTTTAAAAACTGAAATAGATGTCATATAGTAAAGGAAAAATCAAACTCAATCTGAGGCCAAGCCGGGGATGGAAACCGGGTCTTCAGTTTACGCGGTAAAAGCTAATATATAGTTATTACTACTTTAATAGCAAAATTTAATTAAATAATTTGACTTGTTTCATTAAAAAATTGGTACCAGTTTATCGCCAGTAGAGAAGAACAAATGGATAAAAAATAAAAATAAAAAATATTATGAGACAATCTGACACAAACTGACCTAAGTAGGTAGTCCAATGGTGAGCTCATTAGGCTTGTGTTGTGGGTACTAGACGTTATAATAGATAGATACATATAAATACTAAAATACGTAAGAGAAAACATCCACAACTCAGGAACAAATATTAGTGATAAACATACAAATAAATGTCCTGACCAGGATTTGAACCCGTGACCTCCTGCTTCGTAGGCAGGGTCACTACTGAATAAGCTACTCGTATGTAAATAGGCTAAGAGGCCGTTAAACAATGACCTACTTTCAGAGCATGACATCTGAGAAGATTATTTTATTTAATCTTAACCCTCATATTAAACCAATCTGCCTAAACCTCTCGGCCGCCGCTGTCCATATATTATCAGGCTTCATCCTGTTGACCTATTTCCATTGCTTACCGTACATATATGTATCTATCGTCTGACCCTTTTTATGTAGAAAATAAATCTCTCAGCGGTTGTATCCCCACGTCTCGGGATAATTTGCATTGCTGTTTACTTACTGTATTGCGGTAAGCCAATTTTAACTTACCTGACTTTTTTACAATTCCCATTTCTGTATAGGTAGTTTCACGAGAGTTGAGGTGAATGATTACACGCACAGCTACATTAAGTACTGATTACAAAAAAATACGTGTGGCACTCGGGGACTGCCGCGGTAAAGCTATTGCATATCATTTTGTATCAACTTATGCAATTATAATTATTTATTTATTTTATTCATGCAGTATTTCTTTTTCTTTGATATTAATTCAAGTTACACTTTTTGAGCGTGGTGACCGATAAGAAAACAAATTTTTCTATTATTTAACAAATAAAAAGTTAATATTGTTTAAAATGTTTTTATTATTTTACAATACATGTGGGTTTTATTATCTTACAGTAGCTGTTGGTTATTCAGGAATATTTATCATTGAAACTTATGATAACTGAAATAAGAAACATAAGTTTGCGACTTAATATCCTCTAAATATCTAGAAAATACCGCGTCAATGGTGGTCCCATATTTTGTTGTAGACTCTTGTGGATCATTATTCATTTTCAAATTCAATGTTTTTGATAGAAAAGTTGTCAACATTATTTTACAATATATGTGGGTTTTATTATCTTACAGTAGCTGTTGGTTATTCAGGAATAGAATAGAATAGAATAGAATAGAATACTCTTTATTGCACACCTCGGTACATGAGAAAGAACAAAAACATTTACAAGGTACAAACATTAAATATTTATCATTGAAACTATAGGTTTATGATAACTGAAATAAGAAACATAAGTTTGCGACTAACATATTTGATTTTGGCGGGACTATAATAATAGTGTTTATTTTGACGTTTGACATCGCCGTATCTCTGGTAATAAGAGCTACTGTCCTCAATATTTTGTATAGAATATGACACTTAGCGACATTCGTTTGGAGATATATCCTTTCCTCGATAAAGAACTTTGTAACAAAGTGAATAAAGTCGGTTTCGGTCCGTCGGAGTGGGGAGCGTCAGGTTTTTTTTCGTTACGGAATTTCTGGATTCGGTCCCCGCGCTCAAGGCCCGCGATAGAAGCTATGCAATAGCTTAAAAAGTTAATGAATGAGTTAATGTCAATGAGAACACTTCAAGATATATTTGGAATAGGTATAAAAACTTTTTTGCTCTATCTTACAATTCACTGTTGATCTTGCCATCGGTACGAAAAAAGAACAGTAATTTCAAATCCCGACGTCATTACATGACAATGATGTTGTGTGCGTGACCTCAAGTCTGGTGGAACTCCCTATACCAAATGGTCTGTTTATTTCATATGTAGGTATGTATTTGTTATTTATGTTGAAGCGTAAGAGGGTGCGACTTACAATCCGAAGGTCGCGGGTTCAAATACAGCCAGCATGTACCAATGAGTTTTACGAGACTTACAGGCTCTCTGCAATAGCCGGGAAAACGTTAGGAAGAAGAAAGATTTGCTATTTATTTTACAACTGAAAAACTAACAGTTTACTGTAATTTATTCTGAGCTATAGGTTGGGCAGAACGCACCTTAAACATTTAAAATAAGAAACGATTGCATATATTTACTTAAGAATATATTAGTCTACCGAAAAGACTCGGAACATCGTTGTGTGTTTGACCCGAACAATTGTAAGTTTTAAAACGAGTGAAAAATGGCGGTCGGAAGCTAGGAAGTATGAAAAGGAACCAAATCAAAATCTTCTCAATAACAGAGTCACCAACAGCCGTATCCAAAGAATTGAAAAAGAAAGTTCAACAACATTATCGAAACGCAAAATTTTTCGCAAGTCACAAAAGGCTTTTGATGAACAAAAGCGAAGGACACACAAAGGGACTTCAGACAGATTAGACCCTGCGAGGGCCTGAAATCAGGCTGAAGGGGCTGAAATCAGGGCGAGGATTATATCCGGTCTGGCTCCGAATGTTAATTCATTAATATACTGGGTTTTTCGTGTAGAGAGAAATTTCTGGGCTGTATTTGATATGAGGGGTTATGATAAGTCGTTTGAGGATGTAGGACTTTATACATGTTGATACATGTTACGCGCGAGACAATATCGTACGTGTTATTGAATCGTAGTTTTATCATACGTGTAAGACGTTTATACACTTTTTGAACCAAATATTTACAGCTACTCCTTTGTAAATAAACCAAAATAACCACCTTTTTTTCCTAGCGTTTTCCCGGAGCCAGGGGTCCGCTTTAGCATTTAATCTCAAGAAACAGCATGAGCGCCAGTTTTACAAAAGCAACTGCCATTTGAACTTCAAACCCAGAGGTTAAACTAGGTTTTTGAGGATTCCTCTCGATGTTTTCCTCCACAAAAAGCGTTGTAAATATCAAATGATAGCTCGTAACAATGAGATTTTATCAACTTGATAAAATCTCATTGTTACGAGCTTGGGTTTGAACCCGCGACCTGGTTGAAAGCCACACGTTCTCACCGCTAGGCGATCACCGCTCCGCAACCAAATAATCTTCGTCACCGACTTACGAAAAGAGTAAATATGTTTTTCTGATCGTCAAAAATTATTTTTCCACAGAAGCCACGCTACGTTCAATGATTGAGAGCTCTTTAAACAACTCTGGGATTATCCAACTCAGGATTATCGGTGAAAAATGTAGGTACACTCGTATCAAATATATTTCTCTTTCACATTTCCCTCGGTTCTTTTGGAAAAGCCGCCATTTCAATACGGGGTTTATGGGAAAAGATTTTTTTACTAATACACTTTTGCAAATATGCCTCATTATTTTTAATTTTGAGCATAAAATGAGGACGAATATACACTCAAATGTTTAATTCTCCTTCTTCATCCTATCGTTTTCCGGCTTATGCCACGACCTAGGAATCCTGGGATCCACTTTGGCAACTAATCACAAGATTTGGCGTAGGCGTGACTTTTACCAAAGGGACTGCCATCTGACATTATTGCCTCTAGGCCTTATTGGGATTACTCCGGTTTCCTCGCGATATTTTCTATCACCGAAAAGCGATATTTCGTACACAAGTTCCTAAAAACTCATTGGTTCGAGCAATGGACTGGACCGAACTCTTAAATATTTAATTAATAGATTTAAATTCAGTTTATATTTTTTTTAATAACATACCTTATATTACTTTAAATGGACTCCCAATTATTCGCTTATATTCGAAAATACGAAGATTGCTAAAGGATATTAAGAAGTTTGGGTAATGAAAAACTTTACCATTATTTGCTTTTAACCAATCAATTCCAAACCTTATATCAAAGAGATAAGGTACCTTAAAAGGTCGTTTAGCTGTGTCTTAGGTAAATAGTTGGTACTTTGACTCACGGTCGTGTATTGATTTGCTCAAGAATATTTCGGACACGTCTTCTCTGGGAAGTTGTGTATTTGGGTCAAGATTTTAAGGCTTCTGCGGAAATAATTTGCAAATAACTTTTCTTGTTGAGACTACGGGGGACCGTAGGGCTGGCGCTTACCTCTCCCAACGTTTCGCCATAGCTGTGCAGAGAGGTAACGCCGCCAGTGTCATGGGGACCATGCCGCAAGCGGACCTTTTAGACGGGGTATTCTTTCTTTAATTGGGCTTTTGTAGGTAAGTGCTTTTTGGTACACTTTTTATCTCTTATTATGCTTAATATAAATAACTGAAATATAAAAAAAAAGAGATTGTTAATGCTTATGTTGGTCATGTAGGTATTTATACAGAATGAATCATATTTGAAGTCTGCAGAGAAACTTCCTAAAAGCTATTAAGCTTAAGCTACTTACCTAGCATTGGCTGAGAGAAGACTTATTCTATTATTTTTCTTAAGAGAAATATCTGCATTGATAGATTTTTGAATCAAAATGTACAGTACCTAAACTTATCATGTCTGGGTGAATATCCCAAGCACTAAAATTTGATGGCAAGACTGAAAACGCTGGTGCAGAAAGTCAAAATAGTCATATACTATTTTTTTTTGGAAACATCTATTAGCTATCGACCTCGGGCAATAACTAATATTAAAATATTAAATAATTTAATAATTGAAAAAAAATTATAAAGGCCCATTTTTTCATTCAGGTGGGTTGTCCGGGACCCAGTTATTCTTGTTTATTGCCGCATAACTCGAAAACTATACAAGATATCAAATTAGTTTTTAGTTCATTATAATACCATATCAATAAAGAACTCTTTAAAATATTACTTCCTTACTAACTCTTTAATAAACCCCCTTATTATGCGTAAAGAAATTTGTCCGGCAAAATAATCCTTATTACCGCGGACAAATTTCATCGACGTTTATTGGCTAAGTTTGACTTCGTACACCCCCCGTCTCCTGAGCACTTTGAGGAGTCAGTTGTGCAGTGGCTCTCACCGCAAGAAGATGTCGACGTGATGCTGAATAGATCCGCTACACACGCGAGTCATGTCATTTCGATTAACGGGGACAAAAAAAATATCATTCCGGAGTTTGCTATATGTTTTTTGTTTCATATTTGTTATTTTTCAAATATTTACAGATCGTGTATTTTGTACTTGTGAGTTTAAATGTCGCAATAGTTAAAGAATGTGGGATTTAGTTATTTTTTTATAATTTTATTTCACCTCGGTTTATCATTCCACCAATTTCATTCCGGTGATTTCGGTGTAGTAAAATGGCTTTAATACCCACCAGAATGAAAATAACACCGGAATGATATCAAAAGTAGCTTCACTTTTGTGTTTAGTTTTATTTGGGGGCACTGCCATGCCCCCGCCAAGTCCGACAAAATAAGATTCCGGCTGTATCATATTTTTCTACAAGCCATTAAACCTCATGTCATTTTATGATGGGTAAAGCTAGACCCCTGAATTTGTGGTTAAAAAATAGGCATTGACATCCATTGGGTGTTTCTCGGTAAACTGGTAAACACCTGTATTTGGCAAATTTTGACAAAATTACTCCAAGTAGGTAATTATTAATCAAAACTATTTTTCGAAAAACACTTCAGTGATGTTTATAGTACCATTCTTTTTTTTCAAATGTTTTTATATTTATTTATATGAGCCTAGAGTGTCCCACTGCTGGGCAAAGGCCTCCCTCCTCTCCTTCCACGTATTTCTGTCTTGCCCCATCTCCCACCAGTTCCTACTAAAAGCATCCAGGTCGTCTCGGCATCGCCGCTGAGGTTTGCCGCAGTCCCGTGTTCTATTATGTGGTATCCACTTGGTTACTGTTTTAGCCCACAACTCATCGGGCATACGGCAAACATGTCCAGCCCAGTCCCATTTCAGTTAGGCGGCTGTTTCTCCTGCGTCGGCTATTCGGGTCTTGGAGCGTAGTACCGTACATCTGATGCGATCAGTTAACTTCACGCCAAGAATACTTCGCTCCATGGCTCGCTGGCAAACCTTGAGGGTGGATTTCTTAACTTTTGTCAAAGACCAAGTCTGTGCTCCGTAGGTCATGATGAGAAGAATGCATATGTCCAAGAGTTTCTTTTTTAAAGATATGGGAAGGTCACCCTTCATCTGATCATTCATAGACCAATAGCTCCTCCAGGCATTTTCCCAGGCCCAGGTATATATACTCATCGACACATAACATTGCTTCACCATCTACTACCACTCTGTTGTTTTCGAGGAGTTAGTCATGACTTCATGAGCTTGGTCTTTGACATGTTCATCATTAATCCTACCTCAAGGATTGCCCTGCTCAGGTCTTCTAGCATGATGCCGAGCTCCGCAGGTGAGGACGAGAAGAAGACTATGTCGTCGGTGAAACGGAGATTTGTTAATCGCCTTCCACCAACGTCAATACCCTTGCTCCCCCAGCCTTCAAATGTTACTTCATTTAAACATGGTAAATAAGTGATAACTAGTAGTAGGTACTAGTTAGTAGTTTTTTGATATATTTTTTATTTGTACGCGTTATTGATTTTGTTGTTAACTGTTCTTAAATTGGGTAAATATTATAAAAATAATAAGTGACTGTTGAGTTATATTTTTTATAAGTTAAAAATATTTTTATTTGTACGCGTTGTTGATTTTGTTGTTACGGACATTCAATGCTGTTCTTAAATTGGTAAATTTCCTTTTTTTATCTCAACTCGCTTTTGTTACGGCTCTATGGGCTCTCTCATATTTAGCGTTTTTCGAGATCGATCGTCGACATCTTTTCGGGGTCTTCAACTTACTTTAAAAAGCGTAATATATAAATATGGTTGAAGAAGCCAAGAAGACATCGACATTTTTTTAAAACGCTTAATGAGAAGAAGCCCTATTTGATTGTTTTGCCTCTTAATGTTCTTATTAATGAAGCTTATTCCTGCCCTTTTTTCCTTTCATTCTGTTCCGATTCTTTTATTACAAATACATGCTTAGAGGGTGTGGAGGTGACACTTCCTGATGACGTGTAGGTGGTCAACGGGCGGACGCTAGTGATTTAAAGAGTTACCCTTAAATACCAAGCTAGACTACCAACTCAAGCTTAGTATTTAAGGGTAACTCTTTAAATTACTAGCGTCCGTCAGGCTCGACGGTTAAGCTTTGATGGTAGCTCAGGCACAGCTTGTATTAATATTCTTAATAAAATTTCACTTTTATGAAATATACATTTTGGGTACATAATTTTTATGTTATGTATTTCAAATCGAAATAACGAGCTTTTTTTAATTTCCAACAAAAATGTCCTTAGTTCTTTTCTACTGTATTGCTTATTTCTATAGGCTTTGTATTGCGGTAACTCAAATGGAAATTCTAAAATTTTACCTATTAAATTTGTGGGACAATTTTTCGTTTTTAAATTGAAAGAGCTTGTTATCTCGAGTAGAAGTACCATAAATTGTCCTTATAATTTAGTAAAAGTGGCACTTTTGAAAGAAATACTCGATATGCTAGATTGAACATGGCCATTCGAAATAAATTTTCGGTTAATTATTGAACTTGGCTGATTTTTTGGCACTTCTTAGCATTTTTCTCATTTTAGTGTATAGATATCATTCCTGTGTTTATTTTTTTCATTCCGTTGGAAAAAATGTCATTCAGGTGGAGTGTTATATCATTCCTGTGTATACTTATCATTCACGTGCGAGTCAATTTTTTTAATCTCCGATAATTCTCAAAAGGCTTAAGATATCAAGTGCTCTGTAAGAGGCTTATCAAAGAACAATCTGAGGTGTCGATTGACATTAAAAGAAACATCGAAGAAACGTAAATAAAGAATTACACCGGAATGACACAAAAAACTAGTACTGTTGAAATTGACCCGTCTATGTAAAAAAAATGTTATACGACGTCGGTAGCAAACAAGCATGTCTGAGGAAAGCAATGGACTATGCCTATTGACACCTGCAACTCCAGGGTGCCACATGCGCGTTACCGACCCATTAAATGTTGTACACTACTTTTTTCGATTTTTTTAAAGGCTGACCAGGAAGACCAGTCAAAAGCACGGGCAATTTTTTTTTATATGTGTGAATACAGTTTTATTTCTTAGGGAAATTAATAAAAGACTGTCTCGAATTGGTTAATTGAGTTTTCTCAATATTATAAGGTAGTTTCCCTTTAGGAACAAAAAAACCCTATTAACGTTGTTGTTTTAATAATTATATACATTCTTTGCTTACGGGTGTCAAATGCCTTTCGATGTAGGCATGTTTGTCACGTCTGCAACCTTGGTGGCTCACAAATTAAAGTACTGGACAGTCACGTCTATAAATATCTATATACTTTGGAACTTATTACTGGGGAAGAAGTGTCAAAATTGAATACAGATACAAATATATTTATAAAAAAAAAATCCTTTATTTCAGACTAATTGCTGTCCATATTTTGTTAGTAAAAGATAACTTAAAATTAAACTTATAACTATGGTTAATTTATGAAGCCGACAATACATATTACGTAAATATATACGTATATAGTCACCTACTTTAATAATGCTAATTTCTTTTTGACCTTTTTGGTCATAAACTTTTCATTATTAGCGCCGAAAAAGATTGGACTGCCAGCGATCAATTTGCATAATAATTTGTAACTTTTAATATACGCGGAACTCTCTTTTAACATAAGGGATTAAAAAGAGACTTTCGCTGATACAAGCTACAAGTCTATGCGATATGTTGTAGTAAATACAACTCTTAATTTTTATGCTTTGTGGATAGACAGCTTGTACACATATTCGCAAACTCAAATCGAATAGCGATCAGCGTCGAGAAAGCTAAGTAAAAGCAAACAAAGATGGCTCTAGTTCAGAACAAATATTGCCACGGCTCGATATCGTTCAACCGTTCACTTCATTTCAATTTCCGTCTCAGTTTTTTACGAAATCCGGATGTCTTTTTTGGTATAAAAATCTTTCATTAAAGATTATTTTTTTAAAGATTGATTGATACCTTTTATGTAAAATAAAAAAAGATTATTTATATAAGCCTTCCTCTTTTTCCTATCGTTTTTCCGGCTTATACCACGATGGAGCCTGGGGTCCGCTTTGGCAAATAATCCCAAAATTTGGCGTAGGTTCTAGTTTCACGAAAGTGACTGCCATCTGACCTTCCAACCCTGGGTAAACTAGGCTTTATTGGCTTTGTTTGGTTTCCTCACGAAGTGTTCCTTCACTGAAAAGCGATTGTTAAATTTGATTGGTAAACGGCCTCCCTAGCCTAGTTTGTAGTGACCTTAGCTACGAACCTGGAGGTCCCGGGTTCGAATCCTGGTAAGGGCATTTATTTGTGTCTATATATGTATGTTTTTCTCTATATATGTATGTATATTGTCATATAGTACCCATAGTACAAGTGTTGCTTAGTTTGGGACTAGGTCGATTTGTGTGGGATTGTCCCCAAATAGGTATTTATTTAGCTTTTAGATTTAATGATGAGGTATTGTACACTTTTGGGATTGCAAACCTCTTGAGGCCGGGGTATAAAAATATGTACTACGCTTGCATAAAAGCCGAATGTCCTTTATAGAGGTCTAACAAATCATGACGTCCTGTCCTAAACTTTCTATTCCTTAAATTGCTCTGTTTTTTGCTGGAAAAAACTTTCTACTTACCTTAATGAAATATTCTTTATTTCGATGTAGTGTTAGTTAATTGTAGAAAAAACGTATATATTTCGGGTTGGTGGTTAGTAATTGATTCTCCAAGCCATACCTTTTTAGTATTGTTAGTTAGCTTTAAACATTGAGTACCGTATACAGGACACCCGGCTTGTAAGGATACGTTTTTTATTTAGAACAAAAGAAAATACTGATAAGTGGGTACTTAAAAGGAATGTTTTGCCAAACTGCGGAGCAGTTTGTTTGCAATATATGTTTCAGGTCTTTACACATGTCATTATTTAAGCTTTTATAAAGGACCCGGGGTTCAGAAGGTTGTCTCTGCACTTCTGCAGCTGGTCGTATAATATAGATGCGTAAATGTCATTTCTACTTGTCTCGTGTTTCATACTCATGCAATGCTCATCTAAATCGCTCATTAAAACATCTCTGGAATTCACATATTTTGCGCACTTGCATCAATATATTATATTTAAAAATATATATTTACTTATTACTGATATAATATCATATATATAATATCATGATATAATAATATCATCACTAGTTCTATAAAAAAGGATCAAAAATATAAATATAAATTAAAACGAAAGAACTTTTCTCAAGGTCTAGTTAAGTCATGCGCAAAGGCGCCATATTCATAGTTCTATTGAAAATGGTGATCCGGCAAAGGTCTGGAAATTCCTGAAAACTTTGGGTGTTGGGAAAACTCAGTTATACTTAAATCCTCATGATGTTAATTTTGATCTGTTAAACCAGCATTTCTCATCGACTACCGTATTTAACGGCCCTGGTAAGACAGGTACTCTTGACTATCTCTCTTCTATTCCTTCTTCAGATTTCCCTTGTTTTAACTTCAATCAATTCACCAACGATGACGTTAGGAAGAGTATTAGTAGTATCACTTCGAATGCCGTGGGCGTTGATAGTATTAGCCGCAACATGTTACTTCCTCTTCTTGATTTACTCCTTCCAATAATTACTGATATTCTAAATTTTTCTATTACATCCGGTGCATTTCCCGTCCAGTGGAAAGATGCCGAGATCATTCCGCTACCAAAAAATCTACTCCAATTTCTTTTTCAGACTATCGTCCAATATCCATCCTCCCGTTTCTATCCAAAGTCCTGGAGCGGCTAATACATCAACAGCTCACTTCTTACTTGAACCGGAATGATCTTTTTAATCAATTTCAGTCAGGTTTCCGGTCAGGTCATAGTACTACTACTGCACTTATCAAAATCACAGATGACATTCGTTTCGGCATGAATAATAGAGAGCTAAAAGTGTTAACTCTATTGGACTTCAGCAATGCTTTTAATACTGTTGATTTTGATATTTTGCTTGGTATCTTGCGTTCTATCGGAATGTCTCCGTCGGTGATTGGTTGGTTTAATAGCTATTTGGTTGGTCGTCGACAGAGAGTTAAGGTAGAAGCTCTTCGTACTTCTTGGTGTGATACGTTGGCCGGTGTTCCACAAGGTGGCGTTCTGTCACCTCTCTTATTTTCTATATTTATTAATTCTATTACACTCAACCTTACTTCTAAATTCCATCTTTATGCCGACGATCTCCAATTATATTCGCAGGGTGTACTTGGAGATCTTTCTTCTGTCGTAGAGCGTATGAATGATGACTTGACTCGTATTTTACAGTGGAGCACTAATTATGGTCTTAAAGTCAATCCCTCTAAGACTCAAGTCATCATTATCGGCAGTAGCAAGCTGATATCTCGTGTGGACTTCTCTAGTTCACCTCCTATATTGTTTGATGGTATCCAGGTTCCTATTTCAAACCAGGTAAAAAATTTAGGTATCATTATGGACCGCACCTTATCTTGGATACCACAAGTGGGGATGGTCAGTCGTAAGTTGTTTGCTGCTGTCGCTTCCCTTAGAAGACTTCGTAATTTCCTTCCCATTTCCACAAAAATTGCGCTTGCTCAAACTCTGTTACTTCCGATTCTTGATTACGCTGATATCTCCTACCTTGACCTCAATGAGGAGCATCTGAGCAAGCTGGAGCGTATTCAGAATGTATGCATACGGTTCATATTTGGCTTGCGCAAATATGATCATGTGTCTTCTTCCGAGTTCAACTTAAGTGGCTTCCTATTCGTTATCGTCGTAATCTTCACATTCTCAGTGTTCTCTATAGTGTACTTTTTATTCCTGCAACGCCCCGCTATCTCAAAGAACGGTTTAGCTTTCTAATTTCTAGTAGGTCCTCGCAGAATTTACTTCTTTCTGTTCCTAGTTCCTCTTCTCAGTTTTATAATGGTTCGTTCACTTTCCGAGCAGTTTGTTTGTGGAACTCCCTGCCTGTTGAATTAAGACGTGCTGCGTCACTTGCTTCTTTCAAAAACAAAGTCAAGGATTATTATTTGTCACTTCCTTAGTGTTATGCTGGCTTTCACTGGAATCCATTTCAATTTTACTTTTATTAATTAGGCTGCTTATATATTATATATATGTATATGTCGTCGTGCTGCGCTACTACCGCCGCAGGTGGCAGTACTGCGAACTAACTTGCCATTTTAATTAAATTTAATCGCTGTAAACGGAAACGTCAAGTAGGTAACTTGGGTGTGGTCGGTATGGGGTTGGCAACATTGGTGTTAAGTTCGTAAACCTGTCAGTCGGACAAGTCAACTGACATTTCTGTGGCGGGAGATGTCATTCCGGAGCAGCGCCATTCTGATTCTGAGAGCCAACGAAAACAAATGTTAGCTAACCTCGTACCGAATACGCCACGTTTCCTTGAAGCGTTATTACAGAAAACTTATTTTGTTAGGAGTGTAATCCAAACGCATCAGTGCCTAGTTAAGACGTTTTGTTGATTTTGATTGTGCTAAATACATCCCTTAACTGAAATCAAGTTTGATTTTGATTCCATAATCATGGATGAACATGTGCCCATGGATTCTCCACGGATAGCCCCGTCATCAGATGTGGGATCTCCCCGCGTCGCACAACGTGATTTTTCGGCAAGAGCGAGTGATGATCGTAAATGGCGAATGTTACTCGAACAACAGAATCGCAATTTCCTCGCGCTAGTGAAGGCTATGAAAGAACCAGCGACTGTAAGTGAGATACGTTTACCAGATTTCGACCCTAGTAAGAAGGATATTGACGCACGTGCTTGGATAGCTACTGCCGACATGTGCATCAGTGATCAACAGCAAGAAGGCGCACCGCTAATGATCGCCCTCAGCCGAGCTTTGAAAGGCAACGCGTCGACGTGGCTGTCAACAGTATCCTTCCCTGGCATGACGTGGATCAACTTCAAGGACCTTTTTATAACGAGATACGACAGCCGTGAAACACCAGCGTCGTTTTTGATTAATTTGCATGCCAGTAAGCCAAATGAAAGTGAATGCCTTGGCGCTTATGCTGCTACGCTCATGACGTCAATCATGGCAAGATGGAACGGGCTTTCGACGGAGCAGATTGCTATGGCGACTGTGTTAGCACACATTTCTCAAAACGAACCACGTGTACAGAGGTTATCTTTTACAACCAACATTAAGGACCGTAACCAGCTGCAACAGGAACTTAAAGCCGTGTCATTCCTGAAACGCAAGACACATTCCAGCGAAGATTCGTCTGGCCATAGTCCTAAAAGAAGCCGGTCTGGATTTAGCAACAATGTAGTGTGCTTCAATTGTGGAAGACGTGGTCACACGTCAGTAAATTGTCACCTAAAGAAGAATACACACAGGAAGACTCAAGATGACCGTCCCAGCCCTCGTCGTGATGAAGCTGGCGTAAAGAAACAATCCGATGTGAAGCCGTTGATCACCTGCTTCAACTGTCAAGGACTGGGCCACTACGCTTCAACTTGTCCGAAGAGAGCCAAGCAGGGAACCAGTGGTGCCGGTCAAGCGAATGAGAAGAGGGTCGACGTATGCACCTTGGCAGCGTCCAGTGGAACACTTCGGCACTCCGGTGAGCGATTTTCGTTTAATTTTGATTCCGGAGCCGAGTGTTCACTAGCTAAAGAATCTGTTTTGTCGAAATTTAGTGGCAAAAGGTTAAATAACACTGTGGCTTTGACTGGCATTGGCCAAGCTTCAATTGTTTCGACATCACAGGTTCTGGCAGTTGTTGAGATTGATGGTATCTCTATAGAAATATTGTTTCATGCTTTACCTGACTATTGTTTGAATTATGATATCATGATTGGGCGTGATATCTTGTCACAGGGATTGTCAGTTCACATTACTTCAGATTTACTAACTTTTAAGAGAAATCCTGTTGTTGAGGTGTGTGTAGTTGACAAAGGCCGGGCTGTAATAGACTTTGACAGTATAGACACTGACGTTCCGACCCAACACAGACCTGTACTGATTAATACTTTAAGAACTTTTGCGAATTCCTTCACTGATGGCATTCCCACCTCACCAGCTGTCACTGACCCCATGCAAATTCGACTGAGAGATCCCCATAGGACTGTTAACCGTCGTCCATATAGACTTAGCCCTCAAGAACGTGAGATAGTACGAGATAGGGTTAAAGATTTACTTGACGCTAATATTATCCGACCTAGTACGTCTCCTTTTGCTAGCCCCATTCTTCTGGTGAAGAAAAAGGACGGCTCCGATAGAATGGTTGTAGATTATAGGGAACTAAATGACAACACCGTCCCGGATAGGTTCCCTTTACCACTTATTTCCGATCAGATAGCTAGGTTGCACAATAGTCATTACTTTACTATCCTTGACATGGCATCTGGCTTTCATCAGATACCTATAGAGCCTGAATCTGTTGAGCGTACAGCCTTTGTCACCCCTGAAGGTCACTTTGAGTACTTAACTATGCCCTTCGGGCTTCGTAATGCTGCATCTGTGTTTCAGCGCGCGATCATGAAGGCTCTTGGCGATCTGGTGAACACCTATGTCGTTGTTTACATGGATGATATTTTAATCGTAGCTAGTGATAAATACGGGGTAGGGGCGAGTAAAACCACAGACGGCCGTTAGCGCACTAACATGTATTCATGCATCTACAAGAGTGTGGGCGCAGCCTCACGCATACATATGCAACACTTCCTCCCTCTAGTTACATAACTACTCTAAACAATTCTTAAAAATATTTCTTAAAACTAACATTAATTCGCTTGCGCAAAACCTTTTGGGGTATTGGCAGCGCAGTGCTTGCCATTTCTTGAAAGTCTAAACCCTGACCTTCTATTTCCGCCTCATGGAATTCGTCCTCTTTAATCTCATCATCTGAGTCCATTGCTCTTTTTGCCTCATTTCCTTCCCCTTCGCCCTCCTCCGATGATTGGACCTGGTGCGGCATAGACGATGCTTCTGATAATGATGGCGGCAGCGGTTTTGTTCTCGATGACGAAGATGAGCATGACGCCGGCTCTAAGGTAAGTGTCGGTGGCACCGTTTGAAGCGGCGGCGGCGTTTGCTGCGACGGCGGCGTTTGCGGCGGCGGCGGCGTTTGAAGCGGCGGCGGCATTTGCTGCGACGGCGGCGTTTGCGGCGGCGGCGGCGTTTGAAGCGGCGGCGGCGTTTGCAGCGGCGGCGGCGTTTGAAGCGGCGGCGGCGTTTGCGGCGGCGGCGGCGTTTGCGGCGGCGGCGGCGTTTGCGGCGGCGGCGGCGGCGTTGACACCGGAGGTCCAGGGAGCAAGGTTGTGTCAGGTAGGTCAAGGTCAAAGTCAAGGGCATTGTTGTCCCAGCTATTTCCAGAACCTTTATACCTAATTATTTGATTTTTATGTTTTTTAACACACACTGAAGAAGCAATGTCTTTTATTAAATACAAAACTTTGCCTAGTCTTTTTTCCACAATACCTTTAGACCAATTAAACTTGTTTTTATTAGTAAATTTTTTGTATAAAACGTGTTCCCCGGAGCTAAAAATTTCTTTGTTCTGTCTATTTAGCTTATTATTCTGCGAACACTGTTTGTTTTTGACAATATCAGCAAGGTTGATGGCCGAGGGTGAAAGCGTTGACGAGGCCGGGTGCAGTAAGTCTAAACGCGATCTTAGTTTGCGTCCATACACGAGTTGAGTTGGTGAAGAGCCCGTGGTCGAATGAACGGAGTTCCTGTAATTAAACAAGTACTGCAGTAGCTTAACTTTACTATCACGTACATTACGACCTGTTAGCAGACTAGATCTGATACCTTTTTTAATCACCTTTACCATACTTTCCGCCTGGCCATTGCTGGCTGGGTGGTATGCCGGTGACGTCATGTGTCGTATTCCGTTTACCTCACAAAAGGTGTTAAACTCGCGCGAACAAAAGGATGCACCGTTATCACTTACAATTACCGATGGTAGTCCGAACCTAGAAAAAAAATCGCATAATTTATCTACAACTGCGGTAGATGACGTTGAGCTGCCCATCTCGTAGACCTCCACCCACTTCGAATATGCATCCACCACGATTAAATATGAGCGATTATTTACGGGGCCAAGAAAATCAATATGGAGCCTAAAAAATGCAGTGGGGGGTGGGTCCCAATGTGCTAACGGAACCCGCGCCGGGGACGGGCGTAATTGAATGCAAACGTCGCATGAACCAATCATTTTCTCGATTGCTTCGTCTATACCGGGAAACCATAACCTTGACCGAGCCTCCGCTTTAGTTTTCACGATACCTAAGTGTGAAGTATGTAATTCTGAGAGCACTTTGGTATGCAATTTTTCCGGTATAACTACCTTGTGACCCCTCATAACACAGCCGTTTTCAATAGATAGTTGTGTGCGACACAAAAAAAATGGTTTGATTTTTGCATCATTAACTTTATGCGGCCAACCAGTTAAAGTATACTTGATTACCTGTTGAAGAACAATATCTTTATCAGTTTCTTTACGAAGGTCATCAATAGAAATAGGTAAATTACCCTCTGCGACAAAACAAATATATGCCGCTCGATCCCAGTCACTTGAGTCATCGCGCGGGTCGACCGCCGTCCCGACGCCCCCCCCGTCCCCCGCGCCTCCGCGCGGCGGCAAGCAAGCTCTAGACAAGTAGTCCGCGCTATTATCAGCGCTGCGTACGTATTCTATACTATAATTATAGCCACTTAGAAACATTGCGTACCTCTGCAGTCTATTCGCGGATACTTCGGGAATGCCACGTTCGGGGTGGAAAATGCTGGTCAAAGGTTTGTGGTCTGTACGTAAAACAAAAGGTACCGACCTTCCGTACAGGTATTGGTGGAACCGACGTATACCGAACACGATACTAGTGGCTTCCTTTTGTAGCTGCGAGTAGCGTTTTTCGGCTGCGTTAAGGCTGCGCGAAGCAAAGGAAACCGGTCTTTCGGTCCCGTCTGATTCGACCTGTGATAGAATAGCCGATAACCCGGTGGGAGACGCATCGACTGTCAAAATGACCTTGGCATTAGGGTTGTAATGCGCAAGTACCTGGTCCGACGCTAAAACCCTTTTTATTTTATTAAACGCGTCGTCGTGCTCGCTAGACCAATGCCACTTTATCCCTTTTTTTAATAAGTCATACAAAGGACTTAAGATTGCCGACGCTTCCGGAACGAAATTCCGGTAATAATTAACGAGTCCTAAGAATGACTGTAACTCGGAAACATTTTTTGGTTTAGGTGCATTAACCATCGCTTCTATTTTATCCGAAGATTTTTTTAGTCCGTTTTTATTTATGACGTACCCTAAGTACGAAACTTCATCTTGAAAAAATACGCACTTTTCCCTTTGTAAAGTTAAACCCGCTGATTCTAAACGATTAAGGACTGCATGCAGCCTACTTAAATGTTGTTTTTCATCACTTCCCGTGATGAGCACGTCGTCCAACAAACATAGCACGCCGTCCATTCCCGACAGCAGGCCCTCCATAGCGCGTTGGAAAATTGCTGGTGCCGACGAGAGGCCGAACACTAAACGAGTATATTTATATAGGCCTCGGTGAGTATTTATGCAAGTTATATTTTGCGAGGCCTCGTCGAGCACAAACTGATTATATGCCATCGATAAATCAAGCTTGGAAAACTGTTTACCGTTACATAGTTTTGAAAACAACTCGTTCGCTGTAGGTAGTGGATATTGTTCAACGACTAACTGCTTATTAATGCTCACCGAGTAATCTGCACATAACCTAACGGTTCCGTTCCGTTTTAATACGGGAACAATAGGGGATGCATACTCGGAGTGCTCGATCGGAACGAGAACGCCTAAGTCGACTAACCTATCTATCTCCTTATCAATCTTCTCACGCAGAGCAAACGCGATGGGCCGGGCTTTGATAAAAACCGGTTTAGAGTTTTCTTTCAATGTTAATGTAATCTTTGTCTTATTGTAGCACCCAAGTTTATCTGAAAACAGCTGTGGATATTGTTTTTGTAACCCTTTAACTATGTTGTCATCACTACAATAATGTACCGGAACTAACTGTAAATTAAATAAAGAAATAAAATCCCTTCCTAGCAGTGCGGGGCCCTCGTCGCAGACTACATACGCGTTTAACGATTGCGTGATTCCCGCATATGAAACGGGCAGAGATATCATTCCTATGCACTTAATATTTTCCCCGGAATAACCGCGCAGCCTTTTGTTCGTAGGGCGTAAAGGAATATCGACAAAGTATTTATTGAACATGCTTTGCGGTACAACCGTGACGGCACTGCCACTGTCAACCTCAAATTTGAAACTTTCGCCACGAATAATTACGGTTTCGATCATAGGCTCTCCGCGAACTGAACGAATAAAGTAAATCTTACCGTCGTCGTCATCGCCCTCATCCTCTGATCCCACATGAACGCACTTCACTTTGGTACACATCCTACGTAAATGTCCCTTGACCTTACACTTTCTGCACACAAAATTGGAGAACCGACACTCAGCAGGCTTGTGATTGGTGTAACCGCAAACCGTACACGGAGTCTTCGCGTGACCTCCGTTTCCCCTTGAAGCCTTTGTTATCTTCAACAGCTGATCCGCGCCGGGTTCGGAACTCGATGCCGCGGCCCCCGCGCTGGCACATCGAATAGTTTCCGCCAACTGAACTGCTTTAGCCAGCGTTAGGTCCTTTAAGTTTTGGGCATAAAGCTTCTCCTTCTCCCGACCTGGCAACATGCCCATCAGGAACCGGTCACGCAGCGCCTCTTCCACATTTGCCATATCACAGTGCGCAGTCAGACCTCGAAGCCTCGCCGCCCATTGCGTGTGAGACTCGCCTGCCTGCTGTGACGAGTAGAACTTATGGCGCTCCCCGAAGCCTACCCGTGTCGGTGTGAAATGTTGGTCCAAAAATGTTAAAATATCCTCGAATGGCACGCTTTCCAACTGTTTCGGCAAGACCAAATCCTCGACCAATTTAAACGTGCCTTCGCTGAGTGCGCTTAGTAATATGGCTTTCCTCTTCTTTCCCGTAGCATCTGTTGTCCCGTCCAAATCGTTAGCCAAAAAAAATTGTTGAATTCTTCCCTTGTAGCTTTTCCAACTTTGGCTAGCGTGATCAAAAATGGTTAAAATCCCGAGATTAACGTTTGCCATTTTTTTTTTGTTTGCTGGCGGGTAGATGTCGCACGCGAGTCGCCACTGATAAATACGGGGTAGGGGCGAGTAAAACCACAGACGGCCGTTAGCGCACTAACATGTATTCATGCATCTACAAGAGTGTGGGCGCAGCCTCACGCATACATATGCAACAGCTAGCACGATCTCTGAGGCTATTGAGCGACTTCAAACTGTCCTAAGGGTACTCACTGACAAAGGTTTCTCGCTGAACATAAAGAAATGCATGTTCCTTAAGCAGAAAATAGAATACTTAGGGTTCGAGGTTAGTGAAGGTCAAATACGTCCTAATCCACGGAAGATCGAAGCCCTGACAGTTCTACCACCACCGTCTACTGTCACCCAGCTGCGGCAGTTCATAGGACTGGCGTCGTATTTTCGGCAATTTGTGCCCAAGTTCTCTCAGGTAATGGCGCCGCTGTATGCCCTTATATCCGGCAATGGAAAGCTGGATTGGAAACCTGAGCATGAGAGTGTTCGACAGCAGGTAATTTCTTTGCTCACACATGAACCCGTCCTCAGGATCTACGATCCAGACTTGGCAACGGAGCTACACACCGACGCAAGTGCCATTGGGTATGGAGCAGTCCTCATACAGAAGGTAGAAGGAAAGTCACATCCTATCGCTTACTTCAGCAAGCGTACTACCCCTACAGAGTCAAAGTACCACTCTTACGAGCTGGAGACTCTGGCGGTGGTCAACGCGGTTAAGCATTTCCGTCACTACCTGCATGGCCGTAAGTTTGCTGTCATGACAGACTGTAATTCCCTGCAGTCGACTCGCAAGAAGGTCGACCTGACACCGCGTGTTCATAGATGGTGGGCCTTTTTGCAGAGTTTTGACTTTGAGATGATTTATCGTGACGGTAAACGTATGGCCCATGCTGATTTCTTTTCGAGAAATCCACCACCTGAACCTGAGGTTTGTAAGACTTTCCAAAATATAGAGTCCAGGGAAGTGAACTTCGCGGACTTGCCCGATAACTGGCTGCTAGCAGAGCAACAGCGTGACGCCGAACTTACCCAGTTGATAGCAGATCTTAACGACGATAAGCTGCCAGACGATGTCAGTAAGACCTACGAGCTTCGTGCAGGAGTTTTGCATCGTAAGGTACAACGAAACGGTAAGACACGATGTTTGCCTATTCTCCCGCGGGCTCTTAAATGGTCGATAATAGGCAATGTGCACGAGGGATTGATTCATCTGGGTTGGGAGAAGACGTTGGAGAAAATTTACGAGATGTATTGGTTCGAGAACATGTCAAAATACGTCCGTAAGTTTGTCGAGAATTGCGTGACATGTAAGGTCTCTAAATCCCATTCAGGAAAGGTTCAAGCCGTAATGCATCCTATCCCGAAGGTGGCAATCCCTTGGCACACTGTCCACATAGACGCAACAGGCAAACTCAGCGGCAAGAACGACAAAAAGGAGTATGTTTTTGTCTTAATCGACGCCTTCACCAAGTATGTAATGTTGTACCATACTTTACACATTGACTCTGCCAGCAGTATACAATCTCTCGCTACAGCTGTGTCATACTTTGGACCTCCCAGCCGAGTCATCGCAGACCAAGGACGTTGCTTTGCGAGCAAAGACTTCAAAGAGTACTGTGAGTCTAAAAATATCAAGTTACACTTAATCGCTACAGGTAGCTCTCGGGCCAACGGACAGGTGGAACGAGTTATGTCGACACTCAAGGACATGCTGACTGCAGTAGAGACCTCCAACCGTTCATGGCAAGATGCCCTGCCTGAAGTCCAACTTGCGTTAAACTGCACCCAAAACCGTGTAACTAAAAGTAGTCCCCTAGAGTTACTTATAGGCCGAGTAGCTAGGCCCATGAATGTTTTGTGTGCGCAAGATGAGGAGCCTGAAGTAGATCTCGAACAGGTAAGATCTCAAGCAGTTGCAAACATGGAAAGGAATGCTAATTATGATAAGTCTCGCTTTGATAGCACCAAGGCTAAGTTGCAACCATTTGTCGTAGGAGAATTTGTCTTGCTGCAGAACGAGGAGCGTAACCAGACGAAGTTAGATCCCAAGTATAAAGGTCCCTTTAAAGTCATAGAGGTATTGGAAGGTGACAGGTACATTTTAAAATCCTTGACCTCTAGACGTACCTACAAATATGCCCATGATAGACTCAGGAAAATGCCCGACATGAGTGTGACAGATCTGAATGTGACCGATGATGTTTCCGATTTAACTGATTCTTGTGAAAGTCCCAAAGTTTGTTAATTGCACAATGTAATAATTAAAATGTGTGATCGTTCAATTCATAATGCTCAGTTATTGGTTACACTTGCCAAGCGTAGACGCAAGCGTAAATTCGGACCTGATTTTCCGTAGCTGTGCGGCCACGACCGTGAGTGGCATGCGTTTGGCTTGTGTGTTGACGCCGGATGGAGGCAGTTGTTTGTAGTCACCGGGCAGAGGTGATCACCACCGGACGGAGGTGGATATTGAGGCTCGATTGCTAGTTGTAGCATCTGGAGCATCATGGCATGTAACACTATGGTTACCGTGGGCATTATGGACTTAGCGAGTTTTATTTTAAGACTGTACTTCTGTGCTCTTGTTATTGTCACCACTTTATTTAGACAAAAAAATCTGATTGGTTACTCATTTTTTTTATCTACCCTGACCGCATAATTGGTCAGGTTAGCCGAGCAAAATGAGCGAATACTGTTCACGCGTTTTTCCTCTTTCAGGTGTCTCACACGAGGACGTGTGAAATGTCTGGATGGCCGTGTCGTCGTGCTGCGCTACTACCGCCGCAGGTGGCAGTACTGCGAACTAACTTGCCATTTTAATTAAATTTAATCGCTGTAAACGGAAACGTCAAGTAGGTAACTTGGGTGTGGTCGGTATGGGGTTGGCAACATTGGTGTTAAGTTCGTAAACCTGTCAGTCGGACAAGTCAACTGACATTTCTGTGGCGGGAGATGTCATTCCGGAGCAGCGCCATTCTGATTCTGAGAGCCAACGAAAACAAATGTTAGCTAACCTCGTACCGAATACGCCACGTTTCCTTGAAGCGTTATTACAGAAAACTTATTTTGTTAGGAGTGTAATCCAAACGCATCAGTGCCTAGTTAAGACGTTTTGTTGATTTTGATTGTGCTAAATACATCCCTTAACTGAAATCAAGTTTGATTTTGATTCCATAATCATGGATGAACATGTGCCCATGGATTCTCCACGGATAGCCCCGATATATATTTGTATGTTTTTATTTGCTTTATCTGAGTTTATATAAGTATTTATTAGTATATATAAATGTATAAATATATATGTATTTTATAATTGTGTATAAGTTTTTTTGCTTTAGTTCTTTTTTTTTTCTGCACCTCCTACTGTTTCTTTATTTCCTGTTTTATTTGCTCCGCTACCCTAAGGTTGTCTGGAAGAGATCGCTTGTTAGCGATAAGACCACCTGTTGTTTACCTCTACTTTTTGTGTGTGTTTTTATTTTAATTTATATTATTTTTTCTGTAATGTTTTGTAAGGTGTGCAATAAAGAGTTATTGTATTGTATTGTATTGTCATTATTTTACATCATTCTGTAAGTTTGTCTATCATAATATTAATATTGTCTTCTGTTACCGCGATTAGATAGAACGGCGTTGCGTTTATTAACACCATGACCCTACGTTTCGAGCCCTTTACAGCACTCGTTTCCACGGGGTTAAGATGATAACTTATACCATAATATTAGTTTTCCACTCATCAACTACTCAAAGGTTACCTAAAAGAGATCCCTTACAGAGATAAGTTCGCCTTTGTACTTTTCTTGTTAGCTGTTTTGTGATATAATTTGTGTACAAAAAAGTGCTTACTAGTATCATTACAACTACTACTTTTACAGGTATATAGGTCATATTTTTATTCAGAACCTGAGTTGCATTTTCCAAGTCATATTATTCCGTTGCCGATAGACCTGACTACTTTGACAATAGCTAACCTTTTGTGAGACTTATTCAAATGCTGAGTCGGCGGGTAGGTTGGTGCGCATTAAAATCCCCTGACGAGCGCGGGTGAATTGATACTCTGAACCAGATATTTGCTGGAAATACAGTCTCAGATCTATCCGTTAAAGGATGACTCACACTAGAATGGGACGGGACGGGCGGGACGAAAAAAACTGTCAATTTCCAGATATTTGTGAGTATCTTGACTGCTCCGATATATTTGATGGCGACTGTATCCAAGGTCAATTTACACTGGTGTTTCAAGAACTTAGTACGATGAATGTGTAATGTGAATACTCGTCTTTCTTATTGAATGCGGATGAAATTAAACGTGGGACGAACGGTTTCAAATGAAAGGTTGCTTTTAATGTTGTAATGTATTAAATAAATCGTATTAAATCTTATTTATTACATTTCATAAAAGAGAGTATTTAGATTCGTTAGTATGTAAATGACCAGTGCTGCCCTGATCAATTTCTATAGAAGGAATCACTTCCGAGCTCGTGAAATTTTCTATAGAAATGACAGATTGGCCCGTCCCGGCTACATCCCGGCCCTTTCTAGTGTGAGTCATCCTTAAAAACCAAATCTAAAGCCAGCTAAATGTGCTTCAAAATAAGAAAGCATAAAATGCAACTTTACACACTGCTTTCGAAGCTTTTCACACGTCTTTTTCAAATGGGTGTATTTTTTTTTTACATTAGGTACATATGGTGCTACATTATCGCACTAGTGCTATAATGAGCACTTTATGTGCCTACGTCTAAAATTCATAGCGCCATATGTACTGTAAAACGTCGTACGATACACGTGCGAATAGGTAATTCGCAACTCGTGTCGATTTAAAACGCTCCCTTCGGTCGTGTTTTACTTTATCGCCACTCGTTGCAAATTTCCTCCGTTTCGCACTTGTATTGTAATGTACTATTGTTTCTCTACCTATTTTGCAACAAAACCAAAAGGTTATTTGCAATAAAAATACCTGGCACTATTGTTTAAAACGTCATTCATTCCATGCGTCAACCGAGTTAGAAAAAGCCCGTAACTTTCTTTTTGATCCACTGCACACGCCAAAGGTAATGTGGACCTGGCGCTTTGAAAAACAAAGCTTTTGTGGGCTTGGCTTTGCTCTGTTATTTGTTAGTGATTTGTTTTATTTTGGTATCTCAGTTATTTACGTGGATGTCTGGTTTTATGGCATTTAAATTGAAACCACCCGGTAATGGTTGGGATCTCTGCCCTCGAAGTTGTTTACGAGTATTATACTTGGGACAAGTTGTTCAACTAGGTAAGTCGAACTTCGAGGAGGTTAATCGTCGGATTCAACTCGATTGGGCAGCGTTCGTGAAGCTGCGTCATCGTCTCGTCAAAAATTTCTCAGTGCCTGATGACGAAAGTCTTAGAACATCGCGTGATAACTTACGGAACTGAGACCTGGTCGTTCACAATGGGACTCAGGCGGCTTAGAGTCACGCAACTTGCTATGGAGAGGAGAGGGTTATGCATGGAGTTTCTCTGCGCGATATAAACAGGAATGAGGATATCCGGAGAATAACCAAGGTGATCGCCATAACTAACAGAATTGCACGGTTGAAATGGCAATGGGTGGGCCATGTAGCCCGGAGAACAGACGTTGGAGCATTGTCCTTGAATGGCAATGGATAGGTCACACCATTCATTGAGGAGATTTGAATAACGCAAGCATCGCTTTTGGTTGAAAACCCCCAGACGGGAAGTGTGGTTCCGGACGGCCTATAAACTCTTGGTGACGATCCGTCGAGAGTGAGCTTCGTGCAGTTGGACTGAGCTGGAACGAGGCTCGAAGGGTCGCGGAAGACAGGGATGGCGCGAGCTTGTGAAGGCACTTTGCACCTCTGGGGTGCCATAGGAAAAGAACACAGGGGAGCCCTATGTTCAGCTGCAGTGGACACCTGTGGCTAATTATAAATTGAAAAACTTAATTGAGAATGTGTATACGTACATTACGTGTTACATAGTAATATTTGGACATACCCGGCCCATACATAAACTTGCAAAAGTCTATGCGTAAGTCTAATAAAAAATCCAGCAATATCTCAAAATAATTTTCGTTTTATACATATCGGCAAAAAAGACGGAGACAGGCCAAAATAGAGATGGCTGGAATACCTGGATGCCTTTTGAAGCTGGTGGGGACGTGCACTTAGCTGTGACGAGTGGTGGAAAAGAGGAGAGGCTTTGGCCTAGTGGGACACAAAATAGGCTAAAAAAAAACAACACTTCGACAACCTAGATCTCTATTTTCTTTATAGGACAGTCTTTTTTTGCAATTTCGGCATTAGTCCTAAGTACCTACATAATCACAATATGGGTAAGGTTTGGAGAAACACCCTGTATATGATTTATACCTACATGTCTAAACATCAATATCGAAACTCATTAGCGCCACCGCCCATTAATCACACACCGCGTGGCAAAGCCCCCAAACCCGAATTAAAACGAAAACAAAATCAAGATGGCGGCCAAAAATCCGTTCATTTCCTGAACACGCCAGATGGCGATACGGCACGAAATAAAATCGGTCTGTTTTGGGCGACGACTTACATGTATGGTGTTTGGCTTTAAGAAAACAATATTTTCTTTGGTTACCGTGTTCAACAATAATTGAAATGAGATTTTGACGTCGAATTTTATTATATTTTTAGAGAAATATATGATTTTAAGTTTTGTTATTTTAAGGTTGTCTGGAAGAGATCGCTTTTTAGCGACAATACCGCCTGTTGTTTACCGATTCCTTTGTTCGCTATATTCGGCCTCGCGCCCCGCGCGAGGGAGAACCGAAGCGCGCGAGCCTTTCTGTAACCCTGCCTTGAACTGTCAGTGTGAAAATAATTATAGCGGGCACGTTGAAAAACTTTTGTGCTTCATTTATAATAATCACCTCGTTTTATCGAAAATAACGGTAAAAATCCCCTTCAATATTTTGTTCTAATTTTGAATATTTGTTGTTATAGCGGCTACAAAAATTCATCATCTGTGAACATTTCAACTGTTTAAATATAACGGCTCGTTAGATACAGCCTGGTGACAGACAGACGGACAGCGGAGTCTTAGTAATAGGGTCCCGTTTGTACCCTTTGGGTACGGAACCCTAAAGAGTGTCGTGCTGTGTTTGTACTACAAAATGTAAGAGCACGAACTCAAAAACTAAAGAAGGCGGTCTCCGTGCCTTGAGATAGTCGAATTCATAAATATCTGTACATCCTTAGGACATTGACAATAAGTTGTAAGTACATATTATTAAATTCAATTTAAATTTAATTTATTTTATTAAGACAACAACGGTCCATAATTGTTAGCAAACAAGCACTTACACTTAAAGTTATGGTTAATAATACAGAAAAAAAATACAAGTACGTGTGGCATATTATGCGTCTAGTAGCGCAGATATTTATAAGCCCTATCGACTGTCCTATGATTTATTAACTCCGCCCAAGTGTATATTTATTTAAAGGTATTGATTTATTTGCAATAAAATAGCTTATTATGTTTAAAAGTCATAATTTTTTGTAGACGCGGACAGACAGATAGACAGAACAAATGAATTTTAACTATAAAACTCTCGTGAGACTCGAACATATTAAATAATAACACATAACAGAACATATTAAATTACGTGAGTGACCCGTTTTAAATATTATTTAACAGAACAAATGAAATTATAAATGTTCCTTGTTGACCTTGGAATCCTTCAATAATATATATATTTTCAAGTTTCAATATGATACGAAATATGTTTAATGGACAATAAAATGTTTATAAAAAGGCAGTTTCTTTAGAGTTTTTCATCAAATTACGGCCCCAAAGGATCCATTAAAGCCATTAAGATTGGCCGCTCTGGGAGCGTTAGCTGTTTTATTCATATTTGTTCAGACGCATTAAAAACCTGACAAGTGTGAGCTGAGCTCGCGCACCGAGGATTCCGTATTACTCTTCGAGTAACACGTTGGAAGGGAGACGTCTTCCGTACAAATATTACTGTTACTCATATAGTTTAAATTTTCGTGAGTCATGCTGACATTAAATTGAAACGTGATTAAAATTTGCCCTAGCCGCGAAGGTGACAACACCATTGTCTGTCCGACGATGCCTGCCCGATGCAGTCGAAACATGCAACGCCTATTATGACAAAAATACGTGAGTCAACCGTTTCACTTTTATGTTTGACACTTTTTGCGAGGGAAACGTGCAAGTACTTCTCACACACGCACGCACGTACATAGAAAATGATACAACTACACTAACAAATCTTGCACACTTCGATCTATTTTTGAGTACACACACAACACTCACAACACGGACCCTTCAATGCCGGCGTTTTTATATTTTTTGTTGTTGAAAAATACATTTTTGCTAAATTGGAAATTTTAGATCTGTTTGCTACGCAAAATCGCGAGCTCTTTCAATCCTAGTAGAAGAAAAGAAATGTCTTAACATGTCCATACATTTATCAAACTCTCCATTGTGCTACCGCCATACTTAATCTGTGAATTTTTTTGTCGAAATAAAAATAAATCATTGGACATTTTTTTCTTCTACTATGATTGACCAGCTTGCGATTCTGAATAATGTCCAATTTCGCAAAAAAAAATTGGTTTGGTACTTCGGCATAGGAGAAACGGTACGTGCCTATTGCTTGAAGGTATTAGGTTACATATACCTTAGCTACGGCCATTGCCAAGATGAGATAGGTTAGCAGAAAACATTTCGAAACAAGCACGGAAATTATAAAATGACATATACATATTTTTTTACTTTCAGTGTTCCGTTCCTTAAAAGGAAAAAACAGAACCTTTATAGCACTTTGTTGTACGTCCACCCGTCTGTCTGGGAGAATCCTTTATGCGGAACCCTTGGTGAGCGAGTCCGAATCGCACTTCACTGGTCTTTTTTAGCGTTTTCCTTCCACGCTTTAAGGATGACTCACACTAGCACAGGCCGGGACGGGACGGGAAAATCTGTCAATTTCTATAGAAAGAATCACGTGATAGCTCGGAGCCCCCGGATGTGAAATTATAAGATTTTCCCGTCCCGCCCCGTCCCGTCCCGTTCTAGTGAGAGTCATCCTTAAAGATATTAAATTATTGTTAAAAAATATTGAGAGATAAACTGGCTACCGATTAAAGAGGTGACCTCTTTAGACTTTCGAGCTCTCAAAATAGATTAATTTATTCAAAAATTCGATATCGGTAGTCAAGAGAGACGAAATGGGCACTCGTTTCCATCTAATTGGTCTAAAATAGCAAATATTTACAGAGTTTTGGCTAGACATCTTAATTATTTTACAGCCGAATCTACAATGGTTGGGCTTTTAATATTTTACTGAATGCTCGGACCATTATAACCGACCCCGAACTGTAGAGGGCATTGTTATAATAATACGTAATGTTAAGCTAGTATACATAGGTACGGGTACTTTTTCAACTTCTATGCGAATGTCGGTTCTACGTGCAATGCACGTAGAACCGATGGCCGTTGGGGCGGAAAGGTTCTCGAGTGGCGACCGCGTACCGGAAGGCGCAGCGTGGGTAGGCCCCCCGCAAGGTGGACTGATGACCTGGTGAAGGTCGCAGGAGTCCGCTGGATGCGGGTGGCGCAGGACCGGTCATTGTGGAAATCTTTGGGGGAGGCCTATGTCCAGCAGTGGACGTCTTTCGGCTGAAATGATGATGATGATGATGATGATGCGAATGTCTACTAGAATAATTTCGAATGCCAAAAAATGCAAGGTAATTTCGAAATGAGAATCTTAAAATTATGCAATGATTGGTCATCTTCCAGTGATTTTTGAAATAACCCCAATAATTATTTAGGTATACAATAGGTAGGGCTATTGTATACCTAAATCAATGTGTTTTAAATAAATCTATCTAAATACCTACCGGCGTAAAACATAAACAAACTGACAGGTGAAACATGGCCCTTGCTTTTATTTCATTACTTACACATTACATTCATTACATTCATTTCTTTACATAATATATAGATAAAAAATTGGCATTTTAAAGACTGACACACACCGCCTAAACCTTGAAAGAACTTAAAAATTACTCATGCTGGCCCGGCACGGATCTGTCAATTTCTATATAAAGTGTCACGTGACCTCCGGGCTCCGAGTTATCATGTGACAACTTTCTATAGAAATTGACACATCAGGCTCGCCCCGGCCTGCCGTGAATAAATCATCTTTTAAGGTAAAAACATGAAATTTAAATGTTGATAAACTCCAGCGAGGGGTGATTATTTGAAATTCAACCCCTAAAAACTATTGTTAGTTTTAACCATAATTTTTACGCAGTCGCGGGCGGAGTGTAGCATATTTGTTAGAGGGTTATTATTTAAATAGAAAATTATATAGATACCTATACATAATTGTAACGCATGAATGAAATCATTTATTATTTATAATAATATTTTGATTCATGTATTTAAGTAGGTACTTAAGCGTTTCAAAAATAAGAAAGGATTGCATATACTTAGGAAATTTCGAAATCTGGCCGCCGTGGTCGGGTGGCCTAGTGGTTAACCCATTCAGAGCCCAGGACGACGCAGTGTCGTCATGCCTCTACGCACCATTTTCGCTACAAAGCGGGAAATGCATGTTATCGGCTACGGCGTAGCGCTACAAGAAATCGTTGGCCGTGAATGAGTTAAGGCGAAAGCAGGAGATCGCTGGTTTAATACTAGCCCTGGGCACTGGGATCCTTGGTCACTTTTCTGTAGTATATGACATCTCTTTAATAAACCTAGATATATTTCTAAAACGACAAAGAACCGTACCGTTCTATCTTTTTCAGTCCTGATATTTAACGCTACGCTTCGTCATTTTGCTTGGCAGACATGACAAATCCAATTCATACCCAATCCAATTTCCATTCCATTTCACAAGTGAGCGAATAAGGCTTTACTAAATGGAATCCAGCTCAATTCTGTCACGAATATTCGGAGCAAGCCTGCCGTGAATTCCATTTGAGAAAAAGGACATTAAAAACTGTATCGGAGTTATTAAATTTTTGTTGAGTTTAGAGTTAGGTTCGTAAAAAGGCATTTGAAGTACCGCGTAGGGGCATTCGACGAGATTGCGATTTTATTTATCAGTATAAATAACTTCGGAATAATGTAATTCGGCATTTGGCTATTGTTTTAAAATTTGGATGTGCTATTTTCGGTGTTTTTTTGTATCGGAATGATTAAATTCGGAATTTTAAAATACGTTTTTTTGTAATACGGAAATATTCGTGCTTTGATGAGTCGGAATTATGACGATCGGAGTTTTGATAGGTCGGGATTTTCATAATCGGTATTATAAAATTCGGGATTTCAAAAATCGGCAAAAAGTTTTTCGAGATTATGTATTGTACCCAAAAGCGACAATTAAGTACCCTAGTCGTTAAATTTTGAGTACAATTTTGTCCTTATTGTAGTAGAAATTTGTAACTTTTGTACAAAACAAAACAGTATTTCAAGAATATAGAAGCTATTTATAAACAAAACAAAAATTTGTCTTTTTCTACTAAATAGATTGAGAAAATCAGCAATATCTCGGAATCCATAAGCGACAATGTGGTACCTTCAGCTGAAAACGACACAAGACGTATATATATAATAAGTAAGTATATATATGTCTTGACCGATCACTGAATAACAAGGAAACATCCTTTGAAGAACCCTTAAGAACGCGCTTCGACATTTTTTACTTGCCTAAGAATGTGCTTGAGCCCTCGGAAAGTGCTTGAGATGTCGAAGGGGCCTCAATGGAGAGCAGTCAAGTGGGAGGAGGGTATTTCTGACACAAGTATTTTTAAGACTGGTTTTTGAATGTTGCCATCGGTTTGTATAGGATTTATGATAAGGTTAGAAATAAAATTTTGTCCATTATTTAAAAATTGCATTGAAAATTGAAATTATCTTCTTCATCTTTCAATGCTTGAACTGCTTAGCTTATTTTTAATCTCATAAAACATTTATTTTCGAAATATATACAGTAAGTGTAAGTTACCTAACTACCTACACCTCTTCCTACCTTAAATCTAAAATAGGTCCTTGAGGCATGTAAATACCTAGGATGCTGGTGGCATTACCTCGTTGTATCGCAATGCTGATACGTTGTGCGAGGAAGCCACCAGCTCTTCGGTCACCAGTAACATCAGCTCAGCCAGACGTTTCGGGATTTCTACGGAAAACTTGCGTGCGGTGGGACCCCATGGACTAAGAGTTTCGACCCCGAATGGTACAAAAAGGTACTCTCTGCCAGGCTATTGATTACTTTTTTTATATTTCGGCGCTATTAGCCGCTCCACCCGTTTTTACATTAGAGATGGGACGGTGCCAGCGTGTCTACGCAGGTAGCATCCCACACTAGCATCCGTCCCAAACTCCAAGGAACCAAGGACACCCCATCGGATCTCTTGCCATCATCCCTGAAAATGCCAGTCGGCTCAAGGAGAGCAGGCACGTTGAAGGTGGCAAGAGACCGATTAGTTTATTTAACTTGTTTTATATTATTAGTAAAATTACTATTTTCAAGCATTTTTTTTATTGAACTTGTGAGCAAAGCGGGCGAAGTGTCTTCGATTCAGCTAAGGCAGAAATGCTTTCGTGTTTCTGTTCATTTGTTGTCCTCTACAGGTCGCATATATCAAACAATTCTTGTGACATTTTGTTAAACAAGTTTGTTGATAACATAGGTTTTCTTGTCGAATCAGTTTTTGGAAATTTTCGAAACGGCGGGAATTGGTAAATAGGTCCTATGCGCTATAGACCCCAAAGGCGCTTACAGCATTTGTGCCAATACCAGTACAATCTCGCGAGCTTACAGAGCCAATATTATAATTTGTATAATACCTATTCAAAGGCGCAAAGTAGTCATATAAACAAATCGGTGATTTGTAAACAATAATCGACTAATATTTTCACAATCTGATTCCATTAAGTCAATGATAAAAATAATATCTAATAAATAAAACGAAAAAAAAACAGACGAAATTCAACCAATGTTATGGTTATTATTTTTGAAATGCAGAGCGTTTAAGCATTTCTTGAGCCTCGTTATAATTATAGGAATAAAACATTTACTATGTACCTAAAGTATATAAAGAGATTAGGTCACAAGCTTAGTCAAATGTTACGAGCATGAGTAGTAAAAAAAGTTCCTTAAGACTCGTTTTAATAACTCAGACCAGGCTTTAGTTTTGTGCGAAAAAAAATCATTAAAAAAGTACGAAAAATAATTTCGCTACCGTCAAAGTAAGTGCACCTACAGCGTGAAAAATAAGAAAAAGCCATTTTCTGTATTTAAGCTCTAGAAATTAAAATGAAAAGCGTAAAATGCCTCTCCAATTGTTGGGATTGCGGACTGCAGAACTCCCACGTGCTAGCTAAAGTATAGAAAGGTCATAGTTCAGTGCATCGGAAATATAAAGGACTAGCTTTGGCCCGCGGCTTCGCTCGCATTAGAAAGAGACAAAAAGTAGCCTATGTTACTCTCCATCCCTTCAACTATCTCCACTTAAAGAATTACGTCAATTCGTCACTCCGTTTTGCCGTGAAAGACGGACAAACAAACAGACGCACACACTTTCCCTTATATTTAAATTATAATATTAGAAGGAGAAAGAAAGAAAAATATTTATTGCATTATACCATACTATATATAGCACCAAACTATAGAAACTTAAACACTAAAACTAACTAAGTCATGATAAATACACTAAAACCAATTTATTCAATATATTGGTGCTATTATAGTACTAGTGGCTGCAATTGGACGCCACTCAGCATGTGCCCTGGCATCATAGATGCCATGGCGCTGGTCTTCCGTGGAGCCCAAGGGCGGAGGGTAGTTTAGCATATACAAGAAAAGAAGGATGCAAAAAACTAAATAGTTGAGAAAATGAGGGATATAAAAGTGATATAGTTTGCTAGTGGGTAAGATTACTTGTTTATATTTATAAGTATATATAGTGAAGGAAATATATAAATCGATAATTGGATATAACTTATTAATATAAGGAAGAAGAGAAAGAAAGAAATAAATTTTATACCATTTAATATATGTCTAAACAATTAACCTACGTAACACGCCAAAAGTATGAGTACAGGCTACAGGGTACAGCCTCAAATCCATAATAAGAGGTCCTGAGTGATCACGGCAATTGGGAGCTAAATATATGTCATGTTCACAAACAATAAAAACATTGACTACCGTAAATTTCAAAAATCGACTTAGTTTAGTTTTATTTTTTCACTTTTACCTAAGAAAAGTTTGTAGGATTTTTGCTTATATTATCGATAAATATCCCAGTCGAGCGTAATTTGATAAAATCAGGCTATTATAATTTAATGTCTGTCAAAACCGTATCTTTCTTGGGTATTTGTATGGTATGTCGCTATGCCGTCTCCCTTCCAACGCCCGTATTGCTCGAAGCCTCAGAACAAGTAATAAAGGCTTTAAGCCATTATTTTTTAGTACGGAAAGTTCGTGCCTGGCTTTGAGCGCTTACGGGTTCCAAATCTATTCATATAAGTACAAGCTGCAGCGATTAAAGCGAAGAAAGGTCAAGAGTTCGTCTGTGACATAGTCTAAGAGACGGTGCCAGAATATAAACTTATTTATTTTTACGATCACCACCACTGTAGCCTATACATGGTGCAATCGTTTAGTGTAGCCAGGCGATTATTCCGTAAATATAACAGAAGGCCTACCACGAACCACGAACGAAGTTTCACCTCTCTGTCGCACTTGAGTGAGAAATCACAAGTGCGAAAGGGAGGTATACTTTCGTTCGCGGTTCGTGGTAGGCGCTCAGATATCAGAAAACTTCATACTGATATCGAAAGTGGGCTACACAATATTAACTTTAAAAAAAGTTATCCCAACTATTAACTTCAAATCCTTCCTACACATTTTTAAAACTGATAGTGGGTTACCCATTAGAAACCTGTATATGCCCCACTACTGGGTAATATAGGCGTCAAAGGAATTGGAATTGAGTCTCCACGCTAACCAAAAGTGGGTTACGAAAATTAAATGGTCTCTATGCAGCTTTTTGCTAGCGTTGGCCAGCGCTGATCTTCCGATGGTTCGTGAATACGGAAAAATAAAGAATTAAAAAGAAATGCTCTAGTGGACTATGGATTGTTATCTTTTTTATACCACTACGGTGGTAAACAAGCATCTGCCCGCCTGATGGAAAGCGGTCACCTTTGGACTCCTGCAATTCCAGGGAGGTCACATGCGCGTTGCCGACTGACGTATAAGGAAAACAAAAAGGAAACCAATTTTCTGCGGTGTCCCCGATTCCGCATCTCATACAAATAAAACACTTTAATAAGAAATAATCACATTTTCTAATTATTCGTTGGCCGAATGATGAGAAAACGAGTTCTGTAAACTGTGAAAACTAGTGCCAAGACTCGAGACGCAGAGAATTTAACTAAGCGATAAATCAATTAGAAATTTTAAGAACCTAATCTGCCGTGACTCTAATTTATCAAGGTCGTATGAAGTAAATACTATTACAGTAAACAAAGCTAGATTTATACAACTCGTTACTCCGCGGGAAAACAGTACTTAAAATAATGAATAACACTCAAGTTGGTGCCAAAATATCTTAATTGTGTGCGACACGAAATATTTCCATCATGGCCGCCGCTGTATGGCTTAAGCCTTGAAAATGAGGTTTCCTAACACCCAGAAACACAAGAAAATCGACTTACGGCTGAATTATGATTATTCTGTTTTTGAATTTACCTAGTAGTAAGTATCAAGGACGACTCACATGACGGTCTGTCAATTTCAATAGAAAAAAATCACGTGATAGCTCGGATCGGATCACGTGACGGTTTCTATAAGAACTGACAGATCGTCCCGTCCCGGCCCGTCCTACTGTGATCTGTTCTCATTCGTGCATCGTTAAAGAGACATTTTTTTTCGTCTACGTATTATCACTCCAAAAATAAGTGATGGATAATTGGATACAGCATTATTTTTAACTTAGGTACTGCTGAATTTGATTGATTATTAGACTATAGTTGTTTTATAACAAAGATTTTTTTAATAAATATGTTTGCATAAATCGCGCAGCTCATTGGTGAATGTGCTCTACCATTTACATGGTTTGCTGTTGGTATTACCACGGATACAGTCGTGAGTTCAGTTCAGTTTTTTTTAATGGCTTCTGTCTAGCTGCACAAATTTGCCAGTGTCTAGGTATATTGCCCAATGGGCTGCATGTACGGTGGGTTAGAAAATTTGCTGTTAGAGCGCCGTTGTACGACGAGGGCCTTGGTAGCTGGAAGGTAGCTTTTTTACAAAGGCACGAGCTGGCACGAGGCAGCTTGACCTCGGAACTACCGGTAATGACTTTCTATGGTAAGACGCGTCTGAAGAGTAAACCTTCATTAGCTGCACACTTCTTTGTTAGTTTACTGCACAGTAACCTATAAATATTACACATTAAACAACATTTAGCACACAAAAAACATCGCCATCTTGAGTATCAAGAAACGACTCTCCGCTGCACTAGTATTTGACATGGATACTTTATGTCAAAGTGACCGATTCTAAATTCATATATAAAAAATTCTACCATATTATTTAGTCTATAGTAGCTTTGACATACGTCTACGACAATATTAATAAATTAATTATCTTCAAAACCAAATAGTTGTATAAAAACTACTCAAACGCCATTTGAAGGACATTAATTTTAGAACCGTTTTAATCTTATAAAACTCTTTCTTCTTTCCTACACAAGTGTTCTAGACTCAATTTCCGTGCACTAGAATGTAACTTTGCAGCCAAATTGCTCTATAAATTCCTTCGTCGTCTCAGTTCGTCCTATTTATCACCCACTAGGACATCTATACGAGTAACTATGGCTTTTCGTCTTATAAAACACACACACACACATAACGTACACGCGAGTTTTCGTAGAGTTTGTGTACAAACTTAAACCGCGTTATTATTATTTGCATATTGGGCGTTGGTGGCTCAGCGGTAGAAATATGCGACTTCCAATCTGAAGGTCGCGGAATCAAATCCCGGCTCGTGAACCAATGAGTTTTTCGGAACTTATGTACGAAACATCATTTGATATTTATCAATCGCTTTTCGGTGCTATTAGATACCGAACGAATCCTAACAAAGCCTGGAAGGTCAGATGGCAGTCTCTTTCGTAAAACTAGCGCCTATGCCAAATCTAGGGATTTGCCAAAGCGGACCGGCTTCTAAGTGGCAAGTCGGGAAAACGCTAGGAGAATGAAGATCGCCTTTTTCATATTGAAATCATCATCATTTCAACTGAAGGACACCCATTGCTGCAAATGGGTAAAAACATCATATAAATTGAAAGAGTGTCATTTACTCAGAAAAAGTGACCAAGGCCCCCACTGAGCAGGGAGCGAGGCTGATCGGGTAGCCTGGCCTAGTGGTAAGGTCTGCCGCGAAAGCAGGATATCCCTGGTTCGATCCCAGCCCAGTGTGCTTATCTTGAGTTGCATTCGATTGCGACTGTGGCATTCGACAGTATATCCGTCTCCCGTGGTAGGTATATCATCATCAGTTATTAAAGTTGATGGTATTTCTTATTGTTGGTAGGTATCTGATATCTTATTATTGATGGTATTTTAAGATAAGGCATTGCTGCATAATTTCAAATTAAAAAAACTATTCTTAAGTAGGCTTCAAGGGCAAAAGGGTGCCATTCTGCCATTAGCACATTGCGAATTTAAAAAAAAGGTAGACTAGGTAAACTTTTCCTTAAAGGATTTCTTCTTTGTTTGGTTAAAAAAATTGAATTTAAGCGGAATCTTTAGGTACAATTTATGGGTTTTCTACGCCATTGTTCAGGAATTACGTATAAAATCTCAAATATTCTGACAAATTGTGTGAAACTAACGACGAAAATTGTAATTTTTTTGGCCAAATACACCAAATCTCGCGTCCTGCAATCTTATCAAATCATGATAACGTGTCAACGTCGTTATCGTGATAAATCTGCCTTCTCGTGAAATGGTAAAACAAACAGACAAAAACAGACTATTTAATTAATAGTTCTTTTGAAGAATGCTCAAATATGTTTGTTATTAAATTGATAATAAAAGGTAAATGTTTTTTTTACTATTTGTGTAATCCCTAATCAAGTATTATAAAAAGTACCTATATATTATACGGAATCAAAATATGTTTTGTAATTTTAACAATGAAAAGGATAGCGGAATATTAATAACTGCCAAAATCTAGGTCAATAATTGTTGATAAGTATGTAGGTTCCTCAATTTACAAGAAGTATCTGTATAATTTTCCTTTTTTAATAAAATATGGTAGGTACACAAAATTCAATTAAAAAAAGTACAAATATTTTCATCCGTAAAAGTCTTAACCACTTTATTGCCAAAGTTTTAATCAGTTTAAAAGATAAATCATTATATATCGGATTTGTAAACTCTACGAATGTTTTTGTGTCTGGAAAAAATATATAAATTAGGGTATTTTTTTAATACAAAAGAAAACAAAGGCACTGACCTGTTTCACGATAAGCCGCGCGACCCTCGGGCTGGCAAAAGTCACAAAGCCATAGCATTTCGACACCCCAGCCCTGTCATATATCACCCTCGCAGCTGTCACAGTCGCGAACCCGGAGAAAAACTTCCACAGGTCCTCATCCGTCGTCGTCAAAGAAAAACCCCCAACGAATATTCTATTATGAATAACCGTCCCGAATTTAGGAGCATCCGAAGGTGGCAAGCTGTCATCCGTGTCGTCGTCAGGCGAATTCAACAGTGCCTTCAGCTTCTCATGGGGATCCACGCTCTTTCTACTATTCGCCGCACTTTCTTCGACCATATGAGCACAACTCGCGGATTCACTCCTAATGTATCTTTTAACTTCCATCTTTAAAACATGATCCCTTGTTTACTATACTAACGCTAGCGAGGACTACTGAGGAACGGAAAACAACTGTCCGCGTATCGATTTTATATGTATTTTTTAGGTATAGGTATAAACCGTGCGTTGCGCGGTACGCGTTGGGTTCAGCTGATTCTGTGGAGTGATGGCAAGGCTTGAGATAAGCATGTGGACTCAGATTTTAGAGATACGCGATATAAATAGTGATTGAGCTATTGTACGGCGCTATTTTTACGAGAAGCGAGAACTGGGTCAATGGTAGACATCTAGCGGCGGGATGCGGCAACGTTTTAGTTCACTTTATTCATCATAGATGGCGCTTATTTTTGGAGGCCGTAAAAGTTATTCTTTTGGAAGTTAATAATAAAAGGATATTCAACTTGAGTTTAAGGATGAAGAATTGTGTGTATAGAATAAGTTTTATATGAATGTGTTGTATTTGATTGTATATATTTCGGACACGGTTTACGGAGTATAGAAAAGTTTTCAGTTTATCAAACTTTGAATAGGAAATTGTAAAAGTTTTGAAGGATATTTTAGATGGATCGACTTTCTATACTTAATAGAAAAGGGCTAAGAGTTAAAATTTAATGGTAAAAGAGGGAGATAAATGTTGTATATATGTTTATGGGGGGTAGACTTAAGTTCATATGCGCAGATATGAAGGTAGTTAGGTATTTTTAAATAGAAAACTCCCGTGAGTATTAGACACCCGGTTTAAGTATGTTAATATGTGGTTAGGTATTTTTATTTTTATGTCAGTCCTCAAATAGACACGATTAAGAAACGCCGTTGATTGATTGCTGCTCCTGTACTTCCCGAAGGACCCTTCATATGATCCTGGCTACTACATACACAACAATAAATATTTTATTTAATAATGTACTTAGTTTTTTATTTCGTTAGTTTTGTTTCTCGGGCAAATAGGTACTAAGCAATCAAAATATTTTATGTTTTATATTATACATACATATACTTATATTATAGGTAAAAAATCTCCATTAAGTATATTGTCATAAGATTTGACGAAATTACGGTTTACAAAGACTGAACGTGTTTTTTTATATAAATAAAGTCCTTAACCTGTTCTTATTTAAGTGAACCCGTAAAATATTCAAATAAATAACATTGAAATATGACAAAATTGTAATCACTTAGGTTAGGGTCTGGCAAGCCAGCGAGCGCAGAACAATACGATAGAGAGCATCACACTGCATTTTTCTTACGCTAGTAATTACCACCCCGAAAAAGGGATGGATATAGTTTTTTTGTCCTACTGTTACTACGCTCGCTGGTTTGACTATATGGAAAACCTTAAGTATCTCGAAATCGGGGCCACAAGTTCACGAGGAGTTGACCAAAAATGTATCATGACCTATTTCATCCAGTGATTGAATTTCATAAGTCCTAACTCAAGCGTTTTATATATTTACCTAAAAAAATGATCTCACCATATCTATGTAGGTACCTATTTTATATACATTGAGTTAGGTACTGTCAAAGATTCATATAACCCAAAATCTTTTGAAGTATTATCCTCAAAAGCCCTAACATGCCGAAATAGGGGACTTTTACCTTACCTACTTATTATTATTAACAATGAAAGGTCATAGAATATTCCAAAATTCAAAATTCAACAATTTATTCTGCAATTAGGCCTCAAGGGCACTTTTACAAACGTCAGTCAGCATTACAATAAAGCATTTGCATGTACACACATTTACATTATAATGTGAGAAATAAAAGTATAATTTAAATACTGATAATACAACAGCTAGAACCTGGGTAAACAATATTATAATAATATTAAAATATAAGACTCCCCCAAATGCTCCACTTTGCAGTCAGTATCTATACTTTTTCAAACCAACTTATTCAGTGAAGTCGAGCTATAGTCTGACCAGCCAAGGCTGCAGTAGATTTTTTTAATTATGTGCATCCCTTTTTTTCGGTATAAAAAAATAGGGAGGCATATAAATAAAATAAAAAAATCTACTGCAGCCTTGGCTTGTCAGATTATAAGTACAACGAAAAAATTTACTGAAAGTCCAAAGAACTATGTCTTTGTTGCAATTCCTCTTCCTTTATGCAGGATCATTTTTGAAACTAGCTCAACAACTTAAAAACTTGCTTTCAAGTGAATTCGACATTATTGCTGTACATTCAAAAGAATCAGTAAGTAACCTACAGATTCAAAATTAAAAAAATATTCTTACTTAAATGGGCCATTTTTTTTCAAAATTGTGTTCCTCCCTTTTTTATTTGGAACAATACCCATGTTAAAAAAGTCGGGGGGCCTACTTTAAAAAAAATGGCGCAAGTAGGCCTCAGGGGCAGTTTTAAAAGTCAATAATCTTTACAAACATTTACAGAGACAAGAAAGCAATATACCAAATACCAGAACCCGAATACTAATAATTATAAATCGTCTAGATAAAGCGAATGCAACGATGTACTTAACAGTTACACATGCTCATTGTCAGCAATACCAGTGCGCTTATTAGCAAGCGGGGAAGTGGGAGGGGCCCCGCTCCCAAACCCTCTTGCTATTAAGCATGCTTATCAACATGCTGCATACCAACTGCATACACAAAGCATGCTAGCAACGAGCATGTTTAACAAACAGTACCTTTACTACAGCCGCTTTCAAAGCAGTTGCCTACAAAAAGAGAAATACTAATAGCAAGAAAATGGATTTAGCGCAACGTGTGACGTTATTGGTGCAGATTTGTCCCACCCGACTATTTTAATTCAGTTGTATTTAATTTTCCTGGAAGTATTACAGGAATAAAATTGCAATAACAAAACGCAGTTGCAAATTGCAGCAAAATGTCATGTTGACAGTTGACATTAGGAAAAAGTTGCCACATCTAAAGTGATCTCCCTTGCAGACGGGTAATTAGAAAAAACACTTGTTTCCCAAAATTAGATTTTCAGTCAGAGTAAAAGTAATATTGAGACGATGCAACAATTAAAGTATTACTATCACTAAACAACATAATATTATTATAAGCATTGCCTATGACATTGTCTTTGTATACCCTAGCCGCCCACCATACAAGGAAAATTGGCTGTGAATTTGAATGCATTATGTAGAAAATGGAGTTTTTATTGTAATCAAACGGTACAAAACAACACAAAACAATAAAAATGTATAATAGCTGGTAAAATCATTTATCCACCACTTAAACTTAAAAGGTTTTCATCACTATAAATTTAATAAGAATACAATGGTTATTCTTATTCAATTTGTAGTGATGAAAACCGTTTTAGTTTTAGTGGTGGATAGACCGATAGATGATTTTACCAGCTATTATAATTTTTTTAATCAGTTTTTCTTTTTGGTCTGTAAAAAACTAAATATTTAGTGAATATTAGCGCTTTTAACTTTTTACAGTCCTGTTGATTTTGCTTTTCTCGTTGGTTTGTAAAAAGCTAATAAGTACTACAAAAAATGTCTTGCGCAATTAGCGTAGCCTGCACGGCCACCACGAACATCGAAAATTGTTTTCGAGGTCCTATCGTTTTATCGTTCTTACGATTTCTGTCGACAAAGTATTAAACACCTTAACACGTTCGCGGACGCTTGGTCACACCTCTGGGACACCTTAATTTTGTATGGGAATTTTACGACTGCTATTGCATACCTGTCACAACAAAGCTAAAATCAGGATTCTTATGTGACGCGAAATTCTATACAAGTCGAATGCAATGCAAGTCCCGTCATTATGAAACCATTTCTTTTACACTATGTGACACCAAATGCTATACAATTCGGATGCTTGATATAATACCTAGTCAAAATATGATCTTATATGACACCGCATGTTATAGCATTCGACTATGTTGGCATGTCTGTCATACCGTTCACTCGGGTGAGCTGCTACGTCAACAACTATGATAAATTCTTTGCCATAAAGTAAAGTAGAAGTAATATTTCATCTAATACTTATAGGATTTAACGGCTAGGGCTTTCTTCACCAACCAGCACATAGCAAGTATCCGAACTTTGAATTTAATCATGTAAACTGCGGCCCTACACAAACAAAATACATGCCACATGCTTACCATAATGTTAGCGCTCAGCATCGACTACGAATAGGCACAATATTCACGATTATATGACCAAAATAATTACTATAGAGTAGTAGAATAGTAAGTATAAACATGCCTCACTTTTCTTTATTTACAGTAGTCAGAATCAAGTTGCACTACAAAAAACAATCAGTAAAGAGATTTGTTTATAAAACCACAACCAAAAACATACATAAACTGTAAAAAAAACATTACTAACGATGTTACAAACAATCCGTAAAATTGCGTGTGCATGCGAAATTTGGCCACATTTTACGCGCCCACTCCCAGACGCACGCGCAGGGCTACTGAGGAGTCTTCCATACAAAGACGAATGCTATAGCATACGCGTCACAGAAAGGGGGGCACAATTTGAGATGTCACAGGATAATTTCTAACCGTCATAAACTATGAAATATAACAGTATGCATTCTGTGATTTTAGTGAATGGTAGAGGAAATGTTGGTTAATAATATTATACTGTGGCCAAGCGGATTGGTAAGCATACTGACGCAGAAATCTAAACCAAATAACGGATTCAATAGCAGGCGCGTCACCAGATGAAGTACAAAAACGGATGCTATGCAATCCGCGTCCGCGAACGTGTTAACTAATAAACGAAGTGGTTCGAGGTTGCTGTAGCGTATAATAGCGTGTAAACATTGATTTAGAGTTGAAAATTGGACTTCAATTGGAAACTTCAATTAATTTTTTCCGAAAGAATCTGATAGAAATGAGTCGTCTGGGGGAAAAAGGGGAATTCTTTCCAGACTTTTCCAACGCTAGGTAGCTGGTAGGCCGTTTAAATAATCGGGAAACTTTGTTGTAGAAATGGCAACACTGCCATTATTTACTTCGTTTACTTATGTTTGCAATGCGCTCGTTCGTTTTCTCTTTTATTTAATTTATTTGTATAAAAGTTCTGTGTTTCTTTCATTGCAATACGTGTGTAACAATACAATGAGAAAGTTTTACATACCCTGACAATAACGTGTTCTGTGCCGACCGAACTTTCGCGTGTGTGTTATTGTTGCTTCGCTCCAATTTTTTATCAAAATACTCGCTCATGAAGATACTCTGACTGGCATTGAGTAAGTATTTCGCTGTAAACTAATTATTTCATGACCTGAATAGTTAATTAAGTGCCTTTAATGTGAATTTATTGACCGCTAGCCGTGTAAAATGTGTTGTGTAGGTAGGTATATCCTTTCGCATCATTTCATATAGAACTATTATGTTGTTATAGATATCCGGTAAGTTTGCTTGTTACGTCAGTATCATAAATAGGATAGAACAGGTTTTGCATTGAATGCAAGTAAGGAATCTATGTTTAGTAGCAGGACTACTTTTCCAATTGAAATGTGTACAAAGTTTAGAATTTGCACTAAGAAATACAGGCAAGATACCTACTACTATGTTTTGCAGTTGAATGGTTCTAGAAATAATCTGATTTAAAGTGTGAATACAGTTGAACATAAACTTTTCTTAACCTACCCCCTTTTTAGGGTTCAATATTTTTTAAACTTGTCAAATTTGTAAGTAAATTTTATTTGTGAAACATGAAGCTTACAGTGCAGTTGGTATAATTAATTTACAGTTTACAATAAAATAATTTTATTAATCATGAAAAAATAAGCACAAATAATGAATATATACACTTAAACTGATTAAGTGCTTATAAATGATAAGTTTCCTATAGGTCTCCATTGTCGGGTAAGACACCTCAGAAGACCCAGAAGGCTGTATTGCTGCATTGTATAAAAATGCCTAACTGATATTGTCTTCTGTTACCGCGATTGTTATTCATTGAAATGAAACACTAGAATGGATTAATCGCATTTATTAACACCATGACCCTATGTTTCGAGCCCTTTACAGAACCAAATCGCAATTAACACTTTCGCAACCAGGCAAAATTTCGAACAATACCCCAGAAACCAACAGTACTCGCTAGTCGGGCAACGACGTGCAACTCAATGCCGCACGCCGCGAATCCGCTAGGCGGGCAAGCGGCGGACGTAGCGAAGATGCAATGCTTGCCCGCCTGGCGGGTACTTTGGCGTCGCGTGTAGGTTTATAGCTCTTGCCCGCCTAGCGGGTACGCGGTGTCGAAAGTGTTAATTTGTTCTAAAGTGTTTAATTTCAATGCCAAACTGGCCAAAATAGTGGCTAGTTTAAAATCGCCCTCAATCCAACTTGCAAATAATGTAAACAAACTGTTATGAACAACAAGTTATGAGCGCTGACCAATACGCAGAGCGATGCAGTGCAGCCTCGGGTTTGGGGAGCAAAATGCACTTATGCACAAACTGCCCCCACAATTTTCACCGAGTACTCATTGCACAACCTATACCAACCACTACCTGACAACATGATGTTGCAAGAAACTACATAAGCTACATAAAATAAAGCAATAAAGAAACTACATAAGCCACATAAAATAAAGCAATAAATATTAATTACTTTACAGTTAGTTGTCAGAAAAAGAATTACAGTGAGAATCAAAAAAATATTTTAGAATTTACAATAGAATCAACATAAATATGATTAGATAGTTAAAAGACTATCAAATTTGATGTCATTACCAAAATAAAGTGGAGTTGGGTAAGACATGTTCGCTGGCAGGGTGATGACAGGTGTACAGGTGCTGCTTTCGAACATCCGCTTCCGTTGGTTTTATGGGTCGACCATATTCGCAAGAGTGTGGGTTCCTTCTGGATGAGGTTTGCTCAGGACGGGGACGCCTAAGCTCAGCTGTGGTACATAAACGGCTGGAATGATGATGATTATCTTCTAATTAAAACTAAATGCTCTTTGTAACTGGTTCATAATGTGGTATCTGTGTTGATGGGTTAGTAATGTTAGTTTAAATGTTAGTTGTTAGAATTGTATAAAATAAATAAGTAAAAAAGAAAAAAATAAAGAATTTACAGTCAATAGTAAATTAACAGAGGTTTTATCCTGTTGCACATTGTGTCAAGCCATTAGCCTAGGCATACCCCGGATTTGCGTAGATATGCCTGTTTGTATATGGCCTGTTACTTTTTTGGTCAATCTACGTAAAAGTATCGTGAGTCACGACTTATATTTTAATTATAGATACAAATGTATGGTTCAATATATATTTAGGGAAAGTAACACTTATTTAGAGATGAATTATCACTTGAATTTGCATAATGAATAAAGGGAACATGCAATAAAATGGTGACTCGCGTTACTAATACCCTTGATTGATCTAGTTGGTTTTGGATTCAAAATTACGTGCAAGTATTGGAGCTCTATATATATATTTATTAAAAATATAAATTGAAGTAATAGCTGGTGGTAGACAGATTGACCAACAAGATATCACGAAAACAAAAAAAAGATAAAAATAATAAAAACTTCAAATAAATAAATGATTTTAATTAATCATCCATATTTAACTTTAGTCATCAATAACAAATATTAATTTACTACATTATGCCAATATTTGATTAAATACACACCTGTATGGAATATGTATGTTAAATACACAAAAGTACTGTCATCATTTTCTTATCCACAATATTTGGTAGCCTGTATGCCATTTTAAGATAATATTCAAATTCAAATTCGTTTATTAAACAAAAATAAAACTACATGGTACGAGGTTATCCGACAGAGACCAAACTAGGCTGAGCCTGTATCTTGGCCTCTACGAGTGTGCTTAACAAAATAATATATTATATGTTAGTGCGTTTAAGAGCTAGGTAATTAAAACTAACGTTACAATTGAATTTGAGAATACTATTAACAAAATAAGGCTATGGCTAGAATTAAAATTAAACATTAAAATGAACTTAAAATAATTAATTACAGAATTTGGTCACCTACAATTTCAAATACTAAAATTGTAAATTAAATTAAATATGTAGGTATATATCAAACATATATGTACATGAGAGCATAAGCATACCCTAGTTGGTACCTATGGTAGTGATTTTTTTTTAATGTTCATAAGTGTATTGTAATATTTGTAATGTGCCTAAACTGAAAAATAAATATAATTGTAGGTAATTCATTTATAGTAAAATGTACCATCAGTCGGTACCATCAGCTTGGGATCCTGTATTACATCTCATCAAGGATCAAGTACGACACAGGACTGGAATATCTTTATCTGGATTTTATTTAAAAAGATTGAAAACGGATAAAAGAGGCAGTGAATACACACATGTTCCTAATCGATATTGTTAGCTGCTAGTGGAAATGTGCTGCTTATGAAATCGGTGTGGCCTAGCCTTGACCTACGCATTGTTACGGGGAGTACCCGTTTTGATCGTAAACGACATATGTATAATGAGTCATTAGTCATTGCACTCTAGGAAATTCATTAATGAGGTGGGGTCGTCGGGATTCGGAGTGGCGACGAAGCGTAGATACAGTCGCCGTCAGATACATTGGAGCTGCCGAAATGCCCAGAAATATCTGAACACTCTATTGTCAAAGCGTTATAGTGCATCTGCAATGTATGCATGTTCAGATATTCGTGATCGCCTCGCCAGTTCCGATATATCTGATGGCGTACCCAGGGCGATATTGCATTTAGGGCAGGGCGGCGGATTAAAAAAAAACGGTTAAGTGCGAGACGGACTCGCGCGCTAAGTGTTCCGTACCATTTTCTATAAAAACGTTAAAATAATCAATCACGTTTGTTGTCTGCCCAATTATGTATTTGTTTTATGATTTGTTTTTAAAGTGAATGTATGACTAAATATTCTGTGAATATTCCAAGAGTCTACCTATTGCTGTAATCAATATCGAGCAAAATCAAGCAAAAGAGTAAACGTTTGTTGTATGGGAGCCCCGTTAAATATTTATTTTATTCTGTTTTTTAGTATTTATAGATATAGCGGCAACAGAAATACATCATCTGTGAAAATTTCAATTGTGTAACTATCACGGTTCATGAGACACTGGTGACAGACGGACAGACTATGGATTCTTAGTAAATAGGGTCCCGTTTTATTCTTTGGGTACGGACGGAACCCTAAGAAGCATGGCACCCGGGGCGCCGTCAGCCATTATATTATTTGTGCTCGTCTTTAGTCAATTATATATATATATATATTTTTTTTTTAATATTTTTTTAATTTTTAATTTTATTCGGAAAACCAACAGCTTAAATTAACAAAGACTGATTATGGAACATATAAATATTTATCAAATACAAATACAAATCATTTATTCGTGGCAAATTTAAAATAAAATTACAGATAAGAGAGACAAATATACAAAAAAATACCACGAAATGGTCTCGCCTCAGCATAATGTCGACCCGAAAGTCAACGCTGTTCTTCCGGCCAGACCATTTTTGGGCCACGATCGCAGCGTGTAAGTATGGCCTAATAGTAAAAAACAGTAATATTGAATGCATCCATATCCATGACGCTGACGGACTTATCAGCGAAGCCAATTACAGGTTTTCACAGATAGGGTACCTAAATGGTACCACTTTGGTGATCGATTAGCAACTTATCGGCTAGCGACGAAGTTACCTTTAACTAAAAACAGTCACATATGTCTTTAGTATATCATATTTAAATAAGGTACTAAAACATTTATGACACTAACTTACACCGATATAATACCTATCTATCTAGAAACATACGTCACCATTCTAGAAATATAAGACGAAGCAAAGACGAAGTGAAAGTGTAGATGCGGCAATTTATCATTCGTGTATAACAGTGATACATTGTGATAATATAAAAAAGGTTTCTTTAAATAACATCAATTTATTCAACAAACTAAAACGTATAGTATAAATTTGAATTATATATATATAACTAAACTAAAAGTAATATAAAAGTAGATAAGAAGTAAAATATAACTAAATAAAAACTAAAATAAATCTAAAACAGGCCCCTGCGGCATGGTAGGACGCTGGCAGCATTTCCTCGCTGGATTGCTAAGCTGATACGTTGAGCGAGGGAGCGATCTTCTGTGGCGTCTCGGAGTCTCTTCAGTAGGTATTTGAAGATACTCAGAGCGCTAGAGAGAGACCCATGTACCAAAGGTCTCGACGCCAAATATATGTTTAATCCCTTGTAAATGCAAAAGTGTAAACATATATTATCTTTGGCGTCGACTGTACGTTCAGATAGTAATAACTTTGTTTGTAAACAATATAAGTTCATAAACTTATGGTTAGGTCATTCCACCAGACGTTGGTCTATGACACTACTTATTTTTGTTTTTCTCTAGAGCTGTTATGGTTATAGACTGTTTTTTTTTAAACCATGCAATGTTATATTATTGTCGTTTAAAGAAGTGCTTACACAACGTTACAGCCATGCGATTATTAGCTCAGTTACCGTCAGTAGTAGAAGGTGTAATTTGGTAAGAATAATATCAATCATGCTAGTGGTAAAATAAAAGGTAGAATAAATATAGTAGATTACATACCAAGGCCGTTTTAGTGGGAAATGTCTTGGATCCCATGTAATTGTCGGCCGAGGCAAAGCCGAGGTCGACTAACATGTGATCCGAGGCTTTCCCATTTAACGGCCGAGGTTTGTATACTATTTTTCTGCCCGACGGAGCCGGCAGGCGGCAATTGAGTTTTGCGTAAAGTGGCGCTTACCGGCCGGAGGACTGAAAATTCTTTTTTTTTCAACCCTAAAGTGTTCAAACGAGAAACACTTTGTACGGGACAGCTGATCGAAATTGCACCTACAAACAAAGTTACAATACAAAGTTATTTTTTTTTATTTCGATAGTTTTCGACTTGCATCGGTCTCAGGGTCATTGACCTTATCAGCTGTTAAGTACCCTTCGGGACCTTTGTTACCACCTGTACAACCTATTTATTATACGTGTAGTTTGTGAGCTAGCCTCACAAACTTTATACTACTTAGTCATTATAATTATTTGGGGGAAGTACCGCGATAATGTCTAAGTCATTGTGTGGATAATTTTGGTACAGTTGACGCCAGACATATGTTTACGTTTTTCGCATTATTGCAAAGATGATAAGGCGAAAAACGCCTTATGTTTTTGACGTCAACCGTACTATTAAATGACTTATGCTATCAGTAAAGCTGCTTGTATAACAATCGATTGCAAACTTAATCCCGATAAACCCTAGTTTACCGTCTGTGTTGGAAGGTCAAATGGCCGTCTGGCGTCTCGTTCATCAGCGTCTGTTCTCAATCTGTCTCGTAAGGCTCAGTTTCATTAAGCGAAGTTTGTACTATGGGGTGACGATGGAGGTACCTAGTTGTATAGATAAATACATCCCATCGATCGGAAAACGTGATAAATACTTGTCCACGAAATGGAATCGCCCCAGTATAATGTTTACCCGAAGGTTAGCGCTGATCTTGTGGCGGGACCATTTTGTTGGCTGCAGTCCTAGCGACTAAACAGGGGCCTTACCATGACGTCTTACCGCGATTCAGTTTAGGCCCAGTTGTACGGAAGCGACTCAGCAATTCAGCATGCCTACCACGAACATCAAAAATTGGCATTGACAGGAAAACCTCTGTCACTCCAATATGCAAGTGTGACAGAGATGGAGATATAAATCCGCAATCGTTCGATTTTCGTGCTATACGCCCAGTTAAGGTCGTCAACTGAATCGCGTTAAGACGTCATGGTAGCCCTAGGGCGAAATAATAAAACTGAATGCAAGTCATAGTAAGCACATTAAGCATATATATTGACGACCGGTTGGCGTAGTTGTTAGTGACCCTGCCTGCTAAGCCGATGGTCCTGGGTTCGAATTCCGGTAAGGGCATTTATTTGTGTGATAAACACAGATACTTGTTCCTGAGTCATGGATGTTTTCTATGTATTTATGTATTTGTATATTATAGCGTTGTCTGAGTAACCGTAACACAAGCCTTCTTGAGCTTACTGCGGGACTTAGTCAATTTGTGTAAGAATGTCCTATGATATTTATTTATTTATTTTATTTATATCTAGAAATACCGCATGTAACGCATCGACGTTGCAGTTCATCTATCGTTAAAGCGCCCGAGTCGTTAATATCGCTATCTTGTTTATTCTTGCGAAGGTAGTTGGTTGTCCTACGGGTTATCTGAACGTGTCTGTGTATAGGGGGTGCCAGACATTTCTTTGAACTACTAACGAACTGGGTCGACGACATCAAACAATGGACGAACACCAAGGACGCGGCCACGCTCGCAAGATTGGCCGAGATTGAAAAAAAACATTTTTTTTGTTGGTCAACTGGCCAACGTCCTTTGGGGCGTGGCAGAAAAAGAAGACAATTCTTCTACACATTTATTTAACGGCCTCCTAGCCTAGTTGGTAGTGACCCTGCCTACGAAGCAGGAGGTCCCGGGTTCGAATTCTGGTCAGGACATTTATTTGTGGGTTTATCACGAATATTTGTTCCTGAGTTATGGATGTTTTCTATTTATATGTATCTATTATATATATCGTCGTCTATTACCCACAATACAAGCCTTATTGAGCGTACCGTGTTACTAGCTCGATTTGTGTAACACCTGGGCCCCATTTAACCGCGCTGACAATTGTGACAATTCCTAAAATTACGGAATTACTGGCGTTTCAAGTGTCTTTTAGTCTACGTAAACTGCGCCACCATCATCACCATCGCGCGGTGTGCCTGTTTGCCACCATTTCGATAATTTCAATCAAATGGTAATAAAATAAATAGATAAATTTTTGTTGAAAATGGCAATAGTCACGGGAAATAACAGTGTTTTAAAGAATTGCCGATCGAAGAATGATCAAATTATAGCAGACACCTAAATGACGCGCCTAAAAACTTTAATGTAGTACACATCAATGCTCAAAGTATTCCAGCCCACTATAACGACCTATTAATTACGTTTGACTTAAACAACGTACATGCCATCCTTGTTTCGGAGTCATGGTTAAAACCTTGTTTGCCTTCCACCTCATATTCTCTGCCAGGTTTCCAGTTGGTGCGGAACGATCGCTCCGGTAGAGGCGGTGGTGGGGTCGCCATTTATCTTCGCTCGTACATTCCTTTCTCTATTATTAGTATGTCAGCTCAAACCTCCTGTTCAGGCGAAGCAGAGTATTTATTCCTCGATGTAACTTTATCTCATGCAAAGGTCCTTCTTGGAGTCTTTTATTCACCATCTCTTCACATTAATTACTTTTCTTCACTTGAAAAACTCCTCGAAGATCTTATGCCGTCGTTTAATCATCACATTATCATGGGTGATTTTAATACATGCTTGTTAAAAGATGACTCCCGAACTAAATCTCTAAAAGCCATAGCTGACGCTTGCAACCTAACTATTCTCACTTCGGGCCCTACTCATTTTTTTCCAAATTGTACTCCCTCTCTTCTGGATCTTACTCTTGTTTCTTCTTCGAGTTTGGTAGCCAGTTATAATCAATTTTCAGCGGTGGAATTTTCTTATCACGATTTACTTCTCTTGTGTTATAAAATCCGACCTCCAAAATCTAAGCCTAGAACCCTTTTTCAGCGCAGTTTTGGTAGAATGAGCGTTGAGAAACTGTGTGATGACGCCTTGCAGATTGATTGGGGTGTGATATCTTTGGCCAGCGATGTAAATGAAAAACTACTTCTATTCAACTCTCTTTTGTTGCAGCTTTATGATATTCATGCCCCAATCCGTCCTGTTAGAGTTAAGCATCTTCCTGCTCCTTGGTTGACTGATGATATTCGATCACTAATTGCTAAGAAAAACCTTGCGAAAGCCAGATTTAAACTCATGCCGTCAGATAGGAATAAGGTTAGGTATCACAAGTTGCGTAGCCGATGCAGTACCGTATGTCGTGACGCCCAAAGACGCCACATTCACAATTCTATAGAACATGGTGATCCGTCAAAAACGTGGAAATTTCTTAAGACGCTTGGAGTTGGGAAATCTCAGAAATCTCCGGTTGCTAATGACGTAGATCTTGAGCTTCTTAACCAGCATTTCTCTTCTTCCGCCACTTTCAGTGGGCCGGTTAAGGATCAGACTGTTAAGGATCTCTCTAGCATCTCAACTTCTGTCTCTTCTCAATTTTCTTTCGCTCTTTTTTCCGAGTGTGATGTTAGGAAGAACATAGTATCTATATCGTCTAATGCTGTTGGCGTTGATAATGTGAGTCGTAATATGATCCTTCCTCTCCTTGATCTCCTTGTTCCCATCATTGCCCATATTCTAAATAGCTCAATCTCTTCTAGTACGTTTCCTAATTTATGGAAGGAAGCTGATATAATTCCTGTACCCAAAAAGTCCAATCCTTCTTCTTTTTCTGACTATCGTCCCATTTCCATACTTCCCTTCTTATCTAAAGTTCTTGAACGTCTTGTCCATCAACAACTGACTTCCTTTTTGAATTCTAGTAGTTTCATGAACCCATTCCAATCCGGTTTCCGCTCCGGTCATAGTACGGTCTCTGCATTAGTTAAAATTACTGACGATATTCGCGCGGGATTCGATAAAAGGATGGTAACGGTATTAACGCTGTTAGATTTCAGTAACGCGTTTAATACCGTAGATTTCGACATTCTGCTTACGATATTGTGTTCTCTTAACATCTCTCCTCCGGTCATTGAGTGGTTTCGAAGTTACCTTGTTGGTCGTCGGCAGAGAGTAAAGGTGGATGCTTCTCGCTCCTCTTGGTGCAACACGTTAGCCGGCGTTCCGCAGGGTGGCGTTTTGTCCCCTTTGCTTTTTTCTATCTTCATTAATTCTATTACTTACAATACTCTCTCTTCATATCACCTTTATGCTGACGACCTCCAAATTTACTCCCAGGGCGGGCTTGACGATCTTCCATCTGTAATTAGCTCCACTAACAATGATTTGGTTAATATTTTTGATTGGAGTTGTCGCTATGGACTCAAAGTCAATCCATCTAAAACTCAAACCATAATTCTTGGCAGCTCAAAATTAATTTCGCGTATTGACTTTAAAAATCTACCAATGATTATGTTTAACGGTGTCCATATTCCTTATTCACATCATGTCAAAAACCTAGGCATAATTATGGATCGTACTTTATCCTGGGTCCCTCAGATCAGCGAAGTCAGTAGAAGGATGTTTGCTGCTGTAGGATCCTTAAGACGGCTTCGTAACTTCTTACCGCTCGCCACCAAGACTGCGTTAGCTCAAGCCCTTCTTCTCCCCATTTTGGATTATGCAGATATCTGCTATCTCGATCTCTCTCAAGAGCAGCTGAATAAACTAGATCGCCTTCAAAATCTGTGTATCCGGTTCATATTTGGCTTGCGTAAATATGACCACGTCTCGTTTTACCGTTCTCAGCTCAAATGGCTACCCATTCGCTTGCGTCGCAACTTTCATATTCTAGCTCTTCTTTATAGTATTCTCTTCAACCCCATTACTCCTTTTTACCTTAAAGAGCGCTTTAATTACCTCTCCTCTCTAAGATGCTCACAGAATCTTCTTCTTGCCCAAACAACTTCCTCTTCAAAATTCTATAGTGACTCCTTTACCTTTCAAGCGATACGGTTATGGAATGCTTTGCCGGTTGATTTAAAACGTGCCAAATCTCTATCCATTTTTAAGATTAAACTTAAACAACACTATCTGTCACTTCCTTAAGTTGTTGGTCTATTTTATCTATAGGATATGTGTAGTTGTATATTTATGGTTTATGTATGTATATTTTAATCATACGTATTTATGTATGTATATTGGTATATATATTACTGATGTGCAACCAGTTCATCTACATATTTGTGCCACCTTTACGGGTTTCTCCTAAGTAATCTCTACTACCCTAAGGTTGTCTGGAAGAGATCGCTTTGTAGCGATAAGACCGCCTGTTGTTGCTTAACTCTTTATGTTTTTATTTATTTTGTTGTATTTTTCTTTCTGTTATGCACAATAAAGAATATATTATTATTATTATTATAGTTTGTAAGTATATAGGATATAAATTCCGATAAACTTGTACGAGCCGGGATTTGAACCCGCGAGCTTAGGATTGAAAGTCGCACGCTCTTACCGCTGGGCACAGACAAGATAACCTAAAGACGTAGCATAGCCGGGCGACCCCCTCTGTCACGCATACGGTGAATTCACTCCATATTAGAGACACGCCCCCTTTGCTAACTTTAGTCTGCGGCCGTCGTTCGTGCAGGTAACATTGTGGTATTACGGAGGTTTTAACGTGATTAACGACATGCAAAATGCATTATTGTTGCGTAAAATTGTGTGGCAAGAACACAAAAACATCTGGTGTACAAAAAGATGGTATTTCGTTTCACAGGTAAGCAGATTTTTCTAAATTTCAATTAAAATTAAAAATTGTTCAAGCGTGAAATCTAGTGAACTCGTTGATGTCTTTTTACAAAGTCTCTTTCTAATACTTTGCTCGAAGTATAACTCTTTCCTTGTCTAGCGTAAGGAGCAACGTATGCCCCAATTCCGTCCGAACTAGAGATGTCCATAGTGTCTGTTTCTTTACTATCGATAGGGTAATTACGGATAAATTAAAAAGTCTATATTCTCAATCGTAACGAGCAACATACTCCACGAGTCTATCCGAACTAGTGATATCCATATTCTCTGTTTGTTTATTATCGATAAAATAATTACGGTTAAATTAAATAGTATTTATTCTTAAATGAATTAAGTTTTTGTGTAAAGTGTTCTTAAAGTATAATTTTAAATATTTCCTCTGATTCTATGTTGTTAACTAAAATGTGTATCCTCTCTTTAAGGTTTCCGAAATGTCCAACCATGAAGGAAATGTGGATGAATGCCACAAAACGACCACATGATTGGCTTCCTGCTCCAAGCAGTATCATATGTTCTCGGCACTTTAAATCAGAATATTTTAAATTAACGAAAACGAATAATAGACGAATGTTTTTGTTGGTTGGCAATTATTTAACTGTGAGAGCGATAGACGCTTCAATTCATCGATACTTTTATCGATATTCCGAAGTCACTCGCGGCCAGCGGACATTTTTGTTTCACGCCTCCTTGACCTTGAAACAACTAATCACAGCACAGTAAGTGGACGTTACGCCGCCCGCACCCCTGCATTTTTGGCAGCGTCTGTTTGAATGAAATAATCGTATAAAGCTACGTCTTTAGGTTATCTTGTCTGTGCCGCTGGGCTACTAACGCTCCCTTTACAATCACATTACAATACTTATAACAATTGAGCTACAAAAATCGATGACATCACCTACATTCAATCTACATTATCTCTGACTAGTGTAATGAATCAACAATACATTAATACAAATCACTTGTAAACGTCAATAAATTAGTGATAAACAAACATTCAATTCACCGAGCCCAGTGTAAACTGTGATAGCTTGAAATTTAGTTAAGCTATTATTAGGTGGTCGAGTTCGTAATTTGAACCTTATAGCTTTAGTAATAAAACCGGTCTGGATACACATCTCATGTATATGTAGTGGTAATGAATCTTAAAGTGCATAAAATGTTCGATGTTTCCCGAAAGGTCTTAAGAACCTTACACCACATGGATGCTGCATCTGTTTTTGGCTAAAACCTGACGCTTTATAGTTACTCCTGCCTGGCATCATCTGTTGGGTCTTACGGAATACCTGCGTCGGCACTTAAGCCAGCATTATACCAGGGGGGTATAAAGCTGGCTTATCTTCCACCTATAGGTAGCATCAACTGTCAGGGTTCGCGCAACGCGCATTACCACACGGGTGCGTTCAGATATATATTATTTTAAATACAGCATACTTAGACAAATTCATAATACCAATACTTTTTTGTTCTTATACTAAAAATAATGTTCTGATCTAGATACATATTTTGTTCCTATTTATATGTTTATACAAATTTTTGTACCACCATACGCACCTGACAGCATGGCGACTTCCCTAATGCTAATGTCATCTTTAAGTTTGCGTGCTTGAGAAGCTAAACGTCAAATGTAGGAAAGCGAAGCTTCTGCACTTTAGTACTATAAATTTTTATGTGATTTTACTGATTATGGTCCATTGTCCATTTCGTCAAGCTACATTATGGTTAGATATGTTGTTTTTTTTACTGTTGTTTTTCGTTGTCTTTTTCTGTATGAAAAAATGTTTATCTCTTATCTTACTACATATTATGTACCTAGCTTTAAATATGACATATAAAATTCTTGTATTTTATCAATAAATGATCTTATCTTATCTTATCTTAAAAAATACTGATTAAAAAAAACTACAACAGTTTTGCAGTATGACAGAGGGAAACTCTACACAGCTGTACAGTTTTTCGTATTTTCACGATGGGAAACGAACTTTCACTAACAATGTCTTTGCTAGTACTCGTAGATTCAGAAAGCCTGCAAAAAGAAAATTCCAAAGTTACGTTAACCTAACTAGCCGACGAAATGTTTTTCTTCTTCTGCCCTTGTCAACTTGCCCGGCTTAACATTTTTTTCCTTTCTCCTCTCTCTTACATACACAGCACACACTCCTTTCTTTCCTCTTTCACGGAACTCATCTATCCCTTTTTCGCTTTACCAATCGCTCTCATTAACATCTACTGGGTGTAAAACCCTTGCGGCCTTTGTACAATCATATACAGGTTCGTCCATAAGTCAGACTGATAGGCGACCTTTCACCACGCGATAACTCAGCATCCTATTTCTGTCTGGAATCCTTTGGGGGAAGTTTCCATTCATAATTGTAATCGATTGGATTCAATACAATTCGTAGTCGAAACCAAGTACCTATTTAGAACTCTTTAGTTACCTACTCCATAGACGTTCAAAATATTCGGACATCCTCATTCCTGATGCGTTCACGCAGCTTTGAGCACAATAGTAATATTCTAGCCTATATTCTATATCCCGTCAGGTGTGCCTCAAGGATCCTTACTTGGACCATTATTATTCGTCATATTTATTAATGATATCTCTGAATGCTTTAAACACTCGAATATCCTATTATTTGCCGATGACATGAAAGTCTTCAGAATAGTTAATAATACTTTAGATTCTATTTACCTACAAGATGATCTTCTTAGATTAGATCGATATTGTGCAGCTAATAAACTTGACATAAATGTGTCCAAATGCTTCGTTATCTCCTTTACTCGTAAGCGTACTATCATTAACTCTAACTACTTGTTAAAAAATCAGTTTATTTCCAGAAGCAGTGAAATAAGGGACTTAGGTGTTTTAATGGATAGTAAGTTGATGTTCGACCGGCATATTGAATCAATAGTTAATAAAGCTTTTAAGGCACTTGGTTTTATTATTAGATCGTGCAAGAACCTTAAAAAACTAAAATCAATAAAAATCGTTTACTGCGCATTTGTAAGGAGCCACCTTGAATACGCCTGTCAAGTTTGGAACCCTTGCTACAATATTTATATATCAAAAATTGAAAGAATTCAAAAAAAGTTTATTCGTTTTCTAAGGTATAAATTCAAAATTCCTAAACAAGGTTATTCTCAGGATTGTGTTAAACTTCACTTACTACCTCTTTACATCCGTCGTAATATCTCTGACGTAACTTACGTTATGAAAATTGCTCAGAATCTAGTAGACTGTCCAGATCTGCTGGCCAATTTGAAATTCTCAGTCCCCTCACGCCTATACTCACGTACTAAATCAACACTTCATGTCTCCGGCGCTCATAGTAACTATAGGAAAAATTCATTTCTTTTAAGAGCCGCTCGATCTTTTAATCAGCTTAGCAAACATCATGATCTCATCGATCTGTTCTGTGATAGCCTTAGTTCAATTCGCAAACTTATGAGCCAGGACTTCTCTGATAACTCATAAGTAGGCAACTTTGATTTATCGCATTTCTTTATTTAACCGGTTTGTTTAATGTATCTTTCGTAAACTAGTATATTTTCTCTCCACTGTTAGTATCATATGCGAACAAGCTGCGCACGCTTTGTACCTTAAGTTATTTCTATCTGTGGAAACTTGTAATTGGCTTACTGTTTCTATGTCACTACCTTTCTTGTTAACTTAGCTGTAAGTTTTCCGTTGAAATAAAATAAAATAAAAATAAAATAAAAATAAATATTACGTGCACACGGGTTCACAAGTGCATGGATATTTATGAATGAGTTCATTCATAAACTGTTTGTCAATTTTGAACGCGTGTGTACAGTGGGAACTGTTAGAAACAGGCCTCCTCGAGCGCGAGAGATATGGGGCTATAGTCTCCACGCGGGCCCAAACCAGGATGGAGACTTCACGTACATCTCTGAATTTCCTTGCGGTTGTGTGCAGGTTTCCTTACTGTTTTCCTTCACTGAAAATCAACTGATAAATATCAAACCATATTTCGTACAGTAAGTTCTAGAAGACTCATTGGTACGAGCCGGCGGGATTTGAGCCCGGGACCGTCGGATTGGAAGGCTAACGCCTCAACGGTGGGTCACCAGTGTGCTTAACTTCGAGCTTAGCTTGATTCATTGCTATTTTAGTGACTTTGAACCTTATTAAATAATATTTAAAACGGGTCACTCACGTAATTCAGTCGATTTTCGCTCGACATGTTTCGTTCTTTACGAAGAACGTCATCAGGAGCGCCCACTCGCGACAGAGGCGAGTCGTGTGAATTACGTGAGTGACCCGTTTTAAATATTATTTAATATGTTCGAGTCTCACGAGAGTTTTATAGTTAAAACTTTGAACCTTCTTATAAGTCCCATTGAAAGCGACCACGATTATGTGCCGAAAGTTATCACTGGCAACGTGGCAACATCTTTTAGTTGGTATTTTTTCTTTGGTGAAACTGCTAATAAGGCGTAGGGTAATTTTCTCCCCTTAACAGATTGTCAATAACTTAACTGCATTTACCGACCCGTTTCAACTTTCAATCTGGACTTGTATATGTAAAGGGTCAACCTCATAAAATACAATGTTGACAAGTTAAAGGGTTATCATGGAGACATGTTTCTTGGATAGATACTGATAATTGCGATTTTATGCACGTTTATAACTTTCTTGTAGTGATACGTGAGTCTTCTTTCATCTAAATATGTAAACCGTCAAGTAGATATTGTCGATACTGACAGACAATGAGAATTAAATTCGTTGAACATAGAATCCTAAATTAATTTTGGAACAATTTTTTTAAAGGGTAGACAGTGTTTGAAGAAATAGATGTCGGATGTTGACCGAAATTCTGTAGTGACTGGCAGGAAGAAAACAATTTAAAAGGTCAAGTGTGAGTCGTCTTGTACGTAAAAAATAGGAACTTATAAATATAAGATAAATTAGAACAACTTAAGCATTCGTTTCAAAGAAAAATCTTGCAATATGTTCCCGCATACTATAAGGTTTGCGATCCGGATCCGAAATATATGGAATTATGTCATACGTTTCAGCTTCCATACATTTCGGATCGATATTGCAAACCCTATTCCTGTAGAATAAGAATAAGCAAACCGGTGGGAATTGAGCATAATAACCAAAATGAAATTAAGAATGTGGTTGAACAATACCACAGATCCTTGGAAGTGCTCATATATTTATAAACTCGACTGTACATAAGTTTCGAAAACTTATTGGTTAGAGCCGGGGTTGGGATCTGGGACCTTCGGTTTGGAAGACACATGTCATGCTACTGGCCCACCAATGCTCTCTTTTTATATTCCACCACCGTGGCATAAAAACTACATCATTAGTCTCACATGGTTATTACGCATAAATCATTAAACTGGGCTGATTCATATCCGATTGCGGTTTCACAATATTAAAGCATCCATTTTAAAGATGAATGTATAGGTTTATTACGAGGGATTAAAGTTTAGTTTTCTTTGGCGGACTCTTAACTCGTCGATTTTCAAATGTTTTTGGTTAAAGCCGATAACTTCAAGGAAAATGTTCATTTTAAGTCAGTTAAACCTTGTAACTACTTAATTTTCTTCTTGCAAAAATACTTACGGAATTTCGTAGTGGAATATCTGTTTAATTTATAAAAAACAGATTAAAATCTACATCAGTTACACCAGACAGTCATTTTATAGCTTGCTTACTAAAAGGTCAGTTATTCATGATGACCGAAGACAGCACATTATTGAACAGTCTTGCACTATATACATAATATACTAGGTTATCTATGTACTACAGAGCTCAAATATTATTACAAATGCCGCAAAAGATTAGGGAGTTCATTCGAGATCTATGATTCCCTCATCATCTTGTCCCTGTGAAAACAAGTGCTGTAAAAGGCTTGAAACGTAGTAAACGTAGTCTAGTAAAATTTTATATATTTTAATTATTATATTCCGTAGCGTACATACGCAATGCATAGGATAGGTACAGTGAACATGGACCTTGACAATAGATCCGATACTGATTAACCGCAACTAGTCGAGCATGTCCTCGGATGACCTAGGTATACTCCTACCTATTATAGAAGTCCTATCTAGATCATATGTCATCTTAAATGTGTGTGCGAACTGGTAGTTTCACTTGTTTACTGTATTGACAATAATGCTAAACATCACAAGAACCCTTAATCAAAACGTAGGGCTCTAGTTATATAATATAATAAAGTCTTCTTTCAGTAAAATATCCTATCTATGATATTTAAGGTACTTTCCCTCCATGTGGCATCGCCGTGGGACACCCTGTATATCCGTTACGCTAAAAAACCGGGTATTATAAATTATTTCACAAATAATTAAATTTTCGGTACAAGCTGTGAGTTCGATGACTGGATTATGTACGCTAATCCGTAAAGGCTCAGCTGAAAAGAGACTAACTATACTTATTATAGAGCGCTCAATGGGGTTTTTTTCGTTACAGGGAGATGGCGGGCGGCGTGTTATGGTCGCGGCGGCTCGCGGCACGCATGCGCGTGCTGCGCGGGCTCGTGCGCGACACGCGCCGCTCGTTGCGAGAAGTCGCCGACACGTTGGAGTTGGGTGAGTCTATCCCTTTCACTCTTTATGGTTAGAGGGAGAAATGGCGCATGGCGCGTGCTGCGCGAGACGTCGCCGATGCGTTGGAGTTGGGTGAGTCTATCCCTTTCACTCTTGATGGTTAGAGGGAGAAATGGCGCATGCGCGTGCCGCGCGGGCTCGTGCGCGACACGCGCCGCTCGTTGCGAGAAGTCGCCGACACGTTGGAGTTGGGTGAGTCTATCCCTTTCACTCTTGATGGTTAGAGGGAGAAATGGCGCATGCGCGTGCTGCGCGGGCTCGCGCGCGACGCTCGCTGCGTGACGTCGCCGATGCGTTGGAGTTGGGTGAGTCTATCTCTTTCACTTTAAATGTTTCGAGGGAGAGAACGCATGCTTTCCTTCGCAGGCTCGTGCAATATTGAAGTCTTTTTGGTCTTGAAAATAAATGCGAGATTAACGCATTCAATGCCAAGGTCCATGAATTCTATACACTATGGACCCGAATAGCTTGTTCCTCTTTATCTAGTTCTAGTAGCATTTTCTTTTTCACTGTCGGGGGGTTTATTTTTATTTATCCTTGTTTCTGTCTTTCAGATATAAGGGATGTATCCAGCCGAGTAGAAGAGATAGGCGATTCCTCAGCCCGCCCCGCAGCCATAGTAGTGTTGGGCACTAGCCCCGCCGCGCGGGCTCGCCTGCTACATTGTCTTCTCGGTCGGCAGCTGCTGCCAGAGCCGGCCCCAACTCAATGCCGCTGGGTAAGTTAGACAGAGACAGGCGATGCGTCATCTCGCTCGTCAGCCATAGTTGTGTTACGCAATAGTCCCGCCGCGCGGGCTCGCCTGCTACACTGTCTCGGTCGGAAGCTGCTGCCAGAGCCGGCCCCAACTCAATGCCGCTGGGTAGGTTAGACAGAGACAGGCGGTGCGTCATCACGCTTTCAATTTAATGTATAGTACCTACTAACAGTCTGACAAGATGTGTATTTTGTTATGATATCAAGATCTAAGCTCTTTTATGCTTTTTAGTTGACTGAGGACAGTTTGAAAGTTGTATAAAATTGATACACAAAAAAATCTTGGTTGAAATATATAAAAACGCTTGCAATTTTCAAACGGCCATAGATCCTAAAATACTGATGATAACGGAATAAGTTATACCTCTTAAAATAGCTCAAGAGTTATATTTTCTGAAAATAAATGAGTCCTTACACTGTATAATCTCTAAGTAGACCAATCTAAATACTTTCAGCACGACCCTTGTATTAACCTTAAAAGACTAGATTGTATTGCAATGTTATACCACTTGTGGAATACCATTAAAAAAAAACAATTATAAAAGGTAATGATTAGAATCCGTAAAAATTTAAATCGATGTGTTTTTCTTATAAATTGTTGGATGTTTTCAGCTACGAATCCAGTATGGAAGCAGCACCCAAGTCCACCTCACGCTTGGCAACTCCGAATTCGAACTGGTCGAAGATTTAGAGTGCAACAAAGCTCCGTGGGACACTTTACCTTTGGAGGTACTTCAATAATTATTATGTTTAAGACGCAGCAATTTACAAATTTAACGGTCATTAACCGAAATTTTCGGATTTACAAATTTAACGGTCACTAACCGAAACTTTTCAAATTTTAAAATTTAACGGTCATTAACCGAAAGAAGAACCAGCGAGGCCTCTAAAGACTCGAGACCCACGTTTATACATTTTATGAAGCAAATTTAACTTCTGGCAGAACGGACTTTTTTTGTAGTTATATTTTTAGGTAAACTAATAAGCCATTGTTCAATTTAAAGCTTGCATTTCATTTTTATTTACCTTCCGTTTCAAAGTACTATTATAATATGAATTCTAACAATACATTCTCAAATTATAATACATTGCAAGTCCATAAATAACTAACTATAAAAACTATTGACTACCTTAATACACGAAAAAACACTTAAACTAAACTTAACACAAAATAAAAAACTACCCACAAACCAACTAATCAAACAGACCCCGCCGCCACATCCCCGGCGCAAAAGTGCCCATCACATTTTAAATAATCAATATTTGGGATCGTTTTAAGTAAAAAGTACCACTTTGTCTGTTAGTGTAGTTGGTAGCGACTGGTTGGCGTAGTTGGTAGTGACCGTGCCTGCTATGCCGATGGCCCTGGGTTCAAATCCCGAGCATATATTTGTGTGATGAACACAGATATTTGTTCTTGAGTCATGGACGTTTTCTATGTATTTATGTATTCGTATATTATATATATCGTTGTCCGAGTACCCGTAACACAAGCCTTCTTGAGCTTACTGCGGGACTTAGTCAATTTGTGTAAGAATGTCCTGTTATATTTATTTATTATTTATTGTCGCTAGCCGATAAGACGCTGATGTCATAAAAATCACTAAACACAAGCTAATTTTTTATACTAAACCATATTGTTACTGAACAAGTGTTACTATATTCTGACAAGCAAACGATCGCAGTAACAGGACAAAAAAACTATATCCATCCCTTTTTTCGGGGTGATAATACTACCGTATGAAAATAACCGTACCGTATGAAAGCTGTAGACCGTATTTTAAGCAACTTAACCTGCTTACTGTGTTTGACTTGTATATTCTTGAAACAGCCCTCTTTGTCAAAAGAAACATGCATTTATTCACACACGTTACGGGGGCTCGAAATTGTGATAAGATCCATCCCGTACCTGGTAAATCGGCTCTTTTTCAAAAAAGTATTTTCGGAATGGCGCCAAAAATTTATAATTCTTTGCCGAAATCACTGAGGTTGATAGATGACGAAGTCGTTTTTAAGAAAAATCTAACTAAATTTTTAAGTGAGCACAGTTTTTACTCAGTAACGGACTTTCTAGACTTAAAACAATGTGACGACTTATATTATAAATTATAATTTATAATAAGACTATGACAATTTAGACAGACGTATATCTAGTTTTAAACATTTTCTTTTTTTATCTTTTTGACATTTAATGTATAACGGTTAAGGTAATATGCTTGCACTTGTTGCCATAGACAAATAATAATATAAATTTTGACCTACCCTATTTTTTTGACATGTTTTAATTTATTGTTTTTGTATTTGCGCAGGTAGGAAGGTGAAAAAAAAAAATTACGTTGATTATGTAGTATAATTAGTTTTTAGAATAAGTATCAACTATGTTGCTATGCCCTGACAGGGTAATCATGCACGCACTTAATTTATGTTAACACCTTTATGTAACCATGGTTCTGCAATAAATAAATGAAATGAAATGAAAACAGTATGATTTTCTCTAAACTACTGTAACTGCGTTCGTTTTGCAAGCAAAAGACCAACTCCATCGGAGCCGAGCTGGGGATCGAATCCGGGTCTTCAGCTTACGCCGCTAACGCTATAACCTCTTCGCTGGTTTCTATTGAAACCTCGTGGCCTAGTGGTTGGATAGGGTATTTTAGCGTTCTTTACCTCAAAAGGGAAAAAATTAACTCTTATAGGATCACTGTGTTGTTTGTCCTTCCGCTCATCCGTCCGTCTGTCTGTCGAGACCCTTTATCTCCGGAACGCGTAGAGGTAGCAACTTGAAATTAATACCACATACACAGACCTGCAGTCCCTTGAAGCTGTGAAAGATTCAAACTTCTAGGTCAGCGGAATCAAAAGATACGGCCGTTTATGTCGCATTCCCCATTTGCAATGGGAATCAAAATGTATAGGGTACGAGTACTTAGATGTGGCAAAAAGCGAGAGCTTGTGGCACAAGTACTGGAGAAAATCTAAAAACCGTATAAATTTCGCACACGGGATTCCATGTCATCCATATTTTTAAGGTCATAAATGGGGGAGGGAAAGGGTCCTCGGTGGGCGAGTCAAAATTCAAAATTCAAAAATTTATTCTGCAAGTAGGTCTCAATGGCACTTTTCAAGTCAATAACCATTAAAAGTCTTTACGAGCATTACGAGACTGACTCGAACTTGGTTTTTTTTTTATATTTACGAACGCACTTACATATATCCGTTCAGCAGGCCTAACATGGTTATCCACGTATGTTATCTGATAATACTATAAGTTACCGTTATCAGATTACATTCTTAGTAAGATAACGCAATAGAGATTTCTCTCAAATGTAGGTAACTGTTTAAAATTATCAGATATTTCTTAGAAGAAAAGGAAAGTGGAAAAAATTACCTCGGGCGGGACTCGACTCTGGATACATAGCTGTGCCAACTGAGCTACCGAGGCCACGCCCGAGGCCCCGAATTTCTCCACCATATCCCTCGTATGCGCCTTAGGGGGCGTTTCTTTTTAAGAAATTCGGTATCGTTCGCAGATGTTTCTGCTAGAATAATAGTTTATCAGAAATTGACATAAAATACTGATAAACTGTTGCAACACTATCTGCTTGGCGTCTTAGCCGTGCAAGTTCTGCTGACTTTGACAAAACATTGGTGAGTAAGGTCGCCAGAGCTCCAAGAGGATTCACTGTGTTGACAGCTGGGGACCCACGGAGCAAAGCTTCCCCCTTTAGCTGTCAACACAGCGAATCCTCCTTTGTTTTAAAGGGTCGGCAACGCGCCTGTAACACCCCTGGAGTTTCAGGCGTCCATAGGCGACGGTGACCGCTTACCATCAAGCGGGCCGTATGCTTGTTTGTCACCGTTGTAGTATAAAATAAAACATGAACCTCCAAAACCGAAACCAAAATAGTTTTCGAAATTTTTCAGGATCTCATTCGTCACGACGCAACAGACTTCTCAACGATGCTAGAAGTTGAACTGAACATTCCCATATTAAAAGACGGTCTCCGCATCATCGTGCCACCAGACATCGAAGCCGACGAGACCACCCTGCCTAAACTAAAGCAAAAATACTTAGAGCTATATGAAAAACGTGATGTGATACTAAAATTATTTAACCCTATATACTTGTATGCGATAGATAGGATAGGTAAAAATGTGTTCAGTGATGATATATCTAGTGATATGGTGAATTCGAGGAGTGAGGACTTTTGGACCATGTTTAATATGTATCAGTCGAATAGTGAAGAGAAGGAGAGTGTCAGTGTTGAGAAGAGGAAATGGAAAGTCAGGGACGGTGATGACTTCGTGTTTACAGTGGAGGTATGTTGTAATATTATTGTATACCTCTAAATATTGAGTTATAACCGCATTATTTGAGTACTGTAATGGGTTTCAAAAATTTATCTCAAACTGTTAATTTATTACTACTGTGGGTACTAAATTTTGCGTTATTCTATTTGCGCCACGCTTTCAGTGTACGAGTGATTCACAAATACAATCAAATTATAAAATTTACTTAAACGTGTAAAACTGAAAACGAACCTCCGTAGTTTCAAGGGCGACGTTGCCCCCGTGGTCCCGGAGAAAGACTGGCTGAGGTTGACATCAACTTCTTCTTGCCGCGCGGGTTTTACGAACTACCCGCACTTGGTCTTGATAAAACCTGCGCGTTTTAGTAAAATTTATAATGTGTGAAAATCGTGAAAGTTTAAATACTTAAGTATTTTACAATAAAATTACTCATGGAATCAATTTATTTTCCAGAACTGTTTAGATCTCCACCAAATAAAAGAGATCAACCCCAACGCCCAAGTACTATTCACATTATTTGCTGATAGTCAAGCCGGGGAGCGAGTAGACCTCTGGTATGATGCGACAGAGTCTACGGAAGAACCATGCTGTTTAGGAGAACTCCCGGAGTCTGATCAAGAGCTTGTGGAAGGCATTATGAGGTTAGTATCTTGTGCACTGATATTGCTTTGAAAACGCCTATAAATACTACTTAGAACTTTAGTGCTATGCTATACAGAAGAACCATGCTGTGTAGGTGAGCTACTGGAGTCTGATAAAGTGCTTGTGGAAGGAATTAAGAGGTATTATGCATTAAAATTCCTCTGAAAACGTCTGTAAATAGAACTTTGGTGCTATACTATACAAAAGAACCAAGCTGTTTAGGAGAGTTCCGGAGTCAGATCAAGAGCTTGTAAAAGGGATTAGGAGGTTAGTATTCTAGCATTGAAATTCCTCCGCAAACGCCATTAGATGGAACTTTGGTGCTATATGCTATACAGAAGAATCATGCTGTTTAAAGAGCTACTGGAGTCTGATCGATAGTTTGTAGGTGAGTCTGTTACACATAAAACATTCAAAATACTTGAAAATAGGTAGATCTTTGGCACGATGCTACGGAGTCTTCGGAGGAACCGTAATATTTAGGAGGGTACCTGATCAAGAGCTTATAGGGAGGATAAGAAGATGAGTTTCTTACATATGATATGAAACATACAAAATACTTGAAAATCGGTAGACCTTTGGCGCACCAAAACAGTAAGGTTCTTCCGAAGACTTCATAACATCGTAAAATATTACGGAGTCTTCGGAAGAACCTCACTGTTTTGGAGAGTTACCGGAGTCTGATAAAGAGCTTGTTCAAAAAATATTTGGAAGAGGAAAGATTTTTAGTCCCACGCCGCAGTCTACGAAATAAATTTGATTTTTAGGATAGTTGCTTAATATCTCTGAATAAATACTTACATATAACCTTCAGATTAACATATAACCTTTTCCATCAAATTCTTGATCTCATTTAAAATCCTTGAGTTTTTTTAGTAGCTGCACCCTCATATTTAACTATTTTTTCAGGCACTCAGAAAACTCACCAATTAGTAAAAGACTGACAGTAAGATATAGCGAAGACAGACTGGATAGACTGAGCGAGGAGCGAGTTGCGTTTATGAACGAATTGCTGGAACAGTGGGAGCTAATGTGTGAGTAATTTTTGCCATATTCCGGCTGCCATCATCAGTGAGTTTAATGACTTATACAAAACATAAACTATCAGTGTCATATAATTTAAAACTTCGTGAGTCATACTGACAATAAATTGCAACGGTTAACACTCACGTATTTTTGTCACAATTGCTCGAATCACCCTGCTTCGTCGCGCGCGACCCGTTACCTACGCCGGTCTCGGGCAGTGATGCCCGAGCTGCGAAGGTGACAACACCACTCTGTCCGACGATGACTGCGCGATGCAGTCGAAACATGTCACCGTTTCGTTACAAATTGTCCTACCGTTCACTTGAGTTGTTATATAATACTAAACTTTCGCGTTTTGTACACATTATTTTAAACATATAACGGGTCTATCGTGAATTAAACTAATTTCGCGATAGACACGTTGTATGTATAATAATGAGCTTGAGTTACTTCCAGCCTCTCCTCCTCTAAAACACCAAACCAAAAGCCAATGGCTGATAGTCGACGACGTTGAACTACTACGCACCGTCGACAACAAACCGACAACGGAGCGACAGGAAGGCGACAGAGTGGTCAACTCAAGGACGACATTATTGAACAGTGTCGTGGCATTCGGAAGCGACTGTTTACAAGATTACTTACTTGAAAATAGCACCAAGCTTAGTGAGGTAAGTCAACTTAAATAAGATATTAACTAAAGTAGAAATAATATTGTCTTCTGTTACCGCGATTGTTATTCATTGAAATTAAACACTTTAGAACGGATTGATCGCGTTTATTAACACCATGACCCTACGTTTCGAGCCCTTTACAGCACTCGTTTTTACAGGGTTAAGATGATGACATCATGATGTCATGGTGTTAATAAACGCGATTAATCCGTTCTAAAGTGTAAAGTAGAAATCTCAATCTACCGTCTCAATAGCTGACAACAGAGCGACAGGGAGACGACAGAGTAGTCAACTCAAGGACGGCTTTTTTGATCACTATTGTGGCGTGTTTGCAGGATTATTTGCTTGAAAATAGTACCAAGCAAATGTGATGAAAAACATTGTATGTAACACGGGTGGTAACGCTTAAATTCACTCTCGGCCGTATTTTCTTGTTTACCGCCCTTCATACACAATGTACTATTTTTATTCGTCTAGCCTAGAGTCGATAGCTACCCAATATTACAGATGACTAGATGATTACTATGAAATGTCTGTAAAAATTGAAATAAACCACTTTAATAAATAAATAAATAAATATTATGGGACAATCTTACACAAATCGACCTAGTCCCACGGTAAGCTCAATAAGGCTTGTGTTGTGGGTACTAGGCGACGATATATATAATAGATAGATACATATACATACTTAAATACATAGAAAACATCCAACTCAGGAACAAATATTCGTGATAAACACACAAATAATGCCCTCACCAGGATTCGAACCCGGGACCTCCTGCTTCGTAGGCAGGGTCACTACCAACTAGGCTAGGAGGCCGTTAACTTTAAAACGGATTAATCGCGTATATTAACACCAAGACCCTACGTTTCGAGCCTTTTACAGCACTCGTATTCACAGGGTTAAGATGATGACTTAGAGAATGCGAATACTCCCCGTCAATCAAAAAAGTTACTTGTGCAAGTTACCTACATACAAAAAAACAAAAAAAAAACAAAGGTTGGTCTACAATGCCCAGGGGGGTTATAAAGCCAGTAATACATAGGGTCTTGGTGTTAATAAACGGGATTAATCCGTTTTAAAGTATTTAAATACATAAAATAATAAATATAAATATTTAATTTCAATGTACAACAATCGCGGAAAAATAAGACAAAATGTATTTTAAACTTAAGATTTATCTCTTTGTATTCAGATCCATGTGAAGTTGGTGCAGCAACTGATCCTATCATCGTTCGAGTTAGCTCGGGAGCTGCAAGTCGTTCCTAAGAAGATACAATATGTCGCTGTCCAGGAGAAACAGCTTTTTGAGGTATATGGGATAAATAGCTAGAAAGAGAGAGAGAGAGAGAGAGAGAGAGAGAGAGAGAGGTAAAGTTAGTCACTTTCCAGCTGAGCCTTTACGGATTATAATACAACAAAGCGATTGTATACAACGCCGAATATTCAACAAAAATTGAACTGCACTGTTATGCCATTATCAACTCTATTCCTTAAGAAAAAATACACTCTTTCTGACGCACGTGCCATATCTCTCAGGTAAATTCTGAGAGAAAATGTTTTCTCAATTACTACACTCTCTCAGGTAAATTCTGAGAGAAAATGTTTTCTTAATTAGTTCATATTTAATCTTATTGCCATAGCCATAGAGTTGTAATTCAAGAAACGCTTAACGTGACCGAACCATTTTTTGAATGCAGGCAGTAGCACTTGCGGTTCGCTAACAATAAACAAAGGCGATTTGGTAGAGGCTCAGTTTAAAAAGGGCAATGCTATATTTATAGTTTATTTTTTAGCATTACATAGATCTCTTAATCTGGCAAAAGATGCTTCATGCGAAACAAAAAAAGAAAATTTCTTCTAAGACATTATGTGAAAAAATACTTTTTTTTAATATTTGCACCTGTAAGTACCTATATATGTATTTTCTTACGATATTAGATTTATTAATAATAATTAAAACTATACAGTGTTATTGATAAATCTAATCTAAACCTTAAAAATAGAAAAACAATACCTACAAACTTAAAGCCGGACCGCTCGGCAGTGTGCCCATCACGCAAGCGGCATTCCCGCGCTGAATCGCAATAGAGATTTGTATTTTCTTGTTTTGTGTTTACAGACTATATACCAGAATTTCTCCGAAGGCGATAAGAAGAGTGCCCTAGTCGAAATGATGCAAGAAGTCTTACAAGAATTGAAGGATGAAGTCAATAATATGGACTGGAGTATAGATGGTTAGTGTTTTTTTTATAAGTGTTTATTTTAAATAGTAAACTCCTGTGACTATTAGACATATTAATATACTTATATCGGGTTACTCACGCCTATAAAGTCGAAAATAGCTCGACAGGTTTCGGAACGGTCCGTGTCCCATAATCATGAGTGAGAAGTGCTATACACCGTCTCTTATAGGATTGCCTCCTATTTCATAAAAAAAAAACTAAGCGAAAATTGTTTTAGTAAATTAACGTGCGGACAAAAACATATTTTGAGTACTAAATGAAATATCTAGAAGAATATAATATCTAGAATTGTAAAGCAATCAGTAACTATTAAGATATCTAACCAGATTTTTTTTTTTCAGAGCTTCCGTGCCACCTAGACACCCGGTATCTAATGACGAGCATGTCCAACTCCACCCTACTGAGCCAGTCCGTCCGTCATACCGGATCGGACTCCACATCCGACGGCGAAGAGGCCGTGTCTTATGACAGCTGTAGTTTCGATGACTACGATATCATACATAGCCATAGCAGTTTGGGACTCAGCATGTTTAGTAAAGACGTAAGTTGATGATGAATTTGGTATCTTTGATCAGTGCGTCATACCATCTAGGCCGAGCGTCACTCTTTGTAACCAGTGCGTCACGCTATAACCAATGTGTCTCACTCTAACCAGTGCGTTACACTATAATCAATGTGTCTCACTCTAACCAGTACGTTACACTATCGTGTCGCGTTCGCTATTGTCCAATTCAACGCTTCTCAGTCAGTCCGTCCGGCAGACCGGATTGGACTTCACATCCGACGGCGAAGAGGCCGTGTCTTATGACAGCTGTAGTTTCGATGACTACGATATCATACATAGCCATAGCAGTTTGGGACTCAGCATGTTTAGTAAAGACGTAAGTTGATGATGAATTTGGTATCTTTGATCAGTGCGTCATACCATACTATAGGCCGAGCGTCATTCTGTAACCAGTGCGTCACGCTATAACCAATGTGTCTCACTAACCAGTGCGTTACACTATAGTCAATTTGTTTCACTATAACGAGTGCATTACACTAAAACCAACGTGTATCACTCTAACCAGTACGTTACACTATTGTGCCGCGTTCGCTATTGTCCAATCCAACGCTTCACAGTCAGTCCGTCCGGCAGACCAGATCGGACTCCACATCCGACGGCGAGGAGGCTTGTCTTACGATGCAGTTTTGACGACTACGATATCATATATAGCCATAGCGGTTTGGGACTCAGTGTGTTTAGTCAACACGTAAGATAATGATGATTACGATACCTAAAACCAGTGCGTCACTCTTTAACCAGTGCGCCACACTGTTTGACCAGTGCGTAACACTAAAGGGTGCGTTGCACTATTGAGTTGCGCACGGTATTGTCCAATCCAACGCTCGTCAGTAAGTTGAATCAGACTCCACAACGGATGGGGTTTGTGAATCTAGATTTCTCAATAAAAAATCTAAAATACGTCCAAATGGTATGCCATTTGACCATACAATCCCTGTTTAAAGCAGAAATTATTATGATTTGCGTTTAATCAGACCGGTAAATTACAAAATTCATGAGCGTTCTTTAAGTAATAAGGACTCGCTGATCAGTATAGTATTTCTCTGTTAAACTTAACCAATCGCTTTTGTTAGCAAACAGAAAGTGCTACTGCTTGCATAAAAAAAGGTTCGGTCTCGTTAAGCGTTTCTTGAATTACGACTCTATGGTTATAGTTAATAAGATTAAATATGAACTAATTGAGAAAACAACATATTTAGTACGGTGGTCCCTAGGATTTACCTGAGAGAAACGTCGTGGCACGTGCGTAAGAAATAATGTATTTTTTAATTATTTTTTTTAAGGAATAGAAATTAGATAATGGCAAAACAGTTAAGTATAATTTTAATTAGAAAACTCCCGTGAGTATCAGACGTATTAAAATATTTACATCGGGTTACTCACGTCAATAAAGTCGTAAATAGCTCGACATGTTTCGGAACAACCGCCGAGGCGAGGTAGAGCAGCCGCCGCCGCGGCCAGACGCATGACTCATGAATAAGGGACACGGACTGTTTCGAAACACGTCAAGCTATTTTCGACTTTATTGACGGCAGTTAAGTGTAGTTAAATTTTTCTGCATATTAGGCGCCGGCGCCTCATAGACAGGTAATGAATACAATTGCTCTGTTGTACGTTAATCCGTAAGGGCTCAGTTGAAAAGAGACTAACTATAATTGTTCTTATATCCTTATGGTAACCAGAAGGCTGGTTCCTATCTTACCCAGCGAATCGGAATAGCTATTCAGCGGGACAATGCCACCAGCCTTCGGGGCCATGTGGCGCTGAGCTAGCTCCTATTTTTTTATGTGTAAATTTTTTAAACAGTTTTATTTTTTATAGTTAGTTAACTTAGGTTTTATTAATCGTAAAGCATGGATTAAATCATTTATTCAATATAATAAATGATTTGATACATGTTTTTTTTAAGTAGTCACACTGCTATATATAAATTGAAAGAGATGTTATATACTACAGTTAGGGCGTCTGCCGTCAAAGCAGGAGGTCGCTGGTTCGATCCCAGCCCTGGGCACTGGGGGCCTTGGTCACTTTTTTAGTTTTTTTTTTTTTTAATATTGTTATTAGTTTTTGCTAAAATAAAGCTTTTCCTTATGGTTTATTTTTGTTCAACAGTCAGACCAGTCGCCAGCCGAGCGTATCCCGATCGCTAACGAGTCCGAATTGTTCTCCTTGCAATTCAGTAGCACGTCGCAATGCACCACGGGCGACTTCATATCTGTCAAACAGGCTTCGTTGGACGTTCAACGGACTGGTAATAATAATGGCATCATAAATTGAAATAGACGTTATATACTAAAAAAAAGACCAACACCGATGAAGGCCAATCCGAGGATCGCACTCGGGTCTTCAGCTTACGCGGCTAACGCCATAACGACTAGGCCAACTGGTCTTATCGAAATGCCGGCGAATTTCTCGAGTATATGCAATCTTAGTAACAGGCAGCAAGACGCCCGTGGCCATTTTTCTAAGTACAAGCGACGTTGCTTAGTACTTCCATCCAATCCACTCAGGGGTTTTCGGTATGGCGAGAGAGATGTTATCAATACAACTTTATTTATTTACTTTACTTTACAAAAAAAAATATTTGTGTCAACAAAAAGTAATAATGACATCAGGAAATTGCTCTAAATATTAGTTTAAGATTTTGATGACGATTCGAAAGTCGCAAATCAGACCCCATATGGAGTACTGCTGTCACCTTTGGGTATGTGCACCTGGATACTAGCTTGGACCCTTTGACTCGCCCCAGAGGCTCGCTGTATGAATTGTCGACGATCCCAAACTCAGAGTCGGTATTGAATTCGTAAGTCTACGGAGATACTTCGCTTCCTTATGTGTTTTATCGCCTATACAATGGGTTGTGTTATGAAGAATTGTTTGACATGATGCCAACGTCCGCTTTCCCAATGCACTACTCGCCATCGACTGGGCGTTCATTCACACACCTTGCAACCTAAATGGTCGGACGCTCCGGCTGTGGAATAAGCTCCCGGGTTGCCGAGGTTCTTCCGAAAGGTTACAATATGGGGTTCTTCAAAAAAATAATGTACAATGTAATGGGTTGGCAACGCGCATGTGACGCCCCTGGAGTTGCAGGCGTCTATAAGCTTTCCATCAGACGGGACGTTTGCTTGCTAGCCACCGATGTGGTATTAAAAAAGATCATGCGAATGATTTGGTACATAAAAGTTTGTGCGGTTGATACCAGACTTCGTCTGACGTATGACTACTATGATGATACCATGGGTTATAGAGAAATAGGAAGTATAAGATACCACTATCTCCCCAATGATGGCGCCACTGAACTCTGCGCCTAAAATAAAATATGATAAGATTTTTTTATTTACAGTTCTTTCGAAGTTGAGCCGTAAAATAAGCCTGAAGCTGGTCCCGTTCGTCGATTGTCTCAAGCAGACGTACTTCGGTACATTACAAAGGTATATATAATTATATAAGTTGTCAATAACTTACACAAACATAACTTTTTTAATGGCATGGGATGTCCAAATAAGAGGTATACATTTTATTTTTAAACTTTACTTCATGAAATTTTAAAATTAGAGGGTGTTTTTAAAACATATTACTGAGGGATGGCAATTTCACATGAAAAAATAAATTTACTAAATATGTAGCAAATGTTTATTACAGCACAACGGGAAATGTGATAATTCTTCTTCTTATTTAGCCATCCTTAAGTTAAAATATGTACAAGCTTTGGAGAAGTTCCGTATTTAGACTTTCTTATTGACAAAATAAACTTCTGTTTTCTAGATGTCTAGACGCCCTGGAGTCTACCTGCAGACAGGAGCTAGGTGGAAGACCAGCCAGCGAAGCGATGAGGGAACTGCTCTCAGTGACACGCCTGGTGGACTTACAGCCCTGTGCTTCCTTCTCAACGCTTAGAACGCTGCTAGAGGCTGCTAGAAAACTGTTCCAAAAGTAAGTCTTGTATATGCGAGACGCGGTGATACCAATGCGTCACACTAATACCAATGAGTCACACTCTAATACCAGTGAGTAACGCTCAAATACCAGTGCGTCACACTCTAATACCAGTGAATCACCATCTAATACCAGTGACTCACACTCTAATACAAGTTAGTCACACTCTAAAACCAGTGTGTCACACTCTAATACATAAACAAGATAACATACATAACACGCATATAATCCCTCGCGAACTGTCAACGGTCGTTGCATTCCCCCTTTCTACTATACACGCCAATGAAAGGTTCCTCTGTAGTTTACCATTTTGTAATAATTTGATCTGTTTCAGACTCCGGATTGTCGGTGGCGACGATGACGGTCCATGTTGCGTCATCAGCCCAGTATGGCGGCGGCAGGCGGCCCTCAGCTGTCAACAATCGCTCAGTGCTACTAAACTTGCCCGTCTCATCGCCACACAGGTATTTAGAGCTGTTTCCTTTTCTAACTTGTTCGAATTTATAAATTCAAAGAGATGTCATATACTACAGAAAAAGTGACCAAGGTCCCCGGTGAGCAGGGCTGGGATCGAACCAGCGACCTCCTTTCGCGGCAGACGCCCTAACCACATGGGTACCCGATCACGGCAACCAGAGTCCGAAATTTCCTAAGTATATGCAATCCTTTCTTATTTTAAACGTTTAAGGTGCGTTCCGCCCATCCTACAGCTCAGACTTACGTCCAGTGCTGCCCTCTAGATACCGCGAAAGTAAAGTTTATAGGCTGAACACGTAATGCTTACTTCAGTAAGCTCCTTTTCGTACGAAATATTTTACGTTTGTATCATTATCAATGCAAGTTCGCTAATATCGTTCTGACCCATATTTTTTGACGTTTTCATTTTGTTTTGTGTCTATTTCTTTTTCATAAGTCAATGATCACATTTTATTCTATTTTATTTATTTTTTATTTTATTTATTAGGCATACTAGACAGATAACATTTAATACATTGATATACTTATTTATAAAGTGGTAAGTTTTATACAAAAATGTCCAAAATAAGTAACTATGCACAGCAAGAATAATTATTGACAATGCAAGAAAAACTATCCTAAAACTATAATAAAGCCATTACAAACTAAAATTACAAACAAAGAATAATAATATCTGTTATTGAAAACATCAAATTTAAAAAAACCAAGTCGTTAAATTTGTGGTGAATAAACATACTTAATGCATTTTTAAATTTAGGTATGTAGGCAACTAAATTATGTGTGAAGGTCAAGAACTTCAATAACCTGCCTCCTGAATACCACACACATTAATAACTTTTAACCAGGAGTAACGATTACTCTTGGATACTAATGTCAAAATCCCATAGTAATTTGACGTTACTATCTGAGAGTAAGCGTTATTCTCGGAATAAAAATTTGGTAAAACGCAGCCTTAATAGCTGTCCTCACAGGCCGAGGCAGTTTATTCGGGCAAAATGGCGGACGTCTAACAGCTGTTAGTGTATTGACACACTGACGGCTGATGGAGTGCCGTCATCTTCTGTAAGTAGGCTTCAAGGGCACTTTTACAAGTCAATAAGCATTACATTAATAAGTCAATGATCGTTTCAGATCTTAGAACGGCTAAGTGTAGCCCACGAGCGTTACCAAGCAGCGCTGACCTCACTAGAGTCGGCCCTGGCCAGCCGATTGCACCATACGGAGGACGTTAAACTGGCCATCAGGAAGAAGTATGCGCCGACCTTCGCCCGCTTGTGCTTGGAGAGCACTTCGGTATGCGACCTGCTGATGTATGGGACGCCGGAGCTGGGGCGAGAGATAGGTAAGTTTTCGATTTCGATTTCATTTTCGATCAGCAGATGGAACACCATACAAAGTGAAAAATGGCGTAATACCTATAGTAGTGATTTCAACCACTTTAAATAATTAAATAGAAGTATTTTACCTACTTAAACTGTAATAAGATGTTTGATAGTGGAGGGACAGGGATGCGGTATACGTAAACAGCTATGTGTCCGGTTAGAATATGTCATGTTTATTCAATAGATACTAGTCTTTATATACATGTTATTTGTCGCTGACACAAGCAATATGCGTTATGTCGCAGTAAACCATTAAGTTACTGCTAAACATGGGAAGTGGTCATTTACCACATTACAAAACACTCGCTAGGAAACAATACTTGTCCATATCGTCGGACAGTATGAAGAAAAAAATATATGTTTTATTTAATTTTTACACTTTTGATAAAAACATATTTCTACAAGCAAACTTATGAGTGATCACTAGTATAGAACTAGCATCGATAATTGAGTTTATCGATATAGGAAGTCCCTACTTGTTAGACATTTGACCCACTGATTCCTAAGTATGCTCACAATGTTCTATTATTTCTCAACAGGGCGCGGACAATATGGAGTTGTATATGCGGCTAGGGGAGCGTGGGGCAAACATGAGCCTGTCGCGGTGAAGTCCGTACTGCCGGCTGACGAGCGGCACTATCGAGAACTGGCCATGGAGTTCTTCTATACAAGGTGAGGACTTTAATGCTCATCACTTGTACATTACCTCAGGGCGCGGACAATGTGGCGTTGTGACCGCGGCTAGAGTAGAGTGGGGCACGAACCTGTCGCTGTGAAGCTTGTGATGACGTGAAGCAGTATCCAGACCTGGGTATGAAGTTCTTTTACACCAGGTTAGAAGTTCAATGTTCATCACTTGCCCATGAAACCAGGACTAGTATGGTTAATTCCATAGACGCTAAAACAATGGGAGCTACCGTATGGTCGCTCACAAAGCGGCGCCACTCATGTGTCCGTCCTGTGTCAATATGAGAGAACTGTAAAAGCGACGTTTGAAATGTTCTCGCAGGACCCACGTTACACTAGCGCACCTAGCGGAAAATCGAACGCGGTAATCCTCATTGGCGCTCGCCCTCATCGACAACCCTAGCGTTAGCCCGGGCGACGCTAGGGTTGCTTACGATTAGAAATATTATATAATACTGGTGGCAGCGTGCAATGGCGGGTGCGGGATGTTTCTACAGAACAAAAGATAATCGTTTCGAGTTCGCACAGAGAGTTCCTTAGGTCTGGTAATACGGAGAAGACTGAAAGTCTGCTGCCGGCTGACTACTGGCTGCTGGCTGAGGGACACCGGGAACTTCGGCCTCACCACGCTGGCATTGTCGGCAACATTTGTTGGCTTCATACTAAAGTTCATAGAAATGTTGTGACAATTGTCGCAATGTCGGCATGGTTAAACAGGCTGCTGGCATTCGAGTTCTGTCCACACGTCCATGAACCCAGGGTGCATAGCAGTAAACATTTTTTGGCCAATTGATGAAACACATAGAAAATATCAAAATAATGTTATGCAAGTTTGTGGTTCTTTGTCATAAATCGTGTATTTTATGAATTACGTCATAATTTTCTCTAGTATCCTATCACACTTATCACACTTGGGCGATTTGAGAGCGATTTCTATAGAAAACTTGTACGCGGCTTGTTCGCCTCCATACAAAACTGGCTCGCAAATCGCAAGTGGAATAATGCACGAAACTTAAAATACTTGTAATATTTAAGACTGCACTCAACTTTAACACAAGCCGATTGTAACTAAATATAATTTGAAACCATTATCCTACAACAGATTCTTATTCAACGTTTACGGTCATACTGTAGTATCATACTAGGCAGTAGAGCGATCTGCTATGAATTGTATAGTTATCAGTCACTTAATAGTACATTATTGCAAAGGCCGGGAAACCGAATTTCGTGGATGAGTATTTTGGAATAATATGGTTCCCGCCTAAACTTTCTTTTAATGCATGGTTGAATTCATAAAAAAAAATGAAATGTCTTTAGTTTTATTAAGCCGTATCCACACGACCTTGCACAGCGAGCCGTATGCAACTCGCGATAGAACGAGACAACCAAGGATTTGATCTCCTTCTCTCTAGAACTACTACACTACTACAAAGCCAGCCCAGACGGGGCATTTTTAAGCACGATATGATCAGATTGACAATTTGATGTCAATCAGATTGTCCCGTTTGTGCAGACCGTTTGGTCGCGGCTAAAGTATATTTAACTGTTTGTAATATTGATAGCCCAAATATTAAAAAAAAAAGTAAAAAACAATACAGTAATGGATTTTAGCACAACTTCCTGGACGCTAAAACGGTAGAATAAAGAATTAGATTTTTTTTAATTTGACTCGGGTCATAAGGAGGTTATTTTCGTACCAATTTTGCTACATTAATGTGAACATTTCCGAGCATATTGGAGAAAATATTAATTTAATTATAATATTTGTAGGAGTATACCACCTCACCCCCGCATCGTGGCTGTTCACGGCTCCATCGTCCAGCGCCGCGCCGGGGGAGCGTTGGGCGTCCTGCTCATTTCCGAACGGAGAGAGAGGGACCTACACGCCGCGGTCAGAGCAGGTCTACATTATGCTGAGAGGATGAGGATAGCCTGCGATATCGTTGAAGGTATTTATAAATATATATTACGATAGTTGTAGTCATCGTGGAGCCACTAAAAGAAATATAAATTAATAATATAGGCTACACTTTCAAACGTGTGCCACAGTTGTGGATCGAGGTTTTGTGTGCAAAAACCAGATGAATGTAAAACGTTACAGCGTAAATTCCTGTTACTATAATATAACATGCGTACCTGCCTGGGAAAACAGTCAGCTTCCTGCTATTTTAAACTTGGAAGCGTAAAATTACGCCTTTTGTCAGTGGTCGCAACCCCAGGTCACAACTCATACTCAATCATAATAGGGACGATGACTAGGTTGAAAAACTATTATTCTAATTAGTCCGTCAGAAAGATTATCAAAAATTATTAGACACGTATTTTTTCCTTTATCAAGATAACTAAAATTGACGAATATGAAGAGCGTCAAAGATCCGTGGTGGGGGCTGGTGACGTCACTTCTGAGTAAGAATTGTACTCAGGTATACCGTCACGCAAAACTTTAAAGCCCTGTATTTCCGTCATTTTTCATTTGACGAACAAAAGAAAAAATACGTATCGTATATTTTTTTATAATCTAACAGACGGACTAATTAGATTTTTGTCGTCTAGCCTATTATGGGAAATCAGGCATTCAAATTTGATTACTCGCCGTCTATTGAGCTGTCTAAAAGGGTAAAAATAGATAGCACCATCTTCATTCTTCATAATCATCAAACCCCATAGTAACTATCGTTTTGACACTTCGGCAAAAGAAGCTGAATTGACTCCGTTATTATCCCTTTTTGTTATAACTATTTGTCTGCAGTAAAATAGTAAATTAAAATGTACCTTTAATTAAAAAATTACGACGGATATATCGCCAATTTAATTAAAAACACCTATTTAGCTCCCAATTGCCGTGATCATTCAGGACCTATTATTATGAATCTGAGGCTGTACCCTGTACTCATACTTTTGGCGTGTCACGTTGGTTGATTGTTTGGACATATTATATTAAATGGCATACAATTTATTTATTTATTTATTTCTCTTCTTCCTTATATTAATAAGTTATATCCAATTATCGATTTATATATTCCCTTCACTATATATAACTACTTATAAATATAAACATGTTATCTTACCCACTAGCAAACTATATCACTTTTATATCCCTCATTTTCTCAACTATCTAGTTTTTTGCATCCTTCTTTTCTTCTATACTTATATATACTAAACAACCCTCCGCCCCTGGGCTCCACGGAAGACCAGCGCCATGGCATCCATGATGCCAGGGCACATGCTGAGTGGCGTCCAGTTGCAGCCACTAGTACTATAATGGCACCAATATCTTTAATAAATTGTATTTAGCATGACTTAGTTAGTTTACGAGTAAGTGTTTAGTGTATAAGTTTCTATAGTTTGGTGCTGTATATAGTATGGTATAATGCAATAAATATTTTTCTTTCTTTCTTTCTAATTATTTACCTTAATATACCGAGTTACCGACGTTTCGACACAGTTGCATGTGTCACGATCGCTTGTCTGACGATTCAGCAAAGTGCGAACGGCAAGTTCCAATCACATATGTACAAAACGCGAAAAAGTGTTTTAAAATGGACCTGTTACAAACATAAGTAATATCACCAGGTATCCGCTACCTCCACTCCCTCGGTCTAGTTCATCGGGACATCAAGATGAAGAACGTTCTTCTGGACTCCAATAACAGAGCGGCGCTCTCGGACCTCGGGTTCTGTGCTGCCGAGGCCCTCATTTCCGGCTCAGTTGTCGGGACACCGGTAACTATATTTTATCTTTAAGAACTTCTACAGTTAAGCATGGTCAAATATGGTAGAATACGTAAATATAGAAACCAAATACCTCTTCATTCTTCCCTCGACAATAACGTGTTGTTGATAATTGATATTGTATTGTATTTCTTTATTGCTATTCACATGTACATTACAGACATTACACAATAAAACACACTGTTTAAGAAGGTAGGTACATAAATGCCACATGAAACCCTGATGTGCGCAGCAATGAAGGTAATTATTATTACCTACCGACTAGACTGTAAATACTAGCAGCGAAAATTAGTATTTAATAACCTGTACCCAGAACTTAATGAATAAATCGAATATCTGTCATTAGAAAGAGACAAGACGAGCGGGTTCTGGAGACAGCGAACTTCTGAGTTAAGTTTACACTTCTTAAAGCGTATATCAAACCAGCGATGTATGAGCTACAGTGCAACAAGCAAAGCGATGTCTCGCTCGCTTCGGTAGACCATAATAACCAATTATAAACTGTCATCAGGTCCACATGGCGCCAGAACTACTCGCCGGCGAATACGACGCAGCTGTCGACGTGTACGCCTTCGGCATCCTGTTCTGGTACCTCTGCGCCGGCAACGTGCGGTTACCGGCGGCTTTTGAGGACTTCCAGAACAAGGAGCAACTGTGGACAAAGGTCAAGAGAGGTGAGGTTATTGATGCATTTGTGACACCGAAAGGCATCCGTTGAAATTGATAATGGACGCTAGCAGAAAAAGTTGTTAGTTTAGTACTTGGTGATTTTTTGGCAAGATTCACTTAATGTTAGTTAAGGCAAATGCCAAGGGAGTTGAGATATTCTGAATAAACAGTTGAATTGATACGGTCCATGTAATTGAAAAGGACATCTTCAATTCTAGAGTCAGTGGAATATTTTACCGGAACTCTATGAAACAACGCCAGTGTCAGTTTTTAAGCATGAGTAAAATAAGTATCCAATATTGTTTTAACACTGACATTGTTGTCAGTTTCTGTAATTTTTAAACACATAAACAAACTGTTATATCTACTTAATATTTTTATTTGCTTGTCTCTTTGTACAATTTTTATATATGGTTTAACTCTTTTGAATTATATCACTATGCATTAAGTCCGTTAGTAAACCCACGCATCTTTTGCAATTAAGTCATATAACTGCCATGCTGCAGGACTTCGTCCGGAACGATTGCCTCATTTTACGGACGCGTGTTGGGCGTTGATGGAGACTTGCTGGAATCCAGAGCCCGCCCGGCGAGCGTTGCTAGGAGACATACATCTTCAGGTATTTTTAACTATTGAAGTTTCTTATTCGTTACCTATTTAGTAATTTCATCTGCAATTTCCTTTTTGATTTAATTTGTTATTATTGCGCTTCGACGCTGTTATGTTTTCTATAAAACAATAAAAAGTAGACATAAATAAGTGCATAAAAATAGATGCAATATGTTTTTGTATTAAATTAAAATCTGGTACATCTGGGTATGAAGATAACAAGAGATTCACAATTATGTTCCATATACATGCAATATACATGCACACGTTAGTTATAACATGTTTTATAATCAAATGAAAAAATATATAAATATAAACAAAACAAGGCTTATTGGCGTAAAAACTTCCATATCGTCGGGGATAGTGCAATACCGCGTAACTAACAAAGTCTATAGAGTTCAATATTCAAACAACTGACAAGATTATTGTACCCTATGGCATTTGTTAGTTACGCGGTATTGCAATATCCCCGACGATATTAAACAATGTTTTGAAAGGGATATTGTCGTCGTGGTCCAAGAGATTTTTTTTAAATAATATGTGAATATCATGAAAGTTCAGTGTTTTAAAAAAATATTTATTTTTAGCTTGAAGGCATCCTACGCCACGCGCAAACGCACCCCGCGCCCTGCGTCACGCCCGGCGCCGACTCCGACGACAGCCTCGACATGACGCTGCACCGCCACAGTGTCGACTACACCGCACCCTGACACTACACCCAACCACACACTCTTTACAAAAACCCGTAAGGGTTAATACGATTGCAATATATAAATTGTATATAATTAGACGAACAAAAGGCCTAAAGACTATTAGCGATTGCCTTGATTCCCATCAAGCAAAGGCTAAAGGTTATTGTTTCAACAACTAATTCTTGATATTGCGAATCCAATGATTTTAAACATTCAATGGACATTAAGTATTTAAAAGCATGCCCTTTGGTCTGTGTAATGCACCATCGGATTAATGTCAGTCCTAAATTAGAATAACGTCGAAGTTTTATTGCTTGGGAGTATATTGCTCTAGATTGGTCTATTTTTTTTAAATATCCATTTGGGATGATGGGAATGGGATACATGAGAAACATATGTATGGTGATTTGGGTGTTTTCTTAAAAATCTTAAGCATTTTACAAAAACTATCAATTTGGTGACACACACATTGGCGCTAGATGAAGGTTACACAAATTATTATTTTTAAAAAGTCATTTTTAATAAATAATGTAAATGTGATTTTACTTCCACGAAGAAGGTTATCTATGCGAAACTGATTGTATTGATTGTTTTTTCTAAAAAGTCTATCACGAAATAGTCATCACAACTGAATATCACAAACAGATTACCTACTCTTAAATTTAATAATTATTTATGGTTTATAAGTGTAAGCAAAAAATGCTAGATTTAATTTTTAATAAAGTGAAACTGTCACTGTTAGAAAGTGGGTTCCACTTTACATAATGTGTCTACCAAATAAACAGAAGCAAACTTTGATAATACCGTCATGAGACATTTTCCAGAAATATTTTCTTATCTTTCAGTAGCTGTATACTTTTTCCGTTATAGTTTGACCAGAATTGGTTATCATTCGAACATAGTCTTTCTATTATATTGCTGCTCCGAATGAAGGTACCATTTGGATTATCAGACTGTATATGTATGTGCTACAACACAGACCTTAGCTAAGTCTGGTACCAGGTCGATTTGTGTAAGACTGTCCTATTTTTTTATTATTATTTAGTATGCTCAATCTGTTATCCTTTACTTTGATCTTATATAACCCTTCTATTTTGCGAAAAATGTTGTAAACTTGAATGCACGAAATCTTAATCTTATTTCAGGTGTCTTAGAGTTGACATTCCTTTCAGTATACCTAAAGTCTTAGTTCTAGTGTATCTATTAAAATGTATTCAATAAGTCTCGTAAGGTTTTATACGAAAAATTGTATTTTTCAATTATAACTTAGCTAGTCTTTTACACATAAGTTTGTTTGGTGGTTTTTGAATAAAACTGCTATTTTCGATGGCATTTTTTTTAAAATGAATGAGTAGGATAGGATAGTTCATTTTTCTAAATTAATGAAATTTTTATAAAAATTGTGAAATGTCTGCTATATGTGTACTGTGTGATATTTAAAGTATGTGATGTGATGTGATATGATGATATACGGGCATTTTCAGGAAAAAGTGTACTATGTATATCCTTTATTTTAAATAGTAGGTACATTTTGGGTGTTTTATAACCAGAATCCCGAAATTTTTGGTCAGGTTTGTAACGCATTTCTTCATATATTTTGTATGGGCTGCTACAAACCTAACTCTTTTTTTTTGTATGGAAAATTGAGGAAACATTTTCTTCGAAATGCTACTTTTTTCCTGAAAACCCCATACATAAGTGCTACTCAATTTGAAATCAGTAAATGTGCCTTAACACATTCATTGCTAACCAGAAAGCAAGAAATCGAGGCATGCATTTAGCCATGGTGGAACAAAGATCCCGACTATCGGGTCGTACGGCCTGGGAACGATCATAAAATACCCGACAGTCGGATGTGCAGCACTGATTGTGTTTATACGTCTAGAAAGTTGGAATGATTCAGATACCTTTTCATCAATACTACACATTTATGGAAGTACTAAAAAACTATTTAAATATATCTTACAGAGAAAATAAAATGGTTGATTGTAATTTTAAGTGCGTTTTTGTGCGGTATTTTAAGCTATTTAAGGAGTAAAATATGTTCTTATAATATTTATATCGAATCGTTACTTGTTTTTATTTAGTATTCCTTGAAATTAAAAAAAAAAGGAAAACTTCATAAGGAAATTTATTTTTCTAGTTTTTATATGATAAAACAAGTATGTACTTACGTTCTTTTCGGCGTTGGATTTTAATTGGCGTTATTTTTGTAAAACAAAAATTGTATGTATTGAAAGTATTTACTGTGAAATTTATATTTAAGAATCTCTGTGTTTTTTCTTGAATTAAAATATGAAACATGTAGAACCAGAATGGAAGACTCAGTGTAGTCAAAACAGTGAAATAAATATTGTTAAAAATGTTCTACATGTTTTTGTAAATGGATCTTTTGTTTAAAGACGTCCCCTGAGTTTTTTTGAACATTTTATGTGACTTCTACTAAGAATCCCGAGCTTTTTAATCCTAGTAAGATAAAAAATGGTCCCATTCCGTTACAATTTTTTTATAGTTTTTGTATGGCGGTTTGAAAAATGTATGGAAAGATTGGGTCATTTTATTTCTCCTACTAGGATCAAATGAGCTCGCGAATCACATATAATTTTCGAAAACCAAAAAAGTTGATGTGAGTACTTTAAATAAAAACGCAGAATTATGGGAAGCTTAGTGGTAATGGAATTAACCACGAAAGCTAAGGTGGTTTGATTCTCGTCTGTGTCACTGGGGCATTTTTATTAAAATGTATTTTCTTCTCTATTTTCTTTTAACTAACTTTCATTTAATCACGTGCAGTATCATCAGTAATAACTTAAAAAAAGATGATCAAGCTATTATTATAAATTCTATCTTTTTTCTAGTCAATGTTTATGCGAACAAAAACATAAAATCTTGTTGCAAACTCCAAATAACCTTCATATTGTTTCCGAATTAGACGATACTGGTAATAGAGATGGGGAAAAGCGTTACATTTTGCCGTGGCTGATGTGCCAGTGCCTAAATTCACAGTGATTTTGTCATTCACGGCGGTCACTAGCCTCTTGAGTAAGCGAGCACGTCGATCACTTTCTTTCGCTTGCACTTAGTACGGCGTTGGTGGCCGAGCTGTACCGACTTAGCCCGAGCAATGAAGAGCGCTGTACTACTTATGTTTTAATACACATGATAGCTACAGGAACGAAGTACAACCACCGTCATATTGTAACGCAGTCACGGTGACACTATACGCTGGCGAGTCACAGTGTTTATTCATTATTATTTTTCAGTGATCCTTAAACGGATCACCTTTATTTTTGTTGCATGCTTTTTTATTTTATGTTTCGTATCCAAATTGGTATTAAAATGATCGCTACCGTTTTGTCCTACTGTAAGGCCTCAGTAAGCGTCAAGCGAATCGTTCTGCGGAGCGGATAGCGTGGCGTCAAGCGATATGACCGCTCGCTTACATTTACATTTGTTTATTCCGAACGCTGCACGCTCCGCTTAAGCGTCTAATTAGTTTACACATGAATCACATGATGGTCAGTAGGAGGCTCTGTTTGTTTTCAAATTTTGTTTGTATGAGTGATAATCGTACGTTGGTAATAAGCTTCATTTTGTATGAATAAAAGTGCTTTTTATATATAAACGTTTATTATTTTTTGCTTCCTATTTCTTCCTAAAAAAACTTAGTGTAGTTGATACTTGACAGAATCAATACAATTTAGACCAAGCTTTCAAAATGAAAAAGTAACCAACGTAGTTTTTAAATCTAAATAGAAAACTGCGGTTTCCAATTGGGTAATTCGGGTAAAATTATGGTCTGTCGTTAGGTACTCGATTTAATGAGTTTCGTCATTTAGGAGTATTTACCTGCGACTGTCACCGAGCACATTTACTTAATAGTACCTACACTGTGTAAACAAGAAATTCGACCGAGTGTGAATTCAAGTAATTTTAACACGAGTTCGTAATTCTTGTACCGGTCGTGGCACACACAATGTTTTTCATCACAATAAACAAACACTAAGTTATTCTCAGAAAGAGGTACATTACATGTGTTAGTGTAATACGATACAAGGGCGGAAAAGAGGAAATTCGTAACGAGTGACGATAAATTAAAACAAAACCGTAAGGAGGGTTTTGAATCGACACGAGTTGCGAATTACCTCTTTTTATTCACTGTTTTCTATGTATTTAAGTATGATCTATGATACGTATCGGCATCGATGTAGTACCCAAAACACAAGCTTTATTGAGCTTACCATGGGACTAGGTCGATTTGTGTAAGATTGTCCCATGATATTTAAAAATGATACGTAAAATGAGATAAAATAGCCAGTAGACGGATTTACCTAATAGACGGTCTTAGCCACATTAACACTTTCGACACCGCGTACCCGCCACGCGGGCACTCGTAAACTTTATTCAGATGCCGGCGTACCCGCTAGTCGGGCAAGAGCTATAAACCTGCACGCGACGCCAAAGTACCCGCCAGGCGGGCAAGCATTGCATCTTCGCTACGTCCGCCGCTTGCGGCCTAGCGGTTTCGCGGCGAGCGGCATTGAGTTGCACGTCGTTGCCCGCCTAGCGAGTACTGTCGGTTTCTGGGGTATTGTTCGAAATTTTGCCTGGTTGCGAAAGTGTTAAGCTTACACCGCTTTGTTGAAAGTGATAGACGCCGTCGTTATCATGCTGTTACGTTGACAAATGCATCATATATGTCACACTGTTTTTAATTGATGGGAAACACACTGGTTCAGACTTTCATTTGTTAGAACCCGGCACCTCCTTCGTAGGCACGGTCACTACCGGCTAGGCTTGGAGGCCATTAACTTTTTTGGATACCTATGTAAGCCACCTTTGACAGAAGAGTTGAAAGAACCAATAACTGTGCTACTGACCCTACCTGAGCGGTCTAGGTACACAAACATGGGAGATCTTCCTATACGTGACGGATAGTTCCCATAAAATAAAAATATTACTCACATGGACCTCAAACGTCACTTACGTTTGCGCCAACAGGTGGAAAACCCGGTCCATCATACGCCCACGTCTTAAGTTTAGGGCTTTGGATAAAAACCACTGATTGAAAAAAAAATCGTACTTATACTCGAAACCTTAACGAACCGACACTGCTTTTTAATCCCTAAAACTCCTGAATGCTAAGCAAATTTAAATAGGGAAACATCCGTTTTCAAAATCAATTTTATTGTAATGGCCACAAAACAGAGAGACTAATAGAAGCGTAACGTAAGCGCGGCGCGTGTGGCAATAGTGCGCGGATAGCCGCACGCTCGCACCACAGATAGTACTCAGTTAGTCACGAGCGCCCAAGTAAGATCGTGGTTTATACAAAAGTCAAAATAAAATGCAAAGATGCCTTATTGTGCGGTTTTACACTGTGGAAACGACAGCCGCAAGCAAAATATCTCCCATGGAGGTATTTCATACCACCGTTAAGTCTTATATTGTGTATATTTTAATATTTTCCCAAATAATGTCGTCCTCCGCAAAAAAAAACATCTGCTCAAAATAAAAACAACTTTATGTACAAAAGATAAGGTCGTTTTTTACGAAGCATAGCAACTAGAGAACTTTCTAGAATATCGCAACGATAGCGGGCTACCACGCGCTACTCGGCCTAGTGCGAGGAAAAATATTTTTTTATTGATATCGATATGTCCTTTTTATGATTGAAAAATAATATATTCTCTAACATCATTATTTATTGTAATCGGGTTTTGAATTAATATATTTTTTAAATGAAATGTCGATAAAGTTGCGTTAAACGTGTTAGACGCCATTGCGAATCATCAATTGGGCGAGTTTCCATCATCTAATCATGTAACCGATTTAATCAAAGTTGTCGTAGAGCGCTACCTGAATGTTAGAAATAGAATCCATCATTTATTAAAATTAAAACTGAAAATGTCGAAACGGCAATTGCTTAACAAATATGTTTTATTTCAGGGGCAATAAAGGGTTTTCATTTAGATTATTAACTTCATAAGTTAAAAAAGTGCATGTTCTAAGAAGACTGATTGATAATAAATTAAAAGAAATCACATTACTATTTACTATAAAGTAATGTGATTTCTTTTAATTATTAAACTGATTCCTATTATTTGCATTTGCTTTCTTAACCTACTTATTTAGCGCAGAAAAATTAGGCATTACAGAAAAAAAATATTTGCGTATTTCTGACACTTTGCACAAGTGTAGGCATATAAAAAAAATGAAGGAAATATAATGTAGATTATAAGTATTGAAGTGATAAAAAAAATATATTTAAATGATTTTCGAAATACAAGCAAGTAACAGACAGAAAACGTTAATAAATGTAACAAATACCTTTCTAAAACCTGCATTAAAGTCGATTCAGCTAAACGTGAAAGAATCGTGGACACACATACATACATGTGGATCAATGACCCTTTTTTTGAAGTCGGTAAAAGTGCAAAAACTTTCGGCTAAATATAAAAAATACCTTTCTTAGAACCGCTTAAAAATCGGTTTAGCAAAACGCGAGATAATCGGGAACAAACATACATACATACATACGGGTCAAACTGAGGACCTCCTTTTTTGAAGTCAGTTAAAGTACGAAATCTTACTACTAAATGTAACAAATACCTTTTTCAGAACCGCATAAAATCGGTTTAGCCAAACGCGAAATGATAAACCAAACATACATACATACGGGTCAAACTCAGAACCTCCCTTTTTGATGTCGGTAAAAGTACGAAATCTTACTACTAAATGTAACAAATACCTTTCTCAGAACCGCATAAAATCGGTTTAGCCAAACGCGAGATAATCGGGAACAAACATACATAGTACATACGTATTTATACAAATACGGTTCAAACTTAAAACCTCCTTTTTTAAGTCGGTTGAAGTACTAAAACCTTCTCCTAAATGTAACAAGTACCTTTTTGAAAACCGCTTTAAAATCGGTCTAGCAAACCTGAAATAATCGGGAACAAACATATGTAAACTTCAATAAAAGGAGGTTCTCAGTTTGACCCGTATGTGTGTATATATGTACATACATATATACACACATACCTACACTTTACTGTAGTCGGTTAAAAATAGAAGAAAATTAGGTAGCTACGGACATAATGCGATGCAAATTTAATCCTGAAACGGATCATCATTATTGTAGTTACAGCCTGTGTAAGTATGGGTTCAGTTTATTATTATTTAGTTTGGAACCCTAAAAAATAACAACATTTACAATTTATATAAAAAAACCTAAATTCTTGAGTCAAAGACCTGTACTAGTACAATATTTAATAATTTAAGTTTTTTATCGATATATTATCGAATCTTGCACTTCACTAAGCTATCCATTATCCAAAACGTGTAATAATATGCCTATCTCTGTCACTCCCGTTAAAACTGCGTACGTGGAAGGGAGAAGGAGGATGCGCCATCTTTTGGGGTGTTGCTGAACTATTTGATGATAATAGTTCAGCTACTCGATGCCAGGTGACACCTCTTCCTTTGCATCCATTATCCAAAACGTGTAATAATATGCCTATCTCTGTCACTCCCGCTAAAACTGCGTACGTGGAAGGGAGAAGGAGGATGCGCCATCTTTTGGGGTGTTGCTGAACTATTTGATGATACCTAATAGTTAAGCTACTCGATGCCAGGTGACACCTCTTCCTTTGCACGTTAAGTGTGAAAATTGAAACGTCGTATGTGGTAAAATGAGTAGTATAATTTCAACGATGTTACATTAAACGTTAAGCTTAGTTTTGAATAAGATATTTTGGCCAATTATATTGTAGATACTGTGGTGTGCGAGTTTGAGGCTGTGTGAGTTTGGCGACATCCGTTTTCCTAATATTCCGGTCGCAAGTCACTTCTACTAGTCTCTCTGTTTTGTGGTAATGGCAAAGGGTTGAGTTTGGCTTATGGTTGAAGTGATACCTAATACATTACCTTTTTGCGGCTGTTCTAGTATGACACCGAGCAAAAGGCTTTTAAAATATATTCTTCTATAATATACATACAAACATATGCAGTATATAAATTTACGAAAATAGCCATACACGCACCCCTATGGCTATTTTCAACCGACTTCAATATTTCAAAAGGAGGAGGTTCTCAATTCGACTGATTTTTTTTTTTTAATGGGTGTTCACTCATAACTCCGTCATTACTGAACCGATTTGAAATTTTTTTTTGTTTTCTGAAAGTAGACGGTTCCTGGTTGGTCCCGTTTTTTTCAAAATCCATTTCTGATGATGGGATCCATGAGGAACTGAGGGAACTCCTCAAATTTGAAAGGCACATGCATGCTGATTTGGGTGATTTCTTAAGAAACTCGAGCATTTCTTTACGAAAATCATCAATTTGGTGGAGTGGACCTGATGATGAAGACCAGGGATGGCAAAGTGGAACTGCTTCGTAATTCTCAGGACTATGATCCGATTTTAAAAAATATTTTTTTGTCTGTATATAGATGGTTTCAGGATTGTCCCGTTTTTTTCAAAATCAATTTCTGATGATGGGATCCATGAGGAACTGAGGGAACTCCTCAAATTTGAAAGGCACATGCATGATGATTTGGGTAGTTTCTTAAGACACTCGAGTATTTCTTTACGAACATCATCAATTTGGTGGAGTGGACCTGATGATGAAGACCAGGGATGTCAAAGTGGAACTGCTTGGCAATTCCCAGGACTGTCATCAGATTTAAAAAAAATTTTTTTTTTTCTGAAAATAGATGGTTCCAGGTTTGTCCCGTTTTTTTCAAAATCAATTTCTGATGATGGGATCCATGAGGAACTGAGGGAACTCCTCAAATTTGAAAGGCACATGCATGATGATTTGGGTAGTTTCTTAAGACACTCGAGCATTTCTTTACGAACATAATCAATTTGGTGGAGTGGACCTGATGATGAAGACCAGGGATGGCAAAGTGGAACTGCTTGTTAATTCCCAGCTCTATCATCCGATTTGAGACATTCATCTTTTCTTTGTAAAGAAATACCTTCAAGATAGTCCTATTTGATTATAGTTCTATTTTGATGATGGGCTTCATGAGGGATTGAGAGAACTCCTCAAATTTTAACGGCACATGCATTCTGATTTGAGGGTTTCCTTAAGTAACTAAAACAGTGTTTTGGCGGAGCCAAAATTTTGATGAACTTGATCTGATGATGAAGACCAGGGATCGCAAAGTGGAACTGGTTAATAAACCTAGCTCTACTTATTATCCTAGTTGTGACATTCATCTTTTTGATTTGATTTATATTCTGATGATGGAGTTCTAGAAGAATTCAAAGAACTCTTCAAATTTGAACGGCAGGTTAATTGTGATTAGAGGGTGTTCATAATTAGCTTAGGCATTTTCTTACTGTGGCCATCATTTTGCTGGAGTGGACCTGATGTTGATAATCAGGGATGGCATAATGAATATGCTCGTTAATTTACAGTCTGTCATCCAATTTAACACATTGTTATTTTGTTTGTTTAAAGGTCTACAAGGGAGTTCCGTTTGATTATACTTCAAATGTAATGATGGAAGCCCTAGGACATTAAGAAAGCTCCTCAATTTTCAATCGTACACGTGCGGTGTATTGGATATTTGTGAAGTAAACTGGCTAACTCAAACAAATTCTTAATTTCACTTTTACCGGGAACCAAATGAAGTCGGTTTTTTTTTCTTAAAAATTATCGTAATTTTATATATATATATTAAATTTTATGTTTACACGGCATTACAGTCCTCCGGCAGTCGTGGTTAGCTTTAAATTTAATAAAAACCAAACAGGGCATTTTCGGGAGAAGAGATGAAAAAAAATTTGTAGGTAAATTATTATCGTTTTTCCTACTCAGAATAGTTACCTTTTTTACTCCTAGATTTAAAGACCTCATGTCTTTCAATCTAGGAGAAAAAAAGCTACGAGAAAAATAAGGTCTCTAAATTTTCAAACGTTTTACGTAATCTCCATTTGGTAACCGGGGGAAAAAATTGGGACTCTTTTTTTTCTCCTAGTTTGATCGAAAGAGCTCGTGATTCTTTGTAGGCAATTTTATGTGTTGTATATTTAAAAGAAAAAGGTTAAAAATATACATTAACTATTACAGGCTTGTAAAGTTTTTTTTGAATAAGTACCTCAATATCTTTTACCCGGTTTTGATCTATGATACACTCTGGTACAAAAAGGGCAAACAAAAACTTGATATGGAAGACAGCCCTTTTAAACATCCTCACAAAGGGTCGCGTCACTACAATATATACGAGTACTTAGACTTCTACAATGTTCAAAGACATATCCTTTTTCAATAGATTTTTTTTTATTTGCCTGGCTGTCTGAGCGGGTTTTATTACTCTCATATGAATGCCTACTCTCATCCTTCGTTAAACTCCAATTTTTTTAACTTTTGCCACGCCTATGGAACTCTCCAAACTATGACCCTGTTTCCCGTGTGTCGGTACTGACACTGCCCACATATCCCGCGCCGCCCGTGCACGCCGTCGCCAGTATTATATAAAGTTTCTAATCGTAGGCAACCTGAGCGTTGTGCGGGGAGACGGGCCGAGCTTAATAGTTATTTATTATACAAGGGGGCAAAGTTGTTATTTAACTCTCGGGCTTATATTGAGACCCGAGCAAGCGAAAGATTCCAAAATTGAGCCACGAGCGTAGCGAGTGGTTCAATAACTGGAATCTTGAGCTTTAAGAGGGTCTCAAGGCACGAGAGTTGAACAAACTTTGCCGTCGTGTGTAATACAACATTTTTCCCCTCACTATTGCGAGGAAAATACAGACTAAATACGATTATAAATCTTATCCACATGTAAGTTATCTTGAAGAAACCATCAAAAATCAATTTCCAAATTTGTCATAGAGTAGGTAAGCTCCTGGTACTTAGATATTGCCAACAGCTTACCAAGTGCGGGATAAGACATGATCACATGACCAATTTTAGGTGTGACCTCCGATTGCGCATATTTACTATGGGCATACGAGACTCACTTATACTGGACTGGTGGTAACTAGGTAAGTGATAGGAATTAGATTACTTTGCCCCACATGTGGATAAAATGCGTTTTTCCACGCTAGTTTTAAAGGACAAAACAGCGCTTTCCGAGCTAGTGAGGGGAAAATTTGTTTTTTGCGTAGGTAGTGTTCGAAATCGATTGTATTTGCTTTTTCTATAAGATAAATGGACATTTTCAGAAGAAAGTACACCATTTTAATGAAAAAGGGTCCTCAATTAAAAAAAAAATTGTCGGGTTTGTAACGGCCCATACAAAATGTATGAAAAAAATGCGTTACGAAACTGACCCAAAAAACGGGACACTTTTCCTTTTTTTAAATCAATAGTACCTACTCGTGATTCTGATGATAAAAAACACAAAACTTCTTACATTTTAGAAAGAAAAGGGAATTGTACCTTATTTTTGAAAATTCCCAATTTATATCTGTTGTTAAAAACTAATTTATTTTATATCTTTGCTATTGCTCTTAATGATTATTTGTTCCAGTTGCGGTAAGTTTAACGTGATCAAGATGAACCAAGTTCCATCATTATCATTTATTGACCGAGCGTATACGGCATTTGGCATCGTAAGCTAAGGTCTGCGCCGATCGGGCGTCGATAGCTCAATTGGCAGAGTTGACCGGTGTTCAGATAGGTCATGAGTTTGAATCCAATTAAAATTTATTTTCCGCGCTGGTTTTAAAGGATAAAAGACCGCTTTCCGCGCTAATAAATTGAAAACACATTTAATATACAGGTTGTTTCTAAATGCCAACCCTCCATACAAAAACAATACTTTTTTACCGCATTTTTTTTCTTTTCTTTACTCAATTAAGTAGTCCATGATACTTATTCATATCCATATTCATTTCTTTATCGCATACATGCGTTTACAATGGGTCTTATTAATATTTTAAGTTACAACATGCACCCATCAGGGCATAGCATAGGTTATGAATATTATATTACAACATATCTAATCTAACTTATTACATCCCTAAACGGATTACCAGCATTTTTGTTACAGCCTGTATGGAAAGTGCCACTTATTATTAGTGTAACTAATACCTAGGTTATTAATTAACAGAGACTCTTTGATTTAATCCCAGAAACTGACGTTTATAGTTTAATTTAAGACTGATTTAAGAGGCCTTATTCATTTGGGTCATACAGACTGCATTGCATGGTTTGCGCGTTAGGTATATATCTTCTGTCGACATCGCAAAAGTTAAAAGAATTGAATGCTCATTTTTACGCGGCCCCTTACAGACAGGTATTTTATTTTATTTGGGACGAAAACAAGAAAATCCGATAACCTTGTCCCCGAAACGTTAACTTTCAATGTTTTGTCCACAGGAGTGACGTTTTTCTTATACCTGTTAGACCCATTTAAAAACTTCTTTAACTCAAATTATGATAAAAGTATAGGTAATTCTAACCAAGTCTTCGTCCGCCCTTTTCCCCAGCTTATGCCAATCAGCCTGGTAGCCTAGCTGGCTCAGACAACATGGGGTCTGCTTTGGAAACAAATTCCTAAATTTGGCGGAGGGTAAATAAACTAGGCCTTATAGGATCTATATTATAAGTCCGGTTATCTCACGATGTTTCCCGAAAAGCGTAAAAATTATTCGAAATAGTCATTGGTACGATCCGGGATTTGAACCCGCGAGCTTCGGATTGAAAGTCGCCTGCTCTTACCGCTGGTCCACCAACGCTCTAGGTATGTAATTTAAACCAACTGTTTTGATATATAATTTACTCATAATTTAAATAGTAAAAGAGCTAACAAAATAGTAGAAACTAAATTTTTTTGTTTAAATTTGGTCAGTTTTCTGTATTTTCTTAGGTGAAATTTCTAAAAAAAAAACTGCATAAAATACATATAAATATTAAAACATTTCGAGCCTTTTGCGAAACTTAGGGTCATGGTGTTAATAAACCGTTCTAAAGTGTTTAATTTTAATGAATAACAATCGCGGTAACAGAAGACAATATTAGATACATATAAATAATTTGCTATTTTACCACAACAAAACAGTAAAAGTAAAAGTGACCATTGCAGTTGGTAACAAAAAATAATTGATTAACCCATCTACGTCATCATCATGAAAAAGTACGTAATTCATCATTTTTAAAGGAATAAGGCGCCTTAATTTCTGTAATGTAACACTAATTAGTATTTGGTCATAAACAATCCTTACACATGTTTTGCACGCTTTGACACATTGTTCGTTACGTTGAAGTAATCACAATCAAACATACGATAATTACAAGCGACATACATGACGTAGAAAGCACAGATCTACATTGAGATGATGAGAGAGAACCAAACAGTGTAGAACCAAAGTCAGGTATGGGCACAGCGGATGCATATCGTTTAGTGTGGTAGGGCACAGCACAATGAATGTCGTCTCGCTCAAATCTGGAGCAGAGCCCATCTGGGGAAGTACCTCCACCTTACAGAAAACCGCAGTTTAATAACACTAGACCCTACTCGTAGTGTTTCTATTGGTGAGTAAGATCGCCAGAGGTCCAAGAGGATTCACTGTGTTGAGAGCTGGGGACCCACGGAGCAAAGCTTGCCCCTTTAGCTGCCAACACAGCGAATCCTCCTTTTTTTTAAAGGGTCGGCAACGCGCATGTAACACCCCTGGAGTTGCAGGCGTCCATAGGCTACAGTGACCGCTTACCATCAGGCGGGCCGTATGCTTGTTTGTCACCGTCGTAGTATTAAAAAAAAGTGTATGTACGTCGCGTCGCAAAAGCGGCCAAAAGTGCCAAAACGCCTCCGCTAACTTAAGGCCGCTCAAGACCGCGGACTGCGAGCGACGTCAGTTTTAAAACAAAAAACGACTTGTTGTTGAATAAAATAAAACCGGCCAAGTGCGAGTTGGACTCGCCCACCGAGGGTTACGCATAAAGGATGCCCCCCCCCCCATTTACGACTTTAGGTACCTACTTAAAAATACCGGTGGCACGGAACTCTTAATGGGCGGCAATTATACGGTTTTCGGATTTTCTTCTGCTCTTGCTTTTTGCCAAATTTCTAACTCTATCGGAAACCGAGTTTTGTAATAATAGACCCGAGAGTTTTAAGAACCAATTATGAGCTGTTGCATATCCTAGTTTTTCTTCGACAGCTAAAATAGCGTAAAAAGCAAAATCTAGAAACGTGGCAGAATAGGGAAGATGTTGCGCCCACTATAGAAATAAAAAAAAAACAACAACAGTGCTCATATATTGGATGAAAATCCATAGGAGCAGTGTTCTTATGGAATACCATAGACAACGTTATAATGTATACTTTTTAAATGTCGCTGTCGGTCATCTAATTGACAGATATAGAAGTGCTGGAGTAGAAAAAAGTATTTAAGTAGTTTACACTTATTTTCTACATTATTTTACATTTATATTCAGAGAAATATCTTCGCTGTATAAAAATGAACTGTCAAAACATTCATGCGACGCGACAGAATTAGGTTAAATTTGTGCGAAGCCTACCTAGGCCGTGAAGCCCGTGAAATGAAGCTTCAAACAAAACTGCTGGGTACAAAGGTCGAGCGGAGCCTTATTTCCATAATGAGCTGCGTGCCGAATTGTTATGTGAACTTGCTAATTCTGCGTATCTACGCATAAAGCGTATAGGTAGGTATCTACTACCTTTATCCTAACTCTAGTGTATGCGTTTAATGCAAGTAGCTCAAATAGTATATAGTCTGACAAGCGAGCGAGCGCAGTAACAGTAGGACAAAATAACTATATCCATCCCTTTTTTCAGGGTGGTAATACTAGCGTAAGAAAAAGACAGTATGATGCTCTCTATCCTACTGTTACTGCGCTCGCTGGGTTGTCAGACTATACCTACGCTGTCTCGTGTGTCACTGTTTTGGCGGGAAAGCCGAGTAAATTTTTTTTTCCTTATTAACCTATTTACCTAGTAGTTGTTTTAAATTTAATATTTCCTTACAATGTTTGAGAAAAGCACTATACAAGCCTCGGTCGGAAGAGAGATTGCAGGACTTGTTTAATCCGGCCTCGTCTACGCCTCGGCCGTCTACCACAAACTCGTCCTGCAATCTCTTACTTCACGGCCTCTGCAGTAATGTACTATTAATGTAATCAAAAACCTTGTTTACAATATTTCACAAGATTTGGTTGATAAATGCGACCTGTAGGAGATCAAATGGACAGCACTGAGCACACGAAAGTATTAAATGCCCAATCTGAAACGGACATGTTTCGCTCACACGGTCAATAAACCCTCTTTTTTGTTGGTAAAAAAATAGGCTTCTACTTAATACCGTGAAGAGCCAAAGGTCCAAAATTACATAGTAATGATCACAGATCCTCAGGGACAGGAAATAGTAATTGCTTCGTAACGCCGTGATTTGTGGTTCAGGAACTCATTCCGATGGCTTGCCGAACGTTGGTCGGTTGAATACTAATATACGAATAAAGGATAACTCACACTGGAACGGGACGGGACAGGGCGGGACGGGACGATCTGTCAGTTTCTATAGAAAACGTCACTTGACATCCGAGGGCTCCGAGCTATCATGTGATTATTTCTGTAGAAATTCAAATCAAATCAAATCAAATCACTTTATTTCGCTTTGAAATGTGGTACAAAGGGTGTTATAAAAATATATCATGGTCACACACATTCTACCAGAAGCTGGCATGCAATTGGCAGATCGTCCCGTCCCGTCCCGTCCCATCCAGTCCCGTTCCGTCCTAGTGTGAGTTATCCTTAAAGCTCTGATGGTCGAGCGCTCAGGCGACAGATTTTCAATCAGAAGGTGTTGGGGTCAAATCCCGCCGGTCCGTATTAATGAGTCTTTTCGGAACTTTACGTACGAAATACCATTTGATGTTTTGCTTTTCGGTGAAGGAAAACATCGTGAGGAAACTTGCATACGTTTGCGAAGAAATTGAAAGGTTTATGTGAAGCCTAACTGCTGTATATAGGAAATTTGGTACCCCAAAAATATACCGGTTTCTTGGCGGGCCCACGGACTGTTTAGGTTGCAAGATGTACATATGAGCGCCTTGTCCATGGCGAGCAGTGCGATGGTGAAAAGTGGATGTTTTCATCATGTTAGACAATTCCTTAAATATCTTACCTTAGGTAAATATCGTGCACTAAAATCACACTTACTCATTCATTAGTTCAGTCACTAACATTTTTTGTAATTAGTAGGTACAGGTACAATACACGGTGCCCGTGAGCATTGCAAGAGATTTTAACAGCGTATTCCTGAGGCTAAAAGAAACAAAAAATGTCCTATTAAGTGCATTGGATTAGGGCTAGTTTCTGAGATAATATCAATTTTATGCAACATAATTTTACCGACACTCGGTAAATAAAGCGTTTTGGAATGTGATAATGCTACTACGTGGTCTAGTTTAGACATGATTTTTGACAGACTTCAAAGTGGCACTGTGATGTCTTTGCAAAACTCGGCGCTACCTAAAAACATTTTTTTTTTTGTATTTTAAGTGGGCTTTTTCTAAATGAAATTTACTTACCACGTATCACAAAATGTGTTAAAATCTCTCGCAATGCTCACGGGCACCGTGTATAGTGTATAATCATTCACCTCAACTCGGCTGCCAATACCTACTGGTTTGCATCGCTCATCATGCAAAGGTCTCTAAGCTTCAATGGAATGACTGACGTCGCTTTGAATACTAATGCTTCCCTTAGTTCATTCACATTGAGCTGTAAGCGAGGTACTGGAGGATAATTATATATACATATAGTAACTGTAACGATCATGGAACATTTAAGAGCGAATTCGGAGAATTTTAGAATTTCTCTGATACCTGTAAAAGCTTTAAAAAAAAGGGTTAAAAATTGATAGTCCTATTCTTATTTTATATTCATTAAGTGTTTTTATCTAAGATATCTTTATCGGTTTCAAAATAGTGGCCAAATGAAAAAAAAAGCATCTTTTTGGACCGATAATGGGATTTTCCAGTGAAAACTAGTCCAATATCACTAAATAATAACATTTCTGCAGTAACAACTGATTACAGGTTAATCTCGATTAATGGTTAACTCAATGAACGAAACAAATGATGGTTTTACATTATTAGAAAGAAAGAAAGAAAGAAATTATTTATTTGGTTTAAAAACATTGCAAGGTTCAGGATTAACAAGTTGCACATAAATATACCAAAAGGGATGCCACTCAGCATGAGCCGTGACACACCTAAGTGTACCACGACACTGGTTTTCAGGGCACCCACAAAATCATACAGTAAGTAAACTTAAGTTAAACTAAAAACATAACGTAAAAGAAGGTGGTTGGTTTCAAAACAATATAAAACAAGTAAGGGAATTTAAGTTAAATTATAAATAGAGTTCTTAGGTTTGTTATAATAATTTTTATAGCTAGGTATTTATGTATGCTGCATATATATATACGAGTAATTATGTGTGTTTGTATATGTATGTATGTATGTCCGCTTAGTTATTGGTAGTTTGTTGATGAGTTAAATACTTTTTGAGGTTTGCCTTGAAGGAGGGTATGGATTATTTGGTGATATGTGATGTTTGTTTTAGGATATTTTAAGATTAGGTTTTAAGTTTCAAAGTTTTCTATTGCATACATATAGAAAGAACTTCATACGATATTGATATATCTATATCGGAAGTTCTTTCTTTATTTCAGAACTGCTTTACATATTAAACTCAAAAAAGGGTACTGAATGGTTCACTTATTCTCACCTCTTTTCAATAAGGTACAATAGAAAGTTAACCTGAATAAATGATAGATAAGAAGAAGAAATGATAGTAAACAGTGAAACAAAGTTAAGTATGTATGTTTTCAATAAAACAAAATATAGTATGCCGTTGTTGCCTACAATATTCAACACTTTTATAATGCTCCCGTCAAGATTTTCATTAAGAAGTTAAATGAGTAGTTTTAGCTTTTTAGTCGTTTTTTTACTTTCCTCGCATTGAAAATGAAAAGTAGAGTGTTCAACTCAGGTAAAAGGCACCCACTTCTGACTCGCACTATTGGCGCTCTCACTTCGTTCGAGATCTTGACGTCAAACGTCATACACGGAAAACGAGACCGAAACCCTGCAACAACTATACGTAAAACTCCTCTGGCCAGCTCTTTTGTGCCCCCTGTGACCGTACTTTTAAAACCAAATTCAGCTTCGCGAGCCATATCAGGGCCCATCACAATGAAAGAAATCCGGTTAAACATGTTTAGAGGTGCGTCACCGGATACGGCGTGGACGACATGATGATGATAATGATTAAAGTGACAGGAAGGTTTCCCAGAATCGCATGTTCAGGTTTTGCTCGAGGCCGCGAGATTTTCACTTTTTCTTTACTTATTTCGAAGCTTAGTCAAGAAGTTAAAGTACGTTCACTTACTTCACCTTGAGACTTCCAGGAGATATTAATTGGTTCACAAGATTGAGCCTCTCCATCTGTATTCAAAGCGGCGGCCATTTCGATTCGGAACTAAGCGCTGGCCCAAATTATTTTTGTTTACATTGTAAAGGGTTTTAGTAATTAAATTTTCGTGTATTTGGCTTCGTTGTAATAATGTTTTATAAAGCCACGGGTAGACGTGTTTGGGATAATGTGGGCTTTTTTAAGGAGTTGAAAATAAATAAACAGCTTATCTTCCGAAAGGATGACTCACACTCATCCGATCCGGGACGATCTCGGATCCGGGACCATCCTTAAGGCGGTGAGCTACGATGATGACGAGGTCCAGTGCGATTAAAAATGGCGCCGGTACGATGTCACATCGTAACACTACGCAACGCCATATCCCTCGCTCCTCAGGGGGGCGTTTAGCAACATCTACCGTAAGAAAGTTTTCTTCCTAGCGTTTTCCCGGCGTAAGCCACGGCTCAGGGGCCTGGCTTAAACTATGAACGAAAGTCGATAACCTTTAGCATTCAAAATATAAGACTTGAGGGTTCCGTACCAGGCACCCTACGTTAACTGGTCATTTAATTGCTACCCCTAATGCAAAGCACAATGCCTAAGGACCCAAGGATGTTGCAGTTTGTATGTTGGTTGGTTGGTTGCAGAATACTATAGATTGAAAGCGATGTCATATACCAACAGAAAAGTGACCAAGGGCCCCAGTGCCCAACTGATCCCAAGATTTGACGTAGGTGCTGCTATCTGACCTTCCAACCCAGAGGGTAAACACGGCCATATTTGGATTAGTCCGCTTCATCGAAAAGCCGTTGGTAAATATCAAATGATATTTCGTACATAAGTTGCGAAAAACTCAGTGGTACGAGCTGACATGATTGCTGGCAGGATCTGCCATAAGAAAATGCTTCTTAATATGACAAATACGCCCTGGATTTGTTCACCAAATTCGGGGCCACGGGTGTCCCGTTGGTACAGCCCAGCTCCCGTGTGTGATCAGTTGGCAGAGCAATGGGGGTGTATCCCAGAGAGGGTTCGAGTCCCGCCCCGCCGGAGGTCATAATATTTTCCACTCTTTCTTTCTTTATTAGTAAGGTGAGGTCAATCGGGTCACAGAGTGGATTGGATCAAGATGAGATTCGGCGACGTATCCAAGGGTAGTAACTGTGACGGCCTGCGAGTAGCCTTTACGTGATACTAATTGCCAGGCTGTAGCTAGCTGCTATCTTTCAGATTAGGCAGTAATATACTTTTGATCCAATTCGGCCTGTGACCCAATTTGCCTCGGTCTGTCATAAGATCAAAAGCTAACATAGTACAAAAATAATCTAAACTTTTTGGTGCTGCCTCTTTCGCTGCAAGTGCAGTATTTTGTTTTTCAGGCTCACATACTTAGGCGATGCCCCTGCTGTCAAGTCAAAATTACAGAGTATCGAGTATCAGCGTCGAGTCACGTGTCTATTGGAGTTCTATCGGATACATTCTGGTGGTGCGCGCAAGAGCTGCATGACCTGATCCCACCTTCCCCCTTCTATCATAGGACATCCAGGCGCGGGGAGTAAATGCACACAAAACGATTTCCTTCGTCTTTTTGACTACGAAGTGCCGGGGAATGAAATGCGCTTCTTCTGTTTCCTTGACAAATACAACTCGGTCTCTTTAAAGCACGAGTGCTTTATTGAATCGAGGTTATTACTAAACCAGTGAGCTCCATCTTAAGAATGACTTACACCAATCCGATTCGGGATGATGTGTCAGTTTCTATAGAAACCTCCCGGATCGGAACGGATTGACGTGAGTCCTATAGAAATGACTAGAGATAATCGGCGCGGCGGTCTGTTTATTAAAAAAAAAGAAACGTTTCTCGATGCTCACATTGGGCCCTCAGACATCTGCAATCCAGCTTAAGTCACTCCCTTTCCTTATATTACTAAAAAGCTTACGCACGCCAAATCTAAATAGCATTTGAACGTCAGTAAAAAACAGGTTTGACGCGAACCAGAGAGGAGCAGCCCTTCAAAAAGTCGTATCCTGCAGATACAGTGAATCGGTAAAGGCTTAGAGCATAGACAACTGGACAAGCTTTTCAATATGATTTCCTCTCTGCCAAAAAACTTGCACAATGGGATCTATAGTCAAACCACGTTATCTCTTCCAAGCAAATGATTTTTAAAGTATTATTTTAAACATCAAACTTTTCGTCATCGTACTTTCGCTCACCAGGCAGCGCCACTTATGCACCAGTCTTGTTTCAAAATGAAAACTTAATTTAGCGCGATACTAAGTGATATTTGAAAGTCTTCGTCTAAGTTTCCAGCTAGAGTTTATTAAATGAATTTTGAAACTTTCGTTTTTTCCGAAGTTTTCGGATGTTTCAGAAATAAATAATGTCACTATCACTGTCACTCTTTCCAAATATTTAAACTGTTTCTTCCTCGATGTAATCGATGTAGCCCCCTTGTAGGTGTAAATTAGACCTAACATACATTGATTTAGAGTTGAAAAATTAGAACGGAAACTTTCATTGTTTTTTTTTTCGTCAAAATCCGATAATGAGACGTTTGAGAAAAAAAAGCGTTTTTTACCAGACTTTTACAACGCTAAGCTAGACCCACGTTTCACTAGCGTCCCTAGCGGTAATCCTCATATTCATTAGCTGCAATTCAGAAACTAAGCGTCAACACTATAATCAGCAGAAAGAGCCATTCTTAATATTTGGTAAATCCTTTTTTTTTGTATTTGGCACTAAGAGCTGTCAAACTTTACTTTACTTTTAATGAACTGACAAACTCTAAAGTGTTATTTTAACGTCTGCTGTGAAATTATGACGTTCACTTAATTTAACCGATGTTAAATTGTTTATGAAATAAATAACAAATTCTTAAACATTTAATAAAAAATGCGTTTTAACTTTTATTTTGTATGTCTGTCAGTCCGCGGTATCAGGAACTATTTTCTCAGAGCGCATTTGTTAAGTTCCGAAGGTGCAACAGGTGAAAGTTCAGTTTGTATGGACTGACGTTTATCTGACGCAACGTGAGAATAGCCATACTCTTCTCTGAACTGCAAAAATGGGCCGAATATTTTGTATAGAAAACGCCAGACAACGCGGCTCCAGTTGTTAATGATCTAAGGATAAAGGGGACGCATTTACATAATATTCTATTTTGAATTTTTACTGCTGTGTTTTTTTAGGTTCCGCCTAAAGCGGAACATAATAGATATCTACTGTTACCTTTCTTCATGGATGACTCAGGTCAGGTTAGACAATGTGTCAATTGCTATAGAAAGCGTGACGTTTTCTATAGCAATTGACATATCGTCTTGGCCCCGCTCGGTTCCTAGCTGTTCAGTCTTAGGTATGCTTTCTAACGTTTAAAGGGTACAGGGTAACAGTGAGGAAAATAGCTACCTACTGTAAGATAGCATGAGCGCGATCTCGCCAACAAACTGGTTTCTCAGTTTGGCGGGTTATAATACCAATTAATGTAACTATGTACACCTTTTGAATAATAAACAAAAAGAAGCCATCTTATTTCACTAGTGTGAAAGAGACACACAACAATTGAGAAACTTCAGTATTTTTCGCATCAATGCATCAACACCGCTATACAAGAATACATATAAAAATATCGTTCTTGGAAATTTTAAAAGTTCCCCCGTTCCGGTTCATTCCTGGCGCAGAGGCTGTCTATTGCTGTTCAACGCGAGAACGCTGCGAGTGTGATGGGCACTTTTGCGCCAGGGATGTGGCGGGGGGGTCTGTTTGAATAGTTGGTTTGTGGGTAGGATTTTGTTTTTTTTGTTTGTAAGTTTAGTTTAAATGTGTGAAAAATGTTATTTTATGACTAAGTTTATTTTAAAAGTTATGTTTATAAGATGCGGTGTGTAAATACGTCTTGGATTATAATGTTACAAAAGAAAATAATTCACGTAATTCATTTCGATTTCAATTTTCACAATGACAGTTCAAAGTTCACATCTAGCGTTTTTGGTTACTTTTTCAATAATTGACAAGCATTCTTTGTCATATTAGTTGTGTGCGTGAGACATGTATAGAATAAGTTAAGGTTTAAGCAAATAGAGTAACAGCGATTGTAAATATCAAATTGATTAGAAATAACGCAACAATAGAAGTACTTTAATGAATAAATAATCCAGTGACGAAATGTTGCCAACGTCTTCGGTACCACGCTGCAGTGGCCTGTTAGAATTTATTTTAGTTTTCTTCTAGTTTTATTTTCATTTTATTTTAGTTATACATCTAGATTTAGTTTAGTTTATTACAATAAAAATAACTAAATACATAAAAATCAAATATAATCATTGTAGACACAAGGATAAAGCAAAATGAAACAATAATTTTTTTTGCTATAAGTATCAGAGATATTCTCAAGGTCTATTTTTTATATTATTAACCCACATCGCTTTAACACTAGATTAACTGTTATTGAACTAAACTTTTAATAATAAATTTAACGGGATAAGATATACAACTTTATTACTAATACTAATAATCAAATTGTACCTAGACAACTTGATTACCTAACTTAATAATTACTTCAGTAAGTTAGCGCCTCAATTGCTTAATTCCAAAATTATAATCATGTTTACTTCTACAATTTCTCTTTGAAGTAGACTGATTTTGTAACATAATTAGTCTAGAATTTCTAAAGGAAACCCTAATTAGATAATATCGGGTACTGTTTAAAAAGGATATGTTTGAAATTAATTTATTCCTATCTATCATTTCTCCCAATTCACGACCCAAGACGTTCTTACAAGAAATAAATAAAATTTAATAAATATTAATATAAACAAGGGTTATAAAGTAAAAGAAATTCCATATTCTATGTCATAAATGCCCCCCTGAGAGCCGTCTGCCGTGAAAGCAGCAACCCTGCGTGCGTAGCCAAGATGCCAATCGCTAACGTTTAATCGCGAACGAAACGCAACTCATTGTCGCACTAATAAGAAAAAGTAATATAGAGAGATAACTACGATACGTTTCCGAGCGTGAGCGATTGCCATCTTGGCTACGCACGCTGCTCACCTTTTTTAAGTAGTCACACTTCTATGTATAAATTGAAAGAGATGACATACATACATACTACAGAAAAAATTACCAAGGCCCCCAAGTGCTCAAGGCTGGGAAATATTTATCTCTCCTTAAATAATATAAACCGTGTTGAACACTACGCAAAAACAATTGACGCTTGCCCCCATCACCCGCGCACAACGCCAAGGTTGCCTACGATTAGAAATCTATAAATATAATGAAGCAGAGTTGGATCAATATTCTGTACATTCAAGATATTTGAAAAAAATTGAAGATGAAGATATTTTGTTTTTTTTGTCGATCTGTTTGAGCATCAACGGCTGAATGGATTTAGATGCAACCTTCACTGGCACGTTAACGGTATCTTCTGTCAGGTTACAGGCAAAAAAAAATATCAGCGGACGAAGTCGCGGGCATCAGCTAGTATTATATCCAAAGGAAATATTTTAACGCCGTGGTAGTTTTGAAACATGACAATAATGCATTTCCATTACACAATTTCTTGAATGCTGTAAAATGGGGTGAGTCGGGATTGCGAGGGTAGTTGGGTCATGGATGGGGTGACGAGAGACGGTAGACAAAAAGAAGGTTACAAAAATACTTTATTCTCTTGGCAAGTCAACCTGTTGTATATTATGTCAATTCTAGCAATCCCATCTCACTCAATTGCTATCCGTCCTATCCCCAACTGGAGTGGCTATGAAAATGAAACCACAGTTTATAATTAAAAAACTAAAATTCTTGCAACCCACACTTTCTAAGTATACAGCGTGGGTATGGATGCAATGCGTGCTGAATTTTTATGTATAAAAAAAACATCTTACTAAACATCTTACTATCAGCTTAATAAACTTGAGCGTATTCAAAATATTTGCATCCGGTTCATATTTGGGTAACGCAAATATGACCATGTTTCCCTTTTCCGAACGCAGCTCAAGTGGCTCCCTATTCGTCTTCGCCGTGACTATCACGTTCTGTCCCTTCTTTATACTACTCTTTTCTTTCCTGCTACTCCCTGTTATCTTAAAGAACGTTTCAATTATCTCCGCTCTGTTAGATCATCTAGCAATTTGATTCTGTTCTTCCCGTCATCCTCTTCAAAATTTTATACCTGTTCTTTTACATTCCAGGCTGTTCGGCTTTGGAACTCCCTGCCCCTACACATCAGGCGTGCGCAATCTCTTGCTGTTTTTAAAAAACTGCTTAAAGAGCATTACCTGTCTCTCCCGTAATATATACTATATAGACTTACCTATCATTTATTGTCTTTCTATCTGCTTCTTTTTCACTGTATGGCTTGTATGTTACTGTTATAAGAATATTATATATATATATATTTATGTAAGTTTATGTATGTCTGTGCATTTCATCCTTTTTTTTTTGCAACGCCTACTCTTCAAGGATACGTTTTTAATGTTTCCGCTACCCAAAGGTTGTCTGGAAGAAATCGCTTTTTAGCGATAAGACCGCCTGTTGTTTGCCTCTGTGTTAATCAAATGTTTGTACCTTGTAAATGTTTTTTTTCTTTCTCATGTACTGAGGTGTGCAATAAAGAGTATTCTATTCTATTCTATTCTATTCTTACTTTCCTAAAGAGATTAATGTAAATAGGTTCCCTAGGTCCAATAGTAATCGTCATTAAAATATTCGCCCGAATCAAATACCCACGCTGTATAAAAAGTAACATGCCACATATAAATATCAACTTTTATCGAGGTTGAAAAATCCAATCCTCCAATTCGTTCTAACTCACCCCATTTACGGTATTACTTTCAGACTCTCTCTCTTTCTTACGTCATTTGTTATTATGTGAAATAAAATTGTATTTAAGGGCATTAACTGACAATTATGATAAAATCATTATTTTATATTAAATTGCAACGGTTAACACTCACGTATTTTTATCACAATAGGCGTGACATGTTTCGTCTGCGTCGGGCAGACCTCGTCGGACAGACAGAGTGGTGTTATCAGCTTCGCGGCTAGGGCCTATTGTGATAAAAATACGTGAGTGTTAACCGTTGCAATTTAATATCAATATGTCTCACGAAAGTTTAAATTATAACATTATTTTATATTAAGAACATTAAGTCATTCGTATAAAATAAACGTGCCATATGCCACAGATGTTTAATTAAATTAACCCATGCGTCACAAGCTATGCTTTGTAATCAAACTCAATTGCCAAAATTGAGTATGTTATGATCATTAAGAAAATTAAAGGCCGAATAATATTGTTTCTGAGACACAATTTACCATTATTGGAATAATTTAATGTGTACCAGGCTTTTAAAATATGCGTTTTATTATAACACACAAGCATATAACTCATTTTCTTCGGTTTTAGCGCTGGTGTAAGTATTTATCACTATGTTTTTATTCCACGTATTTCATACTTTAGCCGCGCTTAAATACGGCATATAATTATATCCCTATGGTTATAAATAAATAAATAATTAATAAATGTTATGGAACAATCTTACACAAATCGACCTAGTCCCACGGTAAGCTCAATAAGGATTGTGTTGAGGGTACTAGGCGACGATATATATAATAGATAGGTATATACATATAAATACTTAAATACATAGAAAACATCCATAACTCAGGAACAAATATTCGTGATAAACACACAAATAAATGCCCTGACCAGGATTCGAACCCGGGACCTCCTGCTTCGTGGGTGTGGTTCCTGGTTCGTGGTGGCTGTGGTTATAACTATATAACGGCTGTATCTATCGTACTGCAACATATCCTATGGCGCTTAGGACCTTTGTGGCAATTACCACCTCGCGAGACCTAGCTCACAGAGCTTTTTGTTTATATATCGTATGGTTTACAATCCTTTTCTACTTAATTTAAAAAAATATAAGATACGTTCTTGTTTTAGTAGGTATCTAGGGTAGAATTATAAAAAAAGTCCACCCGCGTATACTTACTTACCTACTGTATAAAAACCCGACAAAAGAAACAAGTAAAGTCTCCAAACCGTCCGCCATCGTCGTAATCAGGAGACAAAGGACAACTCAAACAGAAGCGAGAAAGTTGTTGCAAAATATTTGCACAAAAAATCACGTTGAATATAATTTTACTTATTGTTCCTTTTAGGGGCAAAGAATAAGTGGCACGATGCAGATAGGTAACTTTGAATATGAGTAAAGATATATGTAGAAAAGCTCATATTGATTTTATGAAAAAATTAAGTACAATGTAATTAAAATGGTGGTGACCTGTTAAAGGTGAAGAGATTAAGAAAAAAAGGGAAAAAAGATTTTTTATTGCGGTTGTTTTTGTATTTTGTACGGTTGGCCATACTCGATAAAAAAAACGATTTGTGTGAACTGATGTTTTTATTAATTCGCCATTCAGGTCACTGTTCAAATATGATAACCTCTCGGCTATCTAATCCCAAGATTTACAGCAAGCACTAGCTTTTACAAAAGCGACCTCAGGCGTCTTACAACAAATATGAAGTGACAACAAGGATAAAGTAAACATGAATAAATAAGGATAAAGTGGTGACAATTTAGTGGACACAGTTAGCTCGGTGTGCTTGTTGTTGATGATCCCGTCAGATGATCCGACAATCGACACTTCCGCAATGACGACGCCGGATTGCTCGATCGTGTCTATATCTCGGCGCACGGGACCCGTACCTACGCCGTTCTCAAGCAGCGATGTCTGAGCAGCGGATGTAATTCGACGATTCTCTACGTAAAAAGATACGGCCGTTTATGTTGCATTTCCCATACATTTGTATTGGGAATCAAAAAGAACTTCCCGTTGACCTAGAATCTTTTTTTTTTATGCTATAGGTGGCAAACGAGCAAACGAATCGCCTGATGGTAAGCGATTAACGTCGTCCATCGACACCCGCAACACCAGAGGTGTCGCAAGTGCGTTGCCGGCCTTTAAGGAATCTGAAAGGAAAAAGTCCGAAAACCGTATCATTGCCGCACACTGAGAGTCATAAATGGAGGGTAGGGGAAAAACATCCCTTGCGCGGTACCCTCGGTGAGCGAGTCCGTCTCGCACTTGGCCAATTTTTTCAAGTAAAAAATTGACAATGTTCGTGTCTGTGAACTCATTGCTCTATGATCTCGGACGGCAGTAGTATCGCTAACGAAGGGCGAGTTAGCGAGGGTTGTTTACACAGAAACGGGTTGATTTCGGCAAATGCCGCGCTCCTGTTTCCGGCACATCACACCACCATTTTGAAAAAAATTGTGTTCCGGATCACACACGTTTTTTCTTCAATTGTTTCGGTCAAAGTGACCAAGGCCCCCGGTGAGCAGAAGGCCTCAAAATATGAAAGTTGCCGGATGATTCAAATAAATGGCAAACATAATTTGAACTCTCGATACGCTAACGCGATCGAGAAGTTGTGAATGTACAATTTTATACTAGGCCTTCAGGGCTGGTAACGAACCAGCGATCGCGGCAGGTGCTCTCTGCCGCTAGCGAGGGCGAGGGCGTCTGCCACGAAAGTAGGAGGTCGCTGGTGACCAATGCCCCAGGTAAGCAGGGCTAGAATCGGACCAGCGTCCTGCTTTCGCTTTAAAATATCTCGGTAGCCCCTTCATCGATTTAACTCATATTCGAACTTAAAAATAACATTGATATCATCTACCTACATACCAAACACGACGGTTTGACCATCGGACAAACATGGGTTACTAATGTATCGCCAAAAATTATTTGTCAAATATTCATTCCCCTAACAATTTATCCCAAAACACGTTTGCAAATTAATTTCTCAACTAATCATTTAGCGACCGCATCTTTCGCCGAATATCATATTCCAATAACCTAACCTAGTTATGAAATGAAAATCGGCTAAATGTGAGTTGGCAAATAGTAATTTGAAAAGTTGGTTTGCAAGTGATTTTACAAAATGAAATTCGACGAAAAGGCAGGATCCCGACCAACATCCATACAAACAACGACGGGTTGTCCACTAATATTGGGAGACTCGCTTACATAAGAAAGAAAGGAAAAATACTTCTCATTTTGTCAGATGAACTCTTCGTCTACCAGTCAACTTCATTAAACGCTTGAATAATCAACACCCCATTATAAGTTGCTGATTTGATTTGAAATCATTACACAAACTATTTGATTGCGTTCTAATGATGTCAGACAAACCGAGAGTTTCGTAACGAGTGACGATTGCTGACTCGTTTAGCCCTTGTCACGGGAGGTAGTTGCAGATTTTACCTGTAAAATAATTTCTATTAATGATAGTTTTTTACAAGAATCCGACTATGCTAGATTTTGATAGCAGTCTTCTTCTTCTTTAAGAATAATGGCCTCTGTCCGAATATTGGTAAATTTTGCCAGTGTCACGTGTTATTAATATATCAGTATAAATTATTATATAAATCGTTTATTGCCTCTTGGGCGACGTTGTTCGGTAATTGGCCTTGTTATTTATTAAGTTTACAGCAATACGTAATAAAATCGTTTTACAGGAGGCCAAGATCCCGGGACAACCGAGTAATGACTCAATAACGCGGTTACACGCGTTTCAGGATTAATTCTTCATTAGCTGCACACTTCTTCGTTAGTTTACTGCACAATAAGCTATAAATATTACACATTAAACCACTTTAGCACACAAAAAACAAAGAACTATTCAAGAGACGCACCCGCCATCTTGAGAATCAAAACGGAAGTCCGATAGCAGACTGAAAGTTTTCAGTAGACGTCATAATTTCACTGACGTTTAAATTAACATATTAAAGTTTGACAGTCCATTTTCTTGAAAGAGGTAAATGGTGACTCTACTGGGCATTTAGTAAAAACAGTCTCGACATAAATAAAATTCTTGTAAAAATAGTATTTCTTGAGTTTTTTTGCGTGTCCGATAGTTTTTTTATAGATTAATTATCTATATAAACTTATATATAATTTCCCGTAGAAATTGAATTTGTTACCTTTATCATAATGTGTATGATTTTATTTTATTCTTTGCAGCCTTGATATTTGACTAAAGAGTTGTTAACTTTGTAGTGATTCTCACTTCCAAACTCTGTAGGTAAATGTGACCGTCCTCTTTTCCTTTTCACACAAATTCTTCTCTTACAAATAGTTCTTGAGCACAAATTATCTTAAGAAATAAGCACACCATGTAGTATCAAAATGACTATGATTGTAATAATCGTAATAAATGTAATGGCTCCTGGTCTATAATTTAATACCCACTACAGAAGAAACAGATGTAAGATGCTCCACTCGAGTATCTCCGCAATCCATTACTGCAGATATTAATGTTATCTATGCGTAACTTTTGTAAATTGGGCATTTAACTGTTCTGTCACCAAAATATCACCTACTTGGGTCAAACACAAAACGATGTTCAGAGTCTTTCCAGTGGACTATTTAAAAAGGTAAGGGCTATAAAGTTTGATTTTCTTATTTAAGCCTTTATTCTTATTAACTTTTTCAACGCCAAGAGCACCTAAAAATGCCAAGCACTGCCGTGCCTACTACGCCAACGATACCTAAAGGTGTCATGGCGGACGCTGCCAAAACAACTGTCCTGCTCACAGATAAGAGATATTGGCGCGTAGGCCACATTTCAACGTGAGAGCAAAAGCATTGAAAAGGTAAAGGGGTTAGACCCACTTCGACTATAACTAAGTACAAAAATTCAGGGTTTATTTTATCATAAATACGCAACGTTTCAGTATAGTTAACAATTTATTTTTTATAACTGATTAAACAGATATGATTCACTGTCCGCTCACTCTTTAATTGTTAAAACCGCTTTTTATAATCTGGCAAGTAGGTATATTATGGATCTTGTTTAATTTTGATCACGTTAAATAAGTTTTAATATACCTACAAAATTTGAACAAATTAGTTAGAAATACCAGTGTTCGACGCTGCACTAGTATTCGACATGGGCACTTTATATCAAAGTCATTTAGGTTAAATTTGTGAAATGTATTTATTACCTACACCACAAACAACAAAATAAGCAAATAGATTATAATCCGTAAAATGTAACTAACTATAGCAATGCTGATCCGCTGGGCAAAATAGTGGCCAGCCCTCTGGTCACCAGAAGCCTCAACCAGGCGCGAGGCCATGTCACTATAAAGACAACGAGCGCTTATCTTGGTCCCCGCGGTCCCAGGGTTTCAAGTTTTCAACCTCAAACCCCGCAAATATGTAACTCCTACCAAGGACGGCATATTTGCGACGCTTGTGGTTTTCGGCGGAGCATGCAGCGGCACCAACATAAACTTTGGTGCCTGCAAATCAATATGCGTTGAAAAAACAAATTTGAACAACGAAGAGTTTTCGATATTCGAATTTAAACTTTGTGAACTTTAATATAAAGTGCCCATGTTGAATACCAGTGCAGCGCCGAGTACTAGTACTTCTACCTTAATTATTTATAGGCAAAAGTAAAAAAAAAAAACAGAAAATGGTTGATACCCGTACACCCAAATATTATTATGTTTAGAAATATGCTAAATGACAAACTGGATTCCACGTTTAAGACAGAAACCCTGCTCCATATTAGAATTTTCAGTAGTTATGCCATAAAACCGCGATAATTTAAAAAGGTAAATATTAAGCAGCATTTAAATTGTAAGTGCACCATCTTCTCCTTCAACCTTCCGCTTTAACCCAATCAAGTTAGCCAGCTAACTACATTACGTCTGTTCATCATATTTGCTGATACCTCCTCGGGAGTGATTACGCGTATGCAAACACGTTTATATTTGGTTTGAAGCTTTAATTGGTGATTCGGTGTTAATTAGGTTTATTCGGGTTAGAAAGTTAGATTGGGTATAGAAACACGTGATGACATTAAAATTTTTGAACTAGTTCCTATTTCTATTGGTAGATGTCGCTAGGCGCCTTATGGCAGATATAGGCCACGCAACGTTATGACTTATGAGCGCTCGGTGAAAATGGTAGGGCGGTGCATAAGACCACATAGCGTCCACAACCCCAAATAGACTGCATTCCATTGCTCTGCGCATTCAAGGTTTTTTTTTAAATACTACGACGGTGACAAACAAGCATACGGCCCGCCTGATGGTAAGCGGTCACCGTAGCCTATGGACGCCTGCAACTTCAGGGTGTTACATGCGCGTTGCTGACCCTTTAAAAAAAAGGAGGATTCGCTGTGTTGACAGCTAAAGGGGCCAAGGGCTTTGCTCCGTGGGTCCTCAGCTGTCAGCACAGTGAATCCTCTTGGAGCTCTGGCGACCTTACTCACCAACAGAAACACAACACTATCAGCGCTTATAACTCGTTGCGCGATCTGGAGCCTTCCCATGACTTCTTAACGCGATTCAGTTGACGACCTAAACTGAGTCGCTTCCATACAACTGAACCTAAACAGCAGGCCTACCACGAACATCGAAAATTAGCATTGACGGGAAAACCTCTTTGTCACACCAATATCCAAGTGCGACAGAGATAGAAATACAAATCCGCAATCGTTCGATTTTCGTGGTATAGGCCCTGAACCTAAGCTGAATCGCATTAAGTAAGACGTCATGGTAAGGTCTCTGAGCCTTTTTACCATGACGTCTTAACGCGATTCAGTTTAGGACCTAATCTGAGTCTCTGCCATACAACTGAGCACAGTTAAGAACCTAAACTGAATCGCGCAAAGACGTCATGGTCAGGCTCCGACACGAAAGGTATAGTGGTAAATTCGCAGGCAATCATTACATATTGGTAGATCAGTTGATAAAGCGATGGGTGTCTATCTCGGAGTTGCTAGTGCGAATCTCGCCCGAAGTCATTAATTTTTCCTTACCATTATTTCCAAGAATAAATTGGAATGGTTCTGGACTTTTTGCTTCAAATAATATTAATTTAGTTCACACCTTTAAACTTAAGTCCCAAAAACGTTAATGTATCAATATTAGTTATAGGGTATTATGGCATAGGGTAAAGTTGCATTATTTGGTGATACTTCTAATTCGGTGATACCAACCAAAAAAAAAACTTCCGCTTCAAAAAGCTTGAAATCTTAAAAGATTATATTAATACTTGACTTTGAAAAAATCGACCTTGTTGCAACGTTTTAAAGTATATTTTTCTATGTAGTATCACCAAATTAAACGTATTGCCAAATTACGCGAGTTTACCCTAAGTAAAAATTGCTATAATATGTGTTTCGGTAGTATATTATTATGTAGGTATAGGCTAGTATAAGTAAGTTACGCTACAAACCGATTGGCCGCCACTTATAGTTTGTTTCAAAGTATGTGCAGTCGCCTTATCCAAGCACGCCTGTGTTCCCTAGGTTAGAATCTTTGTTTAGATGTTTGATCACCTTCGCCGCTCCCATGTATATGATTGCAACTGTATTACTTCGCTCTGTAAGCTATAAACCTCTCTCTCCCTCGTCACATTTAAAAGATCCAAAAACGAGATATTTGATCCTAAATCTGGTAAAAATTTCACGAGAATCAGCTGAGAAAAGCAGCCTATAGAGAACAGACGTAGCCTAAAAAAAAGCACTTCACCCACACAGAACCAAAGATGTTTAAGCAAACCCTCTACTCCAACAAAGACACAAAAAACCCCGTCCACTCGTTAAAAGATCACCCCGGTGCCAGCAAACGGCATAATTGCCCCATCTCCACCCCGCATGCATCCAATCCCAGCTCAATTGTGAATTCAGGGAACCTTCACTCAATTTAAAAGGTAGTTGAGAACTCAAACACTCAACCCTTCCAATTTGGGGAGCAAATACTTGAGCGACGCCCGATTCTGGTAAGTTGGAGATCGCAAGTTTGCTGATAGTTTCAGTTTCGAAGAACCGCTTCATAAAGACTTTTGAAACATACCGAAGTGACACGTGCTAAGGCGTTTTGTAGTCTACGTGGATTCAAGTATTATTTTAGTTTCCATTAAATCTCAATAATTCATACACCTTGGCGGGTGCTGCTTCTGCGTGCATCCGATTACTAGGGCAGGTGCAAAATCCTCTCGGTGGTCCCTTTACATTTCAATCAACTGTCAAAAGGGGCTTTACGTTGGGTTTCGCTCCGCGTACGCCTCTTAAACGTTGATAGCACCATTGTTCTGTGATGGGAAAGACATATAGGTGTTGCTACGTCTCAAAATAATGTTTCATGGATAGTATTACTCCATGAAAAGCTATAAGTACTTTAAAAAACCTTTTCTTATAGTTTTAAACGACTAAAAAATATAGATAATACTTACTTGGACGGTCCACGGTCGGGTGGGGAAACTCATTTGATTTAAAAAGGGCACCTATTCTTCTTGCTGCACAAGTTCGGTATTAAAACGATATGTACAAATATTAAATGTTATTAACCAAAAATACAATCCCGTTAAAAATAAGGACCCCCTGTATTCGAGAGCGACATGGCCTCTTGTTGCTGAAGAAAGAAGATTACTAAGTCTACAAGCCAGCGTTATAAAATTTCGAAAACGTAAAATTTACAGAATACGGCACCTCATGAATCGCAGTGTCTTGCTACTTAATATTAATGTGCTGCCCGCCCTGCTGGATATAAGCACTAGAATAAGTTGGAACGTAAGGTAAGTCATTATTTTTTTACTACTAGTTTTCGCGTCATAAAGTTGGGGTCTATTGCACAATGTTCGGGAATCTTGCACTTTGTGACTATGCGTGACACTTAACACAGTAAATCTTTAGGTGGTCCTGACTGAACTTAGACCGGGAGACATCGAGAGTCAACTGTCGTTTATTGGGGGGAGGGCAGGAATTTGATCCGCCGCTCAATTTTCTTAAACGATTCATAATAGGGAATGTAATAATCATTTTCGGGCAAACTAACGACGAGGTTTTCATTTTAAAAAATCGTTTGATTTTGTCACATAAAAATGTTCGTTTAATCGGAAAACTATCACTTCAAAGTATGTTTCCATACATTTATTTATTTCCATACATTTGTTTTATTCTTATTATATAATTGTTTGTTTCTAATTTTATTTCATTTTGATTGAATTTGTGACATTATTTTATTACTTTTTACTAATTTTCTAACATTTTTATTGTGTAATTTGTGTGTTTGTGAGACTTGTGTTTTTACTTCTTATCTTTTGCTGATGTTTTCTTTTTGTGGACATATGTTTTCAACGAAATCAATTATTTGTTATTAATGTTATTATGTAAATGTTTCTTTTATAATAATGGATTTTTCTTGTGTAAAGTAATTGAATGTCTTAGATTATGTAACTATATAATAATATCATGTAAACGTTTTGGTGTCAGGCTGTAAGTTTATATTGAAATAAATGAAATGAAATGAAATGAAATTTATTTGAAGGATACCAGTGATATAGGTACAATGTATCTTTCTTCCCCATCGATCAAAGGTTCTATGATATATTTATGTGGATTGGATCTCTCTATTCACATATTGGCGCTCAAGTCGTACATATATAGAAATGGCGGCAAGGAAAGAAAAATAAAAGTTGTTTTTAAATCAGTGTCCAATAATGAGCTCTGCGTCGTCGGCTTCGAGCACACCTCCGCAGATGTCTTAATTAGGTTTTTTTTTATAATTAAAGACGTAGTACATAGTGTAAGCTACTATCCTAACTAAAAAACCACCATGTTTTTTTTTCATATTTTTCTTTCAATTGTTTAAGTTGCACTTGCAGGTTCTCATTAATTCATCACTTTCATGCCTCCATTTTCCACCATCGCACCGCTCGGCTCGCCATCGCCAGGGCGTTCATCCGCACATCTTCAACCTAAATTGTCGCGCTCCGTGCGGTTTCAGAAGAAATTCGCCCAACGAACGCTCCGGCTGTGGAATGAGCTCCATGAGGTTCGTTCAAAAATCATGTGATCATAATATTTGGTCGACTTGATTTTTATCGCTGGTGATATTTTCTCGACCCTTGGAAGTTTCAGGCATCTATAGCTTATATAACATTTAAAACTTTCGCGATTTAAACACATATTTAAACATAATTATTAAACGGGTCTAACGCGAATTAATTTGTTTACCTTATTTACCGACGTTTCGACACAGGTTTCACTGGTCATGGTCGCGGCTGACTGTGTCGAAACGTAACCTCAACTCCATTGCTGTAACTAACGCATTAGACTTGAATACAAGTAGCTTGCCAGCAGCACACAAGTAACTTGCACTGTGTGATGAGGTCTTTACAAGACTATAGCTAGGACCTGAGCGTTCTGTCGATAACAGCCGCAGCCGACGCTTAATTACAAACTTATCTTATTTATTTTTAAAGAAATTTAATAGGACTAAATATCTCCGATATATTTCCCCTGATGATGCAACGACATTAAGGGGAGGCTGTTAGCTTTAAGGATGGCTCCCACTAGGACGGCACGGGGCGAGACGGGACGATCAGTCAGTTTCTATAGAAAACGTCACGTGACATCCGAGGGCTCCGAGCTATCACGCGATTCTTTCTGTAGAAACTGACAGATCGATCGAGTTCATTCCACAGCAGGAGTGACCGCGCGAGGAAATTCCTCTATAACCGCATAGTGCGCCACCATTCAGTGTTATTACAGTCGACTGCGGCATTCGAAAGTATATCCGTCTCGCTCCCGCCAGAGTGGTAGGAGCGAGACGGACATACTTTCGAAAGCTGCGGTCGCTATCGAATACGGTCACGTACAACAGTATGCTTACCATGAGTAAAGGATGACTAACAACGTGACAGGACGATTTGTCGATTTCTATAGAAATAATCACGTGATATCTCGGAGCCCTCGGAGGTCACGATCATTGTGATCGGTGTCTACTGGAAAAAGAGCGCCTTAGCGATTTTTTTTTGCTACAGAACCCTAAAACCATCCAGCAGTCTATATAAAATCCCCAGTCACGTCAACAGAACAAACCATTCCTCTAAATTGAAGTAGGTATCGATAATCTTAATCCTTTTAACCCAGGCGCCGTGGCCACTGCACCCTCATTTCCATAACGCCTTAACCGCCATCACCTTTCAACGGAGATATGACGTTGTCGAGATACGTCGGAGGCCCATCCTGAAGTATTAACTTTAACGAAGTCCCCATTGTTCTAAGAACAATGCCTTGAGATCGAAATGATGAGTTTAAAATTACTTTACTAGGAGTTCTCGAATTTGGTACCTTTGTATTTTTTGTTAGTGAGAAAATGGCCGTTTTTATGTTTTGTTGTAGAAAAATATTTTTTTGCTAAATGGGAAATTTTTATCTGTTTTCTGTTCGGAATCGCAAGCTCTTTCAATCCCAGTAGGAGAAAGAAGTGTCCTAATATTTGGATAAATTTTTCAAATTTTCCATTGCGCTACCATGCTAAATCTGTGAAAGAATGACGGCGAAATGGAAAACAAATCTTTTTTTTCCTACTAGCACTAAAAGAGCTTGAGATTCTGAATAGAAAACTCCTTAACATATCCAATTTAGTAATAAAAGATTTTTCTACTACAAAGAAATTAAAACGCCCAAACCTGCCAGCATATTCTGGCGGAATGTATTATGTATATGTATGCAGCAGTGTGGTATATATATGTATGTGTTTGGTAGGGATAAGCTGGAGAAGAAGGAGCTAAAGGCCGTCGACCTCAGGGATGTCCTGAGGTTCTGTAAGACGACAGGGAGGCTAGAAAGAAGTAAGGGGGGAAAATCGCCGGGTCAATAACCTGCTCCAGCAATGGGGAAAAGGGGTGAATGAGCATATCAGGTGCCCGATTCCGGCCGAGCGTCCCCCATAACATAGCATAGTGAGGAAACCTTCTTCGTAAAACTAGCGCCTACGCCAATCTTGGGGTTAATTGCCAAAGTGAATGCCTGATTATCATAAGTGTAAACGCTAGGAAGTTTTTTTGTACTTTTTCTTACTCCAGAGGTTTTAAGGTGATGTTGTCAATTTCGATATAAAGTGTCACGTGACCGTCGAGGGCTCCGAGCTATCAAGTGACAAGCTGTTCATACAAATTGAACGTCAGATTAAAATCCGAGCACCAAGTCAGTGGGAACCGGTTCTTTATTGTATGAACATCTCTTAAAAGCTTAACAATCGACTTGGTAGCCAATAGTAAAGCCCTGAAGAGCCCTAAGAAGAATTCGTGACATTAAACAGGCCCCTTGTAAATAAACGAAGGGATTTGCCGCTAGAAAATTGAAAAATGTCGCCTTATCTTCATGGAAATAATTACGATCTCTTAGGTTTTGTTTCGGCGAAGTAAGTTTTTTTAAAGGATTTATTAAGGAGGCCGGATAAGTCATTTGCTTTGGTGAGTGGCTTTTTAGGGTTAAATAAGACGGGAAAAAATTTGACAAAATAGAGTCCATGCTAAGATTCCTAGATTTTGATAGCACTGACTATAAAGGTAAGTAAACCGTCATAATTTCATTACCATTCAGGGTCGAAACTCCATGGGGTCCCATCCAACGCACGCAAGTTTGTCGTAGAAATCGCGAAACGTCTGGTTGATGTTACTGGTGACTATTGGTGACCGAAGAGCTGGTGACCTCCTCGCACAACGTATCAGCATTGCGATACAACGAGGAAATGCCGCCAGCATACTAGGTACAATACCTCAAGGACCTATTTTAGATTTAAGGTAGGTAGAGGTAGGTAGTTAGGTAAGTTACACTTACTGTATATATTTCGAAAATAAATGTTTTTACTCATTTACAACACTTTTTATTGAGTCTTCATCAATTTGACAAAGAGCGCAGACCGATAGCACTGTCTCGCTCTCGTTTATGTGCCTGTTTAACCCAATTTTATGTACGGAACCCTTTCAACGACATCGTGCTTTCTTAGCAGTGTTGTTTAAAGTGATTTTCCCCCGCCCGGATAATAAGATGATCTGACGACTTATAATAAAAGGTTTTTGAAATTTCAGTAAGAACAGGCTTTTGTAGCATAATAAAGTGTTCGAACTTTAGATAACGTTATTCATCATCTCTTCACGGATTTGTTACGGTTTTGTGAGGTAAGAGACGGGCACAGCGGATGCATATCGTTTATTGTGGTAGAAAGCACAACGAATGTCGTCTCGCTCAAATCTGGAGCAGAGCCCATCTGGGGATGTACCTCCACCTTACAGAAAACCAGTTTAATAACACTAGACCCTACTCATAGTGTTGTGATTCTGTTGGTGAGTAAAGTCGCTGTGTTGACAACTGGGGACCCACGGAGCAAAGCTTGCCCCTATAGCTGTCAACACAGCGAATCCTCCTTTTTTAAGGGTCGGTAACGCGCATGTAACACAGATGGATTTGCAGGCATCCATAGGCTACGGTGACCGCTTACCATCAGGCAGGCTGTATGCTTGTTTGTCAACGTCATAGTATTTTAAACAAAACCTGGGGTCCAAATCACGACGTTACCTCAAGGTTTGCCGTAACCCTTAGTTTTTGCGAAAGCATCTTCCATCAGACACGTAGAGTTTAGACCGGAAACTAGGTAGGCATTCTACAAAGGTTTTGAAAAACTCAAAAACGCCTTAATACGTAGAAAATTTAGATTGAAATAGTGATTTTTAGGTTCGTGTTTAAATAAAATTATCATAGTAAGCAGGTACATTTGAAACAAAGAAACTTGGGGCACACGGATGCTCATGCCATTTTATACTGGATAAGTCAATGAATTACCCGTATTACTAGTTTGTAAAAAATACGGATAAGTTCGCCGTTGTTTCTATTTTACAGTTATATTATCTACTGTTTTGTACCCTAAATAAATAGAAGGTATACGTCACTGTCAACATCGTCAACATGTCAGTAGCGGCGCCTTCATAGAACTCGATTCCTGCCGTCTTTCCCTGCGTGAGTCAATCTAGCACGTCTTTTCTCAACTACTCAAAGAAAAAGCTGGCTAAATCAGCTCTGGTTTGGCCACAGAACATTTTGAATCTTCCTCACTGATACACAATTTATCAGTATACGACAATGCCGTTAGTTTTGGAATGCCACCACGACACAGCGTAATTTCAACGCCCAAAGTTCCGTCCAACTTAACAAATCAATGAATAACGAACACCGCACTCAATATTAATTAAATTATTAAGAATTAACTACCCAGTCACTACCACAAATGAAAATTCCAGATATAATCTAAGCAAAACCACTCAAAAATTTAGCCAATTTATAATTTTCTCTAAATTACAACTTCAAGCTGGAATAACAAGTGTTATCTGCTAAAGTAATTAAAACTCCGGTAGTTGGAGCCACTATCGCGGATACCTGGATATTTGGATAACCCTTTATAATGTAAATAAGTACAATGTTTGGTGACTGCTTATCCATAGAGCTACAAATACCTAAGCTTTGTTAATTTAGTCATATTAGAAATTCTCGAGCACTCCCTGTATTCCGGTTAACAGTGACCAGACCATATGACCGTATAACGACTGCGCGCTTCTAAAGTATGTCCGTCTCGCTCCGTACGTAGTGGTAGGAGCGAGACGGGCATACTTTAGAAACGCGTAGTCGCTAACGCCTACGGTTACAATTCATGGTAAGCACACTGGTTGGTTTACATATATAAATAAATAAATAAATAAATATCGGACATTCTTACACAAATTGACTAAGTCCCGTAGTAAGCTCAAGAAGGCTTGTGTTACGGGTACTCAGACAACGATAAATATAATATACAAGTACATAAATACATAAAAAATATCCATGACTCAGGAACAAATATTCGTGATAAACACACAAATAAATGCCCTTACTGGGATTCGAACCCAGGACCATAGGCTTAGCAGGCCTTCACTACCAACTACGCCAACCGGTCGTCGGCTGATATATCGAGAGGAGAACGTATGAGCACAGTTAAACCGTGTAAACTGTTTTGTGGGATACTGTATTTGTACATTATGTATCTTTTTATATTAATAAAAAAGTAAATGGAAGAGTTTGAACCAAAATGCTAAACGTAGATAGTTGGCAAGTTCATTAGAAACAGCTGGAAATTTCTTGCCGCGACTGGAACCGAGCGATTATGCTAATGCATGCTGAACCCTAAAATACCATTAATTAGAGGGTTCTGCTTACCAATCCGAGCAGTTTATACCACGTGTATTCACTGTACTGGTTACTGGATACGAGTAGAGAAGATTAGAAATCAGAAACGAGTTTAAATAAATAAATATTATTGGACATTCTTTCACAAATTGGCTAAGCCCCGCAGTAAGCTCAAGTGTTACGGGTACTCAGACAACGATTATAATATACAAATACATAATAAATACGTAGATACGTACCTCCATAACAAATACATAGAAAACATCCATGACTCAGGAACAAAATCTGTGTTCATCACACAAATAAATGCCCATACCGGGATTCGAACCCAGGACCATCAGCTTAGCAGGCAGGGTCACTACCAACTACGCCAACTGGTAACTAGTCAAGAGTTGACTAATGTGTTGTGTCTTTACTGTCATTTTAGTGCTTTTACAGTGACTTCCTGTGTGCTTGTTAGTAACTGCGCGTTTCTAATATGTCCGTCTCACTCCTACCACTTTACTGGTAGGAGCGAGACGGACATACTTTACAATTCATGGTAAGTACACTACGATATGATTGCTATCGCAACAAGTTGACGACGTAGCTTGGCAGCACGATCCTCTCCCATTCTGAGTAGGTGACCGAACCAGCGAAATCTGTGTGATTTTGTTCGATAAAGATCAAAACAAAAGTTATTTTTAAAAGTATTGCCTTTATTACAGGCAACACCTGGTATATAGGCATTTAAAATACATAAACTTCTATTAGAATACTAGGTAATAATTACCTGGATGCACCCAAAAACAACAATTCCCCTAAGGTGCATCCAATAAATAACCTTTTTTTAATACCACGGTGGTGGCAAATAAGCATACGGCCCGACTAATGGAAAGCGGTCACCGTAGCCTTTGGACGCCTGCAACTCCAAGAGGGTCACAAGCGCGTTGCCGACCCAAAAGCGTCCATCAAAAACCTCTTTAAAAAGTTCTTAAATCTGGATGTTTGGGATCGGCACGGGCAAAATGTTTAGAAGGCAGGGTACGCGCTTTATTAGTGTTCTGTCTATTTAGTAGTTTGACACTCTGGGTACCTACAATCAGTCCAGTTGGTTGAAATGGTCTTAACCTAAAACCGTACCTATAATAGAATCTCGAGTATTATGTTATTTTCAATAAACGTGACTAAAGAAAGCAATGCAATATGGAAAAGTAATCATGTAGAACAAATTATTTAACATGTTTGTTCAACATTTATATTAAATTTAAATTATTTCTATATAGTGTTCGTTACACGCTTTAGCACTAACAAAATTAGGGCTGAACGAATTTTGATGAAATTTAACACAGATAATTGTTTGTTTTACATATTATCATATTTAATTAGTAATTGTTTTTTATTGAAATTGTTAATTGTAGACTGTATTTTAAATAAACACGGTTCTAATCTGATGATGCAGAATATTACTTTTTTCAATAATCTTTTTTCTAATCCAGTAGTATAATAAGTTTAAAAAAAATCAACACTTATGACCACATTTCCCTATATTACGCACACATTCACAGGGTTTAATGATGTCATCATTTACCTATTATTATAAGCCGTATAACGAAAACCGTGTGCCGTAGTAAAACGGAAACGCGTCATCATTACCATATTATAGTTTTTCGCCAGCCCTATATCGAGGGCGACAAAACGGCCCTTATCTCCGCCCCTGCTTTATGTCCGTTACGTCGTGGCTATTGTTACAGACGAGTTGTTAATATAGACTGGCAATCTCAGGTTTAGTTGCTGATTGATTTATTTTACTCCGATATTAGTCGATCGGCCACACGTGCCAGGTGGTACTGACCTTGACCCCACGGCAGACCCAAAAAACGATTACTGGAAGACGGGAAGTGTACACGGGCTCACAAGACTCTTCTGATGAGCCCGTTTAGGTTTATATCCCGCGGAGATCCCAAGTCCCAAGCTAAGCCAAGCACCTATGATTCCGCAAAGTGTACGAGAGAAGACAGAAAAGCGGAACTTGGCAAAGGTCGGGAAAATACTCAGTAGAAAAAGATTAGCTATTGTCACTTACATTAAAAAAATCTACATTCTGTCACCGGAATGTAGATTTTTTTGTAGTAAAGAATGCTATTTTTTATAAGAAAAAACAATGCATTTGATTGTAACCTCCCCTGATGGTAAATGTTGATGCAGTCTACTAAATGATCTATTTATTGTTACTGCTTTTTAATAGTTTCATTTGTTTACTCCTAGTTTTTTGCATACTTTTTTCTAGCTGAAACCATGCAAAAAAAGCTCACAGCAATTTGACATTACGCGCAAAGAGTAACTATTTACTTCCATGCAAGCCCCAAAATATGCCTTAATGTAGCCTAAAGCTCACCAAAATGATAATCTTTTATTTCCGAGGAACGCAATTTCATGTCAGCAGTCTTTACTCTTTACTCATCTCCACTGTTATGTAGGAAATTGATTCTCAAGAGTGAAACTCAAGGGTATTGTAAGGCAAGTGTAAGGGACAGATAACTTTACACTACAAAATGACGTAACGTCTATAGGAACCTCGTGGACTTGCGACTTTAAGTCGAAAACAAGTCGTTTTCAAGGCTTTTTAGGGACTGGTATAAAACTGAATGGTTATAAAATTGGACGCAATGGGAGTACGAAATTTATGTTTGATTAAAGTGTGGACAATGTGAAATAGGGATTTACGGAGTGTATAGTTTCATGTTATACGTGAGTGGAATTTGAGTAGTCGGGCGATAAAGAATGACTTAGACTGGAATATGACGATGCGTCAATTTCTATGGAAAGCGCATGGGAGAATAAACTAAAGCATGGACGTAGTACAACAACTCTCAAACGTCACTTGGCCTTGAAATTGGCAGTAGATTCAAATGTCGTAATTATTATCTTTTAACATGTCTCTTATGACATTAAATTTGAAAAATGCACTGTCAAAATATGCGACTCAATTAAGTTGTAATGCAATGATGGCGACTACCAAATTACAAAGATGTATTTTTGGCTGCTTGGATGAATTGAGTTAGAGAGAAGTCAGCAAAACTGTGGCAACCTGCGGAATCGGAGAAATAACAAACATATGTACATCTCTTTTGGACACGTTCTTTACTTGGTAAAGAAGTAAAGGACGGGTGTATGACATTGATGATAAGTTTTGACGGGGGGCTTGGGAAAGTGCCACGTGATTTCCGAACTGTCACGTGACGCCTTCGAAAGTAATTGACACACCCGTGAGTCTGTTACAGAGTAAGTCATCATTTAAGGTGGATTTGCACGAGTAGGTACATTATCGGATTAAAGTTATTGCAGGTTTTGAGGATAGTTAAGGACTCATACTAGGACGGGACGGGACGGGCTGTCAATTTCTATAGAAATAATCAGAAGACAGCTCTTAGCCCTCGGGTGTCACGTGACGTTTTCTATAGAAACTGATAGATAGTCCCGTCCCGTCCCGTTCTAGTGCATCCCTTAGCAAACTTTTCCCTTTATTATTGACAAATATAACTAATCGTGCCTGTACATTTACAAGAATACAAAAACATGTACATTTTATTAGGATTTAACTAGAATATAACGGCCTTCTAGCCCAGTTGGTAGTGACCCTGCCTACGAAGCAGGAGGTCCCGGGTTCGAATCCAGGTCAGGGCATTTATTTGTGTGTTTATCACGAATATTTGTTCCTGAGTTATATGTTTTCTATGTATTTAAGTATTAATATGTATATATCTATGATATATATCGTCGTCTAGTAACCACAACACAAGCCTTATTGAGCTTACCGTGGTGGGACTCCAATTATAGTATCAAAAAGTTAAGCAAAATCGTAAAAAAGTATACCGGACTCTTAAGACATCATGGTAAAGCCCCAGGATTCCTAAGCCAAGAGATTCTTAGCCCGATTGTAGTAATCCCTTTATGATTGCGGTTTCCAGTATTTTTTCAAGTGTATTTTACTGATGCAGTTATTTAATTATTTGATCATAAATCATTTTACATGTCAGTAACAATCATAAAACTTTAAATCAAAACGTGATGATTTTGGTTTACACACATGCAATCGCGACGATATAAAAAAAATCGTGATATATTGCCAATGTTGGTTTATGACTAATGGAATTAGGCCACAATGCACCATGAACTTGTCGCAGTTAAACTATTACGAGCAGTACACTGAAATGTTTCGAGAATTTTCATTTCACTATGCGGCGCTGTTAAACATTTTTAGGTGTTTTTAGAGTCAGTCTATGCTAAGTTTCCTAGATTTTGATAGCATAGACTTTGATAGTGTTAAGTCATAATTTCATCGAAGTTTGACGTTTAAAATAACACTTTCACGTCTGAACTGAACTGTCATTTACTGAGAAAAGATAATGTGGTTTGCCTCTAGAACTCCGTAGTACCTCATAAGGAAACAACTGAACCTTTATAGGATAACTTTGTTGTCCGTCCGTCCATTTATCTCGACAACGCGTGAAGGTAGCAAGTTGATATTAATACTACATACACATGTCTGCGGTCCCTTGCAGCTGTGCAAAAACCAAACCTCTACTCAAATCAAAAGATACTGCCGTTTTATGTCGCATTTCCCATATATTTGCAATGGGAATCAAAATGTATAGAGTACTTCCAGTTGGCCTAGAATCACGAAATTTGTCTGTACGATGTATATCTTGATTCCTTATTTTTGGAATCGCTTGATTGTTTTTTGTTATAATTTTTATTATAAGCGAATAGAGACAATTTCAAATATATGAAATTAATTGAAATGAAATGAAATAGTTTATTTCAGACACAATTGTATTTATTATTTTAACTATTGACATTATGTAGAGGTACTACATAATGTTAATAGTTAAAATAATAAATAAGATTAAGATTCCCGTGTATTTTCTTGATACAATATTATTTATTTATTCTATCTTTATTGCACAAAGTAAAAAAATAAATGTACAAAAGGCGAATTCAATGCTATGATGCATTCTCTACCAGTCAATCTTCGGGCAAATCTGAGAATATGTAGGCGTTGCAATATCTTCATTTGGGAATGCAATCGTTTTTTTTGGAAAAAAAACTCGTTTTTTTACCGAAACTGCGCTTTTTTCATACCAAATCGGTTAACCGTTGCATTGCCTAATCGAAATATTACACAGCCAGACTGTAAGCGTGATAAAACCATAGTTTTAGCGCTTGTTACAGTCAATAGACCGTACATAATTCTCACACTGTGTTTACAATTCGCCACAATAGCCACGGAAAACCTAAGTAAGCTATTAGATGGTGCTCAGCCTCCGGCTGTTATGGGATAATGTGGACAACAAAATGGCTGTGTATGTTTTGCGTGATTGATTTGTGTTTTTACGGTACGTAATTTTAATATTTGTTAAACATGCAAAGTAATATTGTCTGATAACAGTTTGAAATTCATTTTCAAAGACCATTCGGGGACAGTGGATTAATCATATTTGCGTGGCGAGAACTAAGTTTGTTTTGATTTAATAGTGTCTATTCAGATATACTTACAGTGATTCCGTTTTTTTGCTTCTGCAATCTTCGTATTTCTGAATACAAGAAAATTATGCATATACGATTTTAAGTTAACACGAGTCATATTATAATTATTATTTAAAACTAGATATTTATCATGCATATTTGTTTTTGTGCGCTCCCGCCCGATATTTCGGGGCACCGTTACTCCGTGAACATGGCGCTTGTAACAGTGCGGAAATATCGGGAGCTCACAAAAACAAATAAACATTATAAATATCTCGTTTTAAATAGTAATTATTCATGTCCATTATTATTAGATTTGTCGCGTATGGTAATTTGAGTTCAGATAACTTTATTGTTTAGTGTAACTGTTTTGTTTTCGTTAATGAAATACTAAGATCCGTAAACCGGGGTTTCTTTGATTCTTGGGCTAACGTTGTTCGTCGATTTATAAAGCGTGTTTCATGTATTTTCTTTGAGGTTGCTAAGAAGTTCATACAAATCTTATGTCATGCGTTTTTGCATTCTAAAACGAGAGTTGCTATAATATTGTCTTCGCTTTTGTTATTCATTGAAATTTAACACTTTAGAACGGATTAATCGCATTTATCAACACCATGACCCTACGTTTCGAGCCCTTTACAGCACTCGTTTTTACAGGATTAAGATGATGACTGAGAGAATGAGAATTCTCCCCGTCAATCAACAAAGTTACTTGTGCAAACTAACTGTGAAAACCAGTGCTGTAAAGAGCTCAAAACGTAGGGTCATGGTGTTAATAAACGCGATTAATCCGTTCTAAAGTGTTTAATTTCAGAGAGTTCTTATAGTTAAAATATATTGCTGATCAATGTTTCCCCAAAAATCAAAGTACCCCGGTTTATTGTTCTCACTTGAAATTCATTAATATAAATCAATATTAACTTGTATTAAGAGATGCAATAGACTTTCTGAAGAACATTAAGAAAATTAGATATGGTATGATTTACATTTATTGGAACCTAATGAAATTGTATGTAAAAATCTATGATGAATTGAGCAGTTTTAACAGTGAACGGAAATAGAAATGGAAGAATTTCCTCAAACTAATCGTCTACACAAAGTTATAAACTTGACATACGCATGTCATTAACACCGTCCATCGCAATCTTTAAAATATCAGTCGGTTTTCTATTATAAAATAGGTATGCTAAAACATAATTGCTCAGCGTTAATATTGTTTGCTGTGATTGGCACTAGCGCTGACACTTGAAAGTTACAAGGCGATTCAATACAATAAAGAACAATTTTAACATGCAAATTTTTTCTTGTATTAAGTTTGAATAAAATTATCAGTATATGTAACATTATTGTTCCCCTGATGCATTCGGTGCACGATTATTAATGTAAATAAGCCTTGAAATGAAATAATTACATCGTTCATAATAACTAATAATATCTTCGTAACGTATCCTATGATGCGCAGTCATAGATGCCTCTAAAATTGAAGTCTATGGGGTTAAATACAGGTAGAAATTAGTGGATTTTCGTTGACCATGAACTTATAGGCTATTATGATTGTCCACAGACATTTATAATTATAATGTATTGTGAAATTCCTTGCGGAAATCGCAGCTTTTATTACGCACCCTGCGTAATGTAGGTGCCATATAAAGGAACAATATTAAATATCAATCAAAATAATGCTGTAATCAAAATGGCAAAGCATAATGGGAATTTCTTATGAATTACTTTTATACACCCATGTGCAATCCGACAAGCTAGCGTAGATTGTATTTGTAGGTACAGGCCTTACGTTCTACACCAATATAAGGAGCCTGTAGGTATATTAAAAAGTTTTATTCGGTTTATTAAATAAAACTGTATTAATGTGTAAATATTTTTTTGAGTTAATATAAATCTTCTCTTTAAGTGCATGGACCGGGCTATAAATGTTTTTCTTAGCTTCCAATCTGGTTCGTATCACTTCAATTTGACGCATAGGCTTGGAATTTTAATGGAGAACATAAAAAGTAAAATTAATATATCAAATATCATTTATAAGTAGGAGTTTATCACAATAGTCATAATATTACAATCAAAATAATTTACTTCTTTTGGTATAACATCATCCCTATAGAGAAAATATAAATAAATAATATTATAGGAAATTCTTACACAAATTGATTAAATCCCGCAGTAAGCTCAAGAAGGCTTGTGGTACATACATATGTACATAGAAAACATCCATGACCCAGGAATAAATATCTGTGATCACACAAATAAATGCCCTTACCGGGATTCGAACCCAAGACTATCGGCTTAGGAGGCAAGGCTACCAACTACGCCAACCGGTCCTCTAAACTATCGTATACTTTTTAGATTCCAATGAATTTATGGGAAAAGTGATTCCATGTCCTTTGCATAATAGTTTGAATGGATTCTGTGCCACTTAACAGCACAGGAAGGCATTTTAAACTAGAAAACATGTTGTATTGATAAATATTTTCAGACATCCGTCACTCACTAACATCACGGTCGAACTGAAATCGCGCGTGGAGCAGTGTATAAGACCCGCCTACCGCGGTACAGTTTTCGTTGCGCCATAATAGAGCCGACAGAATGCTTTCATGCTATCTTCGTTCACTGAGTGTTAAAGAATCAATGGCGAAAATAATTTTACAAAACGATGAATCCATTGACTTAGCCGTATATTTTTTTTTTAGATGTGTTCGCTCAAAATGGCTGCAAACCGGGAGATAACAGTAAAAACTGCACCGGACGAGGTAAAATCATACGTTACTCCTATTTTAAGCGAATATTATATTCTTTTCGTCTACTTTATGTTTTTGGACAGACTTTTGATTAATTTCATCGACATTTTAACATACTGTCGATTGACTAATGTAAAAAAGTTGCGGTTGAAACACCATTGACTGTGTCAGCCTTGTTTATGTTTCACTATTATACCTTAGGGTGGTTCATTTTCCAAATGTTTAATTATTTTTTTTAATTGAGGAATAGGTAAGCATTTGACTACAATCTCACCTGATGGTAAGTGCCGATGTAGTCTAGGATGGAGCATGCTTGTCTAGAAGATGTCTATTCACTCGCGATTTAAAAAGATCTAGGTTATAGGTTATTTATCTTGGACTTCGCTTTTTTTCTTGGTTCTACGCCTACACAGAGTCTATATACCAAAAATCAGGGAAATCGGGCAATATTTAGAGGTTGCGCACTGAGGCAACTTTTGTATGAAGAAGTTAATATAAAAAAAAAATGAAACAAAAGTTGCCTCAGTGCAAAGCAACCTCTAAATATTGTCAGATTTCCCTGATTTTTGGTATATATGCGTTTAAGATTATCTGGAACCGGAAGCCGTACACCTATCTAGAGTCCGATTATGCTAAGTTTCGATATACTTTTAATAGCATAGACTATGAAAATGTTAAAATAAACGTAAACGTAAAACAATTATTTATTACGTTAATTAGTAAACGTCATAATTTCATAGATGTTTGACATTTAAAATAACACTTACTTAAATTTTGACAGTTAATTTGCTTAAGATATTATTAGATAATATAAAATTCTTATATTTAATTAATAATGATCTTACCTTATCCTATCTATCTGGTTGGCCTAATGTATTAACCTGGTTCAGAACATTAGGGGAGATAGGGGTGCATTGGGCAGTCGGGAGGCTCCACATTGTGGGACGTGTAGAAGATACTTAGTTTTCAATTCTGTGATACTTAGGACTAGATAGTGGAATGAACGCTCAGCCTTAAGTCAATGTTCATTTTGTTCCGTTGTCAGTGTCACATGGCTTCAACCGTTTTGAAAGTGAAAAAGTAAATATTTGTTTAATTAATGTTAAATATTACGCTACTAAAACATTATTTAAATTTATTTGTAAAGTGATATTGATCATTGCATTAGTCACTAATTTCAGTGGTACTTTTGATATGGTTTAAAAATCTCTTTCATTTTTTTTACCGATTATCAGGTGTGTGAGTGACCTTCCGAAGTTTGTGTGCTACTAATATAATAATAAATAGTTTATTAACATACCTGGGATAACTCGGGGTATCTTTACGAAAATGATGTAGCAAAATATTTTATCGACAAAAAATATATCGATTTTACTGACAACATCTAAATGTTACTCGGCATTAGTAAATATTATATATCTTCTCCGTATAAAAAAAAAAACGTGAATTTGAGATACGAATGGTACTGAGAGTAAATTGTAATTTTGATTGAAATGACGTTTTATAATCGTAATATCAGATATGACATTGAACCTTTTTATTGTAATCAAGAATGTTTGATGAGTACATGTATTTATTTAATTATATCGATATTGAATCCCTAGAACTTGCGCCGATTTATCCCAGGTACGATTATTAATTGAAATTAAACACTTTAGAACGGATTAATCGCGTTTATTAACACCATGATCCTACGTTTCGAGCCCTTTACAGCACTGGGCATTGTAGACCAACCTTTGTTTTTATTTTTAAATTATTTTTATATTTTTGTATGTAGGTAGTTTGCACAAGTAACTTTTTTGATTGACGGGGAGAATTCGCATTCTCTCAGTCATCATCTTAACCCTGTGAAAACGAGTGCTGTAAAGGGCTCGAAACGTAGGATCATGGTGTTAATAAACGCGATTAATCCGTTCTAAAGTGTTTAATTTCAATGAATAACAATCGCGGTAACAGAAGACAATATTACGATTATTAAGTTAAAAGTTATGTTTTTATTACGACTTAAATAAACAAGTGTCCAATGCTCCCCTACCTCCCCTATCGTTAATTGTATGGCCTTGCTTGATACGATATGCATGTCCAGTTTTCAATACATTAATGAAAAGCAAAAGGTAAGAACAATTATTTACACTAGATTAGCGGTAGGCCTTTTTTATAATTATAAAAAAAAACCACTTAGCATTCAGTCTTTCAGGGTGTTTTCTATAGGTAAGTATATAAGTATTTTCTTAAAGGTCGTCGTTTTCTATCAATATTTTAAAAAAAGATACGATATTTCTTTCCATTCATTAGCTGTATCAAAATTATACTTAAGGTCAATGTGGTTAAGACCGTCTATAGGATAAGGCCGTCTACCGACTATTTCATCTGATTTACTGTGGCATTTGGTATACGTAAGCCAACTTTGACAGTAAAGTTAAAATAACCAACAGCTGCCTTAGCGACCCTATCTGAGCGGTGTAGGTAAACAAACATGGGAGATCTCGCTCTATATCTTACTTCAATTACAATTTGAATATCCCGGACTTAACCACATTGAACTTACTTTTTATTTCTTCTTCTTCCTGGCGTTTTCCCGGCTTATGCCAGGCCTGGGCCTATATATACTACGAAATTCGAATTGCGAATTTGTTTCCCCATCTCTGTCACATTTGCATATTGGAGTGACAAAGAAGTTTTCCCGTCAATGCCAATTTTCGATGTTCGTGGCAGGCGTGCTGGGGTCCACTTTTGCAACCTTACTTTTTATTTACCTAATGTTTGATAAAAATGCAAGTTGGTAAATATTTCTATACGTCTATTAGTTTGTTAATTTGATTATTTTCGATTTGTTTTGTTATATCGGATCGGATTGATTTAACTCGAGTTGATTTGACTAATACATATATTTTTAAAGCGCAATATATTTAAAAAAATCTGTTTGTAGGAACATGGTACGAATACAGTATTAAGGATAACTTACATTAGGACGGGATGGGATGAGATGGGACGGGACGGGACGAGCGGAGACGGGACGGGACGAGAATATCTGTCAATTTCTATAGAAATAATCACGTGATAGCTCGAAGCCCTCAGATGTCATGTGACGTTTTCTATGGGAACTGACAGACCGTCCCGTCCCGTCACATCCCGTGTCGCTCCGACCCGTCCCATCCCGTGTCGCTCCGTCCCGTCCCGTTCTAGTGTAAGCCATCCCTTATAACTGTATCAAAATATTTTCATCTGAAAAAGTCAGTCATATAAAATTCATTTGCTATGCTTAAAGAAAATAAATAATACTATTTGTTGTCACGTATTATGTTTATTATAGTTTACGATAAAATTTATTTTAATTATAGCTTTATTCACGTTCGTACGATTTATATGATTGTTAAAAAAACAATTTGTGCAATTTTTTCAGTGTTTGTGTTGGTTATTAGTGAAATGTACCATTTTGCCCCTTATTTATAAGGCTCATTTTTAAATGAATCTTTTTGACGTTAGCACCTTATCGGCTAGTAGCAAGTGGTACTTTTTACTCAAAATGTGGAAAAAAATACATAGCCAGCGAATACTTACTATAATTACAGCAACACAATGGTAGCTTGTGCAAATTATGCAACAGTGACACAAGATTTTAATGGGTCGGCTACGCGTGGGGTCACCCCCCTGTAGTTGCAGGCGTCCATAGGCTACGGTGACCGCTTTCCATTAGGCGGGCCGTACGCTGGTTTGCAACTGTCGTGGTATTAAAAATAATAAGGGTTCCTTTCTCTGCGGCCCTAACCACCGGCAGCCTGGGCCCCGCCCGTTGCCGGCGGCACTCTAGGTTAGGTTTTTTATAATATGTTTATATGTATTTTGCATACATTTTGTATGTGTTTTCGTATTTTACTTTTATAATCATGTTATAAATACCCAACTTAAGGTCAACAATAAATAAAAATAATGATAAACCCTACAATTTAAAGTCCAAACTCAAATAGAGTAGATTAATATTTTTCCCTTATCAGAATACGTAACAAACAAGGCCTTGGAATTTTATTTCGTTCTACTGGTGCGTTCAGAATAAACGATATGCGTTCAGTGCATAGTTTCGTGCCAAGGATTTAATACCCTATGGATTATGCACCTGTATTACCATTTTGAAGATTAATTTTGTATTAAACAGAGACGCAGAGACGTCTGCGAACGAAATTTACAATTTTATTATTGAAAGAAAAATGTCACGGTGACCGGTGGCAGAGCGATCTGACCGATGTTCAGAAAGGTCATGGGTTTGAATCCCGCTCGTCGCGGGGAATTTTTATTTTTTTCTTTCATTTATAAAATTGCACTTTGAAGATGTTTCTGCATGATGATTAAAACATTTGAGCTTGTTTTAAGGCAATAATTAGTGCTAGCAAATTAGTTGTAAACACGAGTTGCAAATTACCTATTCGCACGTGCATCGTAGGACGTTTTACCTTTAAAATTTTCAACGCAGGCACGTAACGTGATCATTATTGCGCTTGGGAGGTAAAGTAGCATCATGTGTACTGTAAAGCCTGAAACATTATAGGTACGCGTATTACGTTTTTTTTTTGGAGATAACTGAAAATCAAATTTAGCTACTTACACCTTGTTAATATGATCATTAAATGAAAACTCATTGAAAAGATTCCTCTCCTACCTCTACCTCCCTCTACCTCTACCTATACCTCTACCTCTCTACCTCCTCTACATCTTTTACTTTATACTTAACTGGGCACTTTACGTCGATAAATCAAATACCTGCGCGCGTAGCCTAGTTGCCAATCGCTCACGCTCAGCACGCCTACCACGAACAACGAAAATTAGCATTGACTGAAAAACCTCTTTGTCACTCTAATATACAGGTGTGACAGAGATGGAGATTCAAATCCGCAATCGTTCGATTTCCGTGGTACTATCCCAGAAGCGTATACGTATCATACTAAGTTTTCCCTCTCTACCTTATTAGTCTGACAATGACAGTTGCGTTTCGTTCGCAACTGAGCGCAGCGATTGACAATTTGACATCTTGTCTATAACTGACAGGATGTTTAGTGTGCGACTAAACATCCTGTCAGTTAAATGCACATGGTGATTATTTTAGAAAAAAATATATTTTTGTTCGGTAAATGAAAACAAACTGACATGAAAATATTTCTAAGTTTCTATTTAAAGTTAATTGTTTCAAAGTAAAGTACCATGTGCAAAAGTAAAACTGGTAACTAATTTGCTAGGACTCTATACGAATACATACCTACTATTGCCGTTATTCATAAACGCTCATCAAACCTCCGTTAACTAATTTGTCGTTTATCCTTATCTGTCAGTTTGACATGTGCATTTGTGAAAAAGGAACAAAACATATTTTAAGTAATATGGGTCTATGAATAAGGCGGTATACCTATATCAGAAGGCATATACCATAAAACTGAATAGCGTTAAGACCTCATGGCAGGGGGACTCAGCACAGTTAAAAATCTAAACTGAATCGGGTTAAGACGTCATGGTTACCCTGGGGCGTTACCATGACGTCTTAACGCGATTCAGTTGAAGACCTATATTGAGTCGCTTCCACACAACAGCCTAAACTGAACCTAAACTGAATCACGTTAATACGTCAGGGTAAGGCCCCTGAGTGCCCAAATGTGTTTAGAAACTGCATGGAAAACCAGTTACTTGTCTCTATGGTAGTGAACTATAAAAATTAATAATTTAATTTTATTACGGTATTTTTAGTAGCGTTACGAGTTTCAAATTTGAAACGGTTGTCAAAGTAATACTACTTCAATGGGTCTCTATGCTGTTCGTATAAATACCTATATTAAACTTTTGAAGATAGGAAATATCTGTTCTTTATATGATTTTATATATAAATTATAGGTAGTATTTTTCAACCTGCAATTTGTTACTTAAATTAAGTAAAACCTCGATTATCCAAACCTTTAATTATCGAACGCTACCTATGTTTATTCAAACGCTCGCTCAATTATCCGTACGCACTTACTAGGTACGTATTTATTTTCATAACCCGAATTTTAGACTGAAGTAACTTTAAGCAAAGTTAATGTGTCCAATACGTAACGTGTCCAATTGCTATGTTTAAAACAAATATTAAAGTTACATAAAACCACAATAAAATTAAAGAAAACACTAAAAGTAGGGGAACCTGTTCTACCTCGGTCAGTTTTTTCTTTTATGATTTTTAAAAAATAAATGAATAACCGCAAATCTGTTATTTATCCGAGTACCATAAGATAGATTAATAAACTATCGAATATAATACGAAATAAAAGGATTGGTATGTCTATTTTGATAGGCTACGTCGACGAAAAAAAAAGGGAAAAGTGTCCAAGGGACAACACCCCTGATGTTCCTTGGACATATCCCGTTGTACCTCGGACACGATATTTTTTATTAATTATATTATATTTATAAAATTATTCGATTTTATTTATAAAATTATAGCTATTTTTAGCATATTTATGCCATTCAATAAAATTTTCTAGTACAAATTATCTTAGAAAAATTACTCAGCAATTGTCATATTTTATTTTGGCCTAAAACAATTTACGAAGTTTTTCTAAGATTGATTACTTGATAACTTAAAACGCAGGTAACCAATAATTAGATACACAGTAAATATTGATCATTTAGTTAAAAAAAAATATGCAGTAGCAGTTAGGTAGGGGCCAAGGTACAACATATTCTTGGTGTCCGAGGTACAACAAAATAACTTTTTGGAAAAGTGAGCTTCGTATTAGCACTTCCAATTAAGATTAGGCTAAAACTATCTTACCATCGAGTAGCTAATTATCTTGACATTAACCTATTATATGAAAGTTTTTTGTCTAGTAGCAAAACATGAAATTATCAATCTTGATGTAAAGTTCTAAATAGCAACTTTTCATGACACGATTCATATTTAATTATTTTTCTCGAGATACTACCGGCCCTCAAGTTTCGTTGATAGATGATTTTATTAGTTATCAAATAACGTTACAAATAATGTAAATAAAATATTTTAATTACCCCGGCAAGGTAGAAATATTGCCAACTGTCCGAGGTAAAACTATGTCCAAGGTTCAACAGTTTCCCCTAATTTATAAATAAAAAGCTGGCTCCAGCTCGGTGCCTTGTGATAGTACCAGGGAGGCTGGACGGCAAGAACCACAGCGTAGGCATGTATTCTATACAGTGTGGCAACTCCGCCGAGCTTCAGCGCGACCACCGAGCTGAGCCGCTGACCGTGTCTTAAGTTACCTCACTGTATAGAATACATCCCTACGCTGTGGCAATATAAATGTGTTGCGCAAGGTATGCGCCAGCTCTGTTATCGCCCGTCGCCTCCACGAGACGCTTCGCTAGATCTTTATAAATGATGTGGGCGCCAGGTCCCCACGGTTCAAGTGTTTCTACCTCAAACATGCAGCCAGAATCAATGGCTACATATTTGCACCGCTTGAGGTGTTCCTTATTGGCGGCTGCTACAGCTCTGTTCAAAATCCTTGGAAAATGGGACGGTGCAAGGGTATCCACGCATGTGGCACCCTGAACTTAACGCCGTCCGAGCTTCCAGGGGACGAGGGTCATTCCATCCGACCTTTTGCCGTCCTGGCGCGCTAATCCAGATGGTTATGGAACCGTCGGTGCTCCGGCCGTCACGAAAGCCCGACGTAGTACATCATTCAGGCTCACGTGACGTGCTGTATCACAATTGTAGGATTGGAAGGACTGGAATTTTAGGAGCTTTTTAGGGGTAGAACTCTCTTACTGCGAATATATTCCCAGCCTACTATAACTTAGATATTTTTAAATCGCCAGTGAATAGACATCTTTTAGGCAAGCATGCTTTATCCTAGACTACATCGGCATTTATCATCAGCGTGCTTAGCCAAGGTGCCAATCGCAGGTGTAGTCGCTCTCTATCACTCTTCCTTATTAGTGCTACAATGACAGTTGCGTTTCGTTCGCCACTGAGCGTTAGCGATTGGCATCTTAGCTACGCACGCATGTGAGATTGTAGTCAAATGCTTACCTTTTCCTCATTTTTTAAAATATTTGAACCCTTTTGCTAAAGCGGCATTGAAAGTTAAACAGTCTTATATGCTCTGTTCGTCCCCTTTTTGAAATACAGCCTTGAGTTTATGTTTTATGTATGTATCACGCCATCTTCCAGACCAGCTTGTCCGAGGTATATTGACATCTGGCTGCGTGGCGCACTACTTCCGAATGTACGTGACCCGCCGTATCCCGCCTCGGAATTACCGGTATTTCCACGAGGTTCTCCAAGGAGAGGATGACTTCAGCCCAGCTACACCGGTATCGTATTACAACTTGAGACACAAAGCATAGTAGATAAATCGACAGCTGCAGAGTTAGCAGACCTGCATAAAAAGTTTTTATGAAAGGGAGAGCATTATTACCTATGATAAATTACGGATACCTTCACGCAGTTTAGTTTTAGTTTAGTAACATGCATGTTTAGGACCGTCCGCGACAACCCTTGGCGGGCGGATTGAGATTCACTTCGTTGCGCGCAGCGCTCTCTAAGATAAGACCGGTTGAGGATGATATCGTCTTGGAACTCCGGGATTGTTCGGGCATTATCTCTGTAGCTGACTGTACTATATCTAAGCAGCCACGGCCACTATGATAAGAGTGACTACGACTGAAAAGAAAGTGATAAACTGATTGGACGATTGAGCGGCATGACCAGCGAAGGTCTAGCTATGTTAAACAAATGCAAACTGTCAAATAGTTTTCTCAATCTCTGAGTGCTGCTGAAACCTCTTGGCACCTTAACCCCAAACTCAATAGCTAAGAGAGATTGAGGCCGTACTCTAAGGCCTGGGTGAGCAGCGGTAGTGGCAGTTAAAGGTACCAGCCAGATGCCGTGTTACGAGTAACTCGCCCCTTGCAGTCAAAAAGTACCCTACCTACCTACCACCACGCAGCACCTCAAAGTATGTCCAAATTACAGTGCATAGAATGAGCTGAATAGATCAAGAAAACTTTGAAGAAATCTAAGAATTTTTTTTTAAGAAAAGGTGATTTCAGAGACGACCGGCTTTTGATTCATGACGTTATTAAACTGGCTGCTTCTTAAAAAATTACTTCCAGGCTCTTTATATATATGATTTAAGAATAGGATACTTAGTAGTAACTTTTACTTTTACAGTTAAAATGGAGGATAGTTGGAGGCAAATCTATTGACATCTCGGAGGCCCCATACCAAGTGCTCTACGGAGAATATTGCGGCGGAACCCTGATCGCACCCGAGTGGGTTCTCACTGCTGCTCATTGCAAGTGCGTACCTTCATTTCTTCTTCTTCTTCTTCTTCTTCATAGTCGCACCCTAGACTACGGGACGGGGACATCAATACATGGGCGTCTTTTTCGACCACTGCTGTCTCGGCCATGCGACCTAAACTCCTGAACCCGGAGTGTAGTCCTGCGCTCTTACCTTGACGTCTTAACGCGATTCAGTTTAATTTCATAACTGTGCTCAGTTATATGGCAGCGAATCGGTTTCGGTCCTAAACTGAATCGCGTTAAGACGTCATGGTAAGGGCCCTGATCCCTGTATCGTATCTAAAAGTAAGCTTCCCTCTTTGGCATATTAAATTGGTTTCGCCTCTTTCTTGCAAGTCACCGGTGATCTAAAAGTAGTATTAAACAAAAACACTAAAAATTTTCAATATATTTAGTATATTGAAGGATCAGGTGGGTTAATCTTCATTTGATTTGGAGACCCTTTTTCCTATTTTAATTTGGAATTTGTTGTGACAAACGGTCTTCGATCTTTGGTCTGACAAATTGGACAAGATATTTATACTTAAATATTTATTATTACGATTTTTTGAAAATATCTTTAAAAAACACCTTTTTCGTTGTGTAAGTAAAGAGTCTTAATAAAAATGTTTCATTCATTCATTCAATATATGAAATCGAAATGACTGGGTTTACCTTTGACGTTTCTAAAAATTGATCAGAGATTTTAATTTTAAAGTAATTAAGGCAAAAGTTATGGCTATAAAACCTAATATTGTTTCACTTTGAAGCCAATTAAATTTTTTACTATTTTGCTTATAGGTGTTTCTATAAATATGATTAGCTTCAAGAAGGTCTAATATAGTGTTGCTTATCCCCTTAATCTAAAAACTAGGTCACCCTTATGACGTTAGCATTGATTAAAGACAATTAAACAAGATTGCTCAATATCTTACCGACTTTTGGTAAGAACATCTGTTTTCCTTTCAGAGAAAAAGAGACCTTCGTCCTAGTCGGCTCCACTTACCGCAGCCAGACGATGCGTTACAACATCTGCGCGCACTTCACGCACCCGCTCTGGAACTCCGACACCAAGCGGCATCCTCACGACTGGGACTTCCAGTTGATACTGCTAGAGAAACCAGTGCCCACCACACCACAGTCTCGGCCTATTGCTATTGGAAGGCTGTCGGAAGTGGTCCCGGGGTCCATGGTTGCAGTTAGCGGATGGGGTCACACGTTATATAAAGTGAGTAAAAGGGAACATCTGAATCCCTAGTATTTTATCCTATTTTTGCATTCCCTAATACTGTTTGACATAATGATCATTTGTCCTAAATTCATATGCCCTAACATTGTTTTTATTATACGTACCAACGTGTTAATTGAATGGGTTTCCTGAAAAAACATTAAATATTTCAATATAACATTTTAAACTTTCGTCTTTTGTACACATTATTATAAAACAAAGAACGGGTCTGTCACAAATGCAGTTAATTTACCTTAATATACCGACGATTGGACACAGTTTCGTGTGTCATGGTCGCGGTTTGACTGATGAATCAGCGAAGTGTCAACGGCGATCTTGCTAGAAATATTCGCCTACCCAACGGAAAGTCACTTTAAACGCATGTGTAGATAAAAAATGTTAGGTCTACTTTTGACGTGACAACGTCTTATAAATTGGTTTGCCGGGTGACACTTCAAGAAACTGCGTTACGCTCCGCTCACGTTATGCGCTCACAATGAGAGCGAGTGAGAGGCACGCGTCCCTTCCACTCGGGCATGGTTAGCCCGCCTAAGAGCGAGAGAGACAGACATAAAAAGTGAAAGGCACGCGTCCCTTCCACTCGAGCATAGAATTTTACCACTCAAAGTCGTTGTCACGTAAAACTTTCGCCCGTATACCGACTTTACAGGCAACCATTTTTTTACTAAATGTACATTAAATATTTTTCACGCATGTTTTCTCTGATCCACCAATTGCTTCAGTATTAATTGGACCGTTGCCATGATCTCAATATAAGTGATTTAGGCATAACCTTTGAGCCTTTCAGGCTCTTAGCGTATTTGATTTTCAATATAAATATTTTATGAGTTATCCTTCAGAATTAAAGTGCGTTAAATTGGATAGCATTAATATTCGTCTGGCTAGAGAAAAAACGGTAGAGGTCGACCCATATCAATCGTGCTAGTAAAATATCATAACCTCGACGAGTTGGGTTGTAAAAATATTGAATGTTACGTTTAGGGCAGAAGAATAACGTACCTAACGTTGATAAATGACTATCAACACTCATCATTATATCAGCCGAAAGACACTACCGCGCAAAAATCTGAAATGTGATGAAAAGCATTGTATTTAACACGGGACGAGCAAATATTACGAGCTCAACTGTTATTTAAATTCACACTCATTCGTGATTTCTTGTTTACCACTCTTACTCACACAATTTTCTATTCCAATTCAGAGGACGCTTATGTATGTAAAATATCTATGTCTTCTTTATTGTCACATTTTTTCTGCACGTAAACAACATATGTCTTGTAAAATTAATTGTTGAAATTTGAACTTCAGTAGCTTTCAATAGAGTTCAATATCGTGTTGGAAGCACTCCAGCTAGGTGGAGCGATGACTTGGGAAAAGTTGCTGGCAGCGGTTGGATGCAAAAGAACTCAATTGCATGCTATATGAGAGGCCTATCCAGCAGTGACCGGGACTTAGGTGATGATGATGATAGCCGTAACTGCTTATGTAATAAAGGGTTATTTTTTACAGAAAAGCGCTATGCAAGACCATCTACGCCGTGTCCACGTACCGGTAATGCCGGACGAAATCTGCAAATTACTACCGAATGTCAACTACCACAATATTACTGAACGTATGTTCTGTGCAGGGTACTTGAACGGCACTAAGGACTCTTGCCAGGTAAGATACCGGTAATGATACAAGAATAGTATATATACATTACCGTACTATACATTACCTTAAAAAATATATATATATACATTACCGTCGATCGCTTGCCACCATCAACGTGCCTGCTCGCCGTGAGCCAACTGGTATTATCAGGGATGAAGGCAAGAGACCCGATGGGGTAGTCTTGGTTCCTTGGGGTTTGGGTTGAATGCTAGTGTGGGATGCTACCTGCGTAGACACGCTGGCACCATCCCACCTCCAACGAACTGATGTAACGAAAAGCGATGAAATTTTAAAACGTTGCAAAGAGCCTGGGCAAAGGGTACAATTTTGTACCATTTGGGGTCGAAACTCTAGGTCCATGGGGTCCCAGCTTTTGGAGAATGATAGGTAATATTTTAATTTTAAAAAAATGTGTCTATGACCAATAAGTTACCTGAGGATAAATCATTTCCATTAAGTAATTTATTCGAGGCATCCTCAGGAGCTACAGAAGATCTTGTCGTACTGGCGTCCGACAAGTGAACGTGAAGTGAGTAAGTGAAAGTGAAGGTTCACTTGTCGGACGCTAGTACGACAAGAACTCCTGCATCTCCTGAGGATGCCTCGTAGAGAGGCGAAACAGGTGTCGAGTTTTATATTATTGGTGGTAGTTTGTTATATCTATTTGCGTATTAAATTGCAACGGTTAACACTCACGTATTTTTATCACAATAGGCGTGACATGTTTCGTCTGCGTCGGGCAGACCTCGTGAGTGTTAACCGTTGCAATTTAATATCAGTATGTCTCACGAAAGTTTAAATTATATATCTATTTGCGTATTTAATTTTTGCGGCGGGAGGGTGGGAACATTAATAGCATGCAAAAAATATGCAGGGTTGGCACTAATTGGCTACCACGTTTGATGGAATACCAAATTAACATTATTTTCGTTGTTAATTTCCAATTAATTTTCAGGGTGACTCCGGTGGACCAGTCATGATCAATGGCAAGCTGATAGGCCTGGTGTCATTTGGGGTCGGTTGTGCGATACCAGACCAGCCAGGAGTCTACAGCAAGATTCCGTACGTCAGGGATTGGATCCGTGAAGTTACCGGATTACCGCTCTAATACCGTTACCGGATTTATACCGGTTTCAGAAAATAAATACCGGTTTTGTATCTCGTATCACTTTTTTGTTTGACCTTTAAACGCCACGTGTAATTTATTAACGTTGGTTTGCTAATAAAAATCGGCACAATGAAAACATATCTAACTATATATTCTACTTGACATAGATACACCTTAATACCAAGTAATCCGCGATAGCATCTCGAGACTATTCGTCTCTTTCTACTTGCTATAGTTAAAACGAGACGGGTAGACGAGAGCGTGATACTCTCTTGTGCTAGGCCTAGTCTACTCCACTAGCCGCAAATATATAATGTAACAATACTTTTTAAGTTCACCGAAATAAATCATTATTAAAAACGATTACCTGTTTATATTTTCACAATATTAAGGGACCACTAGAACGGGACAGCACGTGGCCGGGCCGGGCCGATCTATCTTTCTATACAAAACGTCACGTGACTTCTGAGGGCTCCAAGCTATAACGTGATTATTTTTAGAGGCATAAAAATTGAAAGATCACTCCGTCCCGCTACGTCCCGTCCTAGTTTGAGAAAACACCACCCGACCGTCGCCGGGGAGCATGTTTGAACGAGAATTATAAAATGTTCAAAGTTGAACTACGGGTCTAAAGTTGGGTTGCTATGTAAAAAGAAAGAAAGATTTATTGCCACACACAAGAATAACAAGAAAAATAAATAACAAGGATTACAAAAGCAAAAAAAAACACATGCATATGAAACAGAAATAGCAAAATTGTGGCAACATAAGTAAAGTAAATAGCGCAAGGAGATTATGTACAAAAACACAAACACTTACATAATATTATAGGCCATTCTTACACAAATTGACTAAGTCCCGCAGTAAGCTCAAGAAGGCTTGTGTTACGGGTACTCAGACAACGATATATATAATATACAAAAACAGAAAACATCCATAACTCAGGAACAAATATCTGTGTTCATCACACAAATAAATGCCCTTACCTGGATTTGAACCCAGAACCATCGGCTTAGCAGGCAGGGTCACTACATACTACGTCAACCAGTCGTATTGTATAATTGGTTGGTTACAATTATGGTTTTAAACCAGGGTCAAATGTATGGGCAAGGTCCGGTATGTCCTGGACAAAACGTTTCGAACTGTGACATGAGCGCCGGCTCATGTCACAGTTCGTTCGTATAGCAATCTTAGACAAGAGACACCTTCCCCATCTGTGTATTCTGATGTAGGGACAAGTGCTTTTGTTTACCGAATTTAAATAACCTCAATAAAACTATAGAAGAATTTAAAACAATATTTCTGTTGTTTCATAATGTTGGAAAATAGAAATAACTTTATAAACACTGAAGTTGAGAAGATCTCTTTTTAATAGGCACTGTTGCTGGGCATATCTTCGGATTCGGATAATATTTCTTAGTTTATATTTAGCTGAGAGTTCAGTAACTTAGCCCCTCTTTTAGATATTTTGCCCTTCCTGTTGCCATGCTTACACGTGGAAAAATTAATTTTGCAAATTATAATGTTGTGGTTTATTCTTGGCTTCCTCACCTCATTCCTCTAGTCGCTTCGAGTTTGTCATTACTGCGTGTTGTGATTCTACCGGATGGAGATCATTTTTAGGGTTCCATTACCTCAAAAAAACACGGAACATTCATTGTGTGATGTCTGTCAAGACCCTTTATCTCGATAACGCGTACAGGTAGCAACTTGAAATTAATACCACATACATGTCTGCGGTCTCTTGAAGCTGTAAGAAGAAACCAAACCTCTACGTCAACTTAATCCAAACTTATGGCCGTTTATGTCGCATTTCCCATACATTTGCAATGGGAATCACAATGTATAGGGTACTTCCCGTTGACCTAGAATCACGAAATTTGGCAAAGAGCTTGTAGCATAAGTACGGGAGAAAATCTGAAAACCTATAATTGCCGCACACTGAGAGTTACGGGCCACCAGTACTTTCAAGTACAGTTTATAAATGGGGGGAGAGGGGACGAGTCTGACCCGCACCTGGCCGGTTTTTTTTTCTTTAATAATTCTCCTACATCTGTCTTCAATTTCGTGAAGGGCATCATAGACTTTCTTGAAAGCAGATCATGAAAACTCCCATATTTTTTATGAAGAAGATAATTAGGTTTGTCGTTCCGGATCCTAGATAAAAGCCACACTTTACGCCTCCATATCGATTTCGAAGGCTATATTTCCCTAGGGCCCGCGCGAGTAAATTAAGAACTGCAATAATACTAGCTTTATACCGGTTTCAACCGGTTTAAACCGGTATCGATAGTCACACGCAAAACCTCATTAACTATCGGTTAATGAGGTTTTGCGTGTGATAAATAATTGCTAAGCTGTATATTTTCAGTTATAATTTAATAATTTTTCACTTATAAAAATATCATTTGGCAGAAACGTAAAAATTGAATTGTTTAGTTTTCCTTTGTTTTGATATATTTGAGATGACTAGTGGTAAGAATAAGTGTCTTTTAACGACTGTTTTAATATCAGTTTTATCAGGGACACACCAAAGTTCAAATTTTATGATAAAGTAGTTTTTATGGTAGTGGTTGTTTTTTTAGTGTGACATATTTTGGTTGCGTCGGGAAAGCATCATCATAATTTATTGATTGCGATGCGGAGGTGCCAGCACAGTTGATCACTAGCTTTCTGCCCCACGCTAGCACTATGTGACCAGTGATTGGAGTTGGGTGAGGTTAAATACCTAGTCTTCGCTAGAGGACATAATACAGAGTGGTTACAACCGGGCGGCGGCACGCGTCAAAAAACATTTGTAGCTTTTAAGCAATTTGTGCTGCAGTCGCAACGTAATAAATGACAATCGATCTAAGTTTGCGAGGAGAAATCCATATACCTGCCTATAAGACCTATGGTGGAGCATTCCATTTTTTTTTTGACTTACCAAACCTTTTTGGCTCGTCTTTTTATCGGTTTTTGATAGTATAATTTTAAAGCCGCTTCTGTTCTTAACAAATTTTATATCTTATTTATATCATAAACTAGCGAAGTAGCGACCCGCCCCGTTATATACATATAAACCTTAATAATAACTTTATCTATTAAAAAACCGCATCAAAACCCGTTGTGAAGTTTTAAAGATTTAAAGCATACAAATAGATACAGATAGCGGGAAGCGACTTTGTTTTATACTACGTAGTGATAGTAAAGTGTATGTCTATAGAAAAATGTCGTTAGAGACTCGTACTCATAATGACGCCAGTACATTGAGCTACAGATAAACATTACATACAAAATGAATATAATGATTTTTTTAAATAAAAAAACTATATGAAAACCTTACCGTTTTCATAAATTGCTCCCGGTTCGAACCCTTTCTAAAACACGCCTTAAGGACTCACACTGGAACGGGACGAGACGGGGCGGGACGGGACGATCTGTCAATTTCTATAGAAAGAATCACGTGATAGTTAAGAGCCCTCGGATTTCACGTGACGTTTGCTATTGAAACCTATCGGCCCGGCCCGGTCACACCCCGGCCCGTTCCTGTCTGAGTCATCCTTTAGTTTTCAACGCTCTCTAAACCACAAACCTAAAATCTACATGCATTGTCAAATCACAACAGTGAAATAAACGAGTCGGCACTGTAAATAAATCACCCGTAGGGGAGGGAGGGGTTGTTGGTATTCGTTTTGCGGTGAAAACGCTTGGAAAACACTCGCGCGGACTTGAGTTGAATGCAGATTGAGCTGTGAGAGGGGACACACGGGCGGATATTTTGGAAGTTGACGTCGCGTTTTTGGGTTGGATGGGGAAAAGCGTAACTTTTTTTCATACCACGACAGTAGCAAATAAGCATACGGCCCGCTTGATAGAAATCGGTTACAGTATTGCAATTCCAGGGGGGTCACATGCGCGTTACCGACCCATTAAAATCTGTATACTCCTTTTTCACATTCGTATACACATTTCTATCGCCGTGACTGATGTTTTAGTTCCTAAAATGTCACAGTGAAAATATAGCAAAGTGATTTTGCCATAGCGGTCACTTGCATCACTTGTAAGTGAGCACGTCCATCCCTTTCTTTTACTCGAACTTATGATTGTAATGTTATGTTACGAGTAATGATAAGAATACGTGGTATGGTGTCGGTTGCCGAGCAGTGGCAACTTAACCCGAGCAACGACAAGCATTATTGTTTTTATTTATTTCAAAAATTTTGCTTTAATACGCGACATACGCGTGATCACTACGCGAGCGACAAAGATAGCTACAAGAACGTGATTTTGAAGCGGCAATTAACTTTTTCATCGAGACGATATTTATCGCACACTTCTAGGCTGTGGTATCCAGTCCATCCCTTACGCCGCGTAAAGTGTTATATCCACATAAAACGTCGCCATTCGTCCAAACAATGTGAAGTAACGTTATACGCGATATGGGAAATAAATATAGGATACCATGACCTAAGGGATGTGTAAGTACCGTACCATAAATATCTTCAAACTGTAGTAAAACTCCTCAATATGGTATAATGCTCGTTTATTTAGATTAGACAATATGGAACGTTAAGTATTATACAGTGGCTCTAAATAATTATTTATACAACTCCTGGCACGTCCGCAGTGCGTCGCCGCCATACCCAGAATACCCGCCATCGCCATTGCTCCCACCTCCCGCCAATACAACTTGTCCTTCCTGACAGCTATCACCTGACAGGTTTTAAACTCACCCTCAATTAATTTATGAAGTAGTTTTGTCAAATAACCTTACAAAACTTCAAGCTTTTTATTTGCAAAAATACACGTAAATAATAGATCTTAAAAGATGACTCTTACCAATCCGATACGATCCGATTCGATTCGATCCGGGATCTGTAGAAATAATAGACAGAAGCCCTCGGAGGTCACGTGACGTTTTCTATAGAAACTGACAGCCCGTCTCGGATCGGATCGGATCGTAGTGAGGCTACTTTCTTTAAAGCTACAAAAGTTTCAGTGTATTCGACCAGGAGCCTTAACATGACGTCTTAACGCGATTTAGTTTAGGCTCAGTTGTATGGAAGCGACTCAGTTTAGGTCATCAAATACAAATAGGTACCGGCACAAGACAAAAGACGATCGATTCGAGTTCACGCGGCCTGGGCTAGCACCACGAAAATCGAACGATTGCGCATTTGTATCTCCATCTCTGTCACACTTTCATAGTGGCAAAGAGGTTTTCCCGTCAACGCCAATTTTAGATATTCATGGTAGGCATGGTGGTACCTATTACCTAACAAAATCGCAGCGTTTATTGGCAATATATCCCCCCGTGTGTTTCTTCGTGCATCCTCGAAGGGATGTGTCGGTAATACGAAAAATCAACTCGTGATCTCGCCGCATAGTTCCGTTCAATTATGCGGCCTTACGGAATATTGTAGCTGAATATACAGCCACTGAATTCTTCACTATCGAATCATTTTTGTTGAACTCTATCATCTAGGTAATAAGGTAAACGGCCTAGTGGATGCCATTCTACAGTTTATTTGAAAAAAATAAAGATATCGCTATGAGTAAAAATAAAAATTCTGACGAATTGAGAACGCAGGTTCTCAAATTCCGACCGACTTCAATATTTCTAAAGGAGCAGTCCTTTAGAAATATTGAAGTCGGTTGATTATATCCAAAAATAGATACCTAGTGACATTTGCAAATTGTGTTCAGAAACTGCCGTTGCTAAATAATTTACTTTTTGAGAGACAGTTTCCGTAACTAAGTGTGTCTAGCGAATCTGTTAAGATTCAGATTCAGATTCAGATTCAGATTCGTTTATTTCTCAAGTGTATTACATGATTTTGCATTACAAATTAAAATTAGCAACTGAAATATGAAATACAAGTTGAGATCGTCAAAATACAATAGTAACCATACATAGTAATCATTATAATAGCAGCGTTTTACCTTACAATAAAACGCATATTAAACGTAATACCTAATTAGAAGCCTATAATTATATTTGAGAGTGGCAACTCTGATTGCAGATGACGTAGCGGTTCATAATTGGTTGGCACCCAACAACAAATCCCCTCCTCCACTTTTCGTTTCCAGTTTTATCCCCACCAGGTCGTAGCCGTGGCGATGGCGCGGCTGGTACCTCATTGGATCTCAAATTATTAATTTATTAATACGAAGTTGCAATATACCACTTACCAAACAGAAATTTTGACAAAGCAAAATAAATTAGAAACCAACAGTATGTGTAAGTTCTTTATCATCGTTCACAAGGTGGCGAACAAAAATAGTAAGTCAAAAATACCCTCAGAAAAAGTATGTGGGTCATATTGCAACTGAGTAAACCACAGGTGGGTTTAAAAACTATAGGCTTCTAATTAGGTATTACGTTTAATATGCGTTTTATTGTAAGGTAAAACGCTGCTATTAAACTTCAACGCTAATTAGAAGCCTATAATTATATTTGAGACGTGTCTGTGTCCACCTGGTGGGTAGAAACGCCAATGTGATAAAGTTGTTCAGTGCTCATTGAGTGTTAAGTGAAATTGGTGTGAACAATTCGTGAACAAGTGCAACAAACCAATGTCCATACATGGATGAATGTGGAACATAGTGGATGGATGTGACCATTGACCTTTTCCGTGCAGTGACAAAGTTATTTTTCTATCCATATTGATAAGGAGAGGAAGGCTGATTGTTAAATATAACACAATGTCTTCATGAATACAAGGTGTTTATTAAAATATTTTTAATAACAATTATGTTTTATTTATTTAAATAAGCCCAAAACATAAGTGATTCCGCCAATCCATGGATTGAAATAGTCAGGCAATTCAAAACCATACACAATCATTGAAGATCAATTTTCATTGCTGCTTTGAACTTAGAGATGATAAAACAAGTTAAAATATTTAAGATAAGAATATTTTATTACCCATCAGTAGGTAATCATCGTTTTCAAACATAAGATTTTCTCAAATTCTTCTCACTTTAGGTAGGTACACTTTAGCAAAATATTTTTCCTATATTTGCTAGTAATGTGCACAACATTATATACGAGTAAATACATAATACCTACATATAGTACGCAAGTAAAGTATTCATAAAACAAACACAGTTATCAATTAACCATGATAGGGTTGTCACCAACCTGTTTCTACTGCCTCAGTCTTTGGAAAAAATAAAGTCGTTAGAATATAACGAGAGACAATAATACAAGTAAAATAATAAAATTATAATATTATGTACAAAAATGCGCAGCTATTTATGATATCATATTAACGATGCTTGACTTGAGATTAATTACCTGTTAGTAAAATATGGAAAACAAGTACAAATTCTTTATTAGTCACGATACAGATAAGCTCTGTACTCCGTAAAATCTATGTATGACATAAAATAAGACATTGCTAATTAATGTGCATAAGCCTTCCACGAGATGTTTTAATGACATCATTTACCAATATCAAATTTGGTAAGTAACTCAAAAACCCTTTTTTAGGGATGCAGCCATGACAGTGTTATGGAATTCTTTGTAGCACTCTTACACACTTATTTTATTTTACTTGTATCAAGTCTATATCGCGTTTAACATGGTCAACATAGTTTTTGAAAATTTTAGATTTTCTCATGTAAACAACGCTGTGAGTGACAGCCTCCTACGTTGCAGGAACGCTGCTCTTAAGGCTTATGTACCTATATATAAAGTCATTCTGGCTAGTCACCAAGATATTCACATAAACTAGGATTCGTAAAGAAATTAGTATGGAGCCAGGTTACTTGTGAGTTGTAGGCTCTTTTACAAGGATATCGTATCCCACTTTACTTGGATTACTGGGACTAAAAAGCTTGAGCGATATACGATCCTCAAGTAAATCAGTTACACTGTGAACATGGCGCTTGTAGCCAAATTCGGGAGAGTGCCAAAATATCGAGCTCACAACAACATATATACATGGTAAATATCTAGTTTTTAATAGTAATTATAATAGAGGATCCTCTTGGTACGTAGGTGCATCTTGGGTTCGTGCAACCTTTTTCAGTTTCATTCAAGAGCCATGGGCGAGCTAAAAGGTAAAAGGCTTAACGCCTTTTTCATGTAGTTTGGGTAAGTTAAAAGGGGTTCTAAATATCTTGGATACAATTTATAACCCACAACGGAGAACTAATGCCCAGGTTCATAACCTGGGCATTAGTTCTCCTTCGTTTATCATTCAACACGAGAATGTAATGTGTCATTTGTTTTGTAGGAAAAGCTTTTCTCTTAAATAAAATATGGTCGAGATATTTGACCCCAAGAGTAGGGGAAATTCCAGAGCAGGACCAGGAAAAATTTCAATGGGTTATGTATCAAAATGACAACTATTAAATTAAATATTCGAATAATTTAAACCATGTTACCAGAGCCACCGTTAGGTACGACGACGAGCGAAGCGAGGAGGAGTGTTAGGTTGAACTGCGACCTAACAACAGTTGAACCGCGCCAGCGACCGGCAAAGCGCTTAGTCTCCCTCCTTTCTGTACACGTTGGTACCTCTGATCACTTTGAGCTCATATTATATATCAATGTTATAATGCGCTAACGCAGACTTTTGCCATTAAATTATGTACGCGCATTGCATTACATTTCAGGCCTCATTTCAAGCACAAATTTACCTCTAAATTGTCCTACTGCTTGGACACGATTTTTATTGTGTTGATTTATGTAAGACTTCGCTGGGCGAGATTGTTAATAGGTTAGATATATTATAACTACATATATGAAATTCTCGGTTACTATCGCCAGAGCTTAGCTATTAATTAAGGCAATCATCTATTACCCAGTCCAAGGTAATAGTAAGGGCATCTAACGCCATTCCTGGACAGTCTTTTTGGATTAGAGTGAGGAATCCAATCAATGCTTAAGTATTTTATTTATAACTACGTAGACCTAGACTGGCTTTCCTTAGTGGTAGCTTCAAGCTGAGTCACAATGATATATAGTTTCGGAGCTGCACGTTACGAGTCCAAGCTCATGAGAATAGGCCCTCCTACGAGGAATTGGTGATAAGAATAGTAGGCGTATAAAAGATCACCTTTTTAAAATCCACCCCTGAGGGTATTATAAAGAATTCTGATGAGTTATCAAAGTGTTGTATATTGTGTACCTATATGGCTCAATATGGAGTTCCCCGTGCCTCGTATAGATATACCCATCCTTGGAGATGGTTCTGTAGGGGCCGAAATTGGTAGGTAATTTGTAATATTTTTTAATTACATTTAATTTAATTCTTTTATATATTAAATAACACTTTTCCATTAAAACGAAAAAAGTAATAATAATTTGGTCAAAACAATGCACTGATACTTCCCATTTTCCAGGAAATACCATTTGCAGCATAAGCGTAGCTATAAACACTTAAATAGCGTATATGCCTTGCGTAGGCATCACCAGCAAAACTTAGTGTGACCTTAATCTACTTGCTAGCAGGATTTTACATTTTTACGCTTTGGCTAAGGGCCTTAGTATAGTTAGGTATTTGTACCGAAACATTATTTCTAGATATATAACGGGTCTGCCAATCTTTACTATTAGAATTTAGAATCCCGTAATTTTTGGCATTTTAGAACCAAATTAATCCAGTTGTGTATAAGGGTTTGCATTATTCGTCCAATTTTAGTATTCGAATAATACGAATACTTCGATTTGCAATATTCGAATATTCGAATTTTTCGAATAAAACGAATAATTTGGAAAAATAACTCAAAATAATGATTTCAAGTAGTTTAATTCTTAAATATTCGTAAAAAATAATAATTTCTGAATAGAATCTGCACTATTCGAAATATTCGTTTTATTTGAATAATGAGTGTGGTCGAATTCGAATAATATTTATGGCGAATAATTCAAATATTCGAATTGCAAACCCTAGTTGTGTAACAGGATAAAGGGTGTGTTCGCAAGACAAAAATCCAGAAAACTAACACTAACAGCGTCAAAAAGAATAGGAATCCTTGTAACAACTGCAAGCTGTGCATAACATATTTCTGGATAGAGCTACCCGTCTTGCGCAGACGATAAGAAATATAGGCTTAGTAATTGCAGCATAGTTTAAGTTATACAACTTATATAAAAACATTCGTTCAACTAAAATCTGCTTGCGCAGCAGTGAATACTGTTTTTATTTCGAGTATATTATACAATAATTTGTCACTCGAACTACAAGTGTTGACATATTATCAGCCGCTTTCCGAAACTGAGTGCTTTCATGCACCAAATGTAGATTGAAATGTTATTTGTGTAGTACCTACACACACAGAGGTCGGATACTGGTATTTCAGCATACAATTAAGTTCGAATCGAAATATGTAGACATAGAAACAATAATCAATAGTTGTAGTTACTTATATACCGTTTCCGATCTCTGAGTTGTATTTTACACATGAACAACATTTTATCTCGTATGCCTTGCGCAGGCAGGAGATATATTTAATAATAATAAATAAATAAATTAATTTTAAACTATGTTAGATATTATGCACAAAAAAAATATATATACCTACATGCTTGCCTGATAGCAATAATTTTACCTTAATGTAGGTAATTAACTCTTTGACTGCTTGCGCAGCAGAGAATAATTCATCTCATACACCTTGCGCAGGTGGAGGTAAGGATAATTTTGGCATATGAAGTGGGTTAATTTTATTTGTTTGGCGCTTGCTAGTAATGCTAGTGCCATCATATTTAATCAGATACAAGCGGTTTCATTACGTATATATTAGCATAACTAGGCATGGCCTGAGCTTGCTGATGTGGCTGAGCTTGCGCAGCAGCTTATAGGCTAGGACTCCCAAAATATTTTTATCATATTATCATATTAGGTCCTTAAAAACCAGAAGACAAGAGATGCTGCTGTAAGCAACCAGACCAAGGAGGCTTTGAGCTTTAGGTTTAAAAACAACTACGATTTCAAATAAATCGTAACATAAGAACAATACGATATATTACATATTACGCATAAAATGCTAATTTCTTACAATCTTTTTGCTAAATTACAGATAGGAATGCGAAGGGAAAATAGCAAGCCTTGATCTCTAAGGTGGGCACTTGCCCATTCTGTAACCAATTTTACGTTACATTTGATCTCAACGTAGAAATGAAAATGTTGAGGGTAGGTATGCACTAGGTACAAATAAAATAATCACTTGTTTACAGTTATTTGTACAAAAATATACGGAAAATTACCAGGCCAGGTAATTTAAACCCACTATATGTAACGTCCGATTATAGTACCCATAACAAATTATTTTGCTAGGTAGCAGCGGCGTCGTACTGTGAGCGCCTTTATAAAGATCTGCGTATGCAGTTCTATGTACTATTTTCGGAAATTTTATAATTATTGGACGTATTCTTTATACCTCCTTGTTTGGAGGAACGTAAAAGTTTGATATCACCTTTTTTACTGGCCTGGTTCCGTCTTAGGACGAACCGATTCACTGAAAGCAATTTTAAACACATTACAACATTTTTACTTACGGTTGCTGCGCTGCGTGAATCGATCGGGTGTCAACCTTTCTGTAAATTAAAATTATAATAGCAATCGAACGGTAAAACCGTTAATTAAAACTTACGAAAAATCCTAGACTAGGCTAGAACTTTTCGTACTGAACCTTACGTTCCGACAAACAGAACGCCAATGAGGTACCAGCCGCGCCATCGCCACGGCTACGACCTGGTGGGGATAAAACTGGAAACGAAAAGTGGAGGAGGGGATTTGTTGTTGGGTGTCAACCAATTATGAACCGCTACGTCATCTGCAATCAGAGTTGCCACTCTCAAATATAATTATAGGCTTCTAATTAGCGTTGAAGTTTAATAGCAATAAAACAATTAAATAATTAACTAACATTTTTCTAATCTAAGTACAATTTATAATTCCATTGATTAAAATAATTTAAAAACTAATGACAATTGATAAAAATAGAAATAAGATTGATTCACGATGACAATTTGCTAAAATTATTCAGATTTGTTACATAAATTCATACACATTTAACAATTTGATAACACACATACATAGCATTAGTATTTATAGTTTAAGTATTCCTTAACGTTATATAATGTTTTTTTTATAAGCAAATCTTTGACTTTGCGACGGAAGGTATTTATATTATTCTCTGCTTTTATTACTTTAGGTAACTTATTGTACAATTTCTCAGCCATTATCTTAGGACATTTTTGTGACATTTTCAATCTACATTTGACAGGTTTTAAGTTTTCTGGATACCTTGCTGGACGATTTCTATCATCCCCATACCGTACAAATTCGTTTTGGTTTTTTTTTACATATAACAGTATTTCAAGTATATAAGTCGAAACTGATGTTAAAATCCCTAGGCTTTTGAAATGTTCCCTACAAGCATCTCTATAATTTGCATTTACTAGGATTCGGATTGCGCGTTTCTGCATTTTTAAGACACGTTCGAAATCTGTTGAGTTTCCCCATAGTATAATCCCATACGAAATAATGGAGTGTACGTACGCATAATAGGCTTCTATTAGGTTTTCGCTACAAATTAACACTCTTAACTGCTTTAGAACATATATCCCTTTTGCTAGTTTTTTACAGATTGAGTCTATATGCATTTTCCACGAGAATGTCGGGTCTATGTCAAATCCTAGTAACTTTACGTTTTGCACACTTTGAATTGACGTTCCGTTTGGAAGTAGTATTTCGATTTTATCAGCGTCATTATACCTAGTATTAAATTTCATTATATGTGTCTTTTCAGCGTTCAACTTAAGGCCATTAATGTGAAACCAATTTTCTAATTTGGTTAAAATTAAACTTATCTTGCTAATTAATTTTTCGTCTGTTTCTTCACTAACTACTATTGTTGTGTCATCTGCATATAAAATTATGTCACCATCTATGTCTAGTTTTGTTACATCATTTAAAAATAATGAGAATAAGACATTTCCTAAGGATGAACCTTGAGGGACTCCTATTGTCATAGGTTGAGGTATAGATCTAAGGCTCTTTCCACTCGCTTTTATTTCTACTGTTTGTTCTCTATTTGACAGAAACGATTTGAGCAGTTCAGCACTTTGTCCTCTTATACCGTAAGCTCGCAGTTTAGCCAACAGTAGGGTATGGTTTACTGAGTCAAAAGCTTTTGACAGATCGAGAAAAATACCTACTACTTTCCGTTTATTTTCTAAAGACTTTATTACACTCTCCATGAACCTCTGAGTGGCTGTAATGGTTGATCGTCCAGGTCTATAAGCATACTGTGCTTCTGATAGAGCGTTATTTTTTTCAATGTATCTGAGGATTTCACTTGACATTATTGATTCTACTAGTTTTGATACTGTAGGCACAATAGTGATGGGCCTGTAATTACTCACATCTGTTTTATCACCTTTGCCTTTATAGATGGGACACAGACGAGTCTTTTTAAGAGATTGAGGGTATGTTGTAGAGCTCAAAATTTTATTTATAAGGTATGTCAAATGGCAGGATAAAACGATCATCATGTCAAATAATAGTTTCCCTGATATGTCATATATGTCTTTGGTATGAGATTTAGATATTTTTTGTTTTGCTAGCTGTATTAATTGTTTCGTGTCGATTTTAGAAAATGAAAAGCCAGGTTGTATATTGGAGTAATTAACAGTCAGTTGCGCTATTGCATGGTATACATCTGGTTTATTATTTATGGCAAGATCATTTCCTATTTGTATGAAAAAAGTATTTATATAATCTGGTATTTTGGTGATGTTGATAGGTTTTTTGGTATATTCGTCTTTTAGATACCAGTTATATTCTTCTACTGTATTATTACTCTCCTCTTTTATTATTTTCCACATCTCCCTTTTGGGGTTTTTTGAATTTGTTATGCGGTCCGCAGTAAATTTTCTTTTCTCACTTAATAGACACTTTTGCATAGCTTGCTTTTTGTGGCATAAAATGTCCTCAAAATTAATATGTGAGAACTGCGTTCGAAATAGATGTATGTCGATAATGTCTTGTTGTAAATTATGTATAGCGTCAGATATCCAGGGAATATTATTAACGTATTTCTTTTTAACAATTTTTTTAGGCATATGTATGTTCATGTTATAGAGTATTTTTTGCATAAATTCATCAACTGTGGTGTCATTATATGGCCAAAATATATTTTTCCAATCATATGACATCATAGCCTGGCAGAAATTACTTACATTTTCTGGTTTCTGTGGTCGTTTTTCAAAGTAAACATAGTCAGATTTACAGTGTCCAGGCAGTTTAAGTTGTGCTAATTGCGCGTCATGATCAGATATACCAACTGGCAAAGGTTTCACAGTTAAGATATCTTTCTGAATGTTTGTAAGAAGACAATCGATTGAAGTTTTAGCTTGACCGTTCATCCTAGTAGGGAAATCTATTATATTATGTAAGTTGTATGTCGCCATTAAGTCCTCTAAGGTCCTTTTATTTTTTGATTCTACACTAAAATTAACATTCCAGTCACCCAGTATCATAACTGAACAGGTTTTATATTTATTACAAAGCAGGTGAAACAGTTTTTCTAAGGATTCAAACATTTTACTAAATTCACCCATTCCAGTTCTATATAGTCCTATAATAACTACTGGTCTAAATTTCACTTCGATTTTTATTGCACATATTTCGCAATGGTATTATATCGATAATAAATCAATATCTTTGCATTTAACACATTTAAGTTTCTTATTAATGAAAATAGACACACCACCATGTATGCGCTCTTTCCGCACAAAATAATTAGCATGAGTGTAGCCTGTAATACTTATACATTCAACATCATTGTTACTTAACCATGTTTCCGAAAATACAAAAACATCAGGGCAATGTTGGCTAACAAGAATATGAATAAATGGCAACTTATTTCTAATACTTCTACAGTTCTGGTGAATGGCTGTGAGATTTTTTATTTTTGATTTTCGTTCAGTAGAAAATCGCCTAAAAAAGGCGTTCGGGCTATTTCAACTTGCTTATTTTTCGAGCTTTTAACATTTTCAATTGACGATTTGCATAAATTATTGTTGTTATTTTGTCTAAGCTCAACATCATTTTTACTTATGATAGGGAAATAATAGGATATTGTTCCTTTTTTTGACTTCATACTTTCTTTATAGCACTGAGAAGATGGCATGATTGTACTTTCTTCGTGATCGGTCCTATTTATTTGATTAGACATACAAGAGTTAATTTCTAATATAACCGTATTTAAATCTCGCACAATAGTTTTTATTCCCTTTATATTTTTTGTTCCTGATACACTTGAGAACATTTTTTGTGAGTATTCTAAATTTTTATTACTATCTAGTATGTATGCATATTCATAAACTAGATTGTTCAGGTACAAAAGATTATTAAAGGCCTCCACCCGTTTATTAAATGTATTAGCTGACCAGCCTAATTTGAATACTGGGAGGCATATAATAATATTTGTATGTTGGACCATTTGTAGTTTAGTTTTCAGGTCATCAATTATGTTACAATAGTCTTGTGTTGTATCAAAATCCGATTCACCAATGAATATAATACAATAATCATTCATTGTAAAGTCTTTCACTTTTTTATCAATACCATAAACTAAGTCTGTAACATTTCCGCCAGTAATAATGTAATGACACACTTGTTCTGAAGAAAAACTGTTCAGAAGTAGCCTTCGGGTATGTTTCTCGTTATTATCACTTATTATGCAAATGTTTTTTTTATTTTTATTTGTAAATCTGGCCTTGTTTTCTAAAGCTGCGGCCGTGATATTATTTGAAGGGCTTTTTACATTGAGGCAATTGTTTTGCTGTAGTTGTCCATTTGTTGAAGTTTTCTGGGTACATTTGTATTTAAGTAGTGATACATCATTAGGTTGTTGTTTCTCGTCTCTCACGGCGTTCTCGCACGACGGCAATGCGTCCTCGTCATCGAGGATCGGGGATATATTTTCCGTATTAAGCTGGGATATTTGTTGTTTGTGAGCTTCCAGTTCCACCTCCAGCGTTTTTACCAGGCGCCTTAAACGTTCGAGTTCCATTTCGCAGGAGGGGTTTAAACATGTTCTCTTATTACTTGGTGAAGAGTTGGCGATGTTATGTTTTGAGAGTTTGCTTTTGTTTTTCGGTTGTGATGGCGAACTGTCGGTACCAGATTGACAGAGTCTCTTCAAAGTTGTAATTTCCCTTTGGAGGTTTTCTATAAGTCTTTTCAACCCATTGTTTTCGATAATTACCTCCTCAAATTGATTTTCGGTAGAGGCGAGTACATCTTTTAGTCGTGTTACTTCTTCTTTCATTTCAAGAAAAGTCAACATTTCATTTTCTGAGAAGTCCATACTCTTTGATAGTTTCTCTTGTAAAACAACATCGTTGACAGAGATATTCGAGTCCGTTGATTTCAAGCTTGAGAGAGGCGATGAGTTAAGTTTTTCACTATCATTCGAAAGTTCTAGGTCAGGCGTTAGGGATGTATTCAATGGTTCGGTTGGTGACGATTGACACGGCTTAGCTGACGGCGCTTTTCCTTGATCTTCAGAAAACTCACCCTCACCAAAAAGAGAGCTGGATGATAGTGGGGTGCTTAATTGGGTAGAGTCGTTAGATTTTTCCAAGGTTGAACAAGTAATATCCTTTGCATTCACTTTAGGCGTATGTGTTGCAATGGGTGATGGCTTTAGCGTAGCTTGAGACCGAGAAGGCAGAGGCCGCAATGACTGTTTGCTGTCTATTTGTTTGTTTTTTGATGTCATGGGTGGTTTGGATTTACATGTCTTGCACTTCCAATTCTCTTTCTTTGCGGCTTCTGTTCCTCGAAAAACTTTTTCTGTTATGCCCACGCAGTCAAAGTGAAATGTTTTTTTACATATCGAACAGTCTGCACACTTTTTAGGATCTGCCGGACATTTACACTTTGAACATATCGTTATATTCTTCCGGCAGCTTGGTCTTGCTGTAGTTTTATCAGTGTTTTCCATTTTTGGCGGTTATTTGTTTCATATAATCGATACATAAAATCTATCAACTGTCGATTTATCGAATCAATTTATCGAGTCGATTTATCAAATTGAATGTATTTCTGAACGCACTAACAATATTTCACACTGTCAACATTTGGTCCGCTCTTGAGGTTGGCAGTAGTGCACGCCTGTCAGATACGTCGTCCAATCATAAGACAGTAAGGCACATACGTAAGATTTGTTGACAAATTTCAAAGTAGAACGGTAAAAGATTTATCCTTACCGATATCTAAAATCTGATGTATGTCCGTTTCTGGGTAGCTAATTTTCATTTCACGTTGAAGTCCTTTTGATAATACAACTTTCTTGACCACAAACACTAATTTTTATGTTACTTTACATATTTACATGGAATAAAAACTCGCAGAGGTTCAGAGAATAAGTGATTACCAGCCTGGTGTTGCCAGTAAAGTTTTTAAGAAATTCTTTACGATAGAAATTCAAGGTAATATAGGTTATTACAATTCTCAGGACCCTTATTTATAACACTGTTGCATGAATTATTATTATTCGTTCATGCGATAACTAAAGCATTATCAACGTTAATTGCTCTGTATTTATATGCACCATCGTTATTTGTATTTGTTCGCATCGTCGTTGGGTAAATCCACCCGAAGTAGACTAAGAAGTGGATTAGGAACTAATTTCGCTTCTAAACTGGATGACAGGTTTTGTGTCTGACTCTAGTAATTACTTTGCTTGGAGCTGTTAGATTACCACAATTAGCCTTTGGAAGTGCTAGAAACATAGATCCTACTAGTATTATAAACGCGGAAGTTTGTAAGTAAGGATGTTTGATACTCTTTCACGTAAAAACTACTGGATGGATTTTAATGAAACTTCACAATTATATCAGAATAACATAGGCTAAAATTTATAAAGATATTGCGCAGTCGAAGTCGCGGACACTAGCTAGTATAGAATGAAAGAACTGGATACGCAATCAGCTTCAAAAAATGACCCCAAAAGATCTGCAGTTGCAGCACTTTTTCATTTAATCTTGATTAACGTAACGTTTCGTTAAGTGCCAACAGCCCATAAAGTTTTAAAAGTGTTAGTATGAGTTTGAGACTCAATAAGCTCTTTTTTGTACAAAACATTTATAGTTTGTATCATCACATTTTTTGACGTTTTATTCTGCTAGAAATTAAGATATACGGTGCCTGGGGTACCGTCAAATGGTGGTGTTTTGTTCCCAGCTGGGTATCAATGCTCAAACTGTTTTTCGTCTTAATGTCTTGTCAGATGGTAAAATAAAATACGGTGGTAAGTACATAATGGACATAATGAATTGAATTATTCTTATAACATTTTACTTAAAATTGCAATATAAAAATCTATACAAAATAATTCGGCCCGCAATGTCAAGCAAACACGCTCGCGTTAAACGCTCGTTGAAAAACTTTTACAATTTATGTTTACAGTACATTGCCGCTGAGAATTTTTTAAATTAATAATGGGGTAATAATTAAGTGTAACTTAAAAACACTTCTTAATTAATGATAACACTAATGAATTCTATGTACGGTTTAATTTATCGCCCGTACCTATTACATTTATCATATCATACTTATTACCGCCATGAGACACACACATTGATTATATTAAAAATAAACGTGATTAGCTAAAGCAGATGTTTTTTTAGGGTTCCGTACCTCAAAACCCTTTGTGGAAGGTGTGAAAAAAACCAAACCTCTACGTCAACGCAATCAAACGATACGGCCGTTTAAGTTGTTAAAGTGTTAAACCATCCCGCTATACATAGATAATCATCCACCATTTTATTTCTCTCTACGGGATGACTCAGACCAGAGCAGGACGGGACGGGGCTGGACGAGCCGAACTGTCAGTTTCTAAAGAAAACGCCACGTGATATCCGAGGGCTTCTAGCTATCACGCGATTCTTTCTATAGAAATTGAGATATCGTCCCGGCTCGTTCCGTCCCGTCCCGTCCCGTCCCGTCCCGTCCCGTCCTAGTGTGAGTCGTCTTTTAAGCCGGTTAATGTGTATATCAAAGGGTACAAAAGCCACTGCCGTCCGACCGTCACGTCACGTGACATCCGAGGGCTCGTGATTCTTTCTATAGAAATTGACAGATCCTCCCGTTCCGTCCCGTCCCGGACTTGTGTGAGTCATCCTTAAACCGCAAACCGTTGACTGAAACCTCAAAATGACATCCCGCTGTCATTTCCTGACACTACAAAAAGGGGTTAGTAAATGAATGCGGCAGGACACGACACGCTCAGTCACGTCCGCGCCATCTGGCGGCGACGCAAAAACAATAAGTCCTCCACGATTAATAATTGCGGACGAGGGCCATACCGATAGCCGTTTTTACGAGCGGTGGGGCCTTACCATGACGCGTGACGTCTTAACGCGATTCAGTTTAGGTTCTTAACTGTGCTCTATGTGCTTAGCCAAAATGCCAATCGCTAGCGCCCAGTCGCGGACGATACGCAACTGTCATTGTCATACTAATAAGATAGAGTCATCATCATCATCATTTCGCCGAAACACGTCCACTGCTGGACATAGGCCTCTCCCAAAGATTTCCACAATGACCGGTCCTGCGCCACTCGCATCCAGCAGACTCCTGCGACCTTCACCAAGTCATCAGTCCACCTTGTGGGGGGCCTACCCACGCTGCGCCTTCCGGTAGGCGGTCGCCACTCGAGAACCTTCCGCCCCAACGGCCATCGGTTCTACGTGCAATGTGCCCCGCCCACTGCCACTTAAGTTTAGCGATTCGGAGAGCTATATTGGTTACTTTGGTTCTGCTGCGGATGGTCTCATTCCTGATACGATCTCGCAGAGAGAGAGAGAGAGAGAGAGAGAGAGGTAAGGTAGAGTGATAGAGAGTAATAACTACGATACGCTTCTAAGCGTGAGCGAATGGCATCTTGGCTACTCACGCTGGGGCCTTAACATGACGTCTTAACACGATTCAGTTTAGGTTCTTAACTGTGCTCTGGGGCCTTACCTAGACGTCTTAACGCGATTCAGTTTTGGTTCAGTTTAGGCTCAGTTGTGTGAAAGCGACTCAGTTTAGGAAACGTCATCATTTCGTAGAAGTTTGACAGTAAATTTGCTTGGAAGAGATATTGTGTACACAAAAATTGATCAGGGTCTGCTAGAATAGATGTGTGAGTATAGTTGTATCATTTTCTATAAATTCAAATTCAAATTCAAATTGTTTATTTGTAAATAGGCTTATGATAGCACTTTTACAAGTCAGTTTTTAAATTACATATTAAACCTGTACAAATATGCTTAAAAATATACATCCAATCTATATAAATTATAAATTACAAAAAACATCATTATCATCTATAAATTCATTAATTGTATAGTAAGCTTTCTTTACCAAATGTCGTTTAATAGTACATTTAAATTGATTCATTGACAGTTCTTGAATACTAGTCGGTAACTTATTGTAAAACCGTACGCAGTTTCCCATAAATGACGTGCTAACTTTACGGAGCCGGTATCCTGTAATAGCTAATTTATTTTTATTTCTTGTGTTAAAACTATGAATATCACTATTTATTCTGAATAAATTCAGATTCTTACGAGTGTACATTATACTTTCATATATATACTGTGAGGCAACTGTGAGAATATTTACGTCTTTAAACAAATGTTTTACTGGGGCACGTCTACCTAAATTGAAAATATTGCGTATAGCTCGTTTTTGTAAAACTAAAACAGAATTAATATCAGCGGCTTTGCCCCACAATAAAATGCCGTAACTCATGACGCTATGGAAATAACTAAAATATACAAGCTTTGCCGTCTGGGCGTCAGTAAGCTGACGAATTCGTTTGACCGCATAAGCAGCTGAACTAAGCTTACTTGCCAAAGTGGATATATGTGAGCTCCATTGCAATTTGGAATCTAAAGTAATGCCAAGAAATACAGTTACATCCTCGAACTTAAGAGTTTCGTCTTTTAGTACAATCTGTGAATTATGTACATGCCGGACGTTGGGTAGTGAAAAACGAATACATTTAGTTTTCTTGGCATTGAGGAGCAAATTATTTGTAGTGAACCATTCGACTATAGAAGACAATGTATTATTGACTTCGCTAAAATTATCTTGCTTTCTACTAACTTTAAATATGATTGAAGTATCATCTGCAAAGAGAACTAATTTGTGTTTTTGATTTACTGAATACGGTAGATCATTAATATATATAAGGAACAACAATGGACCCAGAATTGACCCTTGAGGGACACCCATAGATATAACTGATCCAGATGATTTTACTTTATTTATTTCCACAGTTTGAATTCGGCCTTTGAGATAGGATCTTAGGAGATCGAGGGAATTATATTTTATGCCATAATGGTTGAGCTTTCGAATGAGAATATCGTGATTTACACAATCGAAGGCCTTCGACAAATCACAAAACACACCTTTTGCATCTTGTGATTGTTCCCATGCTTCGAATATATGTTTTATTAAGGTTGCGCCTGCATCAGTCGTCGACCTGCCACGCGTAAATCCGTACTGATCGCTATGGAGTAGATTGTTCTTGATAAAATGTAATGATAGTTGTTCGTGGATAATTTTTTCAAAAATTTTGCTTACGGCAGGTAAAATAGATATGGGTCTAAAATTCGCGGGGTCTGATTTTGATCCGGACTTGAACAAAGGAATGATGCGACTATGTTTCATTAAATCGGGGAAAACTCCTGCATGTGCTATGTGTTAGTGTTGTCATTTGCTGGCCAAATACGTTCGTTTGTTCAGATCTTCAGAGTGGGTATGTCCGCTGGGCATCCGCCAGTCAAATTTCCCATTCATTAATTGGCAGATGCGGCAGATATGCCCGAACGTATATGGCCGGCACTTACAGATTCGATTTTGTACGTAATGTGGGCAAAATGCGTCTGTGTGCACGCCCCCCTCCCCCGCGCAACAAGTGACAGACAACATCTTAAGGTAAGATGTCGCTTTGACGTCACCCTTCCAAAGCCTTGGAAGCCCATGTAACTCGCAAAATAATAACGCACACAGCACTGTATAGGGAAGAAGTCTCTAGTCCAGTAGTTCAACTTCGAACATATTGTAATTCTCGTTCGAAATTCAAAATGTCTTCCCGGCGACGGTTGGACGGCGGGGTTGGAGAATTCCGCTTCTTAGTAAACATGCTTAAACTTGCTTAAATCTGGCGTGTCGTCCTTTGTTTTTAATCGAGATCCGCTCTTTTTTGTTCTAAGTCGGACTACACGGTTAATTGGTGTACCTACACTGGCGTTAGTTTTCGTCGGCCTAGATCGCTCCGCCGTTCTCATCGCCCCACATGCATGCAGCGTCATTAATTATGAGTGCGTCACACTGCCGTGTCACCTGGGTGACACGCGTCACAAATGCATCACCCGAATTAACTGCTCATGACGCTGTACATAGTGTAATCTAATCCCAGTTAATTTTGTGACAAGTTGGTTATTGTGTTAATTACGGGTATAACATCATGTATTTTGAACGTTTGCAAGGGGTAACGTTATTTCGAAAATCACTGGATTATCACCTATAACTCCACCGTCTTAACAGTCTTATTTCGAAATTATCCTACGTTTTTCGATATTCTAAATTATCCCAACATACAATTATGTTAAAATTTGGATAAGTTAATTATTTTATTGAAAAAATAATCGACTTATCTGCACGTTTGTCACCTTATTCATTAAGAAAAGGAATAGGTACTGTCAAGGACTTCAAACATGGGGATGTACTTAATGTAAGGTGGGCGAAGATTGAATGGTTTTTTGATGAGATAGACAGTGTTGTGTTAAATAAAATACTTGATTCCTTTCAGTTGTCTAAAGTAGAAGGCCTGGGCAAGGACTATATTTTTGTATTCTGTCGGTAAAACTCGCCTACGCCTATTCTAATATACCTATACATAAGAATAATAAATTTAAATACGTTTTTGTAAGATGGAATGGTCAAGGGATAAGATTGAAACAGTGTCTACAATTACTTTTTACTTACCTTATAAATATAACGGGATAAGATTAAAAATCAAAAATTTGTCAACAAATGCTGACCTTCACAAAATGGCACATTACACATGTCTACACACTCCGGGCGGTCACTGTCGACTGAGCGGCGGATCGTAATAAAATAGGGGCTTAAAGAATCATACCAGCACTGAAAAGTTCGAGGAAGTTATATGAGGCTTTTAATTTTTCCTCTTTTTTCATCTTCTGGAACCTTACGTCATTTTTTCAAGCGGACCCTGGGCTCCCTAAGTCGGGAAAAGAATTAAAAAGGTATCTCTAACAACTTCCCAAAGTTCTATCTCTATCTTCCTCTTCTATCTTTCTTTAGTTTCCATTCTAATTAGTTATGGACAGCGATTCAGTTAGTGCAGATTAAATTACTCTCCTTAACGGTTACAGTCCGGAGCAGACTGCTCTTATTTTACTTGTCATAACTTAAAAGCGTTAAATATGTATGACCCTGGAGAAGGGCACAGTTTAGAATAAACTGGTCACTTGACAAAAACCCGCTAGACTCAATTACATCCATTTTTTTAGCTAAAAACTGAATTGACAAATAAAATGTATAGAATTGTTGAACCTGATATTATTCTTGTTATATGACTTGGTCATAATATAAGCTATTTAATCAAAATATTAAATAGGTCATTAACACTTTAACCGCTTAGAATTTTTCATTGAGCGTGCTCGTGTCGCCGGGTCACCTGAAATTACACGAAGATTTGTCTTATTTATCAGAATTCGGCGAAATGAGCTGGAAAACGTTTGACTTATATATCGGACTATGACGGTTAAAAGGTAAAAACCATTTTATGGCAAAGTGACACCTGTCACCGTGTAACCCAACTAAAAGGACTGAAAGGAAGGAGGTATGGTTTATCGTTTATCACCACGGCTCTAGAATGTATTCTAACAAATCTGTAAATCGGTAACTAACGCATGCTCTGTCATGCTCAATTTGGTAATTTTGATCGTGACATGATTTTTTGGCAAAAATTTATGTTTTGGCTTTAATTTACAATTTGGTTGAATTTCCACTAAATGCCTCTGATCCGAACTAAAGAAATTATTGTTGTTTAGTATTTTTTTAAGTACCTTCATGATTAAATAATATTTAAAACGGGTCACTCACGTAATTTAGTCGATTTTCGCTCGACATGTTTCGTTCTTTACGAAGAACGTCATCAGGAGCGCCCACTCGCGACAGAGGCAAGTCGTACACTGCGGGCTAATGCCCTATCTGCTCTGGTACTTGCAGCTGGCGGTGGGAGCGGCGCGGCCTTCATGATTGTGTGCAAACCAAAAAAGTTAAGGGTTTAACCTTAAAATAACTGTCACTGCATATTTCACTAATTATAAATGTTTTTGTCAATATCCTGCGTTTTTTTTAAGGTACAGTCAAGTGTAAAATACGGGTGGACACATCTTACTCAAAAATATGCCCCATAGCATTTTTTTCCAGTGTAATAAGAGCGTACTACCATATTTATGAGACGATTTTGTCGATACGTATTTTTCCACTTGGCTGTACCTACTACACTTGTGTAAAAAGGTTTTTGACCAAATGAAATGAAATGAAATGAAATAAATTTATTGCACAAACATGGTATACAAAAGATGGTACATTATAATTATGCAAACAGCACTAGCTTCGCCCACTTGCGCTGTGCCACCGTCCATTATAATGGTTCCCGGCAGAAGAATCTTGTTATTAAAACGTAGAATATGAAAATAATCTACTTTTGCCAATCCCCTGCTTCCGAGTGTTTTTTTGCTTTTTCGTGGATTCCATTTTTAATAGCAAATGTTTTATTCAAAGGATTTACTAAGGTGCTCAAATTAATCAAAATCTTTTCCTTCTTCTGTTTTATTTGGGGCATATTTCCGGATCGTCAAACGATTTTTGTATAGAAACAAAGGGTCGTTCGTTTTTATAAAATTGCTGGATTTTATTGGAAAATGTCGTTTTATATGTTCCAGATTGTTAGAATACATTCTTCAGTATTAAAATTAGGTCACCGTTAAGGATGATTCACACTAAGACGGGACGGGACGGGACGAGATGGGACGATCTGTAAATTTTTATAGAAAGAATCACGTGATAGCTCGGAGCCCTCGGATGTCACGTGACGTTCTCTATTAGAAACTGACCGATCGTCCCGTCCCGTTCCTTCTAGTGTGAGTCATCCCTTATGCTGTGTTGTTGTTTGTTTCATTTGCTCATTTTTATTAATACCACGTTGATGGCAAACATACATACGGCCTGCCTAATGGAAAGCGGTCACCGTAGCATATGGACGCCTGCAGCTCCAGGACTGTCACCTGCGCATTGCCGACCCATTAAATACTTGTAGTATACTCCTTTTTGGAAAACTCCATATCGTACTCCTTCGGGAAAACCTCGGCAGGGAGCTCATTCCACAGCCGGAGCGTCCGCGGGAGGAAATCCCTCTGAAACTGCACAATGCGCGGCCATTTTGGTTGCAAGTGTTGCTGATCAGCGTGCGTTGCCAAGATGCCAATCGCTCACGCTTAATAACGTATCGTAGCTACCTCTCTCTATCACTCTTCCTTATTAGTGTGACAATGACAGTTGCGTTTCGTTAGCGACTGAGCGTGAGCGATTGGCATCTTGGCTACGCAACCTGGGTGCTCGTCGATAGCGAGCGGCGCGATGGTGGTTGGATGCCAAGTATTACATTCTTTTGAGTTAACTCGATTTCAAATTCTTATAAATAATATTCTCCGCAATATTTAATACAAACCCCTTTATTCGCAATTTCTCGTTAAGTCGTGTAGCATTTAAATGAGACTCGATTAATTCTAATGTTGCAAGGAGGTGAACAAATCACTTTGTCGAGCGCCGAAACGAAGCACAGTGGTCCACGCTTAATATAGCGTGGGAAAAATTGTGCGCTCATTTTGTATTTAATAAAATCAAAATATAATGTTCCAGATTTTTATTATCAAATATCTGTTCACAGCAAGTTCCTCTACATTGAAATGGTAAGTTATGAGATTTTTTACAGATGAATTATGATACGGGTAAATAAAAGCAGTAGAATAACGATCTGCTTACGATTTAGGGTTGAGGATGATATTAAATTTCTTACACACAACTTCATAAAATTAATATCTTAAAATAAAAATAAAAACAACTACAAGATAGTTCTTTGAATCTGTGTCTACGTAGGGCATTCAACACATTCACCGTATGAATATGTTCTAACCTAACCAATTTAAGGAAATTATGTGGTGTTCACCTCTTTGAGATTTTCATAACAAGTTTAAAAAAAAATATGCTGTTGTCAAACATATATCTCCTGCGGGAGGTATAGGTTATAGGTTTAGTGTGATATTCGTGCTGCTTATTACTCCGATTTTATGCAGCTTCTTGAGGAAGATCTTAATCAGATACTCTAAGAGATGGTTATACGAGATGAAACTGCCGAAATGATAAACAAGGCACCATGCCGTTCCATATTTTAACAACACCTCATATCAAAAATATGACGGTTATCCCATCGGCTGATAACGATATTCCGAGTTCCTAAACAAAAAAAAGTATAGTTAGATAAAACAAAATTTGGAAATAAGCTTAAACATTGCAGAAGAATTTTATGCTGGTTTAGAAAATGAATTAAAATAATTGGTGGAAAATCTAAAAAGGTGATGTTTGCACAACAACCGCTCCTGTAAATATTGCTCAAATTTCCCGCATAAATCTGGGGTTTTAATTATATCACCCAGCTTAGACACCAACCTTCTAGTGTAGTTTTGGTCCCTATCTACTCATTTGTATATCTAATATATCTTAAAAATAATTATATTTATTTTATTCAATGAAACATTTAATACCTAAAATGGAAATTCATTTTGACACCAATCATAAAACATATTTTTTTGGAAATATAAGAAATATCTTAACTGATTTTTATTTTCCAAAGTGGACTCCAGCTTCCCTGAGCATAAGCCGGGAAAAATGCTAGGAAGAAGAAGATCTTAACTGATTTTTAAGGATAGGCCACCGTATGGATGACCATATAAAAAGATGACTGTAAGTATTTAGAAAGACAATGTGATTGTATTTCGATGAAAAATTATGTTTTAGGTGGACCATTCATTAGAAAAGTAATAAAAAATAATTACAAACTAAATGAAAATAGATAAATTTACAAATTACATGCATGTCAAGTTATGAGAATCTATAGTATGGTCGTCAAAAACAAAATATAATTTACAATGAAAAAAAAAACAATAAATATACATAATTTGGAAAAAAATATGCAAAACAGTCATATTCAGTCAGTTCAGCTACATACTTATATATTTTTTAAACCCTAACCGTTAATTAAGTTTTGACTAATTAGTCCTTACGATCAGCCCACTGTGCGGCGGTCTAATGTTCCCGGCGAATTAATTTGATCCGCGTTCAATCAGCGAACTTGCCAGCTGATGGGTTCTCAATTCATTCACGGATCCCCGATTTGGGGTTTCTCCTGTATGACTTCAGAAATATATTTTGGAGTATGACTATCTAGTTTTTGCGTGTTTCGAAAGTAACTATGTCCGTCTTGCTCCTGCTAGAGTAGCGGTAGGAGTGAGACGGACATACTTTCGAATGGCATAATCGCTATACAGGAAGGTTACGTACAACTCATGGTAACGAATGAACCGATACTGATGTGTATTTGTAATAATTTGTATGTCTGTCAGTAGCTACCAAATTGCATTACAGTTATTACGGTTGAATTGCAGTTTATTGAAACTTTCACGATTTTCACACATCATCATCTTCATCATCATTTCAGCCGAAAGACGTCCACTGCTGGACATAGGCCTCCCCCAAAGATTTCCACAATGACCGGCCCTGCGCCACCCGCATCCAGCGGACTCCTGCGACCTTCACCAGGTCATCAGTCCACCTTGCGGAGGGCCTACCCACGCTGCGCCTTCCGGTACGCGGTCGCCACTCGAGAACCTTTCCGCCCCAACGGCCATCGGTTCTACGTGCAATGTGCCCCGCCCACTGCCACTTAAGTTTAGCGATTCGGAGAGCTATATCGTTTACTTTGGTTCTGCTGCGGATGGTCTCAATTCTGATACGATCTCGCAGAGAGACTCCTAGCATAGCTCTCTCCATTGCCCTTTGGGCGACTTTGAGCCTTCTTATGAGGCCCATTGTAAGCGACCACGTTTCAGTACCGTATGTCATCACTGGCAACACACACTGATCGAAGACTTCACACATTAACAATTTACTATAACGAGGTTTAAGGATGACTCACACTAGCACGGGACGGGACGGGAAAATCTGTCAATTTCTATAGAAAAATCACGTGATAGCTCGGAGCCCTCGGATGTCACGTGACGCTTTCTATAGAAATTGACAGATTTTCCCGTCCGGCCCCGTCCCGTCCCGTACCGTTCTAGTGTAAGTCATCCTGTAATCGCTACATACTATGAAATCTGATCTCTGGCGTTTCATAGGCGACATCAAATGCATTGCGGATAGTTCGTAAAACCCGCGCGGTTAGAAGATGTTGATGTCAACCTCAGCCAGTCTTTCTCCGAAACCACGGGGGCAATTAAGGTTGCCCTCGATCAATTTCCAAAGTTTTACGCAATTAAGTCCCGTTTAAGTATTACAACAGCTAAAGAGTGGAACTTTTTTCCTGCGAATACATTCCCAGCCCGTTAGAAATTAGATCTTTTAAAATCGCGAGTGTATAGGCATCGCTTAGGCAAGCATGCTCCATTATAGTCAAGGGCTTACCTATTTAAACATAATTATTAAACGGGTCTAACGCGAATTAATTTGTTTACCTTATTTACCGACGTTTCGACACAGGTTTCACTGGTCATGGTCGCGGCTGACCAGTGAAACCTGTGTCGAAACGTCGGTAAATAAGGTAAACAAATTAATTCGCGTTAGACCCGTTTAATAATTATGTTTAAATATGTGTTTAAATCGCGAAAGTTTTAAATGTTATAAGGGCTTACCTTTTTCTCAATAAAAAAATACACTTACGTATTTTAAGTCATGCGTGACATGTTTCGGACATCATAGCATGCCATTATCAAGCCTCAACAACCGTACGCGATGACGCGTGCGGGCGGACTGAGCTTCTCCTTGCCGCGCGCAGGGCCCTTGATGACAGAACCGGTTGACGATGATCCGGTCTTAGTCTTGGAATCATTTGAATGTAAGTAGATCTGCTTCATCCAATAACGGCGGCAAACACACCGAGCTCACTATGTGCACTACACTGGAGTGACAGTGTAGTGTGTACTTAACTTTTTACTACGGCACTTTTCAAACCGAACTTTTTATTATTAAAATTATTTAAAATAGTCGTTTCAGCGAACGCTCTCATAGCGAAGAGTCTCGACCAACACCTTGAGAGACTCTCGCTAGGTGGCTGGATCAAGGGTCAGATGCAGAAGACGGTAATCCTAGACACGACGCGTTTATTCCGGCGGTTCCTTTCTCTGCGGCCCTAACCACCGGCAGCACTCCATAACCTATGTTTATAAGTATTTTGTATTATTTTTGATATGTGGTTTTGTTTATTACTTTTGTAACCATATTATAAAACCTAATCTAAGAACGAAAATAAATAAAATAATAATTAAAATAATTATAATACCGTTTATTAGTTGACATGACTTTGAGTGCCATACGGGAACAACCTGTGGTTTCCAACTGAAGGAGTTAACTCGATCTGAGCGGCGATTGTTGCGGCTCGAGGCCGTCTTAAGCAAAAAGGAGCAAGATATATAGGCTGTTTCATTCAAACGTGACAGCCTTTGAGCAACACGGGCTTCCTACAAGTTCTTCTTCTTCTTTTAAATAATGGCTTCTGTCCGTGAGTTGGACAATTTTGCCAGTGTCACGTATTATTATTATTTTAGTATATTATATAAATATAATAGTATTTTACTTGGGCGATGATGTTCGATAATTGACCTCGCTATATGTTAAGTTTATAGCTATAATACTTAACACGTTCGCGGACGCGGATTGCATAGCATCCGTTTTTGTACTTCATCTGGTGACGCGCCTGCTATTGAATCCGTTATTTGGTTTAGATTTCTGCGTCAGTATGCTTACCAATCCGCTTGGCCACAGTATAATATTATTAACCAACATTTCCTCTACCATTCACTAAAATCACAGAATGCATACTGTTATATTTCATAGTTTATGACAGTTAAAAATTATCCTGTGACATCTCAAATTGTGCCCCCCTTTCTGTGACGCGTATGCTATAGCATTCGTCTTTGTATGGAAGACTCCTTAGTAACCCTGCGCGTGCGTCTGGGAGTGGGCGCGTAAAATGTGGCCAAATTTCGCACGCACACGCTATTTTACGGATTGTTTGTAACATTGTTAGTAATGTTCTTTTTACAGTTTATGTATGTTTTTGGTTGTGGTTAAATAAACAAATCTCTTTACTGAATGTTTTTTGTAGTGAAACTTGATTCTGACTACTGTAAATAAAGAAAAGTGAGGCATGTTTATACTTACTATTCAACTAATTATTTTAGTACTTAGTAATTATTTTAGTCATATAATCGTGAATATTGTGCCTATTCGTAGTCGATGCTGAGCGCTAACATTATGGTAAGCATGTGGCATATATTTTGTTTGTGTAGGGCCGCAGTTTACATGATTAAATTCAAAGTTCGGATACTTCCTATGTGTTGGTTGGTGAAGAAGGCCCTAGCCGTTAAATCCTATAAGTATTAGATGAAATATTACATCTACTTTACTTTATGGCAAAGAATTTATCATAGTTGTTGACGTAGCAGCTCACCCGAGTGAACGGTATGACAGACATGCCAACATAGTCGAATGCTGTAACATGCGGTGTCATATAAGATCATATTTTGACTAGGTATTATATCAAACATGCATAAGCATCCGAATTGTATAGCATTTGGTGTCACATAGTGTAAAAGAAATGGTTTCATAATGACGGGACTTGCATTGCATTCGACTTGTATAGAATTTCGCGTCACATAAGAATCCTGATTTTAGCTTTGTTGTGACAGGTATGCAATAGCAGTCGTAAAATTCCCATACAAAATTAAGGTGTCCCAGAGGTGTGACCAAGCGTCCGCGAACGTGTTAAAATATGGCTTCTCAGGGGGTCAAGATCCCGGGATTGCCGCTTGGTGACTAAAGGAGTGACTGAACTCGTTTCGGGATTAATTCTTCATTAGCTTGGTCTGTTTCTATAGAAAATGTCACGTGACATCCGAGGGCTCCGAGCTATCACGTGATTCTTTCTATATAAATTGACAGATCCCATCTCACCCCGTCCCAGTCCTAGTGTGTCATCTGTAAAGCTACATAATATATTAGTCTACTCATATTATTATCAAAGTAACTCACAATTTGAGTACGACATATCAATTCCACCCTATTAGGCACATCTTCCTTGACATATATGTGTATAGTTGGGATATGTTAGCGGAGGTTGTATGTTTGTGTCTCCTGTTATGTTACTGATTGGAAGAATAGGCCAGGGAGCACGAAAGACAGCGGAGGTTCTTAAGGAATCTTAGGCCCAGTTGCAACACCCAAAATTATAACCTGTCAAATTCCATATAAGTCCGACCATCGTGATCGTGATAGTGATGTGTAAGTTTTTTTCTCGTGTTTCATAATAAGTTCCCGCACCTAAATTTTGATCTCTGTTTGGCCCAAAGGTTAACTGGTAGAGAATGCCTTTTGGCATTAAGTTCGCCTTTTGTACATTATTTACTGTGCAATAAAGTTAAAATAAATAAATAAATATAAAAAATATTTAACTCTTGGTTATGTGGCTAACTCCACGTGGTGCAAGTGGCCCTTTGCGTGTCACAACTGTACAATTTAAACTTTCCTGAGTAATACTGAACATTAAATTTCAGCCTGTTGTTTGCCTCTTTTTCATGTGTAATCTATACCTGTTTGTGTTATTTTTGTTGTTTTGAGGTGCAATAAAGAGTTATTGTATCGTATTGTAAATTACAAAACGGTTAAAACTCACGTATTATTATGACAATAGGCGTGACATGTTTCGACTGCATCGGGCATTCATCGTCAGATGGAGTCGCATGGTTGCCTCCGCGGTCCAGACATCATATCCGTGATGTGAAATTTAATGTGTCATGACTGGTATGCGCCGCTGTACAGGTTGAATAGGAGGAGTTAATTTGCTTAATTTTATATTTAATGTTTAAAACTAAAACTACGAAAGGCTAACTAGCAGTTGCAGCAGCCGCAACGCTTGCGGTTGATAACTAGATTGAGGACATTGAAATGTAAATGGCTTGAAAAAACAACAAACAGAGTGTGATATACCTAGACCAATAAGTCAGAAATTATTTGTATCGCACGGTAAAATCCATATGTACTCCATCCAATCCACTGTAAAAGTGAACAAAGCCCCCAGTGCGTCGGTCACTTTTTCTGAAGTATATGATATCTCTTTCAATTTATAATTTATATATAGTAGTGTGACTATTTAAAAATTTGAATCAAAACATTTATTATAAATAGTCAATAATTTAATTCAAGCTTTACAATAGCCCCATATGTACCTTATTTCAGAATCTCCACTATTTTTGTTACTCCTTTCACCAAAATATTGGAGTATTGTGCCGAGCAAATACGGATGAAAATAATCAGACCATGTGAAATCACTGTGTTTAGACAGCACACATACACACTGTAGGTATTTATGAACATAAACCCTCATTGTGTGTTGGTTTTAGTTTTGTAACAATTCCCCAGAACAATAAATACCTATCCCATAACAATAAATTACTGAGAAATAGGCAGGATAATATTAAATTTAGTTTGTTTGTTTGATATTGCTTAGAGATATTTTGGTGTATCTAGCTTAGAGATTTCCTTGGAATTCTGGATCAATTATAGTAGGGGAGACCAACAGGGGATTTTGGTAGTAACACCGGTGCGGCAGATTAACATATAGGGGGAAGCTTTGTACCCTTGAGTCCTTAATACTTGTACGCGTCAGATTAGGGACCAGTGCATTAATGACTTGTTAAAATGTATCCATTAAAAAAACTGACTCTTTCAGCAAAACTTAAAGGAGAGCAGGGTTACAAAGTTACGATAATATTGTCTTCTGTTACCGGGATCGTTATTCATTGAAATTAAACACTTCAGAACGGATTATTCAGTTTTATTACCACCATGCCCCTACGTTTCGAGCCCTTTACAGCACTCGTTTTCACAGGGTTAAGATTACTGAGAGAATGCGAATTCTCCCCGTCAATCAAAAAAGTTACTTGTGTAAACTACCTACATAAAAAATATAAAAATAATTAAAAAACTAAAACAAGGGTTGGTCTACAATGCCCAGAGGGGCTTATAAAGCTAGTAATATATAGCCTGAAGGGCATTCTATAATTAAAATTAAAAATGTTTAAATTGTAAATTGTAAAGTGTTATAATTGTTTTGTTTACGATAAACAAAACTTTACCTCGACTCACTGGACTGCGATAGATTTCTTTTTACATCAATATCAAAACTTCATAATTATAACCTTTCGAGCTTCCTATCTACTAATCCTCCGATTCTAAAGGTCCTACAACGCTCGAGTTACTACAATATCAGCATCTTGGCCTCCCCTACTCTTTTCTTCTTCCTATCGTTTTCCCGGTTTATGCCACGACTCATGTAAGGGCCCTGGGGTCCGCTTTGGTAACTAATCCCAAGATTTGGCGTAGGCACTGGTTTTACGAAAGCGACTGCCATGTGACCTTCCAAGTTCCAACCCAGAGGGTAAACTAGGCCTTATAGGGATTAGTCCGGTTTCATCCCGATGTTTTCCTTCACTGAAAAGCGATTGGTAAATATCTAATGATATTTCGTACATAAGTTTCGAAAAACTCATTGGTACGAGCCGGCAGGATTTGAACCCGAGACCTTCGGATTAAAAGTCTCACGTCATACCGCTGGGCCACCAACGCTCCGACTAAAACTACGTGAGTGTTCTCTGTAATTTTATTAAAATGTTTACACGTCTCATGATTATTAAATTGCAATGGTTAACACTCACTTATTTTTATCACAATAGGCGTGACATGTTTCGACTGCATCGGGCAGTCATCGTCGGACAGACAGAGTTGTATCACCTTCGCGGTTCGGGGTTCACTTGCAATTTAATATGAGTTTGACTCACGAAAGTTTAGACATGTATTTGCTGGACAGTTTAAAGCCAAATATGCTTGCCAAAGATAGTATTCATATCGCTACGGAGTTTAAGGTGCTTATTTGAATCAGTATTGACAAAAACTCCAGTCTTTAAACTAAAAAAAATTGCGCGTTGTGGTGAACATGTGAAGGGTAGTATTTTTATGATATTTGAATTATATGTAAATGCATTAGAAATACAATTTCTTTTAATATTTGGAAATGTTGAAGTTTTATTTAAATTATCGGTACCTACACGCTTGGTATAGATGCAGTACATACTTGGTACAGTTTGGAGCGGCCTTGAAACTGGAAGTGGATTTCTCAAATGTCATAAGTCTAACCTAATAACGTGCCTCTTATGAAATTTCAAAAATCCACTATCAAAATATGCGGCTAAGGTTAGTTGTAATGCATTGATACCGACTACCAAATTACAGCGATGTATTTAATTTGGCTGCTTGGACGAAATGCATCAAAAGAGATCAGCAAACCTGTTGATAACCTACCGAATCGGAGAATTAACAAACATATGTACATCTCTTTTTGACACTTCTTTACTTGGTAAGTAAGTGAAGGACGGGTTTATGACTTTATTGAATGTGTAATGTCGGAACGGTCCGTGTCTCATAATGGATTATGGGACCGTAACCAGGAGGGTTAGCATGGTTGCCATTTTATCACTTATCACGCTATGCGTCACTTTCGCACATACATACTTGTTAGAACGTGACAGCAACGTCGGTAAACGATAAAAACCCGACCATCATAGACTAGCAGATATAAGTATATTTATATATTAGTCAAGATGACGTTTAGTTTGAAACGAATTGCATACAATGACGCACGCAAGTTGCACGTTAGTCGAGCTCTTTTCGAATTTATAGACGTGAGTAACCCGATATAAGTATATTAAAATCTATACCAAGCGTTTAAAATATGGCCTAAAATTTGAGATCACTTATACTCGCTAAACCATTGGTAATACAGCCTTGCCAGTTCGCGTTACGGCCCTAGGGAAAATAACCGAGCGAAGCGTTACAGTTACAACAATGTATTCTCATAGCTAGGACGGGCTGAATTTTTGGGTAAATTCTACGTATAAACTACCTACTAAACAAGAGCTGAGAATTTGTGGGCAAACAAAAAGCAACAATTATTTTCCATCGGGAAATTATTAATCGCCTCGCAAAATAAACTGAACTGCACTGCAAAAAATCTAAATACACATCGAGCAATCTTTGATGTGTAAATATTATTTTTTGCTATGCAAGTTATTATTTCAGTTAGGTTATAAATAGTTATTTTTTGTTGTGCTTTTTAATACTATACTTTTCTAAGTAAGTTTTAGTAAGTCCGATCAAGGCGTGAGTGAGAGGCGGTGGAGTTTTTTCTTGATCTTGGAGACATAAATTTAGCCATACATACAATTATACTTTGATTGAAAAATTCTACGCGAACGTGCTTAACATAGTGCCTATAATATTGAATATTATTTCTCTATACCCCACCATAAGATCGTTGTAGTCCTACTAATTCCCGAACTTTTGTACTACTTCCTTTTTGCTTTATTAATTAAATTATTTATTTGCAGAAACATAACATTTTAACCACTTTTTGCCATTCAGGTGATAAAGCAAAAAATATGCAAAATGAGACTATGTGCCAAATGAGGCTGTTAAACTGTGGAACTCTCTTCCCCTTGACGTAAGACGTGCTCAAACCATAACTGCCTTTAAGTTGAAACTCAAGGAATACTATCTGTCTCTTCCTTAGCTTTTCTTCTTTGACACTGTCGTTTCTCTTCTTACGTATGTAGGAAGGTAGGTGTTTCTTTCTTACTTCTTATGTATGTATGTTTACGTATGTATTTATTATGTATGTATGTTTATGTATGTATGTATGTTTTATCGTATTATTATTTTGGTATGTATATTTATTGTGTGTGTTGTTTGTGTGCTTTTGTTAATCTCTGTGCCACCTAATACATTTTTTCATTTGATCTGTACTCCACTACCCAAAGGTTGTCTGGAAGAGATCGCTCTTTAGCGATAAGACCGCCTGTTGTTACCCCTTACTGTTACTGTTCTGTATTATTATTTTCTCTTGTAACTGTATTTCATCTGTGTGAGGTGTGCAATAAAGAGTATTGTATTGTATTGTATTGTATTGTGCCAATGACCAAAAGTTGGGGAAATAGTAAGACTACAATGATCATATAGTGGGTTATAAAGACATGGAATGGTTGATTAGAAAACACAATCGGCCCAATTAGGGCGCAACTGGAGGGTCGGCCCTCTCTTAAAAACCGTACAATTGTAAAATAATATACCTAAGGTCGGCTTATGGACGGAATAGTCACTATGACGGGCTTAGCCACACTAACCTTACGAGGCTTCATGAGCATGGCCTAATGAGGCTTCTAGGGGACTATAATGGGGCGTGTTTATATTTTGTTGTAGAAAAATCATTTTTTGTATACTTGTACATTTTTATGTTTTGTACTTCGAATTACGACCTCTCTAATATTTTATCAAAGATTTAGCATTGCGGTAGCGCAATAGAAAAGTTTGAAAAATGTATAAAGAAAAAATGTTCGTTGAAATCTATGCAACTATCAATAGGGCGTTTTTTTGTAGATTTTTTTTTAATTGCAAGTTTTAGTTTTCTACTCAGAATTGCGAGCCCTTTCAATTCTAGTAGGAGAAGTGTCCTAAAATTTCCAATTTAGCAAAAAATGATTTTTCTACAACAAAAAATAAAAACGCCCAATTGACAGTTGCATAGATTTCGATGAAGATTTTTCTTAGTAGTAAGTAACCTGATATCCACCTTTTCCATACATTTCTAGATTTTCTCGGCACCGAATATAATTTTGTTTGTTTGTTTGTTTGTTTGTTTGTAAGCACTTTATTGTACACAAATATAGTAAAAATAAACATTTTGATAAAAACAAAGGTACAAAGGCGAGCTTATCCCTATAAGGGATCTCTTCCAGCTAACCTTTGAGTAACTGAGAGGAGAATCTTCGAGTTCCTTTCGGCGTCGAGAACTTTGGTCTGTGGGGCCCTAGCGCTCTGAGTCTCTTCAAAGACCTATCGAAGAGACTCAGAGACGCTACAGGAGACGCAAGAGCTGGCAGCTTCCTCGCTCAACGGACCAGTCTAGCAATCCAGCAAGGAAATGTTGCCAGCGTCCTCGGTACTATGCCGCAGGGCCTGTTTTATCTATTTTAGTTTTTATTTAGTTTTATTTTAGTTTCTAGATTTTCGAAACACTGCAACTATCAAATGTCTAACAATACTTAGTTTAAAACGCGACGACACGACATCTGTCAGCGACCCGGCGAAAGCGACGCTGTAATGGGATGTCACTTTGCTGCGATGCACAGCGTAGCGATAAACAGTTCAGTGTGCTTGTCGCGATTCCGGTTCGTTCCAGCTAAATATCGTAATAACGTGTTCCTACAATATCAGAATGTCAATACAGATTATTCTCATTATGTGTAAACCTCGAAATGATTTAAGCCTACTTCTTAAATTACCGTATTCTTAATATGACTGCAATTCATTTAGGTTCTATCGTGTTTTGGCGTAGTTGGTAATGACCCTGCCTGCTAAGCCGATGGTCCTGGGTTCGAATCCCGGTATGAGCATTTATTTTTGTGATGAACACAGATATTTGTTCCTGAGCCATGGATGTTACCTATGTTTTTATGTATTTGTATATTATATGTATCCTTATCTGAGTACCCCTAACACAAGCCTTCTTGAGCTTACTACGGGAATTAGTCAATTTGTGTAAGAAGGTCGTGATATATATTGTCGTGATATATAACTATATATTTAATTTAAAATATTAAATTCTACTATTTCCCAAAATGTCTAAAACTTGACTTGATCATGTTTTGATGAATTTTCAATTATAACATTATGGGCGGTACCGGCGACCGTAGAGCTGGCAGCTTCCTCGCCCAACGCATTAGTATTGCAATACAGCGAAGAAACGCTGCCAGCGTCTATGGTACCATGCCAAGGGGGTATTTTTAATTTAACATTTATTTTATTTTAGTATTAAGTGTTTTACTTGTTATTGAAATAAATAAATACATTTTAAGTAGAAAAAAAAATTATAACATTTCCCAAAATGTCTAAAACTCAAATTAACGAGATACAAAAAATTCACGTCAAAATTCGCGGTATCTATTGAAAATATTTCAATTATGTTTAAGTTTATAATATTTAAAGGTATAATATTTAAAGGAAAAAAACACATTGTAAATTCTGGACACCGTACGCTATGGGATAATCGGTATGTCACTCCGTGTGGCCCGGGACAGCAGTGTCACTTAAAAGTGTTGCAAAGGTACCATATCTATACATTGTCAGTTTCCATTTTACTATCTAGGTCCTTTTTACACATTTTTAGCTAGCTCACTCCGTTTAGTTCTTGGTGCCAGTATTTTTATCGAATAACTTGCCTTAATTTAAGCCTGTGATTAGGAGGTCGTTATACATACATCTTTGAAATCGAAGGCGCATTACACAGTAAAGGACTTGTTAACAGACACACTTGCATGGCCTGTATCAAAAACTATAAGTAAACCAAATACAATTTAAATTGAATGTACTTACTGCTTACAAAGTTCAGAAAAGAAATCATATTATGGAATGTTTTTTTTCTTGTTTTTTTTTATTTGTTGTCTTTCCGTTCCCTGTTTAATTTTTATATCTATTTTCTCATATAAAATAAAATAAAAAGCCTCTTTATTCCTTAAGCAAATTGTAAAAAACATTACAGCGGCGATTCATGCATACATACATACATGTTAATTATTTCATTCACATTACAATATTAATTACTTGATTTTTAAATTCAAATGATTTAATTTATCAAATTTATATTAATTATTTAAGGACCCCATTAAGGGTGAAGGTCTGTCTGTCTGTCCGACGATGACTGCCCGATGCAATCAACAAAACATGTCACGCCTATTGTGATAAAAATACGTGAGTTTGAACCGTTGCAATTTAATGTAAAATAAATGCATTCTAATTAAACTAAATTTAAAAATAAAGATATTTCTATATGTACATAGACTGGAGCTATTACCTTACCCATTGCCGTGTAAAAAAGAGCTCGGATCTTAATTGGATACCTCATGTCTTGTCACATGTAATATTTCCCGCCATTTTCTCACGTTTCCAATCTATGTAATTTTCAATCGAGAGCCAGTGAGCTGCGTGTTGTGAACGCACAGACGTGTCAAGCGAATCAGATATTTTTTCTCCTACTAAAATTAAAAGAGCACGCGATATTGAGTAAAAATCATATAAAATGTCCCAAAGAACAAAGATGGGGAGGCAATTTTTACATTAGAATAGTCGCGTCCTAGTTTCAAACACTTTTAGTCGCTACGGGGTCCAGCGGACCCAATACCTAATTAAGAATTAATAAATTTATTGAAGTAAGTCTTTCATGCGCATTTTTTAAAACTGGGATATAAAACAATTAATTAAAAAATATGAAGTTAGTAACATTTTGAAAGTTCGTATTTATCGTCTAATTATAAAAAAAAACGAAAAATATTTACAATTTTTAACTAATAACTTTTTTTTTTCTTTACTTTTTTTTTGTTTTTTTTGTTTTGTTTGTATGTTTGTGTGTCCCAGCCCTGCTCACCGGGGACCTTGGTCACTTTTTCTTTAGTATATGACATCTCTTTCAATTTATGAAAATTGTTTAATTATTTTAATTTTTCATATTTAATTATACAATTTATAGTTTAGCCCTTACTTAACGTAGGACTCCTTCTACACCTTTTTTATTGCGATCGTTAGTAAGTTAACCCACTACTTTCCTTTTCTCTCCCCGTGGCTAATGAATAATACATGAGCGCGCCTGATTAGAAAACAACTCACTCGACGCTTTTTAGGGCCGAGTAATAGGCCGGTCTAGTTGTGACATGACCCTTAACTAAATAATGGGGATGATGACTAAAAAGTCAAATTAGCTTCATTTTAGAACTGTCAAATCCATATTGATTAGGAAGTTTTATATGAAATATTGTCATTTTAGGGTATCTTTTCCTATACTTACGTTCTATTTTTTTAAATAGGAGTTGTGTTAAAAGTATACCATTGCGGTGTATGTTTGATCTAGGTACAGCAATATGTTCAGTACATCATTTAAGGATTTTTTAAAATATTTCAGAACTTACCTGCCTAACTACTTCCCTCCGTGTTGCTAGCGAATAATGCATGAGTGCTTCTGAATAGGAAACAACTCACTCGACGCTTTTTAAAGCCGAGTACCTAATAGGCCGGCCTAGTTGTGGCGTTGGCATAAATAAATATTACAGGACAATCTTACACAAATTGACCTAGTCCCACAGTAAGCTCAATAAGGCTTGTGTTGTGGGTACTAGACGACGATATATATAATAGATATACATATAAATACTACATAGAGAACATCCATAACTGCCCTGACCAGGATTTGAACCCGGGACCTCCTGCTTCGTAGGCAGGGTCACTACCGACTAGGCTAGGCGGCCGTTCAATAAATCGGCCGAGGCGTTGGCATTAACTCGAGACAGGCCTAGTGTAGACATCAGAGTCAAACTAACTTTTATAAAAGCACAAATGACTCTAAAACATAGATTATCTCTATATCGAAATGACAGGAAAGACTATAGCGGTTCAACATTGTGCTTATTTCTTCCTTCAATTATTTGACACAACTACCTTTTCATTTCTCTTATTTCATTATACTCGTACAATTTATAGTTTTGCCACTTTCTACTTAAAGTATCCTTTTGTAAAAATACGATTATTAAGTAAATAATTCTAAGTAATCTTAGTAGTTTGGGCTCACTTGGAAATATTTACTTGAGCCCAAACTACTTCTCTCCCCATGGCTAGTGAATAATACATGAGCGCGTCTGATTGGGAAACAAATCACTCGTCACTTTTTTGTGCCGAGTAATAGATATCTTTTAGCTATCTAACATTATATTCAATAATTGTTTCTATTTCAATTATGTACACATTATCAAAATTCAGTTAAATGTGCCGAAAATACGAACGCATATGAAAAAAATATTAAAATAAACATAACACCGACGTTTCCAGACCTTAACAGTATATTTAATATCTTTTATTTTATCCAGAAACCGAAAAAGAATAGACAGACAGAGCTTGTCGTAATAACTGCAGGCGAGGCAGCCTATCATTAACCAGTATTATTTATGTCCCCTGATGAGACAATGTATTGACGCATTAGGAGTTCAGTATTACTGGCTGACTGAGTCAAACGCTTTCCTAAGGTCCATAAGCGAGGAAAATACGAGTATAGGCTTGGAATAATTGATGTCATAACAAAGAATGTGGTGAATATTTGACGCGGTTTCTGAAGCGTTAGCTTTGCGGGCTTAGGGACCGGTGGGATCAGCGTTGAGATATATATTTTGTTTAGCTTTTTGCCTGCGTTTGGCCTACTGAAATTTTATGGGAAATAAAGCAAACCAAATTATTTAACTAAATTATTTAGTTGCGTAAGCTAAATACCCGAGTTCGATCCTCGGCTTAGCCTCCGACGGTGTTGGTCATTTTCTTTAGTATATGACATCTATTTTCAATTTGGTGGAGGTGTCGGTTTCATGGTAAAGAAGGAACACAAATCAAAAATTATACAATTTACGGGTATTTCAGACAGAGTAGCAATTCTTGATATCTATATAGAAAGCAAAAAATGCTCTATAATACAAGTTTACGCGCTAACTGAAAAGGCGACCGACGAGGATTTGGAAACATTTTATGCAGATTTATACAAGGCAAGACAAATAGCATCAAGTTTTCAAATTATACTAGGCGACTTTAACGCAAAAATTGGCATACCCACCGAAAGAATTGGCTCGATACTCGGCCCTTACGGCTCCGGCACATGCAACGAGCGGGGAGACCGCTTAAAACTCTTTGCACTGGAAGAAGAAATTTGTGTAGTTAACACATTCTTTAAAAAAAAAATTAACCATAGATGGACCTGGCTGTCACCAGACGGAAAAACGCGAAATGAAATAGATTACATCCTATCAACAAAAAAGGACTATTTTACCAACATTGAAACCATTAGCCAACTACAGTTTCCTTCAGACCACAGATTACTGCGTGGAACGCTAGAAGTTAAAACAAAGCCTAAAAGTAGAAAGAAATATACAGCACCTAAATCAAATTTAATTTCAGAAAAGGAACAGGAAGAATATAGCAAACTACTAGACAGCAAATTAGCTAAATATGTAAAAGATAATGTACCAACACAGGACACCTATAACGCTTTAGAAAAAGCTATTACTGAGAGTCTAATTGAAACAAAAACACTGTCTATCAAAGATAAGTTTAAATTATCTTCTAATACCATGACGTTAATAGCTAAGAGATGTAACCTACAAGAAAACCCGAATAAAACAATTGAAGAAAAAAGGGAATTAAATATATTGTATAAAACAATCAAGCTACAAATAAAACAGGAATTTACAGCCTTCAGGTTAAAAAAATATGAAAAGAGCATCATGCTAACTGGCGGAATAAAAAGAGTATCTACAGGAAACAAAAAGTGGATCCCAAAACTTCAAAATACTTCTCACAAAATTATTGAAAAGCGGCAGGAGCTGGTCATGGTTGCTACAGACTTCTACGAGACTTTGTACACTAAAAAACATTTAAACGAATGCGCCAACACAGAACGAAGCCGAGCAAGTGCTACGGAAAGCTCTTTAGAGTTATTTACAACTAAGGAAGTAAACACTGCAATAAGCAATTTAAAGAGAAACAAGAGCCCAGGATCAGACTCAATCATCAACGAAGCTTTAATGGTAGGCAAAAACAAAACAATTGGATTAATAACAACAATATTTAACATCATAATTGAAGAGTCAGTGCCAGCACAGTGGACGGAGTCAGAAATAACCCTACTATACAAAAAGGGAGATCCATGCGACGTCTCCAACTACAGACCTATAAGTCTCATGTCAAGTCTGTATAAACTGTTTTCACAATGCATATTGGCAAGGATAGGCCTAAAAATAGATAAAAGATAGCCTATCGAGCAAGCAGGATTTAGATCAGGCTACTCTACAATGGACCACATTCAGGTAGTAAGCCAGATAATAGAGAAGTACAAAGAATTCAACTCTCCACTGTACATAGCCTTTGTTGATTACCAGAAGGCTTTCGACTCCATATCGCATGACTCAATAACCGCTGCTCTTGAATTTCATGACATAGACAAAAAGTACATAAGGCTAATATCCAACATATACTGCAATTGTAGAAGTAGAGTAAAGTTGGATACAATAGGACCCTATTTTAAAATAGAAAGGGGCGTTCGTCAAGGAGACCCGCTGTCACCGAAAATATTTATTGCAGTCTCTCATTCTTAACAACATCGGATGGAAAAACAAAGGCATAAAAATAGGCTCTAAATGTCTAAGCCACTTAAGATTTGCTGACGACATTGTGTTGTTTTCGGACAATGCAGTAGAATTGGCAGACATGCTACGGTGCCTTCATCAAAGGAGTGAGTCAGTGGGACTAGAAATTAACTACGAGAAAACTAAACTGATGACAAACTTCCGGAAAAAAGAGATAGAAATAAAAGAAAAGAAAATCGAATATGTAAATGAATATATATACTTAGGTAAGCATATATCCTTCCAGGACACAGATGCCACAGAAATAGAGAGACGAATAACATCAAGTTGGAAACGCTACTGGTCACTGAAACATGTATTTAAGTCCAACATGCCGTTACCACTAAAAAAGAAACTAATGGACTCTTGCATCCTTCCAACACTAACATATGCATGTCAGACCTGGAGTTTAACTGAAAAAAATGCCCAAAAAATAGCAGTGTGTCAAAGAGCAATGGAAAGGAGTTTACTCAACATTAAACTGAAAGACAAAGTCAGGAATAAAGATATGCGGGAGAAAACAAAAATAATTGATGCGTTACAACACGTCAAGCAAATGAAATGGAGATGGGCAGGACACATTGCACGCTATGACAGCGCGAGATGGACAAAACGAGTGACGGAGTGGAAAGGTCCAGGGAGTGGAAAAAGAAACCGGGGGCGCCCACTAAAGCGCTGGATGGATGATATAACTAAAGTCGCTGGCAGGGCCTGGCTCCACGTAGCTCAAGATCGGGAGAAATGGCAAAAGCTGGAGGAGGCCTTTACCCAAGAGGGGATCCCAAACAAGGAAACCAATAACAATAAATAAAAACTAAAAATAACAACAGTAAAACATCAACAAAAATGGTAACAACTTATGCAAAAGGATCGTAAATAAAGGCTATTTTATTTTATTTATTTATTTATATGACATCTATTTTCAATTTATTATTCACAGAGTTGTTCTGTGATCCATCAGGTAGCAAGGTATTTCTGTAAATTTTAAAATTTATATTCGACACAGCATTCATTCTTTAATATGGTTTATGATACATTGACATTTATTAGTTTGTTTAAGTTCTTGTCTATAGGTAGGTACTTTATTTTTAAATATAAATAACAAAATATAAAGGCACAGTAAATTACAAGCTAAAATTTTTAGGCCTTACCATGACGTCTTAACGCGATCCAGTTGACGACCTAAACTGATTCGCTTCCATACAACTAAGCCTCAACTGTACCTAAACTGAATCGCGTTAAGACATCATGGTAAGGGCCCTGAAAGCAAGAGAAAGAAAAAGAAAATCAAAAAAACCAACCGACCTGATCAAGACATTCCAGAGTAAGAAACTTACATAATACTGCGGAACCGAAAAACTATTTATACCAGGATCTAAGTGATTGCGGCATTAAGTCGCGTCTCGCGCCGAATATGCGACATGCATTATGCATCGCGCGCCTGCGCGGTGGTGGGTGGCAGTCACACCATTACGCAACGTTGTCCCTATACGTGGGTAGACTTATGTTGGTCAGGAACGAGGAACTAAAAGGAATGAAATCCCATCACGGACCGAAGGAACTAGTTCTTCGCCAAAAAGTTAAATAGGTCCTCGGTCTTTAGTTCATTTCAGAAGCAAAATCTATAATTTTTTTTAAATATTTATTAAAGAAATGTTTATAATTGTGTTTAATGTTTACTCCAAAAAAACCTATTTAAAATATAATATGGGTGTGTTCCATGGATAGATTTCAGTATAAAAACATACTGACTATTTTTGCGGGGAGAGGTTTTTCTATATACCACGTCGGCAAACAAACATACGGCCCACTTGATGAAAAGCGGTCCGTAGTCTATGGATGCCTGCAACTGCAGGCGCGTTGTTGAACCCTTAAAACCTTGTTTGTTTTAGTACTACTTACATAACCGCATTCGCCACGGTGTAACTATCGCTTCACACTAATGAAATAGTCTATAAATCTGTGATATCGGTGACACCGATTGTTACTGCAACCAAGCTAACCTACTTATCCTTATTGCCTTCAACAATTTTATGTGAAAAGTAGTGTGTTGCATGGAAAACAAAAAGTTATAGTGCTGTGTGTTACTGGCGCAACCGCTAATATGCAACTTAAAAAAATAACCCTTTTGTAATACTTACTTATCCGCGTTCGCCACGGTGTAACCTTCGCCTTACACTAATGAAATAGTCTATAAATCTGTGATATCGGTGACACCGCTTGTTACTGCAGCCGAAGCAACCTACTTACCCTTATTGGCTTTCTTTTATTGGAGCTCGTTAGGGACGGTTTCGACTGAGTTATGGGACGTCTTATTATATGCGGTATGAAGCGGGTGAGTTTGGGGTTATTAGATTGTTTTAAGGTTGGTATAGAAGGTACAGGGCAACAGAAAAAGGGAGAAATTAAAAAGTATAAAAATATAAAATATTGTGGGACGATCTTACACAAATCGACCTAGTCCCACGGTATGCTCGTCGTCTAGTACCCACAACACAAGCTAAGGCTTGTGATAGATAGATACATATAAATACTATTAACTCAGGAACAAATATTCGTGATAAACACACAAATAAATGCCCTAATCAGAATTCGAACCAGAGTCCTCCTGCTTAGTAAGCAAGGTCACTACAGATTAGTCTAGGAGGCCGTTTTATTACTATAATATTTACGAATTGTCGTGTTTTATAATCAATCCCAACAAGGCCTAGTTTACCCTCTGGGTTGGAAGGTTAGATAAATCTTGGCATTAGTTGCTGAAGCTAACCCCAGGCTCCATAAGCCCGGGAAACGCTGGAAAGAATACTTTTAAGCATAGCAAATTGCATGGTAGGTAACAAGAAGCTAGTTTTTTCCTCAACGCCAGAACAGTTTCCTGCATAAAATATTTTAATAAACTATTCATAACTACAAAGCGTGTTCTATCCGTCTGTCGAGTAGTTTCGGTTTTTACGACGGTTGGTAACAACTAGTTTACGACCATACCGCAAATCACTGGTAGCGGCAGGTTGGGCCACACTGCTAGCGTGATGATTGTTGGGCCACAAGGTTACTAAGCTCTAAGGTAAGGTCTTACTATTAAGGATGCACACTAGGATGGGACGGGACGGGACGAGACGGGATGGGAAGGGGAGGGACGGGACGATCTGTCAATTATAGAAAGAGTCACGGATGCCGGAGCCCTCGGATGTCACGTGACGTTTTCTACAGAAATTGACAGATCGTCCCGACCCGTCCCGTCCCGTTTTATTATGAGTCATCCATTAGCGTTTGATGGATGTAAGTGTAATGTGTTAGCGTGTTGGTTTCTTCTTCCTAGCGTTTTCCCAGCTCCTGCCACGGCTCAGAAAGCCTGGGGTCCGCTTTGGTAACTAATCCCAAGATTTGGCGTAGGCGCGAAAACGACTGCCATCTGACCTTCCAACCCAAAGGGTAAACTAGGCCATATCGAGATCAGTCCGGTTTCCTCACGATGTTTTCCTTCACCGTGTGTTGGTCTATAATATGACAATAAGGTTTGTTCTAATATTGTCTTCTGTTACCGCGATTGTTATTCATTGAAATTAAACACTTTAGATCGTGACAACATGCAATTATTCTAATTGAGGATGACTCACACTATTAGTGTTATTTATTGTCCACAAGAGAGATTGGCTGTAGTTCAGTTCAACTTTTGAACACAATGTAGGTGAATAAATAAGACAATCAAGCTCTATAGCCTTTAAGTTTTGAATAGTCCACCGGAAAGACTCCCAACATAGTTTTTTACTTGACTCGGTTAGACGATATCTATTAAGTTTCAAAGAAAGAAAGGAAAAATGGAAAAATCATGACCTCGGGCGCATAAGGCGCATATGAGGAGGGATATGGAGGGGAAATTCGGAGCCACGGGTGTTGGAAGACCGATGCACTGGTATCTCAGAGTCGCGGGTTCAAGTCCCACCCGAGGTCATGATATTTTCCACTTTCCTTCTGAGAAAGGTATCGTTCGCAGACGTTTATGCTTAAAAATAATAGTATATCTATTGAAATTATCCTACGTTTATAAACTGAAACAGATGACATATACTACAGAAAAAGTGACCAAGGCCCCCGGTGAGCAGGGCTGGCAGGGATCGAACCAGCGACCTCCTGCTTTTGCAGCAGACGCCCTAACCACTGGGCTACCCGATCACGGCAGCCAGGGTCCGAAATTTCCTAAGTATATGCAATCCTTTCTTATTTTAAACGTTTAAGGTACGTTCCGCCAATCTTACAGCTCATACTTACGTCTAGTGCCCAGTTCTGCACACCGGTGGCCTTGGTCACTTTATCTGTAGTATATGACATTTTTTTCAATTTATGTTTATATACAATACAATACAATACAAATACTCTTTATTGCACACCTCAATAGAAATAGGTTCAGAAATACAACAGACAAAAAAGAGGTAAACAACAGGTGGTCTTATCGCTAAAAAGCGATCTCTTCCAGACAACCTTTAGGTAGCGGGGTGTATAGTACTGTGACTACTTAAAAAAGCATGAATCAAAACATTTATTACATTTAATAAATGATTTGATTCGTGCTTTAAAAAAAAAGTATCTTTATTTGTTAACCGCTAGTACTGACGCCCCACCCTCCCAACACAGCGTCGTTCCGCTTCCGCTGTCATACCGTATTCATGGGATTTAGAGATATTGCATTATGCGGAACCCTGCGCTCCTTGCTTCCCTTCAACATGCTAGGGATGGTCCGTCTAAAATATTATTAAAATCATTTTCGTTTTAGCTGAAACGGGTCAATACACGGCAAGAGTAACGTGAGTCACCATTTTATTGCTTATCCCCTTTATTTATATTATTTCAAAGGAACATGAAATTAAATGGTGACTCGCGTTACTCATGCCGCGAATTAACCCTATGGGGCCTGTGGACGGACACGTTTTAAAAACCCGTTTCAATTCTATATTGTATAAACATGCGAGCTAGAATTGGGCTGTTATTTAAAGAACGAACTTGCATACATGACATAAAGAAGTTCGATTGTTTATTTAATTTAATTTTTATATCGTCAACTGTAGGTTTCATTTTATTTCATCTTACCCTAGTAAGGGATTTATAAATACCATCCATGTCCATTACCCTAAGTTAACCTATGGTCGACGATATGCATTGCTAGCTTAGAACATTTGCTAACAAACTCAAAATGTTAATTGACCTAGCGTGTTATACAATAAATGACTTTATATTAAGAGAAAGAATGATTTAGAAATATTGTACCAAAAAATTAGAATTAGTAGATTAAGACCTAACAAAATTGTATCGTTACCCTACAGTATAAGATGACATGTAAAATTATTCAAAATGTGGTAAAAATGATGTAAAATTATTTATAATTTTATGAATAAAGATCTCATATATCATATCTCATAGTGAGAATATTTTTACACATATAAAATGTGATTTTGGTTTTGTTAGGTAAGCCTATGTTCTATTTAGTAATATTTATTTATGTTTGTTTTGATTGACATTGGTGTAATTCGTGCACATACTTATCGACCGACAAACCGCCGACAACGTCCCCTCTCTAGCTCTACATGGTGTTTTGTTACAAATGTCGTAACTTTGAACCCCGCGAACTAGCGGTGATGAAATCATACACAATTCATATGAGTCGACTGTACGGCTTACTTAAAATCATTCATTGATGCGCAAATTAAGTGGGACTGGCGCGTGCACGCATGGTAGCAAAATACACTATGGGGTAATATGTAAAAGTTACGTGAGTCAAACTTTATTGCGTGTTTATTTGAATGACAGATGCAAATGCATGATTCGATATATATTTAGGAAAAGTAACATTTATTTAGAGATATATTATCACTTGAATTTGCATCATGAATAAAAGGAACATAAAATGAAATGGTGACTCGCGTTACTCTCATACATACTCATCCACCGACAAACCACCGACAACGTCCCCTCCCTAGTCCTACATGGTGTTTTGTTACAAATGTCGTAACTTTGAACCCCGCGAACTAGCGGTGATGAAATCATACACAATTCATATGAGTCGACTGTACGGCTTACTTAAAATCATTCATTGATGCGCAAATTAAGTGGGACTGGCGCGTGCACGCATGATAGCAAAATACACTATGGGGTAATAAGTAAAAGTTACGTGAGTCAAACTTCATTGCGTGTTTATTTGAATGACAGATGCAAATGCATGATTCAATATATATCTAGGAAAAGTAACATTTATTTAGAGATATATTATCACTTGAATTTTCATCATGAATAAAAGCAATGTGAAATGAAATGGTGACTCGCGTTACTCTCATATATACTCATCCACCGACAAACCACCGACAACGTCCCGTCCCTAGCCCTACATGGTGTTTTGTTACAAATGTCGTAACTTTGAACCCCGCGAACTAGCGGAGATGAAATCATACACAATTCATATGCGTCGACTGTGGCTTACTTAGCGTCATTCCGGCGCAAATGAAGTGGGCCTGGGGCGTGTTGTAGCAAAATATTGACGTGGGAAATATACAACGTGAGCCTGTTTGACAAATTTTACCTAATTGACATAGCCACTATTTTATTTATTTATTTAATCTTTATTGCACAAAAGAAACTACAAACGTACAACAGGCGGACTTAATGCTATATATAAGGCATATAAGGCACTATGTGTGCAGGTTTTTGTGTTACTGTTTCGGCAGTGGGTCATTATAGTAGTTTATGCAACAGTGATATAATAAGGGTTCTAAAAACTTGAGGGTCGCCATTACAAAACAAGACGAACAATTATGAGCTGGTGCATACCCTAGTTTATCTACGACAGCTAAAATAGCGAAAAAAAGCAGAATTTCGAAATGTGGCAGAATGTGGAAGATGCCACTATAGAAAAAAAACAACAGTTCTAATATATTGTATAAAAAACCATAGGAGCAGTGTTCTTATGGAATGCCATAGACAACGTTATAATAAGTATGAGATATAAAAAAATGTCTGTCCCACCCATACAAATCGGCGGTTTGTGTGATCCACCATTTTCCCCCCTTCCCCCCGATTTTGTCGTTGATTCCGTAATATAAGTTATTCAGTGTGACCTATACAATCACTACGTAGACTTTGAGATTTTTTATAAATCTTACTCATCACGAATATACTTTTTTTTTGTTGACACAAATCATGTTTTTTTTATTTGTTATTAAAGTAGTAAGACTACTATATAAATTATAAATTGAAATGGATATCATATATTAAAACATCATTTTGAATATGTAAAATCGACCTTTCCCTGATCCCAATTGAAAAAAACAACACCTTTTCAAGCAAATATTTTTCTATGTCGAACTAAGCTAAAAGATGACCAATTACAGATATTATCTGCACCTAAGCACGTCGTTTTTTACAAACTCGTTACATTTGCCGCAAACAAGATGCTAGTAATAACAACACATTTGTAATACAAACTACCCTCATATTTCATCATGGCAAAACAAGTCGAGACGAGACGAGTCTCGAAGTGTCTGCAGCTAGTTAAACTAAACAGGATGTCCCACGGCGATGCCACATGGAGGGAAAGGACCTTAAATATCATAGATAGGATATTTTACTGAAATAAGTCTTTATTTTATTTGTCAGACTGAGTATAACTGCATTTAAAGTTTTTTTTAATTTAGCTTGTCTCGCCCAAAAACCCAACCAGATAAATACTAAAAAAATAAACTTTTTTTTCCTTTTCCACTAATCGATACTATTAATGCCTGTTTTAAAAATCATCAAAGAAACACTAGGTCTTACACTCGTATATCCGACAAATAATTCATAAAATGGAATATTTAGAATGCAAATAAATTTTGCCCCTAGGTATAAATTTTTCAAAAAATTTTTTTTTATTAATGCAGTTTCACTAAATTTTAAAAATAAAATAAAGTCTTCTTTCAGCATAATATCCTATCTTTGATATTTAAGGTAATTTCCCTCCATGTGGCATCGCCGTGGGACACCCTGTATACTTACTCCGTGGTTATTACAAAACATACGTTGGATATTTTGAATATTTTTATTCAAATTCGATGCGAAAATATACGGTTTTTACTGACATTAAATTATCCTCCTTTCCGAATCCTCCTTTTTTTTGGGTCGGCAACGCGCATGTAACACCCCTGGAGTTGAAGGCGTCCATAGGCTACGGTGACCGCTTACCATCAGACGGGCCGTATGCTTGTTTGTCACCGTCGTAGTATTTTAAAAGAAACGACAAGAAAACTAACACATTTTGCTTTTATATCCGTTTTCAAACAATGTTGAGACTATGGTCTTCGATTACGATTTAGCAGTCGTCTTTGCTAAAGTAGATTAGGTACATGCGCTATGTAGGAAAAAATACGTTTTTGAATAACGCTGCAAGACTAGAGCACGCGTATAAGACAATAAAATCCAATTTTCCCGAGACCAACCTGTTAACTTAACAGTCCAAACAAACAATAATTAAACAAGATCCAATCCCGATCGCGTGAAGTCCCGGACAAAAACAGTAATCCCTTAATCCCGGGGCTGCTAATGAGATTGCCCGTGACTAATATTTATTAACAATTAACTTGAACGTTATAAAGAAGCTGGAATTTGGATGCCGTAATGGACTTTGCATTTATTGTATTCCATGCTTAAAAATTGTAAATTGTTACATTTTGGGTTTAAATATATTTTATTAAAGAGTTTCACGAGCTTTTAACTGTTTTTTACCTATTGATAGCGTAAACAAATTGATTTATCTATGTGTGTAATTGTGTATGCGTCGCGTCGTTATTTCTGAAAGGACGAATCGATTTAAATGTCTCTTCTTTCTTTCTCTCTCTTACTCGTTATATCTTTTTAATAATATCGTAACATTGAGAAGAGGTCCCACTTATAAAGTTTCTCACATTAGATAACGCTGTTGTCATATTTTTGAAGGTTCTCATTTTGAAAGAATTATATATCGCCATTCAACGTGGTAACGCCAGTAGCATTTTTGGCACATTTACGCCGGGTACCTGTCGGCCCTAGCTTAAACCCTAGCGTAAGTGTATAGTCGTAGATTCATTTATTCTGGTTATTTTTAAATTACGTGTATTGTTTTTTAAAGTTGTATTTTTGTTGAATAAATTGTTATATTATATTGTAAAACACGAATCAAATGATTTAATATATGCAATAAATATTTTTGATTCTTGTTTTTCTAAAGTAGTTACACTACTTAGTTATGTACAGTATAATTACAGGATTAAACGAACTTACCTGAAGTGAAGTTCTATCCTGATTATATGTAGACTTAGTCCGAGGTAGGTATACATGTAGTTTCTTGATTTCCAAGCATCTAACGTCGCGATTTTAGAGCCTAAAAAAAAAATTTGAACCAACCTGGCAACACTATGGTTACCGATTGTCATTAAGTTCAGAGCTATATTATGAGGGACAAGATTAAGATTGAATTCTTAATCCAGGGTGGGATGGGAACCACCTACCTCGGACTAAGTCTACATATAATCAGGATAGAACTTCACTTCAGGTAAGTTCGTTTAATCCTGTAATTATATTTGACTTAGTCCGAGGTAGGTATACATGTAGATGTTCAGAGAAAATTAATAGGCATAATTTAATTATTCAAAAATATTTTAATGGAGTGTAACAACTTATTGTCTCCATATTGTACCTTAAGTACCTGTTGTTATTAGTAACAATGAGATCAAGTTATATTAATTAACAAAAAATAAAAGATTTATTTAAACTAAATTTAAATATGAGTCAAGACCCAATATGACTCTTAGGTATAAACTTCTTACCTATTATTAACATAAATTATAATTAATAATTAATTTGTACTGTCCTCGTACAAGGAACATAGTTTCGAATTAAAATATAATAACTAAAAATACACATTTTTTGTTCTCCGAGCACTGGTCGGGCAAATTGCACCCGGTCATTGACCCTGTTAGCTAGGGGTCTATTATAGTGTCGGGCGAAAGTCTGTGATCTTAAAGACCAACCTACAGCTTTTAGTACGCTATCTATCGTCGAGCCTTCTCTATGCGCCCTAGATGAGGGCGCATGTCTAGTTGAATGAGGTGATAATTTTGATATGTCAACTCCCCTCATAAAACCCTTCATAATTTGTTTTAGCCATCTACTAATGAACTAGAGGCTCCTCTGATGGGCCTTTTAATAGAACAATAAGAACAATTTTCCTGTCAGTAGTTTTGAGTAGCTTCTAGATATTTAATTAAGGTTTTAGCTGGACAAATCTCAGGTTTATTATGTAAGTACGGTAGGTATGCTTAGCATTATCGGAGGAGTCCTGGGTCCAGACGTCTTCAACAGGTTTGTAATCTTTATGGTGATGCAATCTGTAGAAATCTTAATATTGTTAATCTTAATATGGAAAAGAGTCTGTACTCTCTGACCTGTTGCCAAAATCAGTAACATTGCTAGTTTTTTAGTAAGTAATTCTAATTGAAGAGTCTCTAAGGGATATATAAAAATGTAAGAACTATATCTGGATCCCAGTTATCATCATACTTGGGTTTTATAGGGTGTAACTCATAAAATCCCTTAAATAAGCGTTTAATTCTTTCATCTGTACCTATATGGCTGCCAATTATTAGGGATAAGGCTGACCGATAGCTGTTGAGTGATTGATAGGATCGGCCATCGTGAAAGCAGTTAGTTAGGTAAGATATTATGATGGGGACAGAAGCACTGAGTGTGTTTATATTATTAGATTTACTATAAAGCCACCATGGTGTAAACAGCTATTGTATGTATTGTTTAATGGAGTTCTCGGATAATGAAGCTATCATTATATCTACTGAACTAAGTTCTTTTGAACGCTTCCCTGATAATTTGCAAGCCGCCAGGATAAGTTGAGTCTGGAGTGGGTGTGGAGTTCTGAAAGGATATATGAGGAGATTTTCAAATGGACCAAATGTTATGTCTGGTATTACCATTGATTTTAAAAGAGGGTACTAAACTTGGGAAGACCATAAGGGAAAGACTACAATGTCCGTGGCTTTTTCTGATTTAATTTTATGAAGTATTTTAAGTAATATTCCAAAAGGTGGGAAAGCATAGAAAAATGAAGAATTCCATTTTACTGTAAAAGCGTCAATGTTCCAGGCAAACGGATCCCTGTGCCATGATATGTATTTGTCGCATTTATAATTAGTTCGTGATGCAAACAGATCTATTTCAGGGGTACCAAATTTAAACAATTATATTAAAAATGTCCTGTGCAAGTTCCCACTCTGTTCCCACTATATTAAAATTCCGAGATTGAAAATAAGCCTCAACATTTTCTTTTCATTTAATGTATGCTGCAAAAGTCCATACATTTCTCGCTTCACATCACCTCCATATCTGTCTGGTGATATCATTTAGCATAGGGTACTGCACCCCGCCCATACGGTTAATATATGCCATAGCAGTTGTGTTGTCTATTCTGAGAAGTATTTCGCAGTTATTGTATTTGTCTGCAAAGCATCTTAGGGCAAAGAAAGCTGTCAAAAGTTCTAAATAGTTAATGTGTTGATTGCACCCCGACTCAGACCAAAGTACCTTGTGTACTGTGACCATTACAAAATGCACCCCATCCCATAAGTGAAGCATCTGAAAATATTTCTAAGGCAAAATTATATTGTTTTATGTGACTACTCATTTCTATAATGTTTATCTTCCACCACATTAAGTCTGTTTTAATTAATTTATTTATTTTCATTATTCCTTCATAATTACCACTGTTATATTCTAAAGCTAAAAGATTTTTCTCACTCTAAATTCTTTGTCTATACAAAACCAAAAATACTGGTTATGCAGAAAGATACTAGATTTCCTAACATCTTTGAAAATTCTCTAATACTGCTTGATTTTATTTTAAAAAAGTCTTTGATTACTGAATACAATTTATTACGTTTCTTCAATGTGGGGCTTAATGTCATATCTTTTGAATTTATAGTAAAACTTAAATAGTCTTTCACTTGGGATGAGGGTCATAGAACTGTTTTCATTGTTAATTATGAAACTAAGCACTGTAATAAATTACATGTTGTTTCGTTGTTAAATAAGCATTTTTTATATGTACTTCCGAGACAGATTATGTCATCAAGGTAGATGATGATCCTAATACCTTGTTTCCTTAGTGTTTTGAATGCTGGTTTTAGAAGCTTTGAAACTAGAGGTGCTGTTGACAAACTGAATGGCAAATAATTATTTAAATTCATATACTTTTTCGTTGAATAGAAATCTTAAAATATTTTTTATGTGATTCATTAACAAGTACCAAATAGTATGCATGTTTCAAGTCAATAGTACACATGTAATCATTTGTTGTGACTAGTTTACACAGTGTTCTTATGTCTTCTAGTTTAAAATGTTTTGTCACAACAAATTTGTTTAAACTTTTTAAATTAAGAATAAATCTGTGAGAACCATCTTTTTGGGTATTGTAAATATATACTAGACAAAAATTGTGCTTTGTTTGGCTGACATAGTGTTATGGGTTATGGCCCCCATTACTTTGTTTATTCCTTTTGTAAGAATTTTACTTTCAGAATCATTAAATGTATTATTAAGTGATAAAATAGATTGGTGTAGTTCACTTGTTAAAGGAATGGAATATCCATTTATCCAGCTAAGGATATTTTAATCCGCTGTCAAATAAGTACAACATTTGAAAAAATGTTTAAGGCGACCAGCAAAATTTACCTTGGCAGAGTCTAAGGGTACTTGGCACGACCCCCTCGGTAGTGGGTTGTAGTCAGTTGGCGAGGAGTTGACCTGTGTTGTGTGGGCAGACGATGATGGGTGCGGTGATTCTTGTAGGCTGGGGCCGGATTGTTTGGGTATGTCCGTTGTTTGTAGCTTTAAGCGGCGGCGCCTGGGACTTGGTTTGAAGGTGTTGATGGCGCGTTTCATTGCCGATGATGTCTTCGCAGTTTATTCTAATTTTGAGTATAAAAACTCCGACCGCTTAACTTCACTTAAATTTTGTGATAATGATTTGTCCATAAATGGAGCAATTAGTTTACGTCGTATCTGTGTGTATTGATGGTGTAAATTGCTGAGAAGCCTAGTACTGTCGCTTAGGGACTTAATTGTCTCTAATTTGTTAAAATCTTTTTTGGTTAAGTCATTAATTATACTGGTTACTAGTGAAATTGATCAGATCAGATCAGATCTTGTTGTCTATTTTTGAGTAGGTTCTCTTGTAGTCATGGTATGATTAAGTAGGCCAGCAAATTCCAAGGTTAATTTTGGGGCAATTTGGGACAAAAGTTCCACATTTCTAGGAATCTTGGTTATCTGCAAGTTTTCATATCAATCTTTGCTTAAGCCATCTGTTAGAATATCTTTAAATATTTTAATAATTTCAGTCTTTATTTCAGCTCCATAGCTATTGTCGTCTTGTCCACCTTCGCCCAGAGCAGACAAAATATCTGTGAGCAGCTTCTTCTACCTCCGGGTCATTTTCTTCATCTTCATGTTCCTCTTGTCTGTTATTGAGAGCGTTCTCGTCTTTTTTATGTAAAAATTTTCATCAACACTATCTTGTTCTGGGATTGATAGTGTTTTTGGATCTGCAGCTGAAATTTTTCCCGATATTTAAAAACTTAAGAGTGAAATTTAAGTCATGCGCCCACACTAATACCCAAATTTTAGAGCCCTTTGTTTATAACTAGTTATTCAGTAGATACATAGATCCATTTTACATTTCTGCTTTAGTTCTTCAAATAAACTAATCACATGTTTACATGTGATTATGTTTACCCAAATATATATCAGTAGAAAATCTCATCGAGATTTGCCTCTTGTTCCAACGGAATCAAGATGTGTAATGGTAAGATGGTTACTATTATCCTCAAGTTAATTTTCCAGGAACAACGGGTCATCGAAACTCGAAGACACCCGGTATGATTCTATGGAAAAAATACATATATTTTCTTGTCGATCTGTAGAATCTCATCGAGATCTTCCCCTCTCCCAACGGAAGACGGGGGTGATAACCAATTTAGGCCAAATAACTTCACCCAACGGGTGAACCAGGTTTCGAAACTCGACCAACCCGTTTATAGGTTATGTATTATTTATCTCAGATTGATAGTATCTCAACGAGAATTACTTGACGGTCTTGAACAACAACATACAAACCCTCGAAATAGCGTGCTAAACGTGGAAAAATCATGATGTAATGATTCAAAAGATTCATTGTGAAATGGACGCTTACCTGTCAATTTTTTCTTGTATTTAGAAATTTTGTTCTCCATTATACAAATCTTTCGTAATTTACGTTCTTCGTCAGTTTTCGTCTCCCGTGATCTCTTAGGTATCCTCTATTCCAAGAAATATGCACTATTTCACTCAATAAAATGCAATTTAATAGGGGACGCAAAGGGACGCGAGCCGTTAGTATTACGCGCGAAAATAAGAATGACAATCGGTAACCATAGTGTTGCCAGGTTGGTTCAAATTTTTTTTTTAGGCTCTAAAATGGCGACGTTAGATGCTTGGAAATCGAGAAACTACATGTATACCTACCTCGGACTAAGTCAAATATAATTAAGAGAGATGTCATATACTACAGAAAAAGTGATATACCTACTAAAGATCACTAAGAGACTAAAAGTGAATTCAAAACAGAATACTACTTCCGAGTGCTCGACATGTCATAATAAAATATTTATTTGAATCACGATATTATGCTAATTTATACATCTACATTATTCTACATCAAATATTGTCATGTGTTTTGGGAGAAGAGTATTTTACTTGTGTTTAATAGTATTTGTTTGACACGGTCACAATATCGAAGTTCCTCAAAATTAGAAAATTTGTTAGTCAATCCGATTGTGTACAAGTAAATGTCAGGTGCTATTGCAGTCCCAATAGATGTCATCTCAGTACAAAACGGAATGACAAATATTGGGACTTTGAAATATTAACTGATAGTTCTAATAAATGTCAGCCCGCCTTAAAAATATATTAATAACTTGATAATAAACGTTTTATGTTGAAATTGGGATATGAAGCATCAAAGGAACAAACATTTTTCGTCGTTTTAATGCGGTTGCGGGTGATCTTATCTTATTCATCATCATCATCATACCAGCCATAAGACGTCCACTGCTGAACATAAGCCTCCCCTTTGGACCTTCATATGTACCGGTTGGCAGTCCTTAACTGTGCGCTTTTCCCGAAACTTCCTGCCTCGCACAGCTAAACTGGGGAACGAACTATCGCCAGCGGTGTTTCCGGACCGATACGACCTTCAAACCTTCAAGAAAAGGGCGTACTCCCACCATAAAAGCCGGCAACGCACTTGCGACACCTCTGGTGTTGCGGGTATCTATGAACGACGTTAATCGCTTACCATTAGGCGATTCGGTTGCTCGTTTGCCACCATAGCATAAAAAAAACCTGCCTCCAGCGTCTCCCGGCGACCTTCATAAGGTCATCTGTCCATCTTGTGGGGCAATTGTCTCTTATCCTATTAATGGAAATTTAAACTGTGATGACGAACACTGGTAAAGTGTCGAGCACTAGGACGTTTACCTTTATATTTTTTATACAGGTAGCTTTTTTATCTCCTTCAAGTTTTGCGCAAACAGCTGACATTGTAACAAACGTCCGACCTAATTGCAAAGACCAACACTCATTTAAAACCCGAAAAAGGTCCACCCTAACCCCCAAATGCACAGCGTAACATGACAGCTACATAATTTCAGCATTTATAAACCCCTATTAACTGTGTATTAATGTGGGGTGTCTGCATAACGATCTCGCCATATGGGACCACTGTGGCAGCTGTGACCACGGGTGAGTCTTATGTTGTTGTAATAAGGGTTATGAATGGCCAGTTAGTTGTGTCAGTGGTAGTATAATATATGTTTAGTAGTATTAGGATGGCATGCTCAACGCTGGCTTATACTAAGTAGGAATTGCTTAGTTAGGTATGTTTAGGCGACCGCTTGGCGTAGTTGGTAGTGACCTGCTAAGCCGATGGTCCTGGGTTCGAATCCCAGTAAGGGCATTTATTTGTGTGATGAACACAGATATTTGTTCCCGAGTCATGGATGTTTTCTATTTATTTGTATATTATATATATCGTTGTCTGAGTACCCGTAACACAAGCAAGCCTTCTTGAGCTTACTGCGGGACTTAGTCAATTTGTGTAAGAATTTCCTATAATATTTATTTATTTATTTATACATGCCCTTATCAAATTTCAACTATAGTGAATATTATTGTTATAATAAAATTACGGGTAATACGCACGTACTTTTAGTCACTATGCGCGACATGTTCTATCATCAAGGGTGCTGCGCGCGGCAAAAAGAAGGTCAGTCCGCCCGCGCGCGACGACGCGCATGGATATTGACGCTTGATAATGGCATCCTAAGATGTCCGAAACATTCCGCGCATAGTGACTAAAAATACGTGAGTATTTTCCGTAATTTTATTATATGTAATACATACAGTTGTCCATGTGAAGGAAGATCTGAAACATTAATCTGTGATAGCTACACCATCCCCTTTGATGATACTAAAATTGTTGTTAAAAATACGCGCAAAGTGTGAGTCGGACTCACCCACCGAGGGTTCCGCAAAAGGCGGGTAATTATGATCGCGCCTACCGTTACTTAACATTCATGATTGGTTACGTAAGTACTTACCTAATAATTTTTAAGAAAAAAAAACCGACTTCATTTGGTTCCCGGTAAAAGTGAAATTAAGAATTTGTTTGAGTTAGCCAGTTTACTTCACAAATATCCAATACACCGCACGTGTACGATTGAAAATTGAGGAGCTTTCTTAATGTCCTAGGCCTTCCATCATTACATTTGAAGTATAATCAAACGGAACTCCCTTGTAGACCTTTAAACAAACAAAATAACAATGTGTTAAATTGGATGACAGACTGTAAATTAACGAGCATATTCATTATGCCATCCCTGATTATCAACATCAGGTCCACTCCAGCAAAATGATGGCCACAGTAAGAAAATGCCTAATTTAATTATGAACACCCTCTAATCACAATTAACCTGCCGTTCAAATTTGAAGAGTTCTCTGAATTCTTCTAGAACTCCATCATCAGAATATAAATCAAATCAAAAAGATGAATGTCACAACTAGGATAATAAGTAGAGCTAAGTTTATTAACCAGTTCCACTTTGCGATCCCTGGTCTTCATCATCAGATCAAGTTCATCAAAATTTTGGCTCCGCCAAAACACTGTTTTAGTTACTTAAGGAAACCCTCAAATCAGAATGCATGTGCCGTTAAAATTTGAGGAGTTCTCTCAATCCCTCATGAAGCCCATCATCAAAATAGAACTATAATCAAATAGGACTATCTTGAAGGTATTTCTTTACAAAGAAAAGATGAATGTCTCAAATCGGATGATAGAGCTGGGAATTAACAAGCAGTTCCACTTTGCCATCCCTGGTCTTCATCATCAGGTCCACTCCACCAAATTGATGATGTTCGTAAAGAAATGCTCGAGTGTCTTAAGAAACTACCCAAATCATCATGCATGTGCCTTTCAAATTTGAGGAGTTCCCTCAGTTCCTCATGGATCCCATCATCAGAAATTGATTTTGAAAAAAACGGAACAAATCTGGAACCATCTATTTTCAGAAAAAAAAAATATTTTTTAAAATCGGACGATAGTCCTGGGAATTACCAAGCAGTTCCACTTTGACATCCCTGGTCTTCATCATCAGGTCCACTCCACCAAATTGATGATGTTCGTAAAGAAATGCTCGAGTGTCTTAAGAAACTACCCAAATCATCATGCATGTGCCTTTCAAATTTGAGGAGTTCCCTCAGTTCCTCATGGATCCCATCATCAGAAATTGATTTTGAAAAAAACGGGACAATCCTGAAACCATCTATATACAGACAAAAAAATATTTTTTAAAATCGGATCATAGTCCTGAGAATTACGAAGCAGTTCCACTTTGCCATCCCTGGTCTTCATCATCAGGTCCACTCCACCAAATTGATGATTTTCGTAAAGAAATGCTCGAGTTTCTTAAGAAATCACCCAAATCAGCATGCATGTGCCTTTCAAATTTGAGGAGTTCCCTCAGTTTCTCATGGATCCCATCATCAGAAATGGTTTTTGAAAAAAACGGGACCAACCAGGAACCGTCTACTTTTAGAAAACAAAAAAAAAATTCAAATCGGTTCAGTAATGACGGAGTTATGAGTGAACATCCATTAAAAAAAAAATAAAAAAAAAAATTCAGTCGAATTGAGAACCTCCTCCTTTTGAAATATTGAAGTCGGTTGAAAACACTGGTGGCACGGAACTCTCAATGCGCGGCAATTATTCCTGTACTTGTGCTGTAGGCTCTTGTTTTTTGCCAAATTTTGTGATTATCATAAACAAATTATTGGAAACAAAAAATACTGTGATATATATATATATATATATATATATATAAAAATACGTTTCGAGCCCTTTACAGCACTCGTTTTCACAGGGTTAAGATGATGACTAAAACGAAAAACGAGTGAAACCTATGAAAACGAGTGCCATGGTGTTAATAAACGCGATTAATCCAATGAATAACAATCGCGGTAACAGAAGACAATATTATTAGTATGGATTGAAATTAAACACTTTAGAACGGATTAATCGCGTTTATTAACACCATGATCCTACGATTCGAGCCCTTTACAGCACTCGTTTTCACAGGGTTAAGATGATGACTGAGAGAATGCGAATTCTCCCCGTCAATCAAAAAAGTTACTTGTGCAAACTACCTACATACAAAAATATAAAAATAATTTAAAAATAAAAACAAAGGTTGGTCTACAATGCCCAGAGGGGCTTATAAAGCTAGTAATACATAGCATGAAGGGCATTCTATAATTAAAATAAAAAAATGTTTAAACCCTGTGAGGATTTGGGTTCTAAAGTGTTTAATTTCAATGAATAACAATCGCGGTAACAGAAGACAATATTATTAGTATGGATGTTAAAATATTTACTAAATTAGTTGAATTAGAACACAAAAACAAAGGCGATGCTTGTTTTTATTAATAAGAGCACGTTTACACTAATTGCTCGACAGCGACTAATGGCGGCAAAAACGCGACAGACGGACGACAAGTCGCCGCCAAATGGAATACGCAGCGTTTAAAATGTTTTTACAGTAAGAGACGGGATATTGGACGTTTTAAGCGCTGATTTTCAGATAAAATAATAGCGTATGTTTTTGATTGTAAATGAATTAAATCATTTATAATAAAAATTAAAATTATGTTGTCAACTTGTTTACAAAACATCGTAAGAGTTGGTTAATATGTAGAGGAGAACAAATGAATACACGAAAGCATTTCCGTCTAAACTAAAATGGAGTCGCTTCGCTCGCTTTGCTCACTCGGTAAAAAAAAATTGTTGTTGTAGATCCTAGCGCACCCTGGAGGTGCAAAGGGCTTCCACAAGATCCTTTCACGCTTTGAAATCTTGAGCAACTTTCTTGGCTTCGCTACAGCTCAGTCCTACGGCTCTCAACTCGGTCTCCGCGCTCCGTCGCCACGTGTGTACAGGGTGCGTAGCCAAGATGTCAATCGCTCACGCTCAGTCGCTAACGAAACGCAACTGTCATTGTCACACTAATAAGGAAGAGTGATAGAGAGAGGTAGCTACGATACTTTATTAAGCGTGAGCGATTGGCATCTTGGCTACGCACGCAGGGCTCTTACCATGACGTCTTGACGCGATTCAGTTTAGGTTCTTAACTGTGCCCCGAAGGCCTAGTATAAAAGTTGTACGACATTAACTCCTCGACCGCGTTAGCGTATCGAGGGGTCAAGATATGAAAGTTGGCGGATGATTTAAATAAACGGCTAACATAATTTGAACTCCCGATGCTCTAACACGGTCGAAGAGTTAATGTCGTACAATTTTTATACTAGGCCTTCAGGGGCCTTACCATGACGTCTTAACGCGATTCAGTTTAGGTTCTTAACTGTGCTAACGGGCCTTACCATGACGTCTTAACGCGATTCAGTTGACGATCTAAACTGAGTCGCTATCATACAACTGAGCCTAAACTAAACCTAAACTGAATCGCGTTAAGACGTCATGGTAAGGCCCCAGTTAGGAACCTAAACTGGATCGAGTTAATACGTCATGGTAAAGCATTTAACTCGAATTTAGGCACGAGTACCTATTGCATCCAGGAGAATACACGATCAGTTTTATTTCGCAATAAATAGCGATGCGACAATTTATGGGGCATCAGATGGGAAAACAAGCGACGGCAACATTTTTCAGGCGGTTGACAAGTTACGCGATATTATTTAAAATTTACGAGAATTTTCTAAAATATTTGTGTTTACTTTATTTGACTTTTGCTATACAGCGTGCGTAGTCAAGATGCCAATCGCTCACGCTTAATAACGTATCGTAGCTTACTCTCTCTATCACTCTTCCTTATTAGTGTGACAATGACAGTTGCGTTTCGTTAGCGACTGAGCGTGAGCGATTGGCATCTTGGCTACGCACCCTGAGCGTTGGTTGCCCAAGCGGTATGACGTGAGACTTTATTTCGAAGGTCTCGGGTTCAAATCCTGCCGGCTCGTACCAATGAGTTTTTCGGAACTTATGTACGAAATATCATTATTTACCATTCGCTTTCCGGTGAAGGAAAACATCGTAAGGAAATCGGACTTATCCCAATAAGGCCTAGTTTACTTTGGGTTGGAAGTCAGATGGCAGTCGCTTTCGTAAAACTAGCGCCTACGCCATATCTTGGGGTTAGTTGCCAAAGCGGACCCCAAGCCCCCTGAGCCGGGGCATAAGCTAGGAAAAACGCTAGGAAGAAGAAGAAGAAGACTTTTGCTATAGGTACCCTCTCCTCCTCCTTTGCTATAGGTCTGATCCTCGTATTACCTATAATATTGTTGGTTGCAAATAAATATGTTGAAAGGATTCGAATTTACTATAAAATCTAACTATTAAATAAGGTCATGTGGCTAATTTCGTCATAGGGATTAATTCGTCCAAAAATATACCCATAATCTACTTTAATAATTAATAGACTCCAATATGTGTTGTACATTTTCTCTTGTTAACTGTATTCTAGCGTAAAAAATCCGTGACAAATCCACTCGCGATAATCCCCATTCGAATGATAAAGAAGCAAAGAAATGAAGGGGTAAGTAATCTCGTATTATTTGGCGATACTTCTAATTCACACAGGAAATAAAAACATAAAATATGTTTCAAAAAGGTTGAAATCTTCAAATATTATATTTTAAGATTTCAACCTTTTTGCTACGTTTAAAATTATATTATATATATTTTTCTGTCTAACTACTATCACCGAATTAGAAGTATCACCAAATAATGCGAGATACCTACCTAGTTACTTATTTTTATTTTATTTAAACGGAAATCTTACAGCTAAGGTAACAAAAAAGGTGTGGCATAGAAACAGTAAGCCAATTACAAGTTTCCACAGATGAAAAATCGAATACTAGCCTATATTAAGCTACTGTTACTCATGCTCATTACTAGCATGCTTTGTGTTAATAAGCATGCTTATTAGCAAGATGGGATGGGGGCGGGGCCCCTCCCACTTCCCCACGGTTTATACACCTTTAGCTACACTGCCAGGTAATGAAGAGGTGAAGTTTTTTATTTTACTATTTGTTTTGTTTAATATTGTACTATCGCGTTCAGAATTGCATGGGCAGTTTATGAATGAATTCATTCATAAACTGCCCATTAAAAATTGAACGCGTGTGTACGTAAAAAAGAGGATCTTTATTACTCCAGTATACGCTTATATGTACAAGAATAAACCACCAAATAATTCTTCTATTATTACCTAGTATTTCGGCGGTCGTGTGGAATTATTATCATTTTATCGCTGTACATTCGTGATAGGCATCCTAAATATGACTTTTTGTACGGCGAGAAAAATAGCAACATACCTACTACAAAGGCCGGGAAGTAGGCGATAGCGTGATGGGAATAATAAAGATGTATTATGGGCCAGGAAGTAGCTGTTTTGGCTGAACTTGGCAGTTCTCAAGTGTGAGTTTTTACTTTGGTGTAACGGGAACTTTAATTGTTAAATAAAAAATCATGCTAAGAGCATGGCGGGCCTCGCTTAGGGTAGAAGGGGTTTAAGATGATACCATAACTACAACTAATAGACAGGAGTATTTTTGCAGCACTTACGCCCTTTTACTAAGAGGATATGCCTTTATGCAAAATAACAAAAATGGATCAACTGATCATGCTCAAAATAGTCCTTGAAGGTATTTTTCTAAATTTCGAAACTCGAAAAAAAACTTTCACTTTTCATGTTCACAGCTAATCGAAAATGCTCCATACAAAGTGAATTTTTCCTTCTTTTTCTTTTTTTCAGGGTCATTGACCTTATCAGCTAGTAGCAACTAGTAGACAAATCATTTGTTTTTAAGCTGAAATGTCTGCAAACGATACCAAATTTCCCAAGAAACAAAGGACAAAGTCAGTAACAGGCAAATTTTCGTTCCTAGGATTAACAACTATTACGGCGATAGAAACCTAAAAAAACACATACCATACTAATTATTGATTAGTTTGACTGGAACCATTTGATTTCAAAATATTTTGAATAAATAAATTCAAATGATTTTTAAAAAACCACTACGAATCACTACATGCCAAGGCCATGCACCATGGGGCCAAGGAATTTTTTTGGGGGGGGGGGGGGGGGGGGGCGATCCGCGATCCTCGTTCCGGGTCGTACATTTTTTTTTTAAGAGGGGAAAATGCGTTGCGCATACCACCCGGGTGTGGGGACGGACCCGGGTGGTTATGTGGGACTCCTCGTTGTAGGCTGATGAGACCCCGAGTCTACCCACTAAAAACCCCTCTGTTGCCGCCTTTGTGCCTTAGCGGTGGGCTGCAGGAACGCTCGCGCTTGACATCTACAGCACCACCGGCACCACTCGTTTGAGCGCCGCCCCCGTAGACCCAATTTGTCTCGTGTAACCTTTATTATAGCACCTTTGTGCTGTTGCCCTCTCATTGACTTAAAAAAGGATGGCAGGCGTCCCCATGCCTGTCATCCTTTGGTCAATTACGGAGGCAGGCGGCGGTCGTTTGCGACCCGTCTGCGTCCAGCACGCTTGCGGCGCCGTTGATCGGCCATTGGGTCGATCTCCCTTGCCCGTTCCGCCAGTTCCTTCTGCTGCAAGACGAGGAGGACTTCATTGCTTGCCACGACCTGTCCTCTTCCACCATGGCTTTTACCACGGCGGGCAGTGTCAGGTCGGGCCCCACCACGGCTACGAGGTCATCGCGTTCCGGCCCCCACGCTGGGCATGCCTCCAGCGTGTGCTGTGCGGTGTCCGATGCGGCACCACACTCGTGACACTCTTCTGTGGGCTCTCTGCCGGCAATTTTGTGCAGGTATCTCCCAAAACAGCCGTGCCCCGAGAGAACCTGCACGAGCCGGAAGGTGAGAGCACCATGTGATCGCTCCAGCCACTGTGGCAACACTGGCCGGATCGCCGCTATTGTCTGGACACCAGCACTTGGTCTCTCCAGACGTCTTATCCACACATGCGTTGCTTCCTTGGAAAGCCCCTCTCTCTTTGCCTCGATCTCGCGTGGTGCCGGCCAGAAGTCCCGTGCCCGCGCCTCCTCGCGCCACGTGAATAGTGACGCTAGGGTCCTCGCGTCCAGTTCCCATGGCACAGACCCAGCCAGCACGCATGCGGCCTCGCCGGATATCGTGCGATAGCCCCGTATGGACCTGATAGCCATCACCCGTTGCGCTCGACGCAGTAGGGTGATGTTCCCGCCACTAAGGTCCTTAGCCCATACTGGGGCTCCGTACAGGGCCATCGAGCGAATTACCGCGGAATAAAGGCGCCGGCACGACGCTTTTGGCCCCCTGAGATTCGGGAGCAGGCGCCCGAGCGCAGCAGCCGCGCCCAGCAGCTTTGGTGTCAGCCGTTTAAAATGAGCCTGGAACGTCCACCGACTGTCCAATGTGATGCCCAGGTACCGCATCGTACGTTGGACGGCAATCTGAACACCCCCTGCCATTAGATGGGATCCGGCTTGGGGCGCCTTTCGGGGTCCATGAAAACAAATTGCCTCCGATTTGTTTAAAGCAACCTCGAGGCCTAAACACCTTATTTTCCAGACAGCATGGGCTACGGCAGCCGTGGCTAGGATAGCGGCCTCTCGAAAGGACGCCCCACGCGCTGTCACAAGGGTGTCGTCCGCGTAGCACACCAGGTTGACTCCACGCAGACGGGTCGTACCTGGTCCAACAGATCTCATTGGCCATTCAGTGCGGTAACGCTGCCAGTGTGATGGGTACGATTCGGGGGGAGGGGGGAGGGGGTTGTAATTAGTTAAGTAAATAAGAATGACAAAGCCTGTTGCGGAGCTCATCATTTGTATGAGACGTGGTTACTTGTGTGCATATGACGAAGCCTGCGTTGCAGATTTAGACTTATATTTCTTTTATTAAAAAATCACTACATATAAATTAAATAAGTTTAATATAATTATTATAACATATACCGTAAGTTACTTGCTACCTACCTTAAATCTAAAATAGGTCCTTGAGTCATTGTACCTAGGATGCTGGCGGCATTTCCTCGTTGTATCGCAATGCTGATAAGTTGTGCGAGGAGCCCACCAGCCAGTTACTTCAACCAGACGTTTCGCGTTTTCTACAAAAAAACTTGCGTGCCCTGGGACCCCATGGACCTAGAGTTTCTACCCCAAATGATACTCAGTGCCCAGGCTCTTATATTTATAACGTTTTAAAATTTCGGCGCTTTTAGACACTGCGCCTACTTTTACATTAGTTCGTTGGAGGTTCGGTGTCAGCATGACCTAAAATTCAAGGAACCAAGGACACCCCAATATGTGCTGTACATTTTCTATATTATACAAATTTTAACTTACAATGTATATTTCCTCAAATAACTAAAGTTTAAATAGAGACTCCCAAAGACTACCGAGACACAACCTCGGGGTGTGTATCGGTAGTTCAGTGGCCAGAGCAGTTCATGGGCGTGTATCGTGACCCTGGGTTACGAGTTCGATTCTCACCCGAGGCCAAATTTTTCCACTTTACCTTTTTTCCAAGAAATTTACACATCCACCTCGACCCAGTCTAGCGTGACTCATCCCTAAAGCTCTGCACAAAACAGTATTTATTCCAATTAAAATCTAAAAAAACTCAAGACAAATGCTCGAAATGAAAATGCCTTTGCGTTTATCAAACAGCGGAACATAATGGTAAGTTTAAAACGAAGCGGAGCCCGCAATTATCTGTGCATAATAAAACTTGCCTCAAAGAATCGCGAGGAATAGCTAAGGATGCGGGGCTGCGGCCGCTATCCATACAAACGAAAAAAACTCTTATTCATTGAATACCATAATGAGCCATCAAGCAGCCCACCGCTGCTGTGAGCTGGGGTCTTACTATGTCTTTAGGCGGAGTAGGTCACTTTCTTAAAAAGTCACTTTCAAGATAGGTCATGTCGTCTTAACGCGAAACAGTTTAGTACATAAACCGAGTCGCTGCCATACAACTGAGCACAGTTAAAAACCTAAACTGAATCGCGTTAAGACGTCCCGAAGTTATGATTTTTTTACATTTACTTTCTTCCTGCTTTGTGTTTCAACCAGGTTTGTCGAAATAAGAGATGTTTCGAATAGCTTACAGATGCAAGGAGCAGGGCAAAGTGAGCTAGCTCGCAGTTTCCTTGCTTTTGCAGCGAGTGGTCGTTCTTAAAGATGATTATCGTAAACTCATCGGAACATGTTTAAATTTCTAACAAAAAAAAATTACGTGAGTGACCATTATTTATAGAAAATAACAGTCAATAGGAGTTTTATTGTAAACCGCTTGCGTTAAACTTTTATGATTATCAATCTTTTCGCTCTGCACAAAACAGTATTTATTCCAATTAAAATCTAAAAAAACTCAAGACAAATGCTCGAAATGAAAATGCCTTTGCGTTTATCAAACAGCGGAACATAATGGTAAGTTTAAAACGAAGCGGAGCCCGCAATTATCTATGCATAACAAAACTTGCCTCAAAGGATCGCGTGGAATAGCTAAGGATGCGGAACTGCGGCCGCTTCTCATACAAATGTCCACGACGTTAAATCGTATTTCTGTATAAGACATAAGACATTATAAGACATTCAATAATATTTCTGTAGACGTAAGTATTGGCGGAACGTATATTAAACGTTTAAAATAAGAAAGGATGTACTTAAGAAATTTCGGACTCTGGCAGCCGTGATCGGGTAGCCCAGTGGTTAGGGCGTTGCCGCGAAAGCAGGATGCTAAGGCATTAAGGCATTTTATATTAGGTACTTGCTAGGATAATTTTGCATGCCAGCTTCTGGTGGAATGTGTGTGACCATGATATATTTTTATAACACCTTTTGTACCACATTTCAAAGCGAAATAAAGTTATTTGTATTTGTATTTTGAGGCAGAGGTCGACAGACAACGCCATCAATTAAAAAAAACCACAGTACTACCACACATTAAAGAAACACGAAAGTCAAACCACGTTATATCTTCCATGCAAATGAACTTTCAAACTTCAAAGTGTCATATAAGTTTTTATGACATGACGTTAACTTTTACAGTCCATGCTATCAAAATCTAGGTACTTACTATATTCGGATATTAAAAGAATGGAGCTCTTCTTTGGGGGGTTAATTTTTTACAATTTATATTTTTTAATTTTGTTTATAGAATGGGCACTCTTTCAGGCTTTGTATTACTAGCTTTATAAGGGTCACTTGCACCACCGAAAATGGAGGGTTAACCTGAGGTTAACCCACCATTTTATATTGAATTTGACAGTTGACAGCCCACTAACCTTGAGTTAAGCGGGTGGTGCAAGTGGCCCTAAGCCACTCTATTCATTGTAGACCAACCTTTGTTTTTGTTTTTACTTTTTTTTGTATGTAGGTAGTTTGCATAAGTAACTTTTTTGATTGACGGGGAGAATTCGCATTCTCTCAGTCATCATCTTAACCCTGTAACATCTTAAACGAGTGCTGCAAACGGCTCGAAGCGGTCATGGTGTTAATAAACGCGATTAATCCGTTCTAGTGTTTAATTTCAATGAATAACAATCGCGGTAACAGAAGACAATATTAATTTAAACCGTTTGTGTGGCAACCGCCGGTTCAGCGATTCAAGGAGCGTAGTTTTATTTCCAGTGATTCTTCAGTCTTTTATTTAAATGTCTCTTGTGAAGTCAATCCTGACTGCAAATTTAATAGATAACTCGAATCTGTTGAGAGCTATTGACTGTTCAGAGCTGAAATTATGCATGCGATTGTATAGGGCGAAAATATCGATGCGACCAATTGTGCAAAAATATATATATACACGCGTTTGCGTGTCATGAAATGATGATCTAGTGAATGATGACATACAAGGTACCGAAACACCGTTGGCCACTATGGGTCGTATGAAAAGAATGACTCATCTGATCCGGGGCCATCTGCCAGTTTCCATAGAGAGAATCACGTACGAGTGAGCTTGAGTGGGTGGCCTCTTAGACGGCTTTTGTTGCGTTCAAGTATCTTGTAAAATATCTAGCGAATATCGGCTACCAACATAAGCACATGATAAATATCCCGTTTTAAATTGCAGCTATAATGTCCTACTAATTGTAATGAAATCTAACTTTGCACACAGGAACGGGACGGGACGATCTGTCAGTTTCTATAGAAAACGTCACGTGACATCCGAGGGCTCCGAGCTATCACGTGATTCTTTATATTATAGAAATTGACAGATCGTCCCGTCCCGTCCCGTCCCATCCCATCCCGTCCCGTCCCGCCCCAACTGGACCCGTCCCTTCTCGACCCGTCCCATCCCATTCTAGCCCCTCACACTATTGCTATTTTTTAATTAATTCTATTGTCAAGTAAAATAAGGGTGCCAGCTGGTAACTACAGTTACCACAAGCATGTGTGTCGCTAGAGTGAGACAACCTTTAACCACTTACAAGTTACAAGGAAAGAACACTGAAAGCATTATAGCCACTAATTTATCAGTCATGTTACAAGACGAATGGAAATGTCAGTAAGTCCGTGAGTAGCGATGGTGTCGCTAATCCTGACACCGCTGCCACCACTTACACCGTTGTGTAACTAATATTAAGAAAAAAAAAACACGATTATTTTTTCTGCCAAACTTCGGATAACAAACATTTTCTTGTTTTCCGCCAATGTGGAATATAAATTAAACTGTTTTTATATGTGGCTATTTCTCTTGCATGGTGAATTTCCCACAAAATTGGAAAAAGTTATTGGTGGCACTCAAATCGAGCGAGGTTGGGATATTGACGAAATAAAACCATTTTGTGAAACGTATTAGCTACTACAGTAAAGTGCTAGTAGTATACATTATAATACATTGTTTCCTCGTTTGCTGGCGCATTTATTATATTCCTGTAGAACGTAGACTGAAACGCGTTGAAGAATGTTGGTAGCCAAGCGGTGAGAGCGTGCGACTTTCAATCAGAAGGTTACGGGTTCAAATCCTGGCGGCTCATACCATGGAGTTTTTCGGAACTTGCATACAAAATATCACTTGACATTTACCGTTTCGGTAAGTTTTTAAAGGGTCGGCAACGCGCATGTAACACCCCTGGAGTTGCAGGCGTCCATAGGCTACAGTGACCGCTTACCATCAGGTGGGCCGTATGTTTGTTTGTCACCGTCGTATTATTAAAAAAAAGAAAGAAAACATCGTGAGGAAACCCAATAAGATCTAGTTTACCCTCTGGGTTGAAAGATAAGATAAGATAAGATAAGATAAGATAATATTTTATTGTATAACTGTGTATAAGTGTGTGTGTAAGGTCAGATGGCAGTCGCTTTCGAAAAAACTAGTGCCTACACCAAATCTTGAGATTAGTTTCCAAAGCGGACCTCAGGTTACCTACATGAACCGTGGCATAAGCCGGGAAAACGCTAGGAAGAAGAAAAAGAACGTAGACTGGAAACCCAAAGCGTTAAAGTCATCAATCTATCATGCATGTTTCAAGACGGGTACGAGCGTCAGTAAGTCCGTGAATCATGATGGTGTCACGATCGTGTCACTAATCTGGCCACCGCGACCACCATTGTGTAATTTTAAAGTATTCGGAAATAAAAAATATATTTTTTTCTGCCAAATTACAATGCGATTTGTTGGCTGCTCCAAGCTCCAATTGTTTCTAGGTAAGTTCATAAGATATAAGAGTACGCAACAGGTATTTAAGGGGACGTGTAGTGACAGATCAAGGTAAGTTTGGCGCGATTTTGATATTAAAGACGCAAGTCTTATAATAAATGTCTAACTTTTATTAGTTTATAAAGTTTAAAGGATGACTCACACTATAACGGGACGGGGCGGGAGGGGACGATCTGTCAATGTCTATAGAAAGAATCACGTTATAGCTCGGAGATCACGTGACGTTTTCTATAGCAACTGACAGTACGACTGTGGCTATTTCTGTTGCATGGAGGATTTGCCACAAAATCCTAAAAAAGTTATTGGTGATGCTTTCGGTGAGCGAGACTCGAGTAATCTATAAAAAATATCCTAATTTCAAACCTAAAGTAAAACACAATGATACACCCTTCCTCCGAATAGAGCAAGAGCAGAAAGTTAAAAATCTAAAGCGCCAAAGACGCCCAATTTATCAGGCATGTAACAAGACGAGTACAAGTGTCAGTAAGTCGCAATCGTGTCGCTAATCCTGCCACCGCGGCCGACGCTCACACCGTTCCGTAACTTGATGGTCACCACACACATTCAGAATCAGAGACGGAATTAATAGTGGGAATTCATACTCTGATTTCGGTTTGCTAGCCACACACAGCCAAAATCAGATCAATCTGAGTAATTCACAATCTGAAAAAATATGAACGTGTGTGATTAATAGCTAAATTTTATGTAATTCTGTGGGAATTACATAAAATTTCGCTATTATAGCTATTTTAAGAAATGAATTAAGATTATGAATTCCGTTTCTGTTACTACGTCTGTAGTTTGCAACAACCTTTTATTATCAGGCTGAATGTATGCTTGATGATGGCACATTGTTATTTTTTTTATTATTTTAGTAACGTCAATTTGAAATTGACCAGCACAACTTGAAATCATTATCAAAATATAATACAGTAAGAGGAACTACCTACCTCTACCTGATCTCATTCTGTATCATCCTGAACAATTCCATGCCCATCCATGACCATCAGGCGGATAACCCAATAACGGTTATAATATAACTAGAACAAGGCAAGAACGAAAGTGTTAAGCCACCAATTTATCAGCCATGTTACAAGACGGGTCAGAGTGTAACTAAGTCAGTAAGTTGAGATTGTGTCGGTAATCCGGCCACCGCAAAAGCCACTTACAAATTTATTCATGAGCTCACTTGAATCAGTATACTTTTTTATTAATAACTTACTTACTTGTATCATCTTGTATGCCTTCAGTAGCAATTCTGGTAAATTAGCTTGTTTGTATTTAAGTGTTTTGAGTTTTGACTATCCAAACTTACTGTAGTAAGTACAGTACCTACTTAGTAATATACTAATACTAATGTACTAATTACTAATTTAATATAATATAATAATATTATAACTGGGAAAGTGTGTGTGTCTGTTTGTTTGTCCGTCTTTCACGGCAATACGGAGCGACGAATTGACAAGATATTTTAAGTGGAGTTAGTTACAGCTACGTTTTGTCATTTCCTAACGTGAGCAAAGTATTGTTTGAGACAGGAATTTAGGCTTATAAGAGCACAGACAATTTTGTCATATTCTAATTTAAACAGTACCAAATATAGTATCAGTCGATAAAAATTTAAGTATTTTAACAAATATTGTAAATAACAAATCAATAAATATAACTATTTTTCTTTGTTAATATAAAAATTAAATAAGACCACAGTCAACTTTTCGTAACGTCTCAGAAATAAACTAAACTGTCTATGGGATACCAGCCCACCACTTTGAAAGCTACCGAGACCACACCCGAAGCCACGATTCTCCACCATATTCCTCGTATGCGTCTTAAGGGAGCTCGTTCGCAGACGTTTCTGCTAAAAAATAATAGTTCAATGTCTCTAGTCTAGACCAATAGAAGCTGTCATAGTCCCGATATTATCTGGACGGTAATGGAACCCCACAGAACCCTCGACGCGCGGAGTGCACTTCCTAGAACCGGGGCACGTTCCTTTATATAACCTTAGTGTAATGGACACAGAGACAGTGGGCATATTGGACGACCTTGGAATACTTCACTTTTTATGACACTACATTCATTTTCTAACATGAACCAAGGCCTCAAAAATCAAAGCACTTACATTTGATATAGTACAGATGTTATAATAAGCTTAGAAAGTAGATGGTACCGCACAGAGGTCGTGATTTTAGGATAACTTTTAACACCGTGATTAACATTAACATTAACTTTTAACATATTTGACGTGCGGTACAGCGATATCTAGCGGGTAATTAAGTAACTAAACAAATAATTTAACCATAACTATAAAATGCAAACTTCAGTTAGACATTACGTGATTCTAAGTGCGTTTTGCGGGCGTAAGTGCGTTTCCATTTTTTGTCGGTTACAAGGGCAGTTGATTTATTAGAATTATATTTCAGATTAAAATATGCTTGGCATTAAAATGTTAGTAAACATTCTGAAATGCCAAATGCGGGTTTCAATGGAGCGGTCCATTGGCACGACGCCCCAAACCTGGGTAAGTGACGAATAACAAGAGCATAACAAAATAAAAGAGTGATACATCCAAAGTATAGTCGTCTGCGCGCGACATGTGCGTGAAACGCATAGCATCTAGCTAGAGTATAGCTGTGTCACACTACACTATTCGGGACAGCGCTAAGAGCGTTATTTATACAGATAATAGGCAGCTCGGTTTCTGGAGTCAAATCAAACTCGGAGTTTAAAGCCCCTAAGTCGGAGACACTGTGTATAGCGCTCAACGTGTCATACATTGCGTGTATAGTTGTCTCACTCTCAACAGCCTTTATGCTACTGAATAACTTTATTTTTTAATATCCCTGCCTACGTCTGTAGAAAGCCGTTCCACTGTAACGGTGTCCACTATCCCGGCCCATTGGCACCTCCGTCACGTGCACGGAGAATCGGCGCGACGTCGCAAACCCGGGTAAGTGACGAATAACAAGTTTATCCGGGCCTTTTCTCAATTGTTTCAACCTTCGCCACGGCTGTATTGTGGCGATTAAATTTAATGGCGGATCGGAAGTGCTTTATGGGGGGTTTTGTTTTACTGAGATTTTGTTGTGATATAGCCCAACACCTTGTATGAATTCGTGCATGTAAATAATAATAATCCAGCATATAATATATATGCGTCCTACTGCTGGACACAGACCTGCTAAGCGCGAAAAGTATTGAGCTACACCCCCACGCTGGGTTAGAAGTAAGCACGCGAGTTGGAGACTTTATACATCGTAAAATGGGGTGAATAGGGATGGCGAAGATATTTGAGTCATGAATGTGGAGAAGAGGGATAGTATAGGGGTGAGTTGGTATTTTTAGATTAGAATTGTCATATTGTAACGGCCTCCTAGCCTGTTCGGTAGTTACCCTGCCTATGAAGCAGAAGGACTCGCGCTCAAATCCTGGTCAGGGCATTTATTTGTGTGTTAATCACAAATATTTGTTCCTGAGTTATGGATGTTGTCTACGTTTTAAAGCATTTATATGTATCTATGTAATATATATATCGTCGTCTTGTACCCACAACCCAAGCGTTATTGCGCTTACTTTTTTAATAAAAAAGGTAACAAACAAGCAGACGAGCCGCCTGATGGGAAGCGGTCATCGCCGCCCATGGACATAAGCAACATCGGAAGAGCCACCCATGCATTGTTGACCTTTGAGCCTTAAAGCCCTGAAGACTCGCTTCTTGAGGAGCCCCATATCATATCGCAAACGGAACACCTCAGGAGGTAGGTCGTTCTACATTTTGTACTGCACATTTTACTGTGGGATTAGGTAGATTTGATAAATGATAAATATCTTTATTTTTCAATTTAGGCACATTACAATGCACTTATGAACGTAAAAAAAAGCTACTACCGCTTCTATCCCTACACCACAGCCCGAGAAGATTATTACCGGCAAGAAACTCGGCGGGACTTATTTTTTCAAAACAAATTACAAAAGTAGGTAGTAAAATATTTACAATATATGTAAATTGTGTAAATTTTGTGTAAGATTGTCCTATATTTTTTTTTGTATATAATTTGTTACAAAAATATTTTCTTCCCTTCGCAAGTCAAGCTATTCTAATATTGTGTCAATTCTAGCAATTGTCCTATCTCAC